>OZ026505.1:13183983-14383983 GCA_964019985.1 Aurelia sp. 4 Dawson et al 2005
ATCATTGGCTCTGGTTTTGCATTACAAGTAATAGAACAGAAAAAGAAGCAACACAATCGAAAACGAAGAAGACCAGCAGCCATGCTTATTCAAGTGAGATATCATTTATATTACAAACCTTCTGAAGTTAAATGTGGAAGAGGGAGAAGAATGCTTCTTTAAAATGGTAGAGGAAAGGACAAATAACGTTGCGATAGACTCCGCTATTTTCCACTGACACAGAAAAGGATTTATAATTGCATGATTTATGCTTCATTGATACCAATTACGATTTATGATGCCCAATTGGTCTTCCCATGGAACGCCGGTCATAAGCAAAATCAAAAGCAAAGCAAGCCGCAAAAGTTGCCCTGAAACGAGTTGATTATGGCATGCAAGTCACCTCAATTAGATAGACCCGGTTTATCACAAGATAGACTGGGTTTATCTCTGTCCGTGATATTATTCCGCATATTATTCTTATTATTATTTCGTAATTATTCCCATATTATCACCGCATAAGCCCACTCTTTCTAAATGAGTCACTATTCACGTAGATAAACCCAGTTTTCCCAGATAAGCGCAAACAAATGCTCAGAGGGTAGTGGTCGCAATCTTCGCTCTACCAAAGCGAGTTTGCAGATACCTCTGCTAAGAACATGCACAGACCAAAAAGTATTTTCTTACCGTGGAGCAAAGGTATGGAATGTGCTGAGTAAGAAAACTCAATTGGCACCGTCCCTAACTACCTCATGTGAGAGGTACGTTTATTTTCATATTTAGTATTGTCATACTCTTTTGCAGTCACCTCATTGTACATTGTAATTCTCTTTAATCAAGGCTTTTCCGTGTTTGTACAGGTCAATTTGCAAAACAGTTATATGTTGCTGAAATATATAACCTGCATAAATATTTAAAAATGAGAATGAAATGAAATGTTAATCTATTGATAAACTGTGATTATCTAATTGCAGTGACTTTCGTAAGCCATAGTTGGTTGTTGCTCGCTCATTGCGGTGCGTTCCAGAAATGGTTCTTTAGAGCAATGATGAGCACAGATTAATTGAAGAATGACACATCTAAACATCAGCCTCGGGCATCCTGTTGAGACCTGATTGAAACCTGAAATGGCGGCTAGCATAGGGTTCAAATCTTTCAATTCTTTAAAAATGTTGGTAAAGTGTTGAAATCATGTTAATTTTGCTATTGATTGAATGAATTGAAAGGAACTTCGGGCCATTTTCAGTAAATTTTCTGAGGCAAATCGCTTTGTCCTTACGGAATCCTTAATTTGTTTTTGCTAAGACGATTGGTTTTTAAGTTGACGGCTGGTCACATCAGTTTTTTGTTTTCTTTAGGCTGCTTGGAAAGTCTGGGCTTCGGATTTATCAAAGAATTATAAGGCAACATGGATGCCACACACAAAGGTCGTTAAATCATTTGCCGATAGCGAACTGCATGCATTGTTTTCGTGTCCTGCGGATTCATTCGTTAATTTGCCAGGAACGAGTCTTCGATGTGAGTACAGTGCATTATACAATAGGATATCCCTAAAAAGTACTCTATTTAAAAAGTCACCAAAATTTAGTTAAGAAAGTCATGATGAAATTTCCTTTTTGATCTCTTTTGCTAATGATCCAAATACCCGAAACATGATTAGACTGATGGTTTTCGTTTTTCAAAGGATATGAACTAACGTTCTGAAAGACATCATTTTGAGCCATAGCTTTATCGTTAATCTTGCCTCTGAAGGCCATGATACAAACTGGAATTTTTCATTATCTTTTGAGTCTACATTCACAGTTTGCATTGCATTGAACAGTTTATCATGAATTTCAAGGGACAATGAATGCTACCAACTTGACAGTGAATTTGACTCTTAAAAATATGTATTCTATGGATGTTTCTAAACTTGATCTTGTAATATGATATCTTTTAATTTCTTTAACTTTTAATTTTAGCAGGACCTTGACTGAAAGCAGCTTCTAAGCAAGCTGACCAACTTTTTATCCTGTGTAAATATAGATTATATTATCATTCTGACATTTATGACCAAACCAGAAATTTAAAATACCAATAGAAATTACTCATGTGAAAATGATCCTTGCTTCTTGCGGTGTGCTTCAAAACCAAGCACCAAAAAGAGCTACATTCACTGATTTAAAAACAAATCAGAAGATCTGCTATGTCTGAAAAAGTAGCTTGGTCATTCATCAACATGCCAAAACAGTTTGAAGGTCGATCATAAGGTAAAATGTTTTTGATATTTCAAAAACGAGTACCCTATAATAATAATAATAATAATAATAATAATAATAATAATAATAATAATAATAATAATAATAATAATAATAATAATAATAATAATAATAATAATAATAATAATAATAATAATAATGATAATAATAATAATAATAATAATAATAATAATAATAATAGTAATAATAATAATAATGATAATAAACTAAACCATCCTCTTGAACAAACAGAAATAAAAATATAAAAACACAACTGTTGCCGACATACGTTTCGATGAAAATCTTCTTCAGTGCAAAACTTTTCACAGGGCAGCCAAATATTTATAGCAAAGACATGTTTACTTACATTATAAAGACTTTTAAAAAGATGAAATCTAATTTACAATTGAATGTGCGATACATAAACAACCTCAGTGAACCTAAAATCAATGCCATGCCATGTGAGACCATGCCATGCAATGCCATGTGAGACCATCGTACTACTGAGAGATTTTTCATTATTTCATTAAATTTGCAATTTATACCAGGTCCCTCGGGCCAATCAAGCCGCCAAGAAAGACCCAAAAGACAAGAACCCACACAGAGTTCCCGTCCCCGGGGGTCCCCCCAAAAAGGACCCAACGAGCCAAAGGACCCAGTGGGAGCCAGAACTATAATGTAAAGAGGAACTGGAGCTTAACGAACCCCTTGAGGCTATGCTAACTTTTCTGTGAATCCCAAGGGTAACTTTCCATAGATTCGCTAGCTGCTAAACAATCATAGCAAATGCTGAATCCGGGACAGCCCGATAGGGAATTCCACCCCACCACCACGTGCAGAAAGGCACGAAGTAACCAGAGGAAAACACAGAAAATAACGCTAGCAGGGCCTCCCTACACCCCATTCAAGTGTAATGGCAGAGTCTAAGCTGTTCCACATGCAAACATATCTAATTCCACATCCGCCGCTCTTTCATTAAGACCCTTGGGAGAGAACGTTTCTAGCCGATATTGCCAATAAAGCTCTTTTCTCCGAAGTGAATAAACGTCCTCTGCCCCATCGATAATTTTGATCCCAACCGTAAATTTCCCATTGTGTCCATTTTCAAAAAAATGTCCAAAGAAGCTGGCTTGTGGAATAGGCTTACCCTTGTCAAGGGAGCCTTCGTTATGTTTGCGCTAGTAAGACCTAAAATACGATTTGTACACATTAAATCTTTGTCGAAATTTTGTCTTAGTACTTCCCACATATTTTTTATTACAACATTCACATTGCAAAAGATAAACCACGTGCTCAGAATTACAGTCATACTTTCCAGAAAACGTTTTGAACGACCTTGTAGAATTAAAATTCTGGAAAGTATCTCCCTCCCTCATTAGGGGACAAATTTGGCAACTTTTTCTACCATTACACCTGAATGTGCCTTTTTCCATCAACTCTTCATCAAGATCTGGAAGTTTTGCCCTAACCAGTTTGTCTTTTAGATTTTTAGCCCTCCGAAACGAAAGGAAAATTTTGTCTTTGAAAACATTCTTGTGTTCATTATCAACCAAAAGAACGTTTTCATTACCCCGAATGATTTCGTACACCTTATGCAAAGCTGGGTGATATGTGAGTACCAAAGGTATCCTCGTGTCATCCTTTGCCTGGGGATTGGTATCAAGTAAAGCAACCCGGTTTTTTAGGCGAACACAGAGTCATCAGTTTTGAAGACAGGCGAAACATCTGCTACTTTAAGATCACTTGGAAAGTTGCAGTCATTGATCGCCTTGTTTATGGAACGTGATTTCTTTATGGCAAAGATTTGCAGAGAGTTTCAGCATGTCTACCGGAACATGACTACTCGTTTTTTTTTTTGTCTTATCAAGATGCATTATCTCGCTATATACAAGCGTATGGTCAACCTTTGAAAACTCAAAAGTTTCCCATGATACCCTTTGGGGCACCCGGTAACAGCAACAATAGCCACGGAGTGCTGCCTGCTATATTTACTCAGAACACTTGTTAGAGACTTCTGCAAAACCTAACGGAGCAACTACCCTTTAAGCTTGTCAACAACTGGGTCAACACTTTTTTTCCAGTAAATATGAACGGGCTTGAATGGGGAAGCAAGTTTTTATGAGCTCATGATGGGATAAACTTTTAAATACAAATTGGCTCACATTTCATTTCATTTCATTTCATAACATTATTTACAGTTGGTGTTTACATAGTTACTAAAAACTAATTTAAACCAACTATTTACAATACACAACATTATTTACAAATCAAACATCGACATCCTTTGCCATCCCATTCTTTGACCCCCCTTTTAAAACTTCCCAAGGTATCAGCCCTCTTTAATTCATCATCTAGAGTGTTCCACAGGAGACTGCCTCTAAACGAAAGAGAATTTAGTCCATATCGATATGACTGTGCTGATGGAAGCCTACATAGCTCTTTTGTGCGGAGATTGTAAGGTATATCCTTCTTAACAAAGAACTCCCAAATATATGAAGGGTTTAGATGGTTCATGGTCTTATAAATTTCAGTCATAAGACGTTGTAGGTTCATTTGGTGGACTGTAATGCTTCCATTTCTGGCTAAAAGCTGATCAAATGATGAGTCGTAATCTCCGTACAAAACCCTCAAGGCACGTTTATTTGTCCTATTTATATCTTTGTTAGCAGTTTTGCTACAGAACAGCCATATCAGGGGGCAGTATGAAAAATTTGACATAACAACAGATGTTAGTAGCATTTTAGCTTTCTCTTCATTGAGGAATGGTCTTATTCTTGAAAATGCACATAATTTTTGGTTTACTTTTCGACATAACTCCTTGACGTGTGTGTCAAATGTTAAAGAGTTATCTATTTGTACACCGAGGAGCTTTACCTGCTCGCTCTGTCTCACTTGTTGTCCACCGATGTCGAGGATGAACGAATTGTCACTCTTGAGACCTAAAAACATCATTTGAAACTTTGCTGGATTGGCACACATCATTCCGTTATTTTTAAACCAATCTAGAAGCTTTTGTAAATCGTCCTTTAGTTTTATTGTGACGGCATCTATAGATGTGTCACATGCATAAATTGTTGTATCATCAGCAAAGTTGCATATCTCAGACTCCAAATCTGTGAAGAACAGATCGTTTAAAAAGATATTGAAAAGCAGAGGACCAAGTACAGACCCCTGCGGAACGCCTGTGGAAATGTTTTGGAAGTGCTGTATGCTGAACCTACTTTGACTCTCTGTTTTCGATTAGTTAGGTAACTGTATACCAACTTCAACGCACAAGTGTCAAGTCCGTAAGCCTCTAACTTTGCTATGAGCAGATCATGGGGCATGCAATCATATGCTTTGGACAGATCCATCAGGATAGTACCAACAATGCCTTTGGCATCAAGGCATTTCTTCCAGGATTCGATAGCACGAAATAAGGCGTGTTGAGTACTATATCCTTGCCTAAGGCCGGACAATAGGTGAGATAGTATTGTAGCAAAATGACTGTCCATTTGTACTCCAATAATTCTTTCATAAACTTTTGACAGAGCTGACAAGACACTAATTGGTCTGTAATTACCTTTCCAGCTGGAATCATCCTGTTTAAAAATTGACGAGACATCAGCTTCCTTTAATTCGTCTGGGAACGAGAAGTTTTGTTTTGCTGTATTTATGCAATCAGTTAGATATGGACATAAGATATCTTTGGCTACCTTGATTATCTTAGTGGGTATATTTCCACTGGTGGATTTGCTAGCATCTAGAATCACATATAGAAAAAGATAGTTATCCTGCAAATTGATAAATGCATCAAGATGGGTAAAATGCGCTAAATTTCCTCGCTACTTTCTTGCAAGATGGATCCATCAGTCAGTGACAAAGACACTCCAGAGATAAACTGCCTTTCTTATGGTCTTTGGCTAGTTCATCGGTGGTACTGTAGTACTAGACAACATCTGTTGTTCATGTATACGGGGTAGATGCACTTTTTAAGGAAAGGGTTACCGAACATTTGTATTTTTGCTATGATTTCTATCGGGGCGAGCAAATTGTTTTGAAACGATTTTTATTCTCCACCATAATAAATTTTGCACTATCCCTTTTCAAGGAGAATTCAGTTTGAATCAATCAAGCCTGTTAACAGGACATATTTGGGAGCTGCGGGGGACGGATAGAGAGGAAACGGCCTGCAGGATGTAGGAATAAGGTGCTTCTTCGAATTCCATATACCCTATTGAAATTTACATTCCTTAGTCCCACAATGATTTATTTGAGTAGCAATGAGTATGACTGATCAGTAACACCATTTTCATCTTTTGTGGTATTGAAATTTGGGACAAATAACAATAGCCTTTTGTATGAAATTAAAAAACGAAGTCTCTTCTCCTGTTCCTGATCATATTGAAGCCTATCTACCACGGGATGGGACCAATCAAAGATGATTTAGAAGACTTTTTTTGATAATATATCTAAACAGAGACAACTTTTCCCTGAATTTTTGTATTTTGAAAACTGAAATATTAATCTTGACAGTTCAAATCTACCTCAATGGCAGGATAGAGACTCTAATAAAAGATGTTTCTTATTAATAATTCATAAGGCTGCAAATTGTAAATGGTCTCCCTCCTTCGCCCTTTTTCACACGGAATTGTCGAATGGCTGAGCCATGAACTGCCGTAAATAGAACGGCTTGACGGACTTAGAGCAACAGACTTAGAGCAAGTCTATTCTGCAGGAGCTAGGAATGTTGGAGAGCGAGCGAAGCGGGCGCTTAACTCCCTAGCATTATCATATGACATGGCCAGTGAAGATTCTTGCAAAGGAATCTGCTCCCCCCGTATGAAATTATTACAGAAAAACTGACTGCTCTGCCATCTCTTCTGTTAGAAATGTGTCTGCCCCGTTTTCATGAACAGCAGATCTTGTATTGTACCACCGATGAAACCGAAACAAAGCAGTTCTCGTCCTCATGAGTCCTTGTCAACGAAACAATCAAATTGAAGATAAGGAGACATGACTGAAGAATCAATCTTGCAATCAACTGATGTGGAAATTCAAGATCTTATTATTCACAATTCTTTCGAGGGCTTCTCATCTTGCACGATTTACAATTTCGTCTTCAAAATGAACTATTGCGTATTTCAAACTTCACATTGAGCTTCTAAAATGTTATTGGCCCGTACAGATTTGCTTTATAAGACGTTCACCCAGTTCAAGGCCAACTCAAAGGAAGAAGTTGACCCGCTTCGTTTTGCACCAGCCTACCCTGGGTGCCAGAGCCTGCCTAAATTCTCGTTCCCCACACTATAGGCTCGTTCCCCACACTGTAGGCTCTAGGCTCTGGTACCCAGGGTAGCACCAGCCATGGATATCGGAGATTTTCCTCTATTGAAACGTCGCTTCAAAATGCTTGCATAAAAGAGTGAAAATGGTATGGTGATCAAAATGTCATTGGTTTTCCTTCCTAGCAGCAATGACGCTTACATGTATTGGCATTTGCTTTGTTCTCGTGGGAGAATGGAGTTCCCTTGAATAAGTTTCTCATCCGGCAGTGCGGTCTGGGGGGAGGACCTTTCCGCAAAATGTGCTCAAGTAGTTGCTGTACGGTAGGATTATTAGTGGAATTTTATCGTAATTTTGGGAAATTTTTAACATTCCTCAGACCAGCTTTTTTTAAAGAAAATCTACATGCTAAGATAAACCACAGGTATGGCGCGAAACCTTTTGTCTTCCCCTTATCTTCACTCTCAGCACCGTAAATTTGAGGATGAGGAAACTGCATCTCTGGCAATTTTAGAAAGGAAAGCTTCTGAAATTGATATAGCCTGTGGACAGTCGCTTCAAGGTTTTAAGAAACGGAAGAAGAGACTATAGGAAGAGCGTCTTTGAATGCTATATAACAGTTACTGCTATTTGTCCCAAATTTCAATGCCACGACGAGCGATGAAAATGGTGTTATGGATCGATCTTACCTGGGAATACTCAAATAAAGGAAAACCAGACCCAGGACCAATAGGACAGGACCCAACGGACCAGACTTCAACAGAATACCGATTCATTTTTATGTTTCCTGATAACTGATAGGTTACACTGATAATGGGCTACCTCCTTTTTTTACACATTAGAGCCTATTCCCTGGTTCCTAGAAAGCGCCCTCGGGTGTAAGAATGTATCATTCTAAAATGAAGGAAGCTGAGACAGTTGATTGTAGCAGTTTTGGTTTGTATGTGAATTTTAGGGAGCAGTATTGTTTCAAACAGAGTGCATAATTTGTGGCTCATCCGATAGGAAAAGCCTTGATTATTTACAGATTGATTCTCTCTGCAGATAAATCAAGTCCAGGATTTAGCCCAAGTGCCAAACGGGAAGATACACCAACTGAACTAAAGCCGGAAGGTGCTTATGTCGTATGTCAAGAGTAAGTGTCTGCAATTTTATTAAGTCTCAACTTCTTCGTATTGCCAGTACACTTCCAATGGACCAGGTGTAGCCAGGACCAAAACCAGTGGCGGGAGGGGCGGAAGGTGAGAAGCATATTTTGAAAACGGTGAGAAATGCGACGCTAGCAAAACTAGCAAAGTTTGAGCTAGCATAAGCATTCACACGATGTTGGCACAATCGTTAAACAGTAGAAGATTCTACCGTAACGAACTCAGTGCAATCTCTCAAAGAATTTGATACTAAAGATATACACCTACACTTTAAGAAACGTTTGACCCAGTTGGGCAGTTTTGTGGGAAACGCAATTTAATCAAAGGCTCTTATTCAACCAGCATGCTTTGCTGGCGCCATCTCTTGGTTGGCCTTTGTTGTCGCCATTTTAATGGCCCATGAAAATGGTGACAACAACGGCCAAGTAAGAGGCGCCACGTGCAAGGTATGCTGGTTGAGTAAGAGCCTTTAACAACTGAATTTGTCAAAATAACATGGAATGTCTATAAATTTGGACACTAGGACCACGAAGAACATCTTGAAGGTCATCGTAGAGAAAGACAAATCAGTATCGAAAATTCCAGTTTGTCTTTCTCTACAGTGACCTTCAAGATGTTCGTCGTGGTCCTAGTGTTCAAATTTATATTAAAGCTGCGCTTTCCGACCAATGTTCGAATGTCTATGAATATGAAGTTTAACACAATGATTGTCGTCGCTTGCCTCATCCTTCGTCTGACCCGATTTTGAAAGAGGTGAGAAATATTCTGTTTTCATCATTTTCGAGTGTTCACACGATGCTGCATTCAAAGTGTGTCTGTTAGAGTTCCATTTTCAAAATCTACCGTTTTCGAAATAAAGATGTGTGCCGTTTTCGCGTGAAAGAGAGGCCTGTCTGTTATGTTTTTCACCGTTTTCAAAATGTGCTTTCATCGTGTGAACGTTTTATTATCAGTTTCAAGCTTTGAGATTTTTTTCGCTGATGCAAATAAAAGTTTGTGACAAAGTCGACTGTATCTTAAATTAAACTTCAAAGTGGCACTTCTCTGTCAAAACTGAATCTCCGTCCGCTCACAAATTCAAGTCCAGGAAATATGAATAGAAGAACGCGATGGAATTGAAAAAAAGTCAACTCTAAAGACAATTCTCATGTTTTGAAGGAATGATGTAATGAAAATTTCCATGAACCTATATTTCTTTAGAAATCATTAATATTTTGATGAGATTTCTGTCAAACAATTCAACAAGAAGACCACATGAATTCAACAAGAGGGCCACATCAAATGTCTCAAGATCTTGCGGTTTATGTAAATCTGCAAGCCTTCGTTTCGGAATAGGATGAAAACAGAACCCTCCTGGCAATACAGAGTCATGGCCTCGATATTTGCTGCATTCACTGTAGAGCCTCTCGTTTTCATCTGTTTTTTGGCGTTCTTCCTCGACCTGGTCACACTGCCTCAAATCATTTTAGACAACGTTTGCGCGCTTAAACATAACCAGACAAGGTGTCAAGTGATGTCTACGGGGTCTTTCAAAGGAGATTACGATGTTGTGCAGAAAGAATCGAGCTTGTGGTTTGGTGCTTACCTTGTCACTTCAACTTTCATTACAATCTTCACTTTACCAACTATTGGCACACTTTCAGATGTCCTTGGCAGGATTAAAGTCATGTACCTTACACCAATAAGTCTGCTTATCAAAAACGTGATCGTTTTGTTCATACTGTACTCAGAAATACATTTTCAAACATGGGTAGTGATTCTACTAGCACCAATACCTGCTGTCGCTGGAGACGTTAGCGGATTTTATGTTGCAGTAGGGGCCTACATTGCGGATATAACAACGGTTGAACAGCGAACAATGCGATTTAATCTATTAGATGCAGCAACACTGCTAGGAGGCTTCACAGCAACACTCATCAGTGGCCTTATAATAGAACGCTTTGGATACATGGCCATATATGTGGCGAACCTTGGTTTTCTTTTAATTGCAATTCTCTACTTGAACTTCCTTGTAAAACCAGTCAATAGTCTGCACATAAATTTTCAAGGCAATCTGGAAAACAAAGAAAGGGTTAACATTCTGGAACAGGAAGAACATGAAGGACAGAATTCTTTGTTGGTTGAAAAAAATCACAATGTAGACACGGATACGGACATGGGTGGAATCCATAAGGAAACAAAGAACCATCTTCCAGAGTCAGAGTGTATGATTAACTCAGATAATGCAACCGGAGAGCCAGAAGAACCCAATGCTTCCATGGCTAAACAAAACGGTGATGAAAATTTCGAATCTAACTGGATGCAGGAAAATGGGAAAGATGGGAGGGAAGATGCTGGACCTGGAGAAGAGATGGAAGAACGCACTAACCGCAGTCCAGAAACAGAGTCTGAGAGCCTTGGAGGGAAGCGAAAGATAAACCATAAGAACATGGTAGATGAGGACGAAGTGATTCCTGAGGAAAGAGTTGAAAAGTTGGCACCTCTCACCAAAGTAGGCATAGAGAATGATCTTGAGACGATTGCAGAATTTCATGATAATGAAAACATTAAAACATCATCTGAACAAATAAATGATTTGAAGAAAGGACTGGATGAAACGATTAACTTGCGAGACGTATTAAGACATGCAAACCCAATTCGCAATTTTAAGTGGTTAGTGCGGTGTTTCAAGGACAGTGGAAACATGAATTTAGGCCTCATTCTATTCCTACTGATGGCTTTTGGGACATTTTCATATGTTACAGAGATGACTGTACTTGTGAATTACTTAAAGAACCGCCCATTCTTCCTTGATGCCAGAAACATCGGCTTTTTATTGGCTTTTAACAGTGGCATAATAAGCATCGTTGGCCTTGGATTCTTCAGTTTCCTCATGACGAAAGTGTTCAAACTAAGTGATTACGTTATGGTTGTGATCACGTTTGCTGCAGGTATGTTTTACTACGTTCTTCTTGGCCTTGCTAATTCATTGTTGATGCTGTATCTCATCCAATTTGTACATGCTGTCTGTACCTTGGTGACACCCACTTTGCGATCCATGCTTTCCAAGCTCGTTCCACCGTCCTCCGTAGGAGTTATGATGGGAGCACTTCTTATGGTAGAAACATTCGCAGTGCTGATTGGATCACTAGCAGGTTCTGTTACCTATGCCAGATTAGCAGCTTCGTATCCTGGTGCAGTGTTCTTTGTGGTTGCGGGGATCGCATTCTTGGCAACGATTATTTCTGTGGGATTGCTTTGCAAAAGTCGTAACATCGAATATCGACACGTCGTTGAAGATTGTACCAATAACAATGCTTGTCTTACCCAGAATACAGGAGACACCATCGACAAAGATCTAGGCAATCCTGGTTTCTAGGGCCAGCTTCCTTCGCCAGTACCGACATCGATGACCTTGGAACACAATGGTGGCCTGAGAATTATTATTATAAATATCATTATATTAGAATGTGGTTGAACCAAGGCTTATGGTGACGACTTCCTTGTATTCCTGTAGTAAACCTTGCTCAACAGGGACTCATAATGAAGCAATGAAAAAGATGACCTCGTACCCAGGCCCGCTATTGTCTTCAAAGACATCAATGTTGGCCCTGGTACCAGTTGCCGCATACATGGCCTTTTATCACGCAACTTGGTACACATGATTAAAAAGCAATAATGATGCTAAAAATAGCACCATCAGCCATCCAACTTGTTGCTGGGTAACACAAAAACAATAGAAATTTCTTAGCTTTGGTTCTTTTTCTAAGAACTTGGCAATTTCGAAAGAAAGCTGTCAGAAGAGAAATTTGAAGCAGTAGATGTGACACATATCGATTGTTCTGAACGAAAGCCGTCAGATTTTTCTATTTTGGAATTCGATTATTTTAAAACTGCAAAACATTTTATTTCAAAACAATCAAAGTCTTGCTAGATGCCCTAACAAATTTGCTGATGCCTTATTGGCATTTTAAAAATCAACTTAACTAACTGAAATTTTACTTTGAATAGTTTTTTTGGGCAACTTTGACCATTATGTTTTAATTACTTCTAGATGCTTATCTTAGATATGACGTACGGTAAACTATGTGAAATTTTACTTTGAATTGTTTTTTGGGCAATTTTGATCCATATGTATTAATTACTTCTAGATGCTTATCTTAGATATGATGTACGGTAAACTATGTGAAATTTTACTTTGAATTGTTTTTTGGGCAATTTTGATCCATATGTATTAATTACTTCTAGATGCTTATCTTAGATATGACGTACGGTAAACTATGTGAAATTTTACTTTGAATTGTTTTTTGGGCAATTTTGATCCATATGTATTAATTACTTCTAGATGCTTATCTTAGATATGACGTACGGTAAACTATGTGAAATTTTACTTTGAATTGTTTTTTGGGCAATTTTGATTATTATGTATTAATTACTTCTAAGATGCTTATCTTAGATATGACGTACGGTAAACTATGTGAAATTTTACTTTGAATTGTTTTTTGGGCAACTTTGACCATTATGTTTTAATTACTTCTAGATGCTTATCTTAGATATGATGTACGGTAAACTATGTGAAATTTTACTTTGAATTGTTTTTTGGGCAATTTTGATCCATATGTATTAATTACTTCTAGATGCTTATCTTAGATATGACGTACGGTAAACTATGTGAAATTTTACTTTGAATTGTTTTTTGGGCAATTTTGATCCATATGTATTAATTACTTCTAGATGCTTATCTTAGATATGATGTACGGTAAACTATGTGAAATTTTACTTTGAATTGTTTTTTGGGCAATTTTGATTATTATGTGTTAATCACTTCATTGTGTGTATCTTAGATATCATGTGATGCATCTTAATTTGTGCTAACGTTAGCTAAATATAAACAATTACATATCAAATGAATGTAGACTTCAAGAAAAAATTGATTAGTACTAATTAGGTACGTACGAGAAAAGTTATGCGCGTGTTAGTGATTTTCTCTGTTGCTAAATATGGGCAAGTCATAGTCATGTGGCCAATTTCAAGACAATCGTCGAGTGTTGACTTGATATGATACTAACCCTATCTCACACCTGGACGATTTGAAGCACTCAATGCCTTGGGGGGATTCCACCCCCCTGTTTATCTCTGATTTTACTTGAGATATGGCAGCCAAATTTGGCGCAAAAGTTGTCCATTGTATAAACGATGAATTTTTGAGACAATGGTTTAATTAGCGTTGTTTTTGCTGTTGCCAGAGCATAATTAACATTATGATGTCATATGACGTCATAAAAATGAAAGTGTGTTAAAAAGTCGTAAAACTTTACTTTTCGTAAAGAAATGAAATATATAGATCAAAATAGATGCAAATTCATAGTTTACACGTAATTGGACCAATTGAAAAGGATTAAGAGAGATTCATAAATGCATTGTTTGCATGACATTGGCGCGGAATGCTTCGGCAATAGATCTTTTAGCTAGTCTGAAAACGAATGTGGATCGAACGATATTTCATTGCAATTTGTAGAATTTTTGAATGTGCACAACCGCGAACACCACTCTATCGAACCTCGCGTATAAAATTGTTTAGAAATATCGCTCGATCCAGGCTCTTTTGTAGAATAGCTAAAAGGTCTATTTTTAGAATGATGTGTCTCAAAAGTTTAGTTTCCCTCATTTTTCCGGGAGACTTAAGAGTCACGAAAAAGTTCTTTGGCCCCATTGATCACTCCACGGCCCGCACTGTCGCTCGGCGGCCCTGCAACGGTAACTGAATAAGCCACTCGGCTACTCATCCCACATACCCGATCAACTAGCGATCATTGCGAACAACATAAAAACTGACTGACTTTTCATTGTAGATCTCAGTCAGAGAAGTGTTATGATTCAATAGGCAAAGAAATTGTGTAAGTTGTAGGACAGGGACTCGGTGCGCCAAGCTCTTCCCTGCATCATTTTTAGTATTCATGAGATGTGTGTTATGATAAAAGAAATCGACCTACAGATCGACCACATGAATGTCTGAAGTTAAATGTGACAACATCAAAATACATTAAATTCGCACATTTAAGAAACCAAGCTAAAAACTTTGAAAAGGTAGACACGAGAATGAATATTACTTGAAATTAGCAAATCAGCTAGCCAAGTGAAATTTTAGTTTGACTATTACGAAAGAGTTAAAAGGAACACAATTCTTAATCAGGTGAGTCAAGAGACTAACTTTTTCGAAATCATCGAAATTCCATTGTGTTGCGTCGAAGTGTCGTTTTACTACATTTTCATCAAGGTCCAAGAATGAATTCATAAAATGGTCGAGCTTTAATTCTGTTAGCAGAGAGATGATGAAATAATTGCATGAAAATGCAACCTGGAGCAACGAAGTTTCCAAAAGATAATACTTCTGGCCAAAAATAGCACATGGCTCGATAAAACCTTTTAAAGGATTTAAATGAAATGTGCAAAATGTTGTAGCCCCATTGCGTCAACTGAAGTCCCACTGGCTTGGAAGTTGTTTTGCATCAAAATGCTAAATCCTAACCATGAAAGCTACGGACTATTGCTTGCTGCCATCTTGTAGACCTTCAAAAACGAGATATTAGACCTTCAAAAACGAGATATTCTCCTATGTAGGTAATATCGATTTTCCTCGAACAATTTTTTTTAATCTATGGAGCCTCTAATGTTTGTCAAAGGTAAGTTTCAAATCGCGCCTCTCGTACATTCTTCAACAGAACTTGAAAGGGCTGCATTTTTTAAAATGATTATGATACCAAAGCCCGGGGGCGGGTTCATGACTTTGCGGATGGATGGGGGTCTGCCGCCCGGTTCTCAGAAAGGAACCCTCTTCTAATTACCGATACTTGCCGTCATGTCCACTTTTATGATTGATTTTGGCGGAAACCACCCACTTTGGACTATTTTTCGCCAATTTCTGGATAACCCACCCATGTTTAAAGGAAATTCTGCCAAAGAAGGACCCTTGTTTGGAGAATTTTAAGACCAAAAGCTCACCCATATGGGCGACACATACCCGTACCCTCAGCATCTTATGTACCCCTTTGGGTACCAAAGGTCCCCTTACTGGAATTATTTTGCATAAAGTTCCATTTGTTCAGTTCAGTTGAAAGAATGGGATAATAACATTTGCACAATTCATAATAAATTCTTCGAAGGATTCGAGCTCTATGCTGCCAAGAATCTATAATTTGCCATTTGATAAAAATTATTTTAGTCCTACAGGGCAAGAGCTGCATACGTGAGAAGCCAATTTTAGCGTCCTTCCTATCTACTGATTGGCTGAATTCCTTCTAAAAAGAAGAATGGTATCAGTTTCTAAAATTGTATTGTGGCATTAAGCACTGCTTAGTGGTCGTTCCCTCTGATTTCAAAGTAAGGGTCCAAACCAGGCAGCTTCGGAATCACAAATTCCTAAAAATTTGATGCCTTTTCAAGACTTTTTCAAACAATGGATCTACTGTATGACTTACAAATAGAAAGATATCCCTTAACCTTACGTAGAACATCTGTATAGAGTTAGGGGGTGGGCATAATTCCGTTTTTATTGTTTCACACGTTGATTTGTAGTTTTTCGACTTCATGGTGATTGTTTTGTAACGTAAGGCCGAGTCATAGATTCATATTCAGAGCGTCCAAACAGATATGAAGCTATTTGAGTGGCTGCTGCGGATCAGCCATAAATCAAATTTTCCCAGGTTTTAATATTTGAAGAGACGAGATTTCTACAGCTGAGACTAAACATGCACCCTCCATTGCTGTGTTCAAACAGCATAGTTTTAAGTCTATTGATTTTATTTAGATTTCTTCTACTTTTGATAATTAGGTTTACTTTTTTAGTTTTGTATATATATTGTAAATAGTTTTTAGGTGTTTTATCTTATTTTTATTGTAAGTTTTTATGTGGAGGGCCTCTTGAAAATCAGCCACTAGGGTGAAGGGCCTCCCTCCTTATCAAATTGAAATGAAATGAATGACATGACATGACATGACATGACATGACATGACATGACATGACATGACATGACATGACATGACATGAAGTGAAATGAAATACTTAGAGTTTGATTAAATCTGCTTAGTAGTTGGTGATTTATCGAGCAAGGTCAAAATCATTGGCTGCCATAAAACCAGAGAAACTTATTTTTCTGCAGTATGTTAAAATCAATGAACTTGATTGAAAAGACACACCTACCTAGTCTGGCTTTCTGATGTTCATAGGTGACACAGATAGTTATGACTTTGATTTTTGAGAACCAAGAAAATTGCACAAATTTAGGGTGGCTAGAAACTGGTATGATGCAACACAAGTGTTGCCGGTAATGACTGCATCCATCAGTTATTTTGCGTTTCAATAGTGATAAAGCCGTTTTTTTCTGCAGGCTGCGTGGCTAATATCCTTGACTCACTGGTCATTGATTTTTCCAAAATATGTTTCCTAACATAGCTGAAAAATGAAGTCCATTTGATGCTAAAATTTAAGTGTTAAGATTACGTAAAGGGATAACATCCCCTGATTTTGAAGCAACCACTGATTTTGACTTTTTCTCTTAATAAACCAGTAGCCAATTTGTCGGATTTGCTCAAGCTCATTGCCAAGTCTCATCGATTCAAAAACCTGAAAAGTGGGAATGCTGGATTAGTGGCTCCTCCACAGAAACAATTCAAAAGGCGCACATGTTTTTTCGGACACCCAATATTTGATTTGACATTTGATTATAGACATAGCTCTGTTATTAAATACAAATGACGGAAATTTGGCAATCTAAAGTATGACAAAAACTATGTAGAGTAAAACGATTTTTGGTTATAGAGCTACCGTCATCTTGCAAAATACTGCAAGCAAGGTATCATCTGGAGTAGAACTTAGAACAGAGCTTGGATCTTTGGCATCTGATAAACTTGGCGTCTTATGCTACTGTGATGGCTCATGATTAGCAATCCGAAAGCAGAATATGGTAACAGTCGTTCCTTGCGAAACAGTGAGCTCCGGAATAGCTCCTTGTCGTGGTTATTCTGTCAAATTTTATTAAGAGAGCATAGGGATGAAAGATTAACCACAGTGCATTCTATAAATCGCAACAGTCAAACCAGCCACTCGATGCGAGATCTAACAGCATATTACTGTTTGCAAAGACCTGCGTGTTTGAGTGATTTTGTGAGGTTGGAAAATTTTTGACGCTAAAAATTACTTAAAATTCGCAAGAGTACAGCATTTTGCAAGAGTACGACAGCTTGCAAGAATCAAGTACCATTCGCAAAACTCTTTCGAATGATATCTTGTTTGCGTCATTTTGGAAAATGATCGTAGTAGCTCCATCGCTAAAAACTCTTTTACTCTACCTAATAAGGTCGCGCGTCTTTATTCGTCCAACTGTGGATCATCTATTGAGATTTTCATCAAATGCTGCGGAATAGAATTGGTTATGCTAATAACCAAGAGGTCGCTAACTTCAGTTGCCATCGATCTTCGTCATTTGCCTTTAAGCATAATTTATAAATTTGCATCAATTGATGACTTTTCTTTGATTTTAGTTTAACGAAAGGACAGAAGATTGCAATTGGGTTCATACGTCATCTAAAATTCGTCGTTGCTCTAAAGTATTTTCGAGTAAGTGCATTCGAACAAATTTCTTTTGCATAAAAAACGTAAAGATGTTGTTCTCGCAAGGTTCGTTAGAGGGTTACTACTATGAGGAGCAAAGTTTGGTCTTGTATGCATTCATTTCAAGCAAATTGTCTCTTCAATGGTGGCGTTTATCCTAGTAATGTATTCGTTGTTTCTATTTCTAACTTATTGTGGTAAGGACATCTAATAGGAAGGGCAAAAATCCTTTACGTAACTCTTGACCGCCCGAATAACGGACCTTCGGGTATGGACGAAGGGCAAAAATCGTCAAGAAGCATTTGATTCCTATCTCGCATCGGTCTGCTGTGGCGAAGAAGGTCCTAGTCCTGGTGTTTATGAAGGCAATGTGTCTCTTCCTGATATTATCAAAGTCCTACGTGAATTCAAGGACTTCCAAAGGATATAGAACCGTTTTGGCAGTCAGAATCTAAGCCTGGACTGCGTTTTCGTGTCCAGATTTTGAGCCAAATTTTAAGTGGAAAGTTCAGTCGTTTGGCCACCCCCTACTCAACAACACTGAACAAGGCTGAATATGACTCAAGCATTGTTTAGTGAAACGTTAGGTGAAAAGTTCAGTCATTTGGCCATCTCCTGCTCTATAACTCTGCACACCTCTGGATATGACCCAGCATTATTCTGTGAAATGTTTTGTGAAAAGTTCAATCGTTTGGCCACTTCCCACTCAACAGCATTGCTTAGTGTAATGTTCTGTGAAGTGTTCAGTCTTTTGGCTAGAACTTTGAACGGTGTTTGAGCTTTCACGATCCGGACATATGTTTGCATGCACTCTATTTTTTGAAAAACAGCTCATTTGAAATGGTAGATTCAGTTTTGACTAAAGTTTAGACACTGGGCTGCTTGAATTGGAAGAGCTAAGAGACTTTGATCATTTGGAACTTTGATTGTCCATGGTGTGTCAACTATGTTGCGACCCTGTACAGTAACGGCGATGGTTTTGACGTCGTTTGGACTATGAATTATCATTTTTGATCAATTCGAAGTGGCCTTTTCTAAACATGGTTCTTTGCTGCGTCGAATAGAACTGTTTCAAAAACGGCAGAATCTACCGGGTGAGTAAAAAAAACGCCCGACGTTTGAAAGGCAGCCGCTCCCTGAGCATATTAGCAATTATATTATCTGATTGCATAGCTAACATGTTCAATTATTTTTAGAAATTTCCTTGGCTAAAATTGTCTCTCCATTCAGATTCTGTAAGCGATTTTCTAAAATGAATCCCTTTGAGAAACCTTAAAAAACGTGCTAAAATTACAGGCAAGAATCCCTAATTTGTTTACCTCACAGCGATGCCTTTCAGTACGCTTTAGCACGTGCCTTCCTATCAGCGAGTTGAAAAGTCTTCCCCCCCCCCTAGAGCGAGTAACTTATTCTGGGGGACTCCATTCTCCCATGAGATCAAAATACATGAACACATCCAAGAGCCATTACCGTTAGGAAGGAGAACAAAGGGAAAATTTGCTTACTGTTTTCCCTCGGTTTGCAGGTTTTCTAAGGGGCTTTCTGCGGAAAATCTCATATTTCCATGAGAAGGAATGACCGATTAAAGCCGGGTAAATAACTGAACCTAATGATTGAAGGTTAGGAAGTACCCCACTGGGTTCGAAATCATCTGCTTACCGCGAAACAGAATTGAAGAGGTCTAGAATTGATTGATAAGGCGAGGAGAAAAAGCGACATTTAAATCAAGCTCTACTTCTGCCATTTACCACGACAGGGCTGGTGAGCTTCTGCCGTTCTAACAATCCAACATGACTAATGATTTGAACAACATCCTTATGTCAGTTTAATTGACTCTTGGTTGGATATTTTCGTCTGGATCTATCAAATTCGACACGGTAAAAATACGATGCTTATTTAAAGAAGGCCTCACCATGTAATTTGGAAACCCTTCTAACAAAATTAATATAATTCTGCAAGTAGGGTACAGTGAAAATCATGCAAGAAACTCACAAGGATTTTTGTAACAAAGAGCTTAAAAGTCCAGGAGCAACCTAGCAGCTCCCGGGGGAGAATACCCTGAAAAATCACCTAAGATGTGCCAGCGAGAAAAATGGTATGACCCTATTCTAGACGATTAAAAACATAATATATCTCCTAGATGATGACTGGCTCCTTTATACGTGATTTAAATGTATTTTTTAACATCAACTTTGATCAGTCTTGGAAAAATTAGCAGTAGTGGACGTACCAATGCCAGAATTCGTTTGGCATATAATAAATCGAAAGAAGAGAATCTTCCAGAATAAAAACACAAAAGTTATGATCTCGTCTTAGAATTTGCAACCGAAATGAGACCCTATTGGCAGGCACATTCCCAGGTGTTTAATGTATTAAGTAGACCCTAGAGCAAGCTTTAAACTTTCGTCTCATATATGAAATGTATCTAGCCGTATAATCTAAGAAGAAATGTTAGAATGCAGTAGTTTCTGTAAAGGCTTGCTAAGAAGTAAAGTCCCAAGTCTATAACTTTACGAAACCAACTCTCTGTTAGTTCTAAAAACCTGAAAGTATTCAAGCCTTTTTGGATCATTATTTCAAAGCTATGCCTCGGCTCCTCATCTTATCGCCATATATTTCATTTTTCAGAGAACTAGGAAACCTTATGACGAGAAAGACATAATGGACCAGTTTGCTGGTGGCCAAGTGGAAATATTTGGGCAACTGAGATTCATCCAAAGACAGTAAGACTGCTAATCATAATAAAAGCTCAAACAATCGTTCAGGTGTTGAAATTCATGTTCACGGTAACTCTTGCCTGCGCTCTGGTGAGCACGGAAAATCACTTGTCAAATATCCACCTAGTATGGAAATATATCACTTTATTGTTAGAAGCTGTTACGGATGAAAGAGCCGCAGATTAAAAGTCACCCGGGTTTTTCTCGCCAATAATTCGCAACTTTTAATTTTAGAAAGAATCCAATTTCAACCGATTTGCTAATTCTATTTCTTACAACTTTATAAATTTTGCCATTCCCAATTTTATTTAAAGCCATTTTTCTTGAACAAAATTGCTTAGATCTACACCCGTCTTCTATTTACGGTGGCCCACAACGGCCACGGCACAATCTTATTTCACGGCACACTTTTATTATTTCACGGCACACTTTAATAATTCCACGGCACACCTTTACATTTCCACGGTACACTTTTAATTTTCTCACGGCACACTTTTATTATTTTCACGGCGGACTTTTAAATTTCTCACGGCACAGTTCTGAATTTCTCACGGCACACTTTTATATTTCTTTTCTTTTATAGGCCTGTTTATTTTCTATTCAGCTTTAGATACGTGGTTTACAATAACCATCTTGACATTAAGTATCACTTTAATCAAGTTATGGTTTATCTTTAGTAATATCTTAAAAGAGAGTAGGAAAAGGGCGTACATAGCGACAAGGGTGTTTATAAAACGAAGACCGAAGAGCGAAGACCGAAGACCAAAGAAAGAAAACGAAGACGAAGACGCATGCAACCATAGTTCAATACAGAGTAGATTTTCAACATCCAGTGCAAATAGCCCTTTCTGTGGGAAGTCATTTGATGAACAAACGTAAATCAAGCAAATTAAGTGCTAGAGTTGTCGGTCTTCGTTTTTCAGAATAACCCACTCAATCTGCAAAACGAAGACAGACTCCAAAATGCTAAGAAAGTTTTTAAACTCAACTAACATGGTAAACAGTACCCTGGGTAAAGTCTGGTACCCAGAATAGGTAAACAGTCGCTGTGTTTCTTCAAATAGGCACAAGGAAACAATTACTGCACTGTACGGACCACCATACAATGGTCATTTGGAATAGACTATGTCTTCGTTTTGCAGAATGAACCTCTCAATCTGTGTGCCGTGAGAAATTTAAAAGGGTGCCGCCGCGAGAAATTCAAAAGTGTGCCGTGAAATGATAAAAGTGTGCCGTGAGAAAATTAAGTGTGCCGTGGTGATAGAGAAGTGTGCCGAGGAAATAGAGAAGTGTGCCGTGGAAATGTAGAAGTGTGCCGTGGAAATGTAAAAGTGTGCCGTGGAAATATTAAAGTGTGCCGTGAAATAAGATTGTGCCGTGAAATAAGATTGTGCCGTGGCCGTCGTGGGCCACCGTACCTATTGCTATTTTTCACTGTAGCTTTTTTATGAAACAATGAAATACACAAAGTAAGCTTTAAGAATCACTCCTAAGCATGCATAAACAATTTTCTTGCATGCATGTTGCACATTGTATCGTTGAAAACAAACAACACAGTATGAATGATTTAATTGTGCTTCGAGCAGACTTTTTCTTTTAACAACATTTCTGGCATAATTCCATTATCACGTCCTGCTTAAATCCTTGATAACAGGCTAAGGTCTGAAACGTCGTACGAATGAATACTATGCTTCTTCATATCTTGATTTACTGAAGTTCCAACAGTTAACACCAGCTCTTGAACTCACTTTAGCTCATTTAGGTCTTATCGCCATTTGGTTGCCTCCTTGAAATTATGCTATTTTTTGACTTGACATACAGAATCTCCAACAGTTTACGCTAGCTTTTAAGATAACTTCAGCTCACTGAGGCCTATCTTCGTTTGATTGGCCTCTTTGAGATTATGCTTCCTGGTGTCTTGACTTACTGAAGCTCTAACAGTTTACGCTAGATTTGAAGATAACTTCAGCTCACTTAGACTTATTTTTGTTTTGTTGGCTCCTTTGAGATTGTGCTACCTCGTATCTCGACTTGCTGTAGCTCCAGCTGTTTACGGTAGCTTTTCAACATACTTTAAGTCACTCAGGTTTATCTTCGTTTGATTGGCCTCGTTGAGATTATGCTTCGTCCTATCTCGACTTACCAAAGCCCAAGAAGTTTATATTAGCTATCGAACTTCATTTGACTAATTTACGCTAATCTTCATTGTCTTATCTTTCAGATATTGTTCTATTTTTCAAGCTAAATTTACTGAAGATCGAGCAGTTCACGTTTGATTTGTATCTAACTTGACTCACACAATTCATCTTCGTTTGATTAACTTCTTTGTTATTTGCTTTCTCGTATCTTGACTTACCAAAGCCCAAGCAGTTTACATTAGCTATCAAACTTCATTTGACTAATTTACGCATATCTTCGTTGTCTTATTATTGTTCTATTTTAAAGCCTGATTACCTGAAGATCGAACAGTTTACATTTGGATTCTATCTTAACTTGACTCACTCCAGTTCATCTTCGTTTGATTGGCTTCTTTGAGATTGTGCGTCATCGTATCTTGACTTTACCAAAGCCAAAGCTGTGTACATTAGTTATCGACCTTCATTTGACTCATTTACGTTTATCTTCGTTGTTTTATCTTCTTATATATTGTTCTATTTGGAAGCCTGATTTACTAAGGCTCCAACAGTTTCCATTAGACTTGTATCTTTTCTCTGTCAAGTCTATCTTCGTTTGATTGGCCTCTTTAAGATTGTTCGTCTTTGTATCTTGACTTACCAAAGCCCAAACAGTGTACATTAGCTATTCAACTTAATTTGACTCATTTATGTTTATCTTCGTAGTGTTATCGTTTTTAATATTGTTCTAGTTTGCAGCTTGACTTAGTGAAGATCGAAGAGTTTACATTTGATTTTCATCTTAACTTGACTCACTCAAATTTATCTTCGTCTGATTGCATTCTTTGAAATTACGCTTCTTCGTATCTTGACTTACTAAAGCACAAGTAGTTTACATTAGCTATTCAACTTAATTTGACTCATTTAAGTTTATCGTCTTTGTGTTATCTTTCTTAAAATTGTTTTATTTTAAAGCTTGATTTACTGAAGATCGAGCAGTTTACATTTGATTTTCATCTTAACTTGACTGACTCAAGCTTATCTTCGTTTAATTGGCTTCTTTGAGATTTTACTTCCTCGTATCTTGATTTAGAAAAGCCCAAGCAGTTTGCATTAGCTATTTAACATTATTTGACTCATCTTCGCTTGTCATCGTTGTGTTATCGTTTTAAATATTGCTCTATTTTGAAGCTTGATTGACTGAAGATCGAGCAGTTTACATTTGATTTTCATCTTAACTTGACTCTTTCAAATCTATCTTCGTCTGATTGCATTCTTTGAAATTGTGCTTCTTCGTATCTTGACTTACCAAAGCCCAAGCAGTTTACATTAGCTTTGGAACTTAATTTGACTCAGTTACGTTTATCTTCGTTGTTTTATCTTTTTACATATTGTTCTATTTTGAAGCCTGATTCGATAGAACTCCAACAGTTTCCATTAGACTTGTATCTTTTCTCAATCAAGTCTATCTTCGTTTGGTTGGCTTTTTTGAGATTATACTTCCTCGTACCTTGTCTTACCAAAGCTCCAACTGTTTACGCAAGTTTTTTTAACTATAGTTTCTCGCTGTGTCTTCATACAATGACTTATCGAAGCTCTAACAGTTTGCACTAGTTTTGAACGTACTCTGATTTAATCAAGTTTATCTCCGTTCAGTTAGATTCTTTAAACTTGTGCTTCTTCGCACTTTGACTCTCCAAAGTTTTACAGTTAAAATTAGCTTTTTAACTTACTTAGCTCACTCAGATGAACTTTTTGTACGTCCTTCTTTGAGATTGTACTCCTTCGTATCTTGACTGATCGAAGCGCTAAAAGTTTGTATAGCCTTGTAAGTATCTTCTTTGATTTGAATTATTTAAGACTGGGCTTTTGTCTAACTTGATTTAACGATGTTTCGAAGTTTACACTAGCTTTTCAACTTACTTTGCTCACTCAGGCTTGTCTGTGTTCAGTTTGCTTCTTCGATATTGTGCTACTTTATGTCTCGATTTATGGAAGCTCCAGTAGTCCTTCTTACTTTAACTCAGTCAGTTTTATCGTCGTATGGTTTGCTTCCTTGAGACTTTGCTGCTTCTTCGAATCTTGAGGCACCAGAGCCCCAACTATTTACACCAGCATTGAACTTATTTTAGCTCAGTCACGCTTACCTCATTTTGTCTAGTTTCTTGATCCGTCTTCATATCACGACTTACCAAGTCTCCACTAGCTTAGATTAGATTTTGAACTTAAGCCTTGAGTATTGGACTCATCATAATAAAACTTGCAACCTTTAGGGAAAGACTGACAACTCCTGTAAAAGAACAATAATCAGAATATAAGATAAACCTGTTACTAGGCAGAAAACTGTTAAACCTGCAAGAAACTCAAGTAATCACTTACCAACAACGTTATCATACGAAATTATCACACCAAATACGCGCATCGTTGCACGCTCGTCAGTTTGGTTCATGCGAAGAGCAGATAAATGACATTACCGTGCTGTACATGAAGCAAACTGAAGAGTGTGTGATGAAACGGACATTTGATGTGATAATTTTATAAGATAACGTACCACAAATCGTTTGATTACAAAAACTTATTCTAGCTTGCTCTGGCGTACTTGAGTTTGTTTCGCTCCACTGAGTTTTTGATCTCTTAATATCATGACTTATCAAAGATGGTAAGCTAAGTTTGCTTACTTTAGCTTTGACCTGTCTCATTATAGATCTTATCATATTTGACAAGATCCTTGTGGCTTACAGAATCTTCATGTTCCTCACCAATACCTGCCATTGCCTCATTAAGGGCGTATTTTTTTGGGCATCTGAAGTCTGCGAAGTCTTCCGAAAACGGTAGGCTTCGCAGAGAAAATTTTCAGTTACCAAAAGAATGGGAATTCTGAAAACGGTAGACTTGGCAGACTTCGCAGAGAAAAATGCCAAAAGAATGGGAATGGAATGCTGAAGAAATGAGAATTTGAATGTTGTTGTTCGACCGAGCGACTTGAAACCATCACAATGCAATGTAACTTCGTTGTGCCAATCCCAAGAGAAAAGACCCTGCGACGAACTATTGTTTTTTCGAATGATTTTGAAAACTTTCATTCACGAAAAAATGCTTTCTGGGATCTTTCAAAAGTCTGCCAGCTTCAGGAGAAGAAGATTTCCGAAGCCTCGGATCCCAATCGTTTTCAGAAAGACCAAAGGAATACGTTAAAAATCTCTGGGAAGTCTACTAAATAACAGAATGACCAAAAGAATGGGCTTTTATAAAAAGCGATCTGAAGTCTGCGAAGCCTACCGTTTTCGGTAGAAGGGAACCAGAAGAATGGGATTTTATCTTCTACCAACTCCACCGTTTTCAGAAGATGCCCAAAAGAATATGCCCTAAATTTATATCCAATTTCTTTTGGCTTTTTCCCAATATTCAGTTCTTCCCCAAATCATTTTAATTTTAATATCAAAATGAATAAGGATTGTTTTCATCGCCCTTGCTTATCAAAGCTTGCCATGGATTATTTATTTCAAAATCCTAACCAGTGAAACCATCAAAATTAATTTTTCCTGAGTTAGCTTAATTTCAATTTAATTTTGAATTGAAAGCGGTAGCAATGGAAGAATTGAATAATGCCTTGACTCATTAAAGCTTCCCTTGTGGCTTGCTTTATGAATTCTAACCAGTCACATTCCCTTCAAATTTGCTTAAATAACATCTATTTTACAATTTCATTTTCAGAATTGACAATATGACTGAAAAACGTGGTAAGATTTTTTGCATTATTATTCTCTGGCGATGTTCAAAATAGATCAAAACTGGAAACACACTGATACTGTGGATCAATGATCGGTTGGCCAAGAATTGTCTAACGCGCCTCAGATTAGAAACCTTGAATGGAAGTTTAATTTTTTGAAATAGAGAGCGAAAGTATGAGCAATGGACCGCACATTTGGCCATTCTTGCCTCATTTTGTTGCTCTCTATAAGAATAAGAAGCCACAGTAGGGAAATGAAGATCTTCGAAATATTTTTGGATAATTAAAACTTTTGGTCTCCATTTGGAGATTAAGAATTAAAAATCAAAAGTACTATGTACAATATAAAACATAAAAATACGATATATACAATATACAATATGTAATACTTTGTAATCATACACAATATACAACATACAATATACAATATGCAATATGCAATATGCAATAATTAGTATGCGATATGCAACATGCAATATACAATTTACGATTGAGTTTTCTCCGAGTTAGCATGATGTCAGGCTAAGATATGCGCAGGATAATACAAAACCTGGTGTGCTCAAAAATACCGAGTGAGCCAGAAAAAAATTCCCGCATTTGAAAATTTATAGCATCAAAGAGTACTTCACAAATCTGAATGATTCGACCTCTAGTGAGAAGCCGAAATATTGAAGTATCTTAGTAATTTTCTCGCTGTCTTGCCAGCGCTAGAGGTATCGGTAAAGTCAACTTTAAAGAATTTCTTGCTTGCAAAGTGACTGAAAATGGCCTAAAACATTGATCAAATTGTAAAGAATCTCCTTACACAGAATGATACGCAATGGCCATTTCACCCCCTCAAGAGGTATAAGAAATCAATTTTCAAACAAATACCCAAGATTTTGAGTCCCATGGCAATGCGTATACAGTGGACAAGTCTCACCTATGAGCAATTGCATTTTTTTATTGATCTGTGCGATGAGTCCTTTATGATTAGGCCATTGTCATTCATTTTGCACCTATGACATCCTTTAACGTTTAATTTACCCATAATTCTAGGAAGTGCTCGTCAGACAGCGAGAAATATCACAATATTGCTTTGATTTTTGGCTGTTAACTAGAGATTGAATCATTCAATTCTGTGAAGTCTCTTGAAGCAATCAATTTTCAAAAGTGGGAACTTTCTCCTAATTCGCCTGCCCTATTGACAGGTCACGGTAAATCGTACTCTAATTCTATTTTGAAGATTTATTGCTTAATGCTTTGTAAAAATCTGAATTAGACTGTATAACTCGGGAGATGGGTGCCATCTTAGTGATTTTTGTTGTACAGAGACGCGCCGTTGTTTTAGGGGTACATTTTTCAAACAGTTAAGGAATTATATGTTTGATTTCACAATTTCCAGACATTTCACGAAGTTGCGGGCATCCTTGTCAGTACCCCGGTACCCAGGGTACTTCCTTTTCAGGAGATTTTTCATAATTTCCGGCATTAAAGGTCATGTTTTTGTTCGATTTGCAGAATTATGGCCCTAAGATTCTTCAGAATTTAGTGAATTATGGGTACCCATCACTTGGGCAAAGTGGCAATAGGATGATGTACCCCCTTGCAGTTTTCTGTTTTTTCTTGTTAGAGCTATAAACTCAAAAAAATTACTGAAAACTGACCCAACAAAACTCGGGAAGATCTTTGAAAAAGTGAAGACATTTTTGTCATAAATAGAAAAACGGAAAACACATAAATTCTCCTAAATAGAAAACGCCTGTGTTACTATTACGTTTAAAGTAGCTGGTAACTGCTCCGAAATGGAGAATTAGGTTGCTATTATTATTATTGTTATTTTATTATTGTTGTTATTATTATTATTGTTATATTATTGCTGTTTTTTCAAACCTCGATCAAATTTTCTATAGATGCGACATAAGGTGGCAACGAAACAACAATGTTTTTGTGATGGTTTTTGACTTAGAAATTGATTAGAGTGATTTGCTGCACGAGCATTCGTCATATCCTGAATTGGTATGTCTTTTTTACTAAGTGTCATTCTGTTCACAAAGAATTGATTTATCTTGCAGATTTGTTGCAGTCAGAGATGTCTCGAATGCAGTCAGAGGTGAATTTTTTGTTAGTTTGTTTATTATTCTAAAATTCTTTAAAGTTGGCTTGCGAAAATAGCTCTAATATAAAATAGCTCTAGACCAACTATTTACAAAAACAAAATTAATTACAGTTCATCAAACAGCCAACGTAATACTTAAAATACGCTATTTACATATTTTACAACGACAATTCTCCCCATTCCATTGTTTTATGCATGATTTGAAGGAACAGACGGAGGTGGCAGTTTTATTGTCATTAGGCAGGGAATTCCATAATATGCTACCACGAAAAGATAAACTATCATTGCCATAAATAGTTGTTTTAGTTTGAGGTAACATCAACAAATTTTTTTATCTTAGATTATAATTATTGTCCTTTTCGTGGAACATATCACACTAAAATGAAGGATTCTGTTGTGTTAAACTGCTATAAACCTCGAGCATTAACTTTTGCAAGTTCTTTTGATGAATTGTGCACTCATTTCCTCTGCATCACAACTCATTAAAGGTGGATGTATAATCATTGAAGAGAATTCGAAGGGCTCTCTTATGGGTACGATTCAGCTCGTTATTTGCAACCTTTCCGCAAAACATCCATATCAACGGACAGTAATTGAACTGGAACATTATGAAAGAGTTGTACAGCAAAAGAGATTGCTTCTCATTTAAATAGCTCGAGACTCTAGAGAAGGCACTGATCTTGGTATTTGCTTTTGACATAATTTTGCCACATGTTAGTCAAACTTTAGTTTCGAGTCTATTGTGATCCCCAATAACTTAACACTACTGACAACATCAATGGATACCTTTCCAATGTCGAGAACAATATTATCGTCTGTCTTCAAACCGAGTAGCATAACTTGAAATTTTGATGGATTGGCTACCATTTGATTAGATTTGAACCACGAGATCGCTTGAGACATATCTTCTTCAAGGTTTGAAGCCAAACATTCAAAAGTATCATTACAAGAAAAGATGGTATTATCATCAGCAAAATTACACACCTCCGAATGCTCGACAACGTATATAAAATCGTTTAGGAAATATCTAATTTTATTTTTCTATTGTACGAAATGACTCGAATTTCAACAAAGTAAACTGTGTTGTAGCATTTCAGCAACAGTATAAGCATGTTTTCTTCACTGAAAGTTGTTGTCCTAAACTTTGTGGTTATGAGAACCATTCAATATTACGATGAAGATTTCTCCCTGTAAGCCTCGGCAAGGAGAGACCACCACCATCACCACCAGAACCTTGAGATTGGCCCGTAGAAATGTGATTCAATACCTATTTTACCAGACCCTGCCGGCTAACGCTTGGATACATTCTTTCGTAGGTAAAAACAAACTCAATGAGGCAAGAAGAAATGTTGTCAATCATCAAAAACATCTCCAGCTCAGTTACGAGCTTAGAACAAAACAATGAAGAATCACAAAGTAGTCAGCCAACGAAGGGAACGTGATGATACTTTATCGACACATCACTAGAGAGGAATAAATCTTCATCCCAGTATAGGCTAGCTACAAGACTTTGATGGGCCTAGGGCCTAAACTGAATTATACTTCTTGGTAACAAGGAAAGGAGTAAACATTACCATTTTAAGAATTTTGTTAAGAGAAACAGTGCTTCCAGATTTGTTTATGGTTTGGCAACAGAGTATCTTTAGGTCCTGCCAAAGCAAGCGAAAAATTGTTTGGCTATCATTTCCAATTTTTTGCTGTCCTAAACAAGGTCTTCCCGTTTTACCACGTGGCAAAGAATTGTTTGACAAGCAGAATTGAGTTTAATTTGCTGGGCAATGTTTGAGAATGTTTTGCAACACGTTCTGCTTGTCACAAAACAAAAGTATTTTTGTCATGCAAGGTTCGTCGTGCAATGCGATGATAGGCCAGCAAAACTCAAAATGCTTGGTAAACAATCGTGGCTCCTTTGGCCAAGGTTTTAGTCTATAGAATTGATTTGTTTTGGGATTTGTCTCAGATATTTGAAAATAGTGTAGGCAGCTTTCTTGGGTACACCCATCCTTCTGTAGTCACCTGACTCAGTAGTAGAATTTTCAACTTGTTTAGACTATAGACATTTTTTATAGACATCATCTTATGTTAGGTACTATATTCGTATGAACTTTAGTTTATTGCGAGAGATTGTAACTGTATGAAGATGATATAGGCCCAAAAGAAATATAGATATTACTGCTGAATCACATGAGTACCCAAGGTCGGGGGTAGCCTCACTACCATAAGGATCCTCAAGTTACGCTCATTTCATTGAGCTGAATTATTGTTGCTGTTATCGCTCCACTGAGGGCCTTATGGACATAGAGCTGTAAAAACGGAAAAAAATTTCAATCGGCGACAGGATTCTGTCGCCCCGTCGTCTACCGATCAGCGTGTGGCTTAAAGCAAGGCGCTTTTTGCTTTTGTGGCAAGAATTATCTTTTACCGAAGTGCTGATACCTAATTTGATGGTACAGCAGTTCTAGAAAACTGGTTGTGACCAAGTGGTTGTGAGGCAAAATTAGCAGATGATCTGGGCCCACAGCTACATTCTAAAAATAAAAAAGAATGCGAATCGAACGACAGATTGATACATTTTGTAGAATGTTCGAATGTACAAAAAAATGATAGAGACTTCAATACTGCTCAGTCGAACTAATTGCGGAGCAGCGGAAAGGTTTCAAATAGAATCAATACGGAACTTTACCGTTTCTGCAAGCGTGTGGGAATGAGTCGTAGTTGTAGCGATATCAGTTCAGGCAAAGAGCGAAACTACGGCATGTAATCGAGTCTAGGTCGGGGGTATTGAAGGGGTTTTCCTAGACTTATGACGATGAGTCACTTGCATCCATGCGGTAAACCTTGCTCATGAGTACTCATAATGAAACAGTGAAAAACTTGGCCCTAATTTCTTCAATCATCAATGGAATTATGATAGAAACCCGTCTTCGAATCTCAATCCCTGGGAGTGTTTTCAATTCTTCAATCAAATCGAAAATTCTATCACATTGACACCGCAACAATAGTAATTCACAAATCTCACAATATGATTGGTACTGTAGGAATCGCAAAGTTTGGGCCTAAATAGGGCCAGATTTTTAAGAGTAATATTATGAGTCTTCGTTGAATGAAGCGCCATCATCGAGTCAAAGAGCACAGGGAAACAAGAGACTCATCGTCGTAAGTCTATGGGCTCTTCTACCGTAGTCTATGTCGAGCATTTTTGGGACCCTAAGAAAATCAGAGAAAAGCGTTCTTGGTTGATCAGTGCGTTGCACATCCTCACTCCTGCTATATTTGCTCGTCTTACTTTGTACATAACGACAAAATGGCCAGGCAAAGGTAGCGTATAGAAATCTTACGTGGTTTTATGCAATAAAATCATTCGTAGAAATGATGTGTATAAGAATATGTATATCAAATTACCATATTGATGTTCATTGCATTGATATATTCACTTTGTTTGATTAATACATGGAAAGTATTGTCTGTTTTATTCAACCTTGTTCCCAGGATGCTCTTACGTCATAATCACGAAGCCGAATGAACACCCTGGTACACTTCGATCACACTTGCCCAGAAATTGGGCAAATTTGGAAGCCATTGTGGATTTCACCGTTGGCTAGGCAACGCCAAGCGACGGAAAATTGTCGTTGCTCTGGCTCTAATTCTGTTGAAGATGAAGGGAGAAATTGAAACAAACACTTTGAGGACCTTATCTGAACCTTTTTGCAGGTATCTAAAAAATTATCTGGTGTCAGCAAATGTGATTAATGTGAAATAAGCCCGGTTTGTTTGGAGCGAAAATGGCCTAAGTTGCAGATTCGGGAAACTTTCACCGCAGCTTCAAAAATGGTTCATTGGAACAATGGTTCATTGTTCTTCAAGTTTCAGAAATAAATTGCAAATGATGGTCAGAATAGGTAAAGAATATCGTTTTTACAGGCCCGTCAGAAGCGGGGGGGCTGGGGGGGGGCTTCAGCTACCCCAATATTTTGCTGAAGTTTGCTGATTTTGTAAGTGAAAAAGGCTGTAAGAGCCAAGGTCGTATGAAAGGAGATTCAAATTTGTATATATTCGAGGAAGCTACCAGAACTCCAAAACAAGCTGAGCAGCCCCATAGATAACAATTCAAAGCACATCATGCTTGATCTCTATGAGTTGTTCAGCTTCAAACAGCTTATTGAGGAGCCAATTAGGGTCACTCTAACTACCTCTTCTATAATTGACCATATTGCTACAACAAGTGCGAGAAACATTGTAAAATCCGGAGTGTATGAAGTTTCCATGAGTGATCATGATATGGTCTACTGCATTCGAAAATTTAATGGAGCAGTGGAAAAAGGCCACAAAATGATCACAACTCGAAAGATGAAAAATTTCAACGAAGAATCATTCCTGGCTGATGTTTCTGGCATTTGTTGGGAGCAAATGCTTTCTGAAACCGATGACATAGATGTTCTCGTAAGTAGTTGGTCGAACCTTTTTCTTTGATCATAGAGAAACATGCCCCAATGACTGTAATGCGTGTTTCGGAGAAGTACTGCCCCTGGATTGACAAGGACCTGAAGAAACTAATGCAGACCAGGGATAAGCTAAAAAAGGCTGCAGCCAAAAGAAAGTCCCAATTCCTTATGGACTCTTATAGACAGGTCCGTAACAAGGTCAATGTCCTAAACATCCAACTAAAGAAGCAGTACTATACTAATAAGATCTCTGCATGTCAAGGTAACATGAAAGAATCATGGAAGGCAATCAATGAGCTCCTCAATAAGAGATCAAAGTCCTGCAACATTGATTGTCTCAAAGAGTCTGGTTCCGAAACTGTACATAGAAAACATATTTCTAATGCAATGAACAGTTTCTTCTGCTCAATAGGTAAGGATCTTGCTGAAAAAATAGATCCAGCCCCTAATCCCCTTCTTGCTGGTGACTATGAAATTAACAAACATAAGGCAACATTCCATTTCAGAACTATTGCAGTGCAGGAAATCAGGGATGCATTTGCCACTGTTAAGACAGCAAAGAGCTTTGGGACTGACAACATCTCTAGCTACTTTCTGAAGCTTGCGCTGCCTTTTATTGAAAACTCGCTTGCTTTCTTGTTCAATACATCCATTGAAAAAAGTCGTTTTCCCGACTCATGGAAAGTTGCTAGAGTTACTCCGATCCTCAAAGATGGAGACAGGGCTGATAAGTCCAACTATCGACCAATATCAGTCTTGCCTGTCATCTCAAGGCTCTTTGAAAAATTAGTAACAAATCAGCTGTACCAGTACATGAATGATAACGGCCACTTTTCATGCGGCCAGTCCGGCTTTTTGCATCTTCATTCAACAGTAACATGCTTGCTTAAAAATACTGACGACTGGTACAATGGAATGGATCTTGGAAAGCTTGTGGGTCTAGTGTTCATTGACCTTAAAAAGGCATTTGATACTGTTGATCATAACAATCTCTGCAAAAAGCTTGAGCTTTACGGTGTACATCATCGTGAACTCACTTAGTTTAAATCCCACCTAACGAATCGGAAACAATTTTGTAGGGTTAATGGTATTGATTCCGAAATCGAAGACATAGAAGTTGGTTTTCCACAAGGTTCATGTCTTGGCCCTCTTCTTTTCCTCGTCTACATCAATGATCTCCCGCAAGCTGTCCTGGATTCCAACATGTCCATGTATGCTGACGATACTAGTTTGTGCTACCAGTCTCACGATATGACTCGGCTTAATGAGGCTATTAAAGGGAGTGTGCAATGGTAAATAGGCTTCTCCATAAATAGAACAAAGATAATGCCCAAACACAGCATTACTTCTCTAGCTATCGATTATTAGCAACACGTGTGGGCCATCAACTTCAATGGACTATTTTTAGATCTTTCTGCTCTGTGCAAATGCAGACTTGCCTTGCACAAACCCTTTAACAGTGATCTTGCGAAACTGGACACATGGCTACAAGGTAACAAGCCTTCCCTGAATGTAGCAAAAACTCATTCTATGCTTATTTCCTCCAAGCAGAAACACAACAGTATTCTCAAGGGTCAAAATGAAGACTTGAAATTGAAAATACGTGATAATGAGCTGGAAGTAGTCAAAAAGACTAAATACCTCGGTTTGCAAATTGACTGTTCTTTGGATTGGAAAGAACAGATCAAGGCAGTTTCTGCCAAGGTCTCCAGGGCAATAGGATTTCTAAAACATGCCAAGTCTTTTCTTCCGAAAGAAACTTTGCAAACTCTCTATACAGGTATTGTGGAGCCTCACTTTCAATACTGCTGTTCTGTCTGGGGCTGCGCTGGTTCAAGTGAAATTAATCAGCTACAAAAACTTCAAAAGCGTGCTGCTAGGATAATAACGAACAGCAGCTTCGATGCCCCAAGCAGACCTCTTATCGAAAAGCTGGGATGGAAGACCGTTGACCAACTGATTTCCAGTGAAGCTAAGACAATGGTCTTCAAGTCCCTGAATGAGCTGGCTCCACTATATCTATGTGACCTGTTCACCCGAAAATCGCTCTTTTCAGCATATAGTCTTCGTAATACGGGGACCGACTTGAGGTTACCGATGAAAAGGTCAACAAACGGCCAGAAATGTTTCTCTTATAGAGGTGCTAAGCTATGGAATAGCCTGTCAGCCGAGTCAAAGCAGGCAACTTCTCTGTATAGTTTCAAAAAAACTATTTAGAAACAGATGTCATTGGACACTTTTTCCTTTCACTCTTATTGTAAATTTTGAACATTATTGTATATAAGTTTTTGATATTGTAAATAAGGTTTTATAGTTTAATTTAATTAATAACTTTTTTCCTTTTATATTATATATTGTAATTAATGTTTTCATCGGAGGACCCTTGAAAATCAACTTTTTGAAGGGCAACCCTCCTTAAAAGAATTAAATATGAAATATATATATGAAATATAAAATCGATCAAAAATGCAATATCATTTGATGTCATACAAGTAAAAAAATTCTCAATTTTCATGGAAAGACTCTCATTAGTCGTGATCCTTTGTTTCCGTCAATAGCACATTTTCCAAAAATGGGGCGTTTTCCAACGATCTAAAGGGCGTGGTCATGAAAAATTTTCCCGGGGGCTTGCCCCCGGACCCTCATTTTTGCTCGCTTCACTCGCTCGTCGTTTCAGCCCCCTAATATGAATTTCGTTCCGACGTGCCTGCTTTACGTCGAATTTTCAGATGCCGAGGTCGTTTACCCCGCCGAAATCGGATTAATGGCCCAAAATAGTGAACAGCCAATCAGATTGCCGAACGGGCTCTTGTATCCCAGATTAGAGGTAGAGCAACTAACTCACTCTGGGGACGAGATTGTGTTTTATTATCTATTTTTGTTGGCGATAATCGATTTTGAATAATACTCAAGAAAAAATCGAGGAGGAAACATCATCCATCTCCGGGTGGCCAGGCAAACTTTAGAGGGCAAGTCCGGGGTGATATGATAGAATCAAAGATCATGTAGAATACAGATAGCTATGTACAATTAGCTAATACTCTTTATGTTGTGGATATGAATAGTATCGGTCAAGCGAAAAAGAGGCTGTCTTAACAAGGGTGTTAGGACACGGATGTTTAGATTCATTGTTTACTTACCTTGTTTTGATCCCTGTGTCTTGTTTTGTTGTCTATTTTTCTGTTCTTTTTCGTCTTCAACTGAGCGTGGCTAGGCCCAACCGCTCTCAAGTTGTTCGAATACAGCTCCTTGTATTGTTGTGTCTTAGTGCGCCATCGCACAAGATAGGGTTTTAAACCGGCTTTGCGGTTTTTAAAAACCTTTCTGGTATCACATCAAATGATCAAATGCTTGCGAGCGCCTTATCTGTAACATTAAAAAAAGGTTTCCAATTGGGAAAGTTGGCATGGCATACCCACAGCTCCACAATACACCCCCCCAGTAACGACCCCACCGGACCGTTGCTCGTCAAACTTCAAGATGTCCAAGACGAAATGAGGGATCTTTCAGCTCTACCGCTTCCGTCTCTGTTATTGCGGATAGTCCCATGATTATTTTCACGAGCAAAATTTCTTTTGCTCGTTGGAATTATTCCGAGAAGGAAAACAAATTTGACAATGAAGAACATGCTGGAATGGCCTGGTTAAGTCAAAGACGCATGACGTCACCTATTAGTGATTTCGGGCCTTCATCATGCCTGTCAGCATCTAGCAATGTAAATGTCATAGACGAGGAAGTCAGTGGTGACTGGTACCCAGGGTATGGTGATTCATTTGAGTGATGAATTCCTGAAGAGGGGAACAACAAAGCGTTGCTATTTGAAAAGTATGAAATCTTACATGGGCTGGAATCTTCCAGTTCTCAAAATCTGGCAATCCAAAATTTTTCAGTTCTTGGCCAATAAATTTCTTTGAAACACTCATTGCTTGGTTGTGGTGTCACTTAATGTGAAAAGCGATTCTGTCATAATGAGCCCAAATAAATTATCAAATTTGACTCTGAAACGGGAAAACTTTCTTGAAGAAGAGTTGAGCTTGGAGGCTGGATTTCGATAGCTCCACAGAATTAGCAGGGAATTTCAAAGATCAACCTTTTCCTGCTAAAATATCTGTTTAGTCAAGCCACCAAAATTTTGGTTTCAATGAACTTTTTATTGAGCGTGTTGCAAATTCAAGTAAGTCTTTTTTCTCCTCAATATTTTACTAAATCGTCATAGCTAGATCGACGACAAACCCATACCCAACACTCTCATTTGTTTCTTCGGCAGTTTCTGTAGCTGCTCTTATTTATAGCTGTTCACAAACAAGGTAACAAGCTCGGGGGGGGTATCTCGACCTATCATCTATCATCTGACGGGGACGTGCCATTTTCCCGAAAAATTGGTAACCATAATGCCGTAAAATTTGGTAGATTTTAGGGTCATAATTCTGTAAATCGAATGACAATCTGGGCCATAGTCCCGGAAATTATGAAAAATCCCCTGAGAAGGACACCATTAATTCCATTAAATGTCTAGAAGTTGTGAAAAAGATACCCACAATTCCGTAACGGTTTGGGAAAAGTACCCAAAAAAATGGCAAGCCCAGTAAGATGAAAAGTACTAAGTTACGTACTAAGTTACTAGTACTAAGTAAAGTAAAGTACCAAGTTAAGTAAAGTACTAAGTTACTAGGTAACAAGAGATGACACGTTTCGACGTTGCCAAAAAGGCCTCGGCCAGTTCTTGTTTACATTGATTACCGATAGTCTGTCTATCTAGTGTCTTGTTTGAAAAGCCTGCAATTGCAATGTTGCAATAAAATCATCCAAAAACTCAAATCAAGAAGATTTCAAAGAAATGGAAGATTTACTCGCTGAGCGCGATGACATTTTGGCATTTTCGCCATGAATCTCGACCCAGACCCCGAAACTGGATGGTTGGTGGTTTGAGCATGCGCAACTGCAGCCCACGTTCTCTTTATCATTCGCCATATTTGTTCGTTGCATATAGGTGAAATTTGGCGTTGGTCGTCGTTTAGACGCTAATCCCAAATTGCATTTAAAATAATCATAAAAAATACAAAAAAACTTTAAAATATTAAATATACTTACAAAAAAATATAGTGCTGCACGCAGCAACCAACAACGAAGGAGGCAAAACTACATCAAGAAGGAAGTATTTCGAGAGAAGGCCCCCGTCGCTCAACTGGCCAAAGACCACTCCTGCTTGGGTAATCATCTTAGATCTTTGTACATGTAGGGTAATGTAATCTTTTCTGCTGTACTGCCCATTCAAGGGAGACAATTTGTGCCGAGGAGAAAACCCATGCTGCGTTAGGGTACCTACCTCGGATTCTTCAGACTTTCTTGCGAGTTTCGATTCTGGCTCAACAGTTCTCGACAGTCGGCACGAGTGTTTCGCTTCACACTTTCGGGCAGAGAGTGAGCTGTTTCGTGTCGACGTCGCAAACAAACCGCGAAAGCGTGTCAGTTGTTGAGTATATCTTTCAGTGTTTGTAGGTACAATTGTTGAAATTAAACCACAATCAAATCATACTGAATATACGACGCATCTCCTACCAAGAAAACGTTTATTTGGTTCTTGTTATAACATCTTTCGCTTTGCTTGTTGTTCGGTTTCATGGCCAGACGAATCCATGTAAAACATCAATGAGCCTGCTGGGCGTCTTGTGTAAAGAAAATTTTTTAAATATTAGGAATATGACCCAATAATGAAGAGTGTAAACATTACACTTTTTTCCTTTATAAGAAACTTTTTTTAGAAACTAGTAGACTGGTTCCATTTCCCAGAAAATGTAAAACAAGGGGTATTTTTTAGTAGAAGCTGGGATCCAGTTGTTTTTGGGGTATTTCGGCCCTGCTGATTACGAATTTGGCGGATCCCAAGCGAAATTCGCTCATTTAAGGGCTTAATTTGCATGTTCAAAATGGCTGCCAGTCGAAATCTTCAAAATGCTTTCAAGACAAGCCCTGGTACTGCATTTGACTAGGATATCCATCAATACAGCAGATATTAGGACAGAAGTTGACACAATGGTGCACAGCAACAAAATCTACACAACAGGGCAGTTTTTGAATGTTTCATTATATCCATGACATCATCATGATGTCATAATTGAGGAAAATGGCGGCATTTGCTTACTGTTGGCAACATCTCAGTTTCTATTTGATAAGTCATTTTATAATGCCTCTAAAATACATAAAAAAGCATCAAAAAGTAAAGTTCAGATATGATTTCCATCCAAGCTCATTATTTATATCGCTTATTCATGATTTATTTACATCAGTTTGTATTTGTTTCATTCAAACCCCTAATTAATGATGGAAATACTTTAAAATATCTTGAATTATTTGTAAAGATGAAGAGAGCTAAATTTAGCCATTAAAAATTATCTATGAAATTTGTTATTATTTGCATGACGTCATTGGGTTTACTGGTAAAATTAAACTATGCAATTTTGAAATAGCTTTTTTATGTCTGTTGTGATTGTTTGATTTTGCTGGCAACTTAGTCAACTGTTGGTTATCAGCCTTTATCCCATGTTAACGTTTCTGGGCTTTAATTAAGATAGGATATATACGTTAATCGGTTGTATGGGTACCCCATTGCTTTCCGTCATAGAGCACTGTTGACAGTTGCTTTTTGTTCAAAGATGTACATTGTATGCTTTTCTAAAACGTAGGGGCAGTTCTTTGTTTTGTGTTTGGTGAGTCTGCACATATTAAGATATCTTGTAAGCTTGGATGCTTTTATAGAGACAGGATTGGCGTGCCTGGCCATAGTTGTTTCAACCGGGGATTATTAACGAGATGCCAATACCTTTTTAGAATGTTACTGATGGATTGTGTAGTTTTGTCAAATGGGACAAAAAAGAGAATGATGGAATGTTGTTGTTCAAGAATAATGTGTTTAATGATGAATTGATTCTTAGAGAACTTATAGCCTCTTTGCAGAAGATGATCTCTGAGTTTTTGTAAGTTTGTATGGGACATTCATCTTTCGTAATGACTCGACGATACCATAAAGGCTCCGAGCAGATGGGATTTTACACGATGAAGGTCACATGTGACAGTCTTTTCCAATTCAAAGCGACATTTTCTCACGTAAACAAAAGATTTCCTATCCGTAGCTTTTACGTCGTTCAACGCGGGACAATAGTTGTTTTTCTGGAACCGTTCAAACAGGGAAACTTTTTGGACAAGCGGTATTGTACTTTCTAATTGGCCTATTTCATTGACGTCTATCTTAGTGTCTAGGAAATTTATTTTGCTTCTTGAACATGTGATTTCAAATTAGATTTTTTGGTGCATAACGTTGATAGATTTGTGAAACTATGTCAGTTCTTTTTCGCTGCGTTGCTAAATCATGAAAATATCATCCATAAACCTTAACAACAGAAAGTTTTGATTTGTAAAGTTTTTGTTGTCGAGAACTGTCTTTTCGAGTTTAGACATGAAAAGGTTTGCATAATGTGGGGAGCGAGGTGTTTCCATTGCCGTTCCATGAATTCTTAGGTAGAATTCATTGTTGAAAGTGAAATAGTGGTTTTTTAAAGACAAAATGGAACATTTGTGTTATAACTGGTTTTGGTAATGGAAGGTTTTGACCGTAATGAAGTGACAGTAAAACTAAGGCTTTCAGAGTCAAATTATTGGAAAGATCAATTTAATGATGCTTCTTCTAGCAGAGAATTTTGGAAAGTAGTTAAGAAACTTCAAAGGAAGCAAAAAGATAACAGAATTGGGCCACTGAGAGATGATGATCAAAACATGGTGCTAGATGATGAACTGAAAGCAGACCTAATGAATTCCTATTTTGTACATATAGGCAAGAATCTGTCAAATGCTCTAAACACTAATTTTGACAAGAGTGACATGAGCTATATTTCTAGAGTAACACCAACTTGCTGCGAATTAGAGTTAAATGATCAACATCTTGACAAACAAATGAGTGCTCTAAAACCATATAAGGCCATGGGCCATGATGAAATTAGATCTCAGGATTTAAAGATTGCTGGTGAAAGTGTGAAACCAGGGATAAGATACATACTGCAGAAGAGTCTCAATGATAAGAAATTCCCTGATAATTGGAAAATAGCCAAATTAAGAACAACTTTTAAAAAGGGGGAGGCATGTAGCAGAGAGAACTATCGACCTTTATCAATCTTAAGTATACCAAGTAAATTGTTGGAGGGACAAGTATGCCACAAAGTAGACAAACATATGGAGGTATCAGGAATTGGACACACAAATCAATGGGGTTTTAAAGAGGGTCGAAGTACAGAGGGCTTGTTGCTCCATTTAACAGAACATTGGAAAGGAGCCCTGGACAATGGTCAGTATGTTGGGGTATTATTTGTAGATTTCAAAAAAGCATTTGACAGTGTCAACAGAGACATTCTGAAGAGAAAGCTCCAAGCTTCTGGGTTCTGTGGTGCGTTATATGATTGGATTTGTGACTATCTAAGTCAAAGGATGCAGTATGCAGATGTAAATGGAAAAACATCAACAATTAAAGAGATAGAATTTGGAGTACCTCAAGGCTCGTTACTAGGTCCACGTCTCTTCTCAATTCACGTAAATGACTTACCTGACTCTATATCAAGAGGAGAATTAGTTATGTTTGCTGATGACACTACAATATTCTGTACAGGTGATAACATTGAAGAGGTAATAGATGGCCTCAATGCTAGTGCAAGGGAGCTCCTTGATTGGTGCAACAGGAACCAGCTAACAGTTCATGCAGGCAAGACAGAGGCAATGATTTTATCTCCAAAGAAATTCATTGGGCCTTTACGACCCATCTTATATGGTACTTCAGTTATTAACTATGTTAAGCAAAGCACAAGCCTAGGAATAATCATTGATGACAAACTTAGCTGGGAAAAGCAACTGACCAAAGTTACAAACAGTTTCAATGGCAAAATGAAAGAGTTGAAAAGACTTCGATATCTACCAATAAAAATCCAAGAAGAGATTTACTTCAAAACAGTTGTTAGTGCGGCTACTTATTGTATAACAGTATGGGGCACATCTTCACCTGCAATAGTAAATGCTGTTGATGCATTGCATGCTAGAGCGGCAAAAATGATTCATAAAATAAAAGGTGCAAGATCTACAGAAGAAATCCTGAATAAAGCTGGATGGGAACCGATTAGCTATATCTATAAAAAGAGGGTACTGACGTGGATGCATAGGATTTATTACAAAACATGCCCCAAACAAATTTATGAACAATTCAGTGAACGAAAAACAAATCTGCGAAACCCTCTTCAAGTTGAAGTCATAAGGTACAAGAAAGAAATTGGACGGAATTCATTCAAGTACAGAGGTGGAGTCTTTTGGAACTCAATTAACAATAACCTGAAGAGTCAAGGAAATATAACAACTTTCAAAAATAAGATAAAAGAATACAAAAGGAACGTAAACCAGCATTCATTTGAAAAAGAGGTCTGTATTATTAATAACAAGAACAAAGATTTTAGGTACTTTTGACATTGTAAATACTTTTAACTATTTTAATCTCTTGTTTTACTTTCTATTTTAAAAAAAGGTAATTAAGCTTATTTTTGTTTGTAGCTGCAGGTCCACATCAACGTTAGTTGCCTTTAGGTAAACCTGCATTACCAAATAATTAATGTATGTATGTATGTATGTATCGCAATAGTGATGCATCTGCTCAATGTTTGATTGCCCTCCCCTAGTGGTATGTTGAGTATATAAAGAGTTCAAATGAAGCTAGATTGAGTTCTTGGTAGTTTTAAATTATCGTAGAGAATTTTCGTTAGGAAGTCATTTTGTGTTTTTGGTGTAGGATTGCAATGTTCGCACAATTGGTTGTTAAGTAATGGTCTAAGAATCAGGAGAGTTTTTCATCCGGAGTACTACAACCTGAAATAATTTGGGCGTCCTGGTATGCCCTCTTTCTGAATTTTTTTGGAGAAGGTAGAATATTGCAGTTCGAGTGGGTGACTCTGGCCTACGGTATTGTATTCTTGATTCGCTTAGGAATTCCTTCGACTTGATAGTTGTCTGTAAGGGCTCAATGTTATGCTCTTGTTCTCTCGTTTGGTACTTGTCTAGTTTTTGGCAGTATCTTTGTGCCATTGAGTTGTTTTGATGCCGCTGACATGTACATTTCACGCGGCCGCAAGACGATTTTGCGTCCCACTCCTTATTTGCTCTTTATCGCGATGTTTTGCGTTTTAAGTTTGCTTAGAGCCTGAAATTCACTTTTAGTGCGGTTTAGTGGGTTTTGTTTTGAGTTTGTGCAGAAATCCTACATGTCGTTTTGAACACAAGATAAATGATCATGTATAGGAATGCATTCTGGGATGGGTGGATTCCAGTTGGATATTTTGTAAAGCGTTGGTTTTTCACTATTAGAAATTACTTGGCTGTAGGATTGCAAAGTAAAGTTTTGAATGCGCGGCCATTTGAAATAAGCAAATTTGGCTACTAAAGAGATCAGAATTTGTTAAATTGGAAGTAAAATGAACCAACCAGCGTGAAAGAGCATAAGGCCAGCAAATACTATCAATTCTACCACTTTCCAGTAACTTCTGTGGCGTGGAGGGTGCATTGATTATGCCTTGAAGTCTTCCAACCGGCAGCCATTTTGAATATGCAAATTGAGCCTATAGATTAGTGAATTTCGCTTGGGATCCGCCAAATTCGTAATCAGCATGGTCGAAATACCCTAAATCAACCGGATCCCAGCTTCTACTAAAAAATGCCCCTTGATCTATTTTTAAGAACAGTTTCAGAGAAATGGAACCAGTCTATAGTACTATGACAGCCAAAAATCTAAGAAAGCCTAGTATATGCTATAGAGAGGTTTTAAGAAATAATCAAAAGGCAAATCCAAGGAGATCATCAGGAACTTGCTGTAAGCCTATTTTTGACAGGCTGGTGTGCAAATCATGGCACTTGCACACTTGCACACCTGAGATTTTCAATAGACTATTCAAAGTAGAAAATAGAGAACAACAGGAATTTTGTCTTGCACAGCGGAGATCTCATCAAAAAGTGCCATACTCTGCAGACTGGTTGACAGTACTGCAGAGGATGACAGATTCCAAGAAGATCTTTGGTTTGCAAGAGCAAAATATCAAGTGTGCAGTTTTATCTAAGTGTGCTTTTTAAAGACAAATGAGGGAGATATAAGGTGACTTAAATCAGAGGCCTGGGCAATCTAAATATAGGCCATTGTATTCCATTATATTTGATGATCTCGAGAGATTTTCAAAACAATTGGACAAATGATGGCAGGCGCCCACCTTTTGTTCTATTTTTAAACTAGATGCTATATATCCGTCATTTGTCTTTAAGTATGCACATGAAGTCTGAGTTTGTATTTGAAAGAAATTCTAGCAAAAAAGATAGGTATTGATGTGAAAATCGCAATAACCTTTTCTGTTCCCTACACATTTTTTATAAGAAACTGGTTTATAGGATATTACTAGAAATACAAAGATTGTTAGTGAGTGTTGCGCATTGTATCAGCTGCACAGCTCCATTCCCTGCTTGCTTCGGCAGTTTACACTCAGTGAAGTGTGATGCATGACAAATCGGTATACAAGTTTTTTTTATAAGAAAGTAGGATCAGGCCATAGTACTAAAAGTTTCTTAATTTCGCATGAAATTTTGTCCATTTTAGTACTAAAAGTTTCTGGATTGTTTTCTTATTTTTTGAATGCAGAATTAGCAATGTGGTTGCTAACAGTGCGGCAGATATGTTTCTTGACATTTAAAACATCATAAAGGAATAAACAGTGTTCTTTTATGTTGAAAACACAAATTTTTAGATAATTTTGCCCAAGAATAGATGTTCAACGATCTGTTTGCTATAATATCCATGCTTTTAACTTTGAAAAGTTCCTTAGTACTTCTCAGACGTAGTACTAGAGTTTCTTAAGATTTCGGCCACCTTAGTACTAGTTTCTTATGAACCAGTTTCTTATAAAAAAAACGTGTATTGGCTTTGAGTCAATTAACAACAGGAGAACCAAGATTTGAGGTCAATGTTCTTTTGTTGCCAATAAAGGTGAATTCCAACCATTCTGATGCCATTTCAAAGGCTGCTGACCAAAGTCACTTTGCAAAATTATTGAAAACAGACACACAAGGTTGAGAATCGATCATGCCTAGTGAGGCCTCTGCGTAGACTTACGCCTTTTCGTCTCTTGTTTCCCTGCCTTCTTTGATTTGCTGATATCACTTGGTCAACAAGGGACTCATAATATTTCGCTTAAATAATGGGCCCACTTTTTCAAAATGGCCTAAACAGGTGGGAGTTTTCGTACACTCAACAAAATCGCTTCAAAGTCTGGTTTAAAGAGTTTGAGCATTGAAAAGGAAACTTTTAATACAAAGAATGATGTTGTCTTGACCTACAAATTGCAAAATGCATACCTTTCAGGCAGTAATCTTCCTCTGTAGAAGCCAAATGGAACCATCGAAGCTGCGAGAACTCCAGGCTTCATCAACCGTTCTTTAAGAGCAACAACAACAACATTCTGAATAGCGGCCCCTGATTGGTTAAAAACTGAATCCTAGTGATTTGATTGGTGAATACAAAACCACCCTACCCAGGTCTAAAGTGGGCCCACTATTTAAGAGTAATGTTATTAGTCCCTCTTGACCAAGGAACGCAGGGAAACAAGGGACGAAAAGGCATCAGTCTAGCCTCTGCGCAGGAATAGATGGCTGCTTTGCAGCAAATACTAAGATGGTCAAAATTTTAAGAAACTCTAGTACTATGTCTGAGAAGTATATATAAAGAAACTTTTATGGCATGGATATTATAGCAAAGTTATTGTTTAACCTTTATTCTTGAGCAATGTTAACTACTCTCAAGTATCTAATAATCGTCCCCCCCCCCCGTTTATTAATTTCTGCAAAATTTTCCACCCCCCAGCTTTTATTCCAGCCCCCCTTTATGAATTTTTGGAAAAACGAAACACTAGTAAACATAGTATATATTTGAATAGACGCAAGGAAAAATTCTAATTTATCAGTAACATCATTGTCTACATAAATATATAAAGAACTGTGTTTGGCTAAGAAATCAACTATTTTCAATTTCTCCAAACCCCGCCCCCCAGGATTTTTCCAACCCCTGATGATTGTTATGCCAAACCATTTCTGACCCCCCTATTATTCTCACTCTCCTCTGTTTATCAATTTCTATATTCGTTTTAACATTGCAGAACTGTGTTTATTCCTATATGAGGTTGTAACTGTCAAGAAACATATCTGTGGCTATGTTAGCAACCAAACTAATAACTCATTTGCATTCAAAAAATAAGAAACCAATTAAGAATCTTTAGCACTGCAGAATGGACAAAATTTTCATGTCAAATTAAGAAACTTTTAGTACTATGGCGGGATCCCAGTATCTCATAAAAAATGTGTAGTCCAGCAGAAACAGTTTAGGGGCTAAATCTCATATATAAATTTGATTGCATGCAACTTCATTCGTAAAGTTATCATACCGGGTGTCCCAGAGAAAACGCAACAGATTTGAAAAATTGTAATGGCAATTGTTTCCTATTCATTATCAAACGATTATTTTCATGAAAATCTGCAATAATTAGAATAAAATTTGATGTATTTTCCAGTGTTTTTGGAGGCTTGGCTGTAAAGTTAAAACTCAGCAAACTTCAAAATTGTCCCTTCGTTAAAACCAGAGCTGCTGCATTAGCAATAGTGAATTATAATGTCAAATTATAAAACATGACAATCCCAGCAACTACTGAAGACTGCTGACAAGCACACAACACACAAGTAAACTGAACATTTAACAGATAATTTTTATAAAGATTTCGGTCAAAGCATAGTAACTTTTTCTGAAATGACTAGGCCGTCATTAAAATTATACTTTTAACTGGAAATGAACACTGGCAGCTCTTTCAAAACTAGATAACTCATGAATCAGCATGGGATCCCTTTGTCACAGATTCTTTATCAAATTGTGTGCTTGTCTGTAATCCTATGAAATTGCATGCATGTTGTGATTGTAATTTTGCAATATGCTTTGCACTTGTTGGTAGCTCTGGTTTTGCCCTGACAACAAATTTAAAGTTTATTGATTTTTAACTCTGCAACCAAGTCACCAAAAATTCTTAAAAATATATCAAAATTTAAACTAATCATTGCAGCTATAGAGAATAATATTTATTTGATTATTTATTCGAAGCAGCTTGTGTCAGAATTTTTAAATCCGTTGCGTTTTTTTTTTGGACACCCGGTAGTTAATCCCAAATTTCATTTATCAAAACAAGACCACCAACAGCAGTAAATAAAATATGTATATAGCTAGAAATATATAACATTTGTCAGTGAGTGCTGCGCAATGTATTGTTTGCACAGGTCCATTCCCTGGTTCCACAGTTTACACTAATTGAAGTGTGATGCATGAAAATCAGTATATTGGCTTTGAGTCAATTAACAACAAGAGAACAGAGATGTGATTGACGTAAATGTTCTTTTGTTGCCAATAAAAGTGAATCCCAACCATTCCGATGCCATTTCAAAAGCTGCTGACCGAGCGAAGTCACTTGCAAAATTGTTGAAAACAGACTGAAAAACATACAAGCATCGACAATCCATCACACCTAGCAAAGCCACTGCGCAGGAATATGTGGCTGCTTCGCAACAATTATAGCAAGTCTACAAACACGTCAGAAAATACAATTTCTAGACTTTCTGTTTCTTAAGTCATCATTGTTGCACAATAAAGCTTGGCAATAGAGCCTCACTCAAATTTTAGTGTGCATCACCCTTTTCAAACGTGCAATGGCATTGCAGGAAAAAATCTTGGGTGTACACATGCCATACTATGGACTTTTGAGTGACGTCCATGATAATTTTACATATGTTCTGAGCCCAAAAGAACTCACTTTCCAGTCAAAAATGGTTCTGTTTATCAAGAAATGAATATGTTGAAGTGACAGAAAACTACATGAATCAAAACGATACAAAACAAAAAGATTTTGGTGACAGATGAATGTTTGCATGTAAAGGTAAAAAAATTTAGTACTAGGAGAGCTTGTCCAAGTTTCTTATAAAAGAAAACAGGTGTACAGTATATACTCATTATGCAAAGGTGCAATATGAGTCAGGAAAAGGTTCAACCTTCCCTAATTTCTTTAGTTAATGATTTTATGAAGTAAAAATAATCAGGTTTGTCAAACTCCTAGCATATTACCCTAAATTTTTTATGTCAGTAGGTGTAGCTGTAAAGCTCAAAATTTTTGAAGGTTCCTTATCGTATGCATATATATATACATATATGAACTCAGTAAAAACACATTCTCGTAAACGTTTCGGCCGAAGCCTTCATCAGATGAAGGCTTCGGCCGAAACTGATGAAGGCTTCGGCCGAAACGTTTACGAGAATGTGTTTTTTCTGAGTTCATATATCTATTTCTATTACGCATTGAGATTGAGCTTATGAGTATATATATATATACATATATATATATATATACAAAGTTGCAGAACATTCTGCAAATGTGACATTAAGAAGCAAAGCCTTCCTCCTGCACACAGCCATGGAGCCATAATTCTTTTTGGCTTTGGGTCAGGGGCTTGTGGAATTTAATTTATTCGTAAATACAGGCCCATCCAAATTTTATTTCTGATGTCCTTCTCTCCTACACATTGAGAAACTGAATAAATCAAAGAATTTTTGTGGGGAACTCACAAGGCATTGTTACTGAGAAGATCACAGCAATCACTTTTAGTAAATGCCAATGGATGAAAATGCTTTTAGCCTTCAGAAACTAGTTTTGCCTCTATGATTAAAGGGGCAAGGTCATGTAATATAAACAAACTTCTCTCGAAACAACAATTTTGCAGGATTTTTGATAGGCCATATCACAATGATTTTCCACTACTTTTCACAAAATGAAAGTGTTATTTGAAAATGGAGCCTTGTGCTTTATAGAGAAACAAACAAAACACTGATATGTTGTACGATTGCACAGATTTTGGTGGATTTTTAGAAGTAACTTTAGTGTGGATTCACCCCATCCACCACAATCTGCGCAGAACACCGACGTTACTAAAACACAGAACAAGCGGAACAAGCCAGTAACAAGCGAAACAAGCAAGGAACAGGCCAGTAACAAGCGGAACAGGCCAGTAACAGGCCAGTAACAAGCGGAACAAGCCAGGAACGGGCCAGTAACAAGCGGAGCAAGCCAGTAACACAATGAACAAAGCGTGGAATTAGTATGGGAACATGGCTGAACCTCACAAGATAATGTTAACATTGCCGCAACAATCAGAAGAAAAGGGCCGTCCATTCCAACGGAAATTTTGAAATACGTTGCTATGTTAAATGAACAAGTAAGGGCAAATGGTAATAATATAACCAGAAAAAGGTACCAAGCAAGCAGGAATCACGCAGTGGTGGCGCCAGCTCTGAAAAATCGGAAAAGTTGGGGGGGGAGGTGATTTTGACGTAATTTTTCCACCTAAAGGTATACCTAAGTTTATGCCATTTTTTGATAATTTTTGTCGAAATAAAATAGAGTGATAAAATAGGCAAGCCCCCCCCAGCCTCGCCCCTGCCAAAAGTGTAAAAATGGGTAGAGGCATACCTGAAATAGTTTGACCACTGAAGATTTCCCGGGAAAAACTTATACCTTTTCCTTGGGTATTGTCTGCACGCAGGCTACAATTAGGCTAGATAATTTTAACTTTATCTGGCAACTTGACAGCGTCATTTATGATGAAAATTAGCTGTTAACAAACTTAAGTTAGTGCAGCTCAGAACAGTAAGCTAGAAAAGACAATCGTCTGCCAACCTGTACGCACTACCATTCACCAGGAAAGGAATTTTAATGATTTTCTCACTTGGAGTGATGTGTATGTGCAATCGTTTTCCTTCCGCATTCATTAAGAGCTTTAACAAAGAAAGTGCTTGAAAATTCGACCACTCCTTTCGGCCTTTACCCTTGCAAAAAGCGGAAATTTATCTGCGGGAGGAAATTGCTTATAAGTTGATCGAGGGGGCTTAGGTCGCTGCACTTTTGAAGCATGTCAGAAAAAAGAATTATCTGGAAATTGTATGTTTACTAAAACCAATATTTTGGGGTAGAAGGTTTTGTTCCAAACCTCCCCCTCGATTATCAAAGAATATAAAATACAACAGCAACAAACAAGTAGTGTCCTCTTTGACAACACTACTCTATGGGCAACACAGAAATTCATTCTCGCTCAATTCTCGCCCCAATATTTTACATGCGCCGGAATTCTTCGCCCATCCCCATAGGGTCCGTTCAACTTCGGCAAAAACCCTCCCCTTTTCAAGAAAAATCCGCAAGTCGCTTTCTTACGCTATATTTTCCCAGTGCTGGAGTTTCTTAACATTATATGGCGATCTGTTTCTCATAACCAGTTTCTTCTAACAAGAAAATACGGTTACTTGATCATTTCACACCACAACAATTTTTGGAAATTTCCGTTGGAATGAACAGCCCTTGCAGCAATGTTAACGTTATCTCGTGGGGTTCAGCCATGTACCCATGCTAATTCCACGCTTTGTTCAATGCGTCACTGGCTTGTTACTGGCCCGTTCCTGGCTTATTCCGCTTGTTACTGGCCTGTTACTAGCCTGTTCCTGGCTTGTTCCACTTGTTACTGACCTGTTCTTTGCTTGTTCCGCTTGTTACTGGCTTGTTCTGTTTGTTCCGTGTTTTAGTAACGTCGGCAGAACACAATGGCCACGTGTGGACAACAATATAGATTCTAGAGATAATAGGTTTGTTTACGATTACATGACCCTGCCCCTTAAAGAACAACTCTAAAAATGAAACTTCCAAAGAAGAGGCCATTAGCTAACTTGACAAACCTCAACAGTGCTCTTCTTTATTTGAACCTTCGAATGATGCAAAAACGTTGATGAAGAATGTCTAAAAAAGACAAGCACTGGGATCACAGAAATAGAGCAGACCTAATTTAGTCTGTGACCCCTTCTCGTGACGCTCAAGTGGTTGTGTCCTACTTGGTATCAAACCCACTCACCTGACTGTTCTAGCTTCAAAGTTAGAGGATTACACTAACACCTTCAAAGGCTGTTTGACTCTTAGATGCAGCCATTCATCACATTGTATAAATGCAGTTATTGTAACAATTCCTTGATTTCTTTTCAGACAAAAGTTTGAAAGCAATCACTTGTAGCATCTGAAACTTTCTAAAGTTGTGAATCAGTGATTCTTCAAGAAAGACAAAAGCAAAATGAATACTGGAGGAGGTGCATCAAGTTACCCAATTGCTTCATTGTATGTTGGTGATCTCAACCCCGATGTGACAGAAGCCATGCTCTTTGAAAAGTTCAGCACAACTGGACCTGTTCTCTCCATCAGAGTCTGCCGTGATCTAGTTACAAGGAGATCTCTTGGCTATGCTTACGTCAACTTTCAGCAGCCAGCTGATGGTAAGTACCGTTTTTGTAATAACTGAATTTCTTTCAAAGAATTTGTAAAGAAGTTGAAATTTTTCAAAAGAATCTGTTGAGAAATTTTTTGAATTCTTTAATGTTCTACAGGGTGTCTCAAAAACTTCTGATTAAATATCTAGGAATAACAATCAGTATTTGTAACATGAAAATGGGCCGTGTGCAGTATTTCGCAAGTCTTGGTTAGTTTGGGCTCATGATGGCATGGAATACTAAGTTCAATCAGGCCCTGAAATGAGAGGCGCTCGATCGAGCCCAAGCGCCTCCACACTTGCCTCAAAAGTTCTACTGGCTCGATTGTTCAAGTGCCTTGCAGATCAAAGGTGTTTCTTTTAATGATCCATGATTGCGATTTGTAAATGTATTTGAGATAGAATAGTCAGCCCAATTCTTCCATTTATCATTAAATGCAATAAATTATCTTTCCTTCTCTTCATTGACTTGTAAAATTTTCACTCGCTTCCAAAGTAGCGTTCACCACATTGTCTAGGTCATTAACAAGCTGTCTTGTTTCTATGCTGAACAATTTGTTCAGTGCACATGTTGGAGCAAAAATAGCTGTAAGCTCTGCCGGTCTGCCGGTGCTGACTATATGGCAGAATCATTGCTGTTCAACTCTTGGGAAAGGGCAGCGGGATTGGTCAGAAGTTAAAGTTATCAACGAAGAGCAGCAGACTACAAAAATTTGGTCTTACATGCAGCCCTGCTCAAACGGCAGTGCTGGCCTTCGTTTATTTTGTTTGACCTTTTTTGATGATTGATGTGATTCTAACTGAAAATTTTCAGACAAAACAGTAATAGCTCGTTTTTCAAGAACTTTCCATTTGGTTTCCCTGGTTCCCCACAAAGACAAAATAAGCTAGGAGCTTGATCAAGCGCTTAAATGAATTGAGGAGCTTGATCCACCAAGTACGTACAGTAACATTTGCTCATTTCAAGGCCTGAGTTCAATTTTTTTCATTATGATTCCATTCATTGTTTGTCATTCTTGTTATGAGGAAATATGGAGTGGTGTTGTCAAGATGACCTTTCATATTGTAAACTAATGGAATTTAAGAGAATTGATCAAGAAATTGTTTGAAGATCCTTAGATATAACAGGACTAACCTTTTTGAGTAAGGTCTTTAAACTGTTGATGTGTTATGTTGATCCCCTTTTTTCAAAAATATGCTGTTTATGGACCCTACAGTCAGTCTAAGTATGCTATTTGAGATCACTGCAGATGTTTTCGGAAAGGGAGTCCTTGTAGATGAAATCAATGAACTTCCGTGGTACAGCGTTGCAAAAATGTATTTTGTATATAGAGCTTGTGTTTCTCTATCATATTGCCTTTAAAGTTAGAGAAAGGTCAAAACTGTTTGGCCATAAAGTTTCCTGTTTTCTTGTTGGATAAAGTGTGAAGGACTATTGAAACTGAATAGAGATTACACAAAAGTCATTAACAGATTTGAGAAGGGGATTAGCAGGGCTTTCAGTGGGAGGCAGGCGATAGCTCATGCGCATGAGGCACGGGCCCAAACGTCCGTTTGGGAGTGATTGGTCGCGTGCCCGGTAATGAAATATTTCCCTTGAAGAGAGCGATGTCCCATTCAGGAGTTCACACTGGAAAACTTTGTGGGCAATTAATTTTCTCTTTCAGATATACCTTGTAACTCCCTGATGCTGATTTTATTCATTAGATGCACCTGAGTTACTTTGTTTGCTCATTCCACCCAAGTTTAATCAGCCTCATTTTTAGCAGGCCTTGAAATGAGCGAACGTTAGGTGCTTGGTTGATCAAGCTCCTTGATTCATTTAGGCACTCGATCAAGCTCCTAGATTTTTTGTGTTTGTGGGAAATCAAATGGTAAGTCCTTGAAAAAGGAGCTACGGTTATTGTTTTGTCTAAAATTTTAGCTAAAATCGCATCAATCATTGAAAAAGAGTAAAAAGTAAACGAAGGCCAGCATTGTCGTTTGAGCCGGGCTGCATGTCGAATAAGATGGAAAAGCCTTGGAATAGCTCCTTCAAAGTTTGCACCAAACATTTGTAACCTGCTGCTCTTTGTTGACAATTTTAACTTCTGTCCAATCCCACTGCCCTTTCCCAAGAGTTGAACAGCGATGATTCTGTTATATGGTCAGCACCGGCAGACTGGCAGAGCTTGCAGCTATTTTTTCTTTCAACATGCGTGTGTGCCATGAGCAAATCGTAATTGCAGTCAGCGTAGAAGCGAGGCAGCTTGGCAATGGCATAGACAATGTGATGAACGCTACTTTGGAAGCGATTGAAAATTTTACGAGTCAATGGAGAGAGGGAAAGGCAATTTATTGTAGATTTACAGAGATAAAATGGAAGATTTTGGCTGAATATTTTATTTGAAATATTCACAAGTCGTTATTATGGATCGTCAAAAGAAACACCTTTGATCTGCAAGGCGCTTGAACAATTGAGCCAGTAGAATTTTCCAGGCGAGTGTGGAGGCGCTTGGGCTTGATCGAGCACCTCTCATTTCAGGGCCTGATTTTTAGGCCATCTTCTTCCGATTCATACTGTCTTAGATGTCAGACTTCTCAAGCTGCTCATGTCGGCTGATTTGTGTTTGTCTGTGTCACACTCTCTGGATCTTGGGAAGTATGACACATACACTTGTTGCCGTTCGATATTTTTCTTGCACGCTCCACACAATTCACGCAAGTTTTTGGTCGCGCACCTTAATTTCTGAACGTGAAAGCCCTGGATTAGAGCTGAAATTCCACACCGTTGAAGCAAAACTAAGCCATTCAAGTTTAACGGAAACATTACACAAACTTGTAGTGGGCCTACTTGGACCTCCAACTAGAAACATCAACAAAGAAAAGAGAAAGAAAGTTATGATAGGCCATGAAGAAACTTTCTATTGCCAAATACAACTCTTCATTAATCTTTTAAAGACAAGTCCAGTCTCCACACCTTGCAGTTCCTCCATTGTTGACTCCATTTGCTAAGATAAACCAATAAATTTTTACTGTTTTGATTTGAATCACTGCATCTTGTTTACTTTACCAAAGAGCCTGGATCGAGCGTTATTTTTATGAATTTTTAGAATGCGATGAGCACTTTATGTGATGGGGCAGATTTCTGTGTATGAAGGAGGGAGGGAGGGAGGAATGAAGGAATGAAGGAATGAAGGAATGAAGGAAGGAAGGAAGGAAGGAAGAGAATGAGGTAGGTAGGTATCTACAGAGGCTTTCCGTGTTGCAAAATATTGTTTGATTGTGATTCTTTTCAGAATAGCTTAAAGGTCGACTTCAGATTCTGATATGGTAGTTTGTTGTTGCAAAATTTTTCTGCATAGAATTTGTGTGAAAAATCTCCAAGTTGCCGGTGCTACAAAACAGTGTTCACATACTTTGGCCAATTTAGGCATGTGTGGAGGCAAGCCTACACTATCACATTCCTCATATTACAAACACTGAACAATATTTTAAAGTGAAGGCCCTATTCCCAAGATCTTTGATTAATTCTAGGCTCCAGAGTCTTGCAAATCCGCTGAGTATTCCTGGAGCTACAGGTTTTGAAGTTAAAACTTTTGCGAAAGCTGTAACTAGTGTAACTAGAAGCTTCTAAATGGCATTTTTGATAAAAGTCACATTGGCTTTCCTTTCCTTTGTTTCCAGTTTATTTCAGAGTAAATAAAATGGGATACATGCATTCTGAAACAAATTTTGCAGTGGGTGTAAAGCCTGATTCTCATATAGCTGCAAATCATCGGTGACATGCCGGCAATCCACAGGCAACCTTACTGCAGTAGCCTAAATTCTAATGAGAACACTCAGCACCAATGGGGTACTGACTGCCGGCATCCTGCCACGGTCATTTGGAAAAGTTGAGCTGATTTCAACTTTTCTACTGTGATGCGGCACTGCCACCACCAATAATATGTGAACACAAGGCAGCGCACTGCCGGCAATGTGCAAGCAAATTATCCATACTCCATGTGATCAAGTAACCATCGCTAGCCAATCACTTTACGGAAGCCATATTTGAAAATATTTCTGCTTTGTCAAAGAAGCAAAAAAGCCTGCGCAAACATTCAAAATACACACTGGGATATGGTTGATGGTGCCCTGCCACTGACCTGTTGCCGATGAGTCGCCAGCAGTTCAACTTTGGCTGGGTAGTGGTGACAAAGATGGGTCACCATCAGATTAAAATTATATGAGACCCATGGCTTAAGAATCAATTACTTTTGAAGTCCTAGTTTGCATTCTCTGAAATTAATGAGATGTAAGGCAGTAGATAGCCTTTGTTAGTCTCATCTTAGAGAACTTTTATACATTGCAAGTAATCTTGGTGTCTCTGGTTTCAGCTGTCGCATATTCATGATCTTTGAAGGCTCATATGTCTGTGAATTTTCAACAAATTAGCAAGATTTGCAAATTAGTAAATTAGGAAATTAGCATTGAAATGATTGTTTTAAAAATTTAGGGACAGGGTTATCTTCCCACGAGCCTGTTCATGTCATCGTTTTATGGCATGCCCTGTATGACACTTCATCAAATGTCAAATTTTTTGTGGCATGCTTGTATGGTTATTTGAATGATCATTATCAAAGTAGTACTGAATTTCTTTTCTTGTTTTGGTTTGTGGAGGAATCCTGGTAGGCTCTTCAAGGACGTTAATTTTACTTTAAATTTCTCAGATACTCTTATGAATTCTCAGACTTATTTGTGAACCCTTGAGAATTCTGTGAGAATCTGTCACAAACTTGCATGCTTCTGGAATTCTTAGCTATGATGTCTAAAAGGACTTGTGTGCAGTAGATTGACCATATTGTTGAGGGATGCAACCCTGTTTAGAATCAGTGTGCAGATAATTTTTCAAAGCTAAGATGGTTTGTATATATTTCTAGATACTGTATATACAAATGTGTTTATAGATGTGGATGCAGTTTCAACAAATTAGCAGAACAGGTTCTAGAGCCTGGATGTTTTGAGCTTATGAATTAGAGAGGCAAGGCTGTTGTGTCAGCTATAGTCTCTTTTCAAGCAATAGATCATTGATCTGACAAAAATTTGCTAGCAATAGCACTCTGTTGTTCTCATTTATGTCTGCAGATCTTTCAAAAATGCAGTTATGGAAGATTAAGGTGCATTTTTCAGCGCCAAGCGCTGGGATCCCAGAAATAGAGCAGAACTAATCAAGTCCTCTTGTCATGACGCTCAAGTGGTGGGGCCCTACCGGGATTCAAACCCACTCCGCCAGACTGTTCTGGCTGCAATGTCAGAGGATTACACCATGGTGCCACTAAACCAGTTGTATGTAAACAAGTAAGTCAAATTTTTAGGTCCATCAGCTATAACCAACAGATTGCAAAATTGAAAGTTACACTTACTGGTAAGGAAAGTTTGTGTGTACATACATATGAACCTTACATTTATTTTGTTTCAGCTGAGAGAGCTCTTGATACAATGAATTTTGACCCAGTGAAAGGAAGGCCTTGCCGAATTATGTGGTCCCAGCGTGATCCATCACTTCGCAAATCTGGTGTTGGAAATATCTACATCAAGAACTTGGACAAAAGCATTGACAACAAGGCACTCTATGACACATTCAGTGCTTTTGGGAATATCCTCTCTTGCAAGGTAGCACATGATGAGTTTGGAGTTTCCAAAGGATTTGGATTTGTGCATTTTGAGACCAGGGAGGCTGCTGAAGAGGCCATAGCAAAGGTGAATGGAATGATGTTGAATGACAAGAAAGTGTAAGTTCTTTTTGCCACTGCATGCACAGTATTTTTCTTTCAAAGATGCTGAAAGCTGTCAGTCAGAAAGGAACTTGTTGTAAGGCAAGCCAGCACACTTAGCTATGGTGAATGGGTAATTTGAAACAAGGTGAAAAATTGAATCCGGCAACTGTCAGCAATTTCTATATAAAGTAAATTCCTTGTCTTTGCTGTGAAAAGCATCATCTGAAGCATATTAAGTTTAGCATGGAAACATGCAAATGTAATGCCAGTTCATAAGAAAAATGAGAAAAATCTCAAAGGGAATTACCGTCCAATTTCTCTCCTTCCAATTTTCGGGAAAATACTTGAAAAACTAGTATACGATTCATTATACACTCACCTTGTTTCTTGTGAATTATTGAATCCAAATCAATCAGGTTTTCGTCCCGGTGATTCCACTATCAACCAATTAATCTCTATAACGCATACAATATTTAAGGTCTTCAATTGTAATCCCCCCCTCGATGTTCGCTCAGTTTATCTTGATCTTTCTAAGGCATTTGACAGGGTATGGCATGATGGTCTAATTTGCAAACTCAAGCGGTGTGGTGTCTCAGGGCAACTTCTCTCCCTTGTTGAAAACTTTCTGAAGAATCGAAAACAGCGAACTGTGCTGAATGGTCAGTGTTCTGGTTGGGGAGATATTTCAGCTGGAGTGCCACAGGGTTCCATTTTAGGTCCCTTGTTCTTCCTTGTTTACATAAATGATCGAACTATGGACTTGAAGTGTAATGTTAAGCTTTTTGCTGATGACACATCGCTTTTTACGACCGTGCAAGATCCAAATACAGCTGCCAGTGATATGAATCACGACTTGGAGTTGATAAAAAAGTGGGCCCATGATTGGAGGATGTCATTTAATCCTGATGCGCGAAAGCAAGCTGTCAAAGTAATATTTTCAAGGAAAAATAAGGCAGTTGATCATCCAGTAATCGTCTTTAATAACACACCTGTGAAGGTAGTAGATGAACACAAGCATCTGGGAATGTTCCTTGACTCAAAACTCTCGTTCTCCACTCATATCAAAGAAGTTATCTCTAAAACAAGGAAGGGCATTGGCATGCTGAAGTATCTCTCCAAATATCTGCCCAGGCACACCTTAAACGAATTATACAAGCTGTATGTTCGACCACATTTAGATTATGGGGATGTCATTTACCACAGTCCTGCAAAAGTTTGCGAATTTAGCCATAGCGTCATTTTGCCGAACCAAATGGAAAAGTTAGAATCCGTTCAATATTCTGCTGCTCTAGCTGTATCCGGCGCATGGAGGGGGACACCACAAGAGAAGGTATACGCTGAGCTTGGTTGGGAATCGCTAAGTCTACAAAGGTGGAGTAGACGACTTACTCTGTTTTACAAATTCATAAATAATCTGACTCCTGGGTATACTAAGGATCCAATCCCGCCACTGCGGCAGTCGCAATATTCTCTTCGCAACCAGGATGTGGTCGGACAAATATTGGCAAGGACAGATAAATTTCAATCTAGTTTTTATCCAAATTTCTTAACTGAATGGAACAACCTGGATCCTGAGATTAGACTTGCACCCTCAGTTGCTGCTTTTAAGAAAAAGCTACTCGCAATAATCCGCCCCCCTGCAAAACCCGTTTTTGGTATTCACGACCCAATTGGCCTATCCCATCTTACTCAACTCAGGGTTGGTCTCAGTAAACTGAACTTGCATAAATTCCAACACAATTTCAGGGATACCTTAAATCCAATGTGCCCTTCGAATGATGGCATTGAGGATACTGAACACTTCTTGTTGCTCTGCCCCTCGTTTGATTTGCAGCGACGAGATCTTCTCGCTGGAGTTTTGGCAATATTACGACCGTTCGGATATAACAACCTTTCAAATATGGTCCTGACACAATATTTATTATATGGCAATAAAGACCTACCCTCTGATCTTAACAGAATGATTCTCAAGTTGACTTTAGCTTTCATCCACAACACCGGTCAGTTTGATTAAGGTCATCTTAATCTTTGTCATACGCCAAGTAACCATCAAGTCCCTTTACTTTTTTTTCGTCTTCTGTTTCTTCTGTCATTTAGAGTAGTTACGTTGCATTATTTTAATTACTGGAAATGAACGGTTGCGGAAAAGACAGTGGTATAATCTTCAAATGAAAACCCTGGCTTTCTGCAATTAATCCATTGATCAAATTTGACATAATTCGGTGGGAAACAGGGAAATTGTTCTGAAACTCCTTTCCCACAGTCCTTTTGCCGCAAGCGTTCATTTTAATTGATTTAGGTTGTAGTTAGCGTACAGTGATTAGTTTACAAGTATTCTTCGTTTTCTTTTGTGTATTGTCCTAGTAGTGTTATATGTAAGAACGTGGGGTAGTCATGCCATTTTGCTCCTCACGTTATTGTCTCTGTAGTGTTGTGCAGTTGTATAGTATTAATATGTAGAGTAGGTAAACATGTATTGTAAGCATTTTATATGGATAAAAAAAATATATTAAGTTTGTGGCATAGTTATTGAGGCAGTTGATGATTGATCTTTATTTAAGACAGAGCCGTTTGTTTGGGATGACTTTTGAAAAATTTTTCAGTTATTTGAAAAGGGGCTTAGAACCCTTGACCAAAATGTATCAAAGAGCAGAAAATTGGACTTATTTTGAAAGATAAGGATGCTTGCAGGAATCTTTGATTGAGACTTAAAGGAATATCTGCCCATATATCATTTTATAGCTGACAAAGAGAGACAGAGGATATTGTAGCTGATTCAAGCAGCCTTAGCACAGGCTGATCCTGCAGATGATTCAAAGGAATTGTCAATCCTGCTGATGATTTTAAAGCCAGGGATGCATCATGGTCAAACTCAGAAATATAGGCCTCAATTGCAGAAGGATTGCTTTTTACCTTTGACTTGCATTATTGATTCCCAAATGCTTTCTGCATTAAAAAACAAGATTAAAGGCTGTTTTCCTTTCAAATATCATTACTATGATATTTTCAGGGAGCACACTTTTGTCAAGTGCTGGGTGTTTTTTTTTCACTCACCCGGTATAATGGTAAACAACAGAGGAGCAAATATGAGAGAGGGCAGGCCCTGAAATGAGAGGCGCTTGATCTTGCCCAAGCGCCTCCACACTCGCCGCGAAAATTCTACTGGCTCGATTGTTCAAGTGCCTTGCACATCAAAAGTTTTTCTTTTAATGGTCCATAATTACAATTTGTGAATGTATTTGAGATAAAATATTCAGCCCAAATCTTCCTTTTTATCACTATAAAACTACAATAAATTATCTTTCCTTCTCCTCATTGACTTGTGAAATTTTCGTTTGCTTCCAAAGTAGTGTTCACCACATTGTCTTTGCCATTAACAAGCTCCCCTGCTGCTACACTGAACAATTTGTTCAGCCCACATGTTGAAGCAAAAAAGCTGCAAGCTCTGCCGGTCTGCCAGTACTGACTATATGGCAGAATCATCGCTGTTCAACTCTTAGGAAAGGGCATAGTGGGACTGGCCATTAAGGTTATCAACAAAGGGCAGCAGATTAAAAAATTTTGTGCAAACTTTGAACGTGGCATTCCAAGACTGTTCCATCTTATTCGCCATGCAGCCCTGTTCCAACGGCAATGCTAGCCTTCATTTATTTTCATTCTTTTACGATGAATGATGTGATTTAATTGAAATTTTCAGACGAAACAGTAATTGTAGCTTTTTCCAGAACTTTCCATTTGGTTTCCCTGGTCTCCCACAAAGACAAAAATAATATAGGAGCTTGATCAAGCGCCTAAATGAATTGAGGAGCTTGATCAACCAAGTACCTAACGTTTGCTCATTTCAGGGCCTGAGAGAGGGAGCTTGCCCTTAACCCTATCTCACCTGGGGGTGGAGTCCATGCCCTCTCCCCAACCAAATTTTTTGCTTGCCAATGCTGAACTATTGAAAACAGCATTCCAAGAATCTGCTGCATCGATTTTATGTCTATACTGAATCAATTGATGACATTTTCAGGATTCTAAATTCAGCCCCATAACTACGGCAATGATTGTATTACTGCATTATCAGGAAAAGTTGTCTAACTCTTTCTAATTGTTGCTGATTTTCATGTCACATATCATGCAATTTATCTCTTGCTTGTATCTAATGATATTCAAGTTAATTTTGAACAAAAACTTTCAATTTAGTACCTCACTTTATTTTTCAATGATGATATTGATAATCATGATAATCATAACTTAATTTCTCATTACTTTCATAGCAACAGAAACAATAGACTTCATTTGATTTTATCACATGATTTTGATTGTCTGCATCAAAGTCCATCTTACTACCAAGTTTGATAGTCATACCTATTATATATAACAGCAAAGAAAGAGGGGTGGATCCCTCCCCCTCCACGTATTGATCTCTTAAACTCCAAGGTGAGATAAGAAGTCTTTTCACTTTGTAGAGATGTAACCAATGTTTTTAAATGTGATCATCCATTTAGATATGTGGGACCATTTATGTCCAAGAAGGAGAGAGTTGACAAGATTGGTGACCAGCCAAAGAAGTTCAAGAATGTTTTCGTGAAGAATTTTGGAGATTTGGTGGATGACACTGAATTCAGGGAGATGTTCTCAAGATATGGACCAATCACAAGTTCAGTAGTCATGAGTGATGAAACTGGCAAGAGTAGAGGTTTCGGCTTTGTTTCATATGAGGACCATGAGTCTGCTGAGCTTGTAAGATATTCATGAATTTATTTCATTCCTAAAGTTTTGAATTAGCATCACACTGTCTGAACGTTTGAACAGTGGTAGGAAGAGGAAATGTGGCTGTCATTTTTGTTTTCAAATTAATTCACATTTTTCCATTGACCCATCTCAACCCAAACATGCATTAAGGGAAACATCACAGGAAGAAAATTTTGCAACTAAGAAAAATGTGGAATGTTTGGAACTATTGGGAATCATCACAAATGGGACTTTTCTAGAATAGGAATGTATTTAGGAAATCACAGCCAGAATGTAAATTTAATTACAAGTGTCACAAAGAACAGATTTATTTTAACCTTCAGGATGACATGATAAAAAAGGCTTAGCAAGTTATAATTATTTGATAAATCCACATAGAATAAACTTACTAGAATGACGGTGCCTCTAACTGGGTGGTTTGAAAGAAAGCTACCATCCATAATTCTACAATTGGGCTTTTGAGAAACCATGAATTATTTTGAAGTACTGTAATGGCATATTTTATAGTTCAGCTCATTTGAGGATGTCAAATTCTAAATCAGATGTAAATTGTGAAAGTGACTAACCTTTGCTTGATACCATAAACTGGTTTTGTTGGAAATTACTTCTTGTTGCACCAAACAAATTAGAAATATGATGGCTCTAAATTGTTTTGAAATTTTTCTTGAATCTTAGAAGAAGATGAATAGAGTGTTAGCGAGGGTAATTGGACGGCAGTGGTAATCAACCACTTTTGAATAAATCTAAGAAACTGAGGGTAAATCATATTTGCAATAACTTTGAATAGGTGCAGATGGTTGTTTGCATTATATTCTACCAGTTTCCATAGTAAACATCCCCAGGGAAAGCCCTCTTGAATGCAAAATGCAATGAAACAAGTTGCAATTTATACCTTCTCAGCATGATTGCAGTAGAGAAATTGTCGTTCAGAAAGTTGCACTTTCATAAGAAGCATTGAATACGTGGCAGAAAGAGTCAAGAATTTTAAATAAACTAAAGAAATAGAATGTCCGACATGAGTCCAAACTATAGGAAGGTGGCTGAAACTAAAAAACCTCCCACTAAAGGGGGGCAGCTTTTTTGTTTCCATTGTCCTGAAAAGGTTGCGACGGTGGTTTGTGGACACCCAGCAAATCATTCCTGGAAGAGAATGGTTAGTCAAGCTCAAAGATGCCTTGCGAGTCCTTTGCCCTCAGCGATTGTTTTTGCAAACAAAAAGGAAGACTTTTGTACAAAAAAGCAAATTAACATGCATATCGTGCTTGGGCATCTGATACTTTAAATCAAAGTTTGCCTGCTATTTGATAAAGTATGCATTAGCACTAGCAAGGGCCAGGTCATTGAACTCTCTGGGTAACCTGTCCATTTCTTCCATTCAGAAAAATACAACTTTGCACAGATATCTAATTATTCTCAAATAGTATAAATTGGCGTAAAATGATTCTTCATACCAAAACATCTTCCGTTAAGTTTTCAAATTAGAGTATAACTGAATTTGATTTAAAAACCAATGCATCCCCAGTGAAAAGTAATGGTGAACTCACTCAAGTGATAAGAATTGTTTTCATTTTGCTTTAAAAGATGTAGGATGAACGTCCTTTTGATAATGCAGTTTGCAATATTAGTGAAGAGCTTTGCAAGTGATACTAATATCTCATTTCAGAAAATCCAAGAGCTATTCTCTGTTAAATTGTGTTGTTTTTGTGTGTCCTGTAGGTTTTGTTGTAAACAAAAGAAAAGACAGAGTATAAGTCAAAAGAAATGATTTCTTGGTATACATACTCTGAAGTTTTAACTTACGGTCCGAAAACCACCGCCGGTGTCCAAAAACCACCGCCAAGCTCTGCTGGAAAGAAGTCAACCCCAAAGGCGAATCAGGCAAAGTCAAAACCAAAAGTCTGTCGGAAAATATGCTAAAAGGGCTGCTCTTTTACTGGATTATTTTAGTTTTTGTCTGTGATGTATTTTTCTTGTCTAAAAATTCAGTTTCCCTTAAGTGTTGATTACCATCGCTGGCACCCTAGCACTCTAATTCTAGAAATATTGAAGATTTCTGAAATGTCCAATGGCAGAATTATAGCAAAATAAGAAATGTTTCTCTTTAGTCATTCAGTTAAAAGACCTATATATATAGGTCATTTTATTTTATGCCAACCTTTGTAAAGGTTTTGCACCTTTGCTGTGAGAAGCAGCCACCTTGACAAGAGGGCAGGCAGGTTGAATGTCAAGGAGAACACAACTTTTCTAACTTTTGAAGGAGTTGGTTGTCCTTTTTTAGGCTGTGAATGATATGAACAACAAGGAGGTAAAAGGGAGAAAGATAACTGTATGTAGAGCTCAGAAGAAGGCAGAGCGGAGCAATGAACTTAAGATGAGATTTGAAATTCAAAAACAAGAGAGGATCACCCGCTATCAAGGGGTCAATCTCTATATAAAAAATTTGGAGGATACCATTGATGATGAGAAATTAAGAAAGGAATTTGCACCATATGGAACAATCACAAGTGCCAAAGTGATGCATGATGACAAGGGTGTTTCCAGAGGTAGATATGACTTTTCTTCCTAATTTCAATTTAGGTTATTTGTGTGGACATTTTTGATGAAGACAGTTTTGAGAAATTAAACACAGAAAAATGACCGTCTAGTAGCAATTACATGCTACTTATGATATGATCATAGCCTGAAACAAACGATATTTTTCGAAACCAGTCAGTAGTAGGACAAATAAGGGCAAGAACGGAAAAATTCAGAACTAGTTTTTATCCAAACTGCTTGTTTGAGTGGAATAAACTTGATCCTGTGTTGAGGGCATCCACTTCAGTTAGCATTTTTAAAAAGAATTTATTTTCACAGATTAGACCTCCTGCTAACTCCGTATATGGTATTCACAATCCTAAAGGGATTGCGTACTTAACTCAGTTGAGAGTTGGACTAAGCAAACTCAATTTTCACAAATTCAGACACAATTTTAAAGATACAATAAACCCAATGTGCCCAATAAATGATGGCATAGAGGACACGGAACACTTTTTGCTGCGCTGCAGCTCTTTCACAGAGTATAGGCGCAGTCTTCTCGCTGGTGCTAACGATGTGCTCCAAACGCACGGATATTTCGAGTCTCTGGGCTCTAATATTTTACAGGTTCTTTTATACGGGGATAAAAACCTGCCTTTGGAGGCAAATGCTTTAATCCTGAACTTAACGATTAAGTTTATTTTGGAAACAGAACGCTTTGATTAATCTATCAATTTCCCTACGAATACCCCCATACCCCAACCCTATTTGTATTTAGTGTTGTTCGTAGTTACTTTTTGCGTAATAGTTTGAGGTAGCTTGCAACCAAGTAATGAAATTTTCTTTCCAACCTAAATCTTTGGGTTTCGAAGAACGAACAAATTTTATCCAGGTTTCCAAGTCTCAGACTTGTTTATATCTGGAATTACTTGGTTAGAAGCTACCTACACTCAAAGTTTAATGCCGTATTTAATTGTATGTTGTTCGTTTATGTTTTTCGTTTCCCTCGTTGTTTCTTTGCGTAAAGTTTCTTGTTTTGTCCTCGTTTTGTTTCATGTAGCCAAGGGGTAGCCGTGTAATCTCGCTCCTCTTGGAATTGTCCCTGTAGTGTCGTAGAGTCATAATTAGAAAGTAAAGTAGAACGTAACTAATATTGTAAATTTTTTATCTGAATGTAAAAAAAAAATCATAGCCTCATTTCAGGAAATTTTGGGAGCATACTTTCAGATAATGTTTCAGAATTGAAGAATGATGTAAATGATTTCAGACAGATAATTTCCATAATATAGGGAAAACTCTTAACAAACAAAGTTGTGGAGTTTGTGCTGAGAAACAAACTCCTGAAATTGGTGCTTTTTATTTCTATCTTTCATGTTCTGCATAAAAAAGGTATGCTGGCCTTTATTTTTTCAAGTAGCTTAAGAACTTTAGAGGATTATTTACAAATCATTTCCCATGTCTCAAGTACACTCAGTTTTACAGTATTGTTGTTCTTATTGGTTTGATATGCTGTTCCTTCAGATATATACATCCATTTTGGTTGATCTTTCCTAGGTTTTGGTTTTGTGTGCTTTTCATCACCTGAAGAGGCTACGAAGGCTGTGACTGATATGAATGGAAGAATTTTGGTGTCCAAGCCACTTTATGTTGCTTTGGCTCAAAGGAGAGAAGAGAGACGTGCCCAACTGGCAACTCAATACATGCACCGTGTTTCCAGCTATAGAATTCCAGGTGGTGCTGTGCAGTCACAGATGTATCCACAGCCAGGAGCTAGTTTCTACATGCCAGCTTTCCCACAGGTTTGTTTAAAGTTCAAGCTTCATTTTAGGTCAAGTTCAAGTTTTCATTTTTTAGATACCTACAATACAATCGCTTATGTTCATCATGTGTTTCTTATTTCGTAACTTGGGAAATCAGCTTGGCTATACTTGGTGAATCAAAAGTCAATCCCTGTTTGAAAAGCCACTGCCTTCTGGATATCATGTCAGTAACACATAGAAGAGAAGAGGACATGTTCAAACATAATTTTTAGAAATTTAGCTGACTGAAGTCGGCCGCTCCATTTCTGAAATTGTGAAGGAGCTTCTCCAGAAAGCCCATTCAAGAAACCTCAGTAAAGGCCTTAGATCATAATAGAATTTTCCTGATATTTCTGCCTTACGGTAATAACTAGGACACATCACAGCATCTGCTATCCTGTTGGGATGATGAAATTGCCTGAAAGAGTGTGATATGCTCTTAGGGCACTGCTGGGCTCCCAGTGGGATAACAAGTGCTAAAACATGTTTAAACAAATTATTGCAATAAGACAATGGTATTAAGAAATTTGATCAGTTTTCTTGCTGGTTGTTATGGTTTCTTGGAGGGCTTTCCTTGATAAAATCTTGTATAATTTCAGGTTAGTAGCAGGCTAAGTTTAATTCAGTGATTTTAAACACATTTGAACATTTCCAGCATGGAATCATATGTCTGATGTCCCAAAGATGTATACAGAGTTGGTTCAATCAAGCAATGTGAATTTAGCTATGGCTGATCTCTTGTTAACATTCCTTGATCAGTAACTTGAACATCCTCATTTGTTGAAATTGATCCAGTTGATAAAAGAGAGAACGCAGATGCAGCAAAACTGCTATGAAAATTTACCGTCAGCTTACATCTCTATTATTTTGTGATTTTTTATGTGATAAGTGTTGAAATTTTGAGTGCATCTTTCTTTAAAAAACTTTTCTTAAAGAAGATGGCTTTGAGAAGGTTATATTAATTGGTACATTATCTGCCACCTTTGTTTTTAAAATGAATAGCCAGAGGCACAGGATATATAAACAGTATATGGTGCTCCTCTACAATCAGGACAAAACGGATCTAAACATGCCATTTTGTTTTCTTTGCCTTCTTGCTTTCTTTAGCAATACACTGGATTACAAAATTCAACAGTCATTATGTCAGCCTACTACAAGATTGTATCTTTAGTTACGGTTATTCACTTTTATCTCACATTCCCCAGCATCTGCTAGCTTGAAATTACAACAATACATATGAAACATAGGGTTTGTTTGTAGATCTGAGGTTGCATTACTTTTCCACAGGGCCAAAGAGCATTTGCAGTCCAACAGCCACAGATGCAGCAGATGAGCAGACCAAGATGGCAGCCAGCTCAAGGACAGATTAGGTCAGGTGCTCCGTACCTGCAATCAGGGGCAATGCAGAGACCAACAAGGCCAGGTCGCCAGCCAGGAATAGCCAGAGGTGTCTCTCAGCAAGCTATGGGTGCCAGAGCAGGAATGGCTCAGCCCAGGCCAAACGTTGCTCAGCAACCTAGACAGCCATCCTATAAGCTGTCTCCAGCTACACGTAACCAGCCTGCTGCAGGTACAGTTATGGGACAGGCTCCAGTTGGACAAGCTGAAGGAGGAATGCCTATGCAGGTTTGTTAGCGTTGGTGCAATTGTCTTCTCTCATTCCAAATTTTCAATTGTATTTACTTACCTATGCTGTAAACTGAGTATGCTTTGCATTTCTTTGAATTGTGTCCAGTGTGCGTGCATGAAAACAAAACTGCAGGTTCTTAAAGTTTTGAGCAACATCTTTTTCCAGTAATTTCTTGTCTGAATAGCCTTTAAAATATCAAACAGTTCTGTTGGCATTTAGTTCACTCATGATACTTCCAAGTACAGTATTCGGTGTGGATCATTGGTTAAAATTTGGTTGGTTTGATGGAAATTACATACATTTAAAGTAAAAGATTAATGAGCTGTAAAAAGATGGTGTTTCCCAATTTTTCAAAAAGTATCCAAACCTTGTCTTCTGAAGTTTCTTGTTCCAAGGCTTTTCCATCCAAAATATTTGATGCTAATGAATATATTTCTGTGATGCATGTTTAGTTCTAAGTTGAAGATTTTTTACCCAAAAGTTGCAAAATTTAGGCAAAGATATTTGTGGAACACTTAGCTCTTTAAACATATCAACAGAACGTCCTCTCAAGAATCTTTTCGCACATATACGTTGCTAAAGGTAGAGTTTACGAATTGATCCTCAAAATTTTTAACTATGACACAGATATAGGTCACCACATAACCATATAAGGGCATGCTGGGATACCCATATATAAGGACAATGCCCCTAAGACAAGTCTGTTTTGAGAAATTCGTAACATAAGAGTTTGAATTCTTGGGACCAAAGAATAACAGGCCCCTCAGAGCTTCTATGGACAGTTTCAAACTTAAAGTGATTTGCTTTTTCCCAGCACTAACCAACAGTGGTGTTCTCTCATCATCGGGACCTAAGTTTGGGCTGTTAGTGCATTTGCCAAATTTGCATTCAGCTTGACCCCCTAAATTGTGCCAGTTGGGGGTTACAAGAAACAAGCCATGTTTTTTCCACAAACCTATGCACCAAATATCCATGCTAATGCTCTTTGCCTCCGGAAGAGACAACCAAACATCAACATGAAAAGATTTTTTTATTTTGCAACAGAGACGGGTCAGTGGGCGGGAAAAGCGAAAATCAGCCACCAGTCACTAGCGATGATAGCCAGAGGTGTGCGAATAAGAACTAATTCTCAAATGCATTCATTTATGCGAGTTTGAAACACACGCTAAGACCTATGCGAGTTTGAAACGCATGCTAAAGCCCCGTTCACATTACACCGTTTTTTGGTTAAAAACGGAGCTGTTTAGCTCCGTTTTTGGCTTTGCTTTCACATTAGTCCACCCCAAAAACGGAGCTAAATGAAAACGCTTGCAAAAACGGAGCTAAATAAATGGAGCTAAACAGAAACGCATAACTGTAGTGTGAAGACCCAAAAACGGATGACTTTAGAAACGCTGATAACAAACAAAGACCGAAACATAATCAGGAAACAAAGAAAAAGAACAGAGAAAGAAGACAAACAGGGAAAGAAGAAAGAAGAAAAACAAAGAAAGAAGACAAACAGGTAATCAGATCCGTTTTTGAGGACAAGTGTGAACACCGCACTCGAAAGATATCCGTTTTTAGTAGCAAAAACGGATCTAAATGAAAATGGAATAATGTGAACGGGGCCGAAGTTCTTTCCCAGAGGTAATTTGCAGATTTCCTAAAGAATAATGCACTTCATCTCCCAAGGCCAAAAGAGGCCCTGCTCATTCAAAGCTTTCCAAATAACATTTTAGTGCACAGTGCAAGGCAGGGATGCCATCCAACCGGTCCCCAGGGGTACAGTCACCAATTGCCGTTATTTTCAAAAACAGTGACACAACCTCTTTGTTCCAATTGATTGTGATGTAAAATTGCATTTTAATCCCTATCTAATTCTTGGGACCAAAGAATAATAGGCCCCTCAGAGCTTCTAAGCACACTTTCAAATATAAAGCGATTTGCTTTTTCCCAACACTAACCAACACTGGTTTTTTTCTCATCATCGGGGCCTAAGTTTGGGCTGTTAGTGCCTTGGCCAAATTTGAAATCAGCTTGACCCCCTACATTTTGCCAGTTGGGGGTTACAAGAAACAAGCAATGTTTTTTCCACCACCGAACACAAAGTTTTATTTATTTTTTCTTATTCTTTGAAAGTATTACAACAAATCTTACATTCTACTATACAGTTCTAATTACTATGCAATACTACAGGGACGATACCATGGGTAGCGAAAGACAATGAATACCCCATGACCAATATTCAAAGACACGCAATGTTAACCTAAATACAACAAACACTACGGACAATTAATATTTAATGGGTACTATACTATACTAGATTCGGTCCCACATCAGATGTAAGGTCAGGGTTGCAATAAGTTTAAGTGCACAACTCATTACGCTGTAATGAGCGTAATGAGTTGTGATTTAAAGTAATTTTAAATGCCTGACATCTGATGTGAAACAGAATTTACAAAACGAAAGAACATTTATGTTAACGGATGTGATGGTTGCTTTGTGCATAGCTGAAGTTTCAAGGATCTTAGTCAAAGCGACCAGTTGCGCGAATGAAGCGTAAGGTCAATTCGAGTATATTTTTGTTCAGGTCACAAGAAAGGTTTTGATCATCATGTAATAAAGGCCGTGTCAAGGCATCATTTGAAAGATGAGTTATTTGCACAAATAGTCGTAATAATACAACCATTCCAGCGAGAAGATCTTGCCGTTGAACATCAAAAGAGGGGCAGAGCAACAAAAAGTGTTCCGCTTGTTGGGTACATCGGGTTTATGGTATCTCTAAAATTATGCTTGAATTTGTTGAAATTTAACTTGCTACGACTAACCCTAAATTGAGTAAGATGGGACAGTCCTTTAGGATCGTGAATTCCATGAACAGATTTTGCAGGGGGACGGATTATTGACAAGAGTTTCTTCTTAAAAACAGCAATAGAAGGTGCAAGTCTCAGTTCAGGCTCAAGCCTATTCCATTCCGATAAACAATTTGGATAGAAGGTCGACTTGAATTTTTCTGTCCTTGCATTCAATCGCCCAATGACATCCTGGTTGCGAAGGCAGTACTGCGACTGGCGAAGAGGGGGGATTGGTTCTATTGTATACTCAGGACTAAGATTGTTTACAAACTTGTAGAACAAGGTAAGGCGTCTACTTCATCTTCTGGAACTCAGTGACTCCCACTCAAGCTCTGTGTACAACTTCTCCCGAGATGTTCCCCTCCATGTACCGGTAACAGCCAAGGCAGCAGCCTACTTAACAGACTTAAGTTTTTCCATTGAGTTTGGTAAAATAATATTTTGACTGAAATTACAGATTTTGGCAGGAATGTGATAAATAACATCACCGTAATCCAGGTGGGGTCGAACATAGAGTTTATACAACTCATTCAGGGTATGCCTGGGCAGATAACTGGAGAGATATTTCAGCAAACCAATGTCCTTTCTTGTTTTAGAGATAGCTGATTTGATATGAGTAGACAAAGATAGCTTAGATTCCAGGATAATTCTTAAATGTTTATGTTCACTTACTTTTTCCACAGGTGTGTCGTTAAAAAGGATCATTGGATGATCAGTTTCAATTTTCTTCCTTGAAAATGACAATTTAACAGCCTGTTTTTTGCGGATCAGGATTAAAGGTCATTCTCCAAGCGTGAGCCCATTGGATTATCACGTCCAAGTCATGGTTCATATCACTGGCAGCTGTATTTGAATCTTCTACCACTGTGAATTATGATGTATCATCAGCAAATAGCTTAACATTGCATTTTAACCATACGGCTAGATCATTTTTATACACAAGGAAAAACAAGGGTCCTAGAATAGAACCCTGGGGCACTCCTGCCGAAATATCTCCCCAGTTAGAACTCTGTCCATTCAGTACAGTCCTCTGCTTTCGATCATTGAGAAAATTTTGAATTAGTAAAAGAAGTTTTCCTGAGACACCACAACGTTTTAACTTTTAAATTGGACCTTTGTGCCATACCCTATCAAATGTTTTCGAAATGTCAAGGTATACGGAGCGAACATCAAGCGAAGGATTACATCGAAAGCTTTGAAAACAGTATGCGTTATCAAGAGTAACTGGTTGATTGTTGAGTCTCCTGGGCGAAAACCTGATTGATTCGGATTGAGTAGATCATGTGATTCGAGATGCGAGTAAAGAGAATCGTATGTGAGTTTTTCAAGTATTTTCCCAAAGATTGGTAACAGAGAAATGGGACGGTAATTCCCCTTCGCATTTTTTTCATTTTTCTTATGAACCGGCACAACATTTGCATATTTCCATATTTCAGGAAATAGACCACTCCGCAAGCAATTTGTGAAGACTGTTTTCAGTGGAAGAACCAATGCATCATCGCTCAACTTTATCATCATCACAGATATTTCATCCCAGCCATGTGCTTTATTAGGATTAAGTAATCGTATGATATTAAGTATCTTCTCATCGGAGATGACAAAATCACTTATCAGAGTCGTAGTAACAGGAGTTTCTTGTGGAATTTCATTACCTGTGTCAATGGTCGTGCCCTGCAGTAAGAAATAGTCATTAAAGATCTGCGTCTTTTCCGCAAAGTCCGTTACAAACAGCCCGTTTTCTAGAAAAGGTGGTATCATGGGAAGCTTAGCTTTGCTTAAATTTGTATTTATTAAAGACCAATAGGTTTTGCTGCAGGTTCCAGGATTAGCCAAGGTTTTTCTAGCCTAAAAGAAGTAGTTCCGCTTTGCTTCCTCAACCAGCCTTGTGCCTTCAGATATCAGCTCTTGTATACCTGCGAGCTCGTCGCCTGGCCGGCCACTCCTCACAGAACTTTTATATGCACGATTTTTTCCTAAGAAAGTTTTTGACGGCTTGGGTTATCCAAGGTGCTTGGTGAGGCCTAATTGTTTTGACTTTGTTGGGAATGAAATTAGAATAAATGTTCAGGAGGACTTCATTAAGCAGTTTTATCTGTTCATTGGGGCAGATCAGGTTGTCAAGATGTTCGCGCCAAGCAAACATTTTAATGCTCTTCCCAATGGCTACGAAGTCTGCCTTATCGTAGTACCAGATCTTACTGGTGTATGGAGGTAGTGCTATGTTGGAGACAGATAACTTACCATAAACTATTTGATGGTGACACTGCTCATGCAGTGACGGATGAACACCAGATTCAACAATTAGGTTAGGTTGATCAGTAAATATTAAGTCAGTGCATGATTTAGAATTGCCCATCAAGTGGGTTGGTTCTGAGATCAACTGATGAAGACCATTATCAGACGATATTGGTTCAAATAGACGGCCTTCGTTATTTTCGATGTCATTTTCCCACCACTGAGTTGATCTAAAGTTGAAGTCACCAGTAATGATGACGCAGAATGGATTTTCAGCATGCATTTTAGCTAAAATCAATTCAAAGTTTGTTGTGAAGTTATCAAACTCCTCGGGTCCCTGACTTGGACTTCTGTAGATTACGGTGAAGAGGTACTTTTTCTTGTTTAACTGAATTTCATACACAATACATTCAGGAAGAGTCACCAGGTCGGGACGATGGTCGGGACGATGGTCGGGACGATGGTCGGGACGATTTACGGAATGAAGTGAATCTTTGATGTGTAGCCCAACTCCACCCCTTTTGACATTCTGGGGATGATTATTTTTAATAAACGTATAGCCATCTAGTGCTAGTCTCTCTTCCTCCACAGTGTTGTCCAGGTGGGTTTCAACCACGCCCATAAGGTCATAACTATACACCGAATTATAAGCCTCTATGAGAGAGACTCGTAAAAGGTCATGCGCAGTGATACTATTTAGATTCCAAGTGCAAAAATCAGGTGTTTCAGGGCCAGGATTAGTTTCTACATCACCGCTCAGCAGAATGATCATGAAAACTAACCACTGCATATGAAGAGAGCAACATGCTGCATGCTTATATCGAACAATTACAATGACACCTAGCGGGATTCGCTTGAAAAGTTCTACAGAAGCGTACAGTACTAATTTCGCAGACCGATGCATGCGGGCGAACAAAGGCAAAAAACATAACTCTGGTGCAACAGCGTGCACTGCAAGAAACTGCGCTGTTAGTGTAACTGGCAGAATAAGAATTGAGACTGTGATGAAACAATAACAGAACCAATATAACTTAAAAATTTGAAAGAGAAGAGAAAGTGGCCTAACATTTCTACTCAGTAGGGATGTGTTTTGCATAGGTAAACGGGAACACCCTATTGTTGCTCTCCATTGATTGATTTCAACCGGCATCATCATAAAGAAATCTTCTCACTGAACCCCCTAAGGGGCAACCAGTCACAATGCAACCACCAACAGAAAGTGAGGAAAATGAAAGTGAAGAGACATATACTAAACTAAAATACCACAAACAAAGATACATTGAAGGTGTTGTGGCGCCGTGTTGTAATCCACTGACTTTGCATTCAGAACAGTCAGGCGGACGGGGTTTATATCCCACTAGCACCTCTTGAGCGTCATGACACGGGGTCGCGGACTCGATTAGCGCTTAGCTAATTCTGCGATCCCAGCGCTTGGCGCTGAAAACCGCAACTCCACCTTTACCTTCACCTTCACCAGTACGACAGAACATTCAGTAAACAACACAAAGTAGAAATAAATAATAAGGAATAAAATAGTTACGGTTTAGCAATTCAAAAGACTTAAAATGGGTTTGGAGATTCATGCACCATTCAAAAGATTCAATTTGCAATTAAACAGAGTAAAGGCTGTTCTCCAGTCAGCAGAATCCCCCTAGCGGGAGGGACTTCCTCATGGTGGTGCTTCGGTATAAAACGTATTTATAATCAACAAAAGTCCCACCCGCCAGGAGATCCCTCAGGATGGAAAAAAGCCTTCAGGGAGAACTATAATTAATGCAAGGTCTCACAGGGTCTCATCTTTTAATTGCTCAGACAAGATGGTCGAAATATTGTTTTGGCTGTTTTCCAGAGAAACGCGTAAAGGCTGATTTCCACTAGGCAGAATTCTCCAAGTGGACTGAAAATCTATTGATTACGTGAGAAAATGTCGCTTTGAATTTGACAAAAAAATTACGCGTGGTAAACTTTTTGGGTAAAATCCTGTCCACTCGGAAATTCTTTTGAGCGGAAATCAGCCTTAACTTTCTATGTAAAGAAAAGCAAATTTGTCATTATGTCATTATTCCCGATAGAGTGTTGCGTTCGTGTTTGATGCGAACTTGAAAATTACAACAAGGCATGCACGAATGGCAATACACCACTTTAATTAAGCAGCCTCGTTTTGGAAATTTGTCGAAATCTCTTCCTATTGTTAATATCAAAATTTCGAGCCCAGATTCGGATTTGGCACCCAAACCTTGGTCTGGTGACATGTTTGTGAACTGTTGACAATTGTCATGTTGATTTTATAACAATGTAAAGTTCAAAGATCTATAATGGATTTGACCGTGAGAAGTCGTTGGGGGTGAAACTTTACACCCCGAGTCATTTTCACGGTCAAATCCCTTATAGATTTTCAAACTTTACATTGCCATGAAATTAACGCTACAACCGCTAGCAACATGAAAACTTTAGGTTAGACTAAAGTTTGGGTGCCAAATCCGAATTTGGCATTTAAAATTTCATATGGAAGAATTTTGAATAATTTCGATAACGAGGCTGTTCATTAAAGTGGTGTATTGAGAATTGAGGGGATAATCGCGGAAAAATCGCAGAGAAGGCTCAAAGATCTTGATTGCTACCAAAGATCTTAAGAGCTCAAAAAAAACTTCCAAATTCCAGAAAAGCTTTAAAAATCTCAGAAGAAAGAGAAAAGGGGGGAAAATCACAGACTTTGACAAATCTGAGAAATCTTCAAAAACACAAAAACAAACCGAGACCACTATGCCATTTCAGGAAAGATCACCCCCTCTTTGTAAAACAGGGAACAGGGTTGAATTATTAATTGGCCTAACATGAAACTACAAAACGTCTCAGAACCATTTCACTATCATCCCTTTACTACTGCTAGATTTATAAAAAAGATGAAAAAAATACATAAAAAAATTGAGAGCGGTGATTGGGGTCGAACCAAAGGACATGACCGAGTAAAAATGAAGTTTTCGTTCAAGAAAAGGAAAATTACATGACCCTGTATCCTAACTGGTAAGAACGTGCAAGAGTGAAATGGTTCTCGAGACAAATTTGAAGTATCCACCGATAGGATCAAGCTCTAACTCACTACCATAAACAAACAAACACTGAAACTCGAGAGCGAAGAAACTAATTTCCGTTACAGTCCTGGAAAGTGAAGTTACATTCACCAAAATGACCAACTCCAATAAAACATGATTTTCACAGCTAGGCTGCAGTTTATGTCTGCAAAAGCGTAATCCAACACATCTTTCCTCTCTTCGACTAGGTCCTTGGCCTTCTTCAACAACCTTAGCCTCTGTTTAGTAAGATCGAGTCTTACCTTTGCAGTTGAAGCTTTTTTCTGCCTCTGTAAACCATAGTGCGTTCTCTGAAACCTCGGAACTTCACTATCATTTGCTGCCTAATTTTACCATCGTCGTCCACGCTGCTTTCCCCGATTCGGTGAGCACGCTCGACCATGTCGATTGTAACTCCACAATTTATTTCCTTCTGGAAGCTCTCAACTTTTTGAAGGCAGTCCTTATTAGAACCATCTTGAGGTAGATCAAGGTTGTATAATCTCAAACAGGTTCGCCGACTGTACTGTTCTCCATTCTCCACACGCTGTTCTAGCTTTTCCAGAGCTTCCATCTTTTTGTCTACTCGTTCGTCGAGTTTTTGGAGAACAGCCATGCTACTTTCCTGAATTTCGAGCCTTTCCTCAAGGGCCTTTATTCTCGCATCTTGTTCATCGAAGCGGCTTGCAAACTGCACAGTCAAAGTTGTTGACAAGATCATTTTGCAGTAGAGCTGAGAAGATCCATTTCGTATTTCGTACTTGATATTTTGGACCGCTTGTAATTGCATAACAATTCTTTTGCTTTCATAGCAACTCGCTATAATGAGCATAAATTCTTGATCCAAATTGAACAAAACGTCCTGCCTATTTTGTGTTCAATGTAGTCATGTTTATGATGCAAAATATAACGTTTCTAAAATATAAGCAAAAGGGCGTTTCCCTCGTTTTCCGAGCATCTCAAGGGCGTGGCCCCCAAAAATTTTCCGGGGGCAAGACCCCCATGTAAGCTCGCTGCGCTCGCACTTTGTCCCCCCAGAAGCAGGGACCTGGCTACGCCACTGTTTCGAAGCAGAACAAAGTGAACTTATTTTCTTCTTCAAGATGCGCACAGGATTATCGATGCAGGATCTTTTGCATGAGTATTTATAAGAGGGTTTTTTGTAACATTAAGGAGTCCCCAAGAATAGATTATATTTACTGGTTTGAGTAAAGACCTTTTAGTTATTCTACAAAGGGCCTGGATCGAGCGTTGTTTTTTTACAATTTTATACTCGATGTTCCATCGAGTGGCGTCAGAGCTTCTATCACCATTGTGCACATCCGAAAATTCTGTGAAATGCATCAAATTATTGTTCGATTCTGATTCTTTTCAGAATACCTAAAAGATTTATTCTTCCATAAGAAATTAGTATTAGGATGACCGAAAACTTTGGAAGTTCTAGTGCTACACAGTAAATCCCTACGTAAATACCTACTTTTTTGAGAGCCATTCTGAAATTGGTTCTTATTTCAAAGGTACTAAGACTAATTTCAAGGTATAGAAGTTCTTTTTGAAGGGTGCCGCTTGAGATCCGTTTGAGAGTCTCACAGAGATGCTCAGCCTTATTATTTGTTTTGGAAGCGTTCTTATAGACCCAGTATGTAAATGGGGAGGAGAATGAAACTTTCAATGCCAACTGGGACCACAATGACCTTAATAACAGCAATCAAAGATCAACTTTGCAACACCTGCAATAAGAACCTACGTTTCATCAAACTGAAACATGTTCTTAATTGCAATGTACATAATTTACGAAAGACAGCCTCTAGGTTCTTATTTTGGTAGCTTCCTATATGCGGGGATTTACTTTATTGTGCTACATCTTACAAGCCCTGAACAAATATTACAAAGCGAAGGTCAGATTGCTAATTCTGTTTTTTCCATTTTATCTTTTTGCCCATGGTAGCCCCTCATTCGAGGACTCATTTACAGTGGGCCATGCTAAAATATACAAAGAAGTATTTAGTTAAATTAACGTTACAAAATCAAGCTGATCGATAATGTAATTGCAATTGTTAGAAGAAATTTCATATAAAAGACATCAATGATAAACGAAAAGGAAGGTATCATCGATTGTTCGTGAGCAGGTGATCATTTTATGGCTCTCATAACGTTTTTTAAAGTTAAAATCTTTTCAGTTTTTTTTTTAAAGCCATTCCAAAGTCTCGCACCCCGGTAAGAGAAGCATCTCTGTCCTGTTGTCTCTCTTAGAAAAGGGACTCTTAGGTCATAATCGGAATTTCTGAGAGACCGTATTGTAGAGACGTTGACTTTCGTAAACATGTCGCTCATATAGGACGGTGATCATTAGTCACAGATTTGTAAACAATCCTAGTAGATTCCAGGTCAAGTATTTCCCTTACTCTGGACCATCCAAGTGCACGAATGCACTGTGATCCAGATTTCACGTTTTGTGTAATTAATGTGAAAAAATGAACTTTCTAGAATCCAACCAAATGTATTTTTTCCTTGTTCTCCACACTCTGAAGCATATAAAATTGCAAACGATTTTCAAATCAAGCAACAGGAGCCCGAGAAATAATTTTTTGAAGTTAGGCCTAAATTGGGTAGTGTAAACTTCTTGCTAGACCGGACAAAGTCACAAAGTAGCATGAATTTTCAAATTTCCATTTCATCGCTTGTATGTGCTCGATTTGAATGATCTTTTTTTTGTTTGGTAGATTGAACCTTGTAGAATATGACTTCAATCCGTTGATCAACGATTATGGCCTTAGAATGTGGAATTTTTTTGAATTCATAATGGCAACCAACTATTGAAAATCACGTTGCCTGAATTGTCAAACCCGATTTCAACACTGGATACAAAAAATCTATGTTTCAGAAAACTTTGAAAACCTATTTCAAAATGGACTTCAGCCTATTGCTGACACTGTTACCAAAGCGCTAAGTAGAGGCTCGACGTAAAAAATTTTCGCGATTTTTTTACGGAGTTAAGTGAAGACGGATTTTTTGACAAATTTCGTCGACAACTGTAATTTCACTGCAGGCAAGGATGGATGCTTGATGAGACAACATTTTCCATCATTTCAAGAACAAGAAGCAAAAAGGAAATATTGGTCATTCCATGAATATCATTTTCGCGTTTTTCGCGTTTTCTAACGTCATTCACTTGTTTTTCATTCATCCATCAGAATAATGTGATGAGTGCCTATTTGATTTAGTGCCGGATAGTATTAAATTCAAACATTTGTGTATAATAGCAATGAGAAAAGTTTATTTCATCCAAAGTCCGTCTCAAATTCAATGTCACTTGAAAATGCCCGTGAATATAGAAAAATTGGACAGTTTTCCATGAGGAATTTTTCCGTCCTCGGAAATCTCACTTAACATCTCATTTGAGATAGACTTTGATAATCAAGCATCGAAATCTGCTTACCTAAACATTTTCTCTGGTATGTCATGAAAGTGCAACACTGTAACACAGTGGTTTGAACCCAGTGGTGGATGCAATATTGGTAAAGATGTGACACCACGCTCATCCATTACTTCGCTGAGAAAGGGGTATATTTAAACCAAAATCCTAGGATGTAGGATCTCAAAACAAGGGGCATTTTGTTCCAGAAAATATCCCAAAAACAGTTAAATGCTGATGGAGTCGAAACCCTGGAAAATAGTGAAACTCACCTGGCCTAGAAACAATTTTATACCTTACGTTGTATGGGTTTCTACTGTTTTTCAATGAAATATGTCAGTAAAATGAATGGCAATACAATGCAAACATCGCAGAGCCTTTTCTCAGAACCATTATTTCTACCGTACAGAATTCTTTAGGGTTCACAGATAGTCCTCTGAAAGTTGGTTACCTCTGTATTTTCCATGATTCAGGGTCTTTCGCAAACTAGATAGTTAGAGAAAAAGGCATTCTATGAAATAGTATGGACGAGCGTGTTGTACCCCTTACAATTGAATTGCACCCACCGGGGGTTCGAGCAAAGTCCTGCTGTGAACAAAAGTTTAATGAAATTACTTTTTACGTAAATTTTTTTTTGATCCTAGCAATAATCATTCCTAAAATGCTTAGTGAATGCGCTATCAAAATGTGTACTCATAGGAATGAATGAAAGAATGGATAAAACAAACAACAAGTGAATGACGCTAGAAAACGCGAAAAAAGCGAAAATGATATTCATGGAATGACCAATATTTCCTTTTTGCTTCTTGTTCTTGAAATGATGGAAAATGTTGTCTCATCAAGCATCCATCCTTGCCTGCAGTGAAATTACAGTTGTCGACAAAATTTGTCAAAAAATCCGTCTTCACTTGACTCCGTAAAAAAATCGCGAAAATTTTTTACGTCGAGCCTCTACTTAGCGCTTTGGTAACAGTGTCAGCAATAGGCTGAAGTCCATTTTGAAATAGGTTTTCAAAGTTTTCTGAAACATAGATTTTTTGTATCCAGTGTTGAAATCGGGTTTGACAATTCAGGCAACGTGATTTTCAATAGTTGGTTGCCATTATGAATTCAAGAAAATTCCACATTCTAAGGCCATAATCGTTGATCAACGGATTGAAGTCATATTCTACAAGGTTCAATCTACCAAACAAAAAAAAGATCATTCAAATCGAGCACATACAAGCGATGAAATGGAAATTTGAAAATTCATGCTACTTTGTGACTTTGTCCGGTCTAGCAAGAAGTTTACACTACCCAATTTAGGCCTAACTTCAAAAAATTATTTCTCGGGCTACTGTTGCTTGATTTGAAAATCGTTTGCAATTTTATATGCTTCAGAGTGTGGAGAACAAGGAAAAAATACATTTGGTTGGATTCTAGAAAGTTCATTTTTTCACATTAATTACATGGCGTGGATCACAGTGGAATGACTGGGAGTGGCAAAGCATCGAATGGGCTGTTAGTGATCAACTTTGCCGCTCGACAAGTTTGCCACTTTGCCATAACAAAGATGCCGCTGTTTTGTCTAAACTATAGCTTGGGACGATTGTAACTTCTTAGATATATCACAACGAGGCATTTTGTGTTTTTAACAGATAGTACCTGCTTTACATTTTTACTAGAGTACACACAGTAAATCCCCGCGCATAAGAACCTACTTTTTTGAGAGCCAGGCTGAAATTGGTTCTTATTTCAAAGGTACTAAGATTAATTTCTAAGTATATAGGTTCTTACTAGAAGGGTACCGCATGTAGTTCCCTTGAGAGTCTCACATTGATGTTCAGCCTTATTTGATTTAGAAGCGTTCTTATTGACCTAAGAAGTAATCAGGGAGGAGAATAAAACTTTCAGAGCCAACTGAGACCACATTGATCTTAACAACTGCAATCAAAGATCAACTTTGCAACCCTTCCAATAAGAACCTATGTTTCATCCAACTGAAACAGGTTCTTAATTGCAAGGTACATGATTTAGGAAAAACAGCCTCTAGGTTCTTATCTTGGTAGGTTCTAATATGCGGGGATTTACTGTATCATGATTTGCTCTTCTGTGTGTTTCATTCATATTTTTACTACTAGCTTTGCAATCCGCTGCAATATTTTCGCATTCTAACTGAAATTCTCAAAACCCGGTAGCTGGCCGGATTTCAATCAGAAATCCGGCCGGAACCGTATGTTTGAAAAATCGGCGATCCGGCGCCAGATTATCTGGCCTACCGGATATCCAATTTATCCCTAGACTTATGAAGATGAGTCTCTTTTTTTCCCTGTGCTCTTTGACTGGATGATGGCGCTTCAGTCAACAGAGACTCATAATATTACTTGGAAAAACCTATTTAGGCCCAACATAATATTACTCGGAAAATCCTGGCCCTATTTAGGCCCAAACTTCGCGATTTCTGCAGTACCAATCAGATTATGAGATTTGTGAATTACTATTGTTACCGTATAAATGTGATAGAATTTTCGATTCGATTGAAGAATTGAAAACACTCCCACAGGATTGAAATTCGAAGCCGTGATTCGATCATAATTCCATTGATGATTGGAGAAAATAGGGCCGCGTTTGTCACTGTTTCATTATGAGTCCCTCTTGAGCAAGGTTTACCACAGGGATACAAGGAACTCATCGTCATAAGTCCAATTTATCCCCATTGAATATGTAAAAATATTTACGTTTTGTATTGGTAGCTGTGCGTTTTGTACTTACAGCTTGATTTTCTATTACCAGGAACCATTGACTGCTACAAATCTTGCAAGTGCAACACCACAAGAACAGAAGCAGATGATTGGAGAACGTTTGTTCCCCATGGTGCAAGAATATGAAAACCATCTTGCTGGCAAAATCACAGGAATGTTGTTGGAAATTGACAACTCTGAATTGCTGCATATGTTGGAATCCCGTGAGTCATTACGCACCAAAGTGGAAGAAGCTGTTCAAGTGTTGAAGGCACATCAAGCAAAGGAAGCTGCAGCTTCAGCCGTAGCCGCACAGCCCGCTGCTCAGGAGGCCCATTAAACACAGTGCATCATCAGCAAGTCGTAAAGCAACCAGCATCACGTGATTATTTAAGTTTTTTGTTTTATTTTACCGGATGTGACGTTTATTTTGAGTTTATTTGAGAGAAGGCGAGGTAGAGATAAGTTAATGAGTGAGTTGTTGTTGCTAAATATCCATACGAAGCGATGCCCTATTTTCAAGAGTATTTTCTTCAATTTCATTCTCTTGGTAATGAATTGATTTATCGGGCTAAAGCACTCGTAATAGCTACAGTAAATGCCTGCATATAAGAACCTACAAACCACCTACATTTTGCACGTTGTAATTAAGAACCTGTTTAAGTAATTCAAAACAAACATGGCCGCAAAGTTGCCCTGAAACCAGTTCGGCAAACTCTCATTGGTGCGGGCGAAGGGAGGTTTTTAAGAGACGTTATGTGCTTATAAGGAAAGAAGAAGGGTAAATCTAAAGTTCTGTCTCGCGGATTTAGTTTATTTTATTCAGGAGCTGAGGAGCCACTGTTTCCATTTGAGCAATAGGTAAGTAGCAATAGTAATGCCCTCTGCTTGGCTTCTAAATCACGTGAAAAAATCTGCCAGATAGAGCTATAGATTTACCCTTTCATCTTTCGTTATAAGCACATAACTTGTTTTAAAACTTTCCCTTCGCCTGCACCAAGTGAGAGCTTGCCTTACTGGTTTCAGGGCAACTTTGCAGCTGTGTTTGTTTTGGATTACTGATTGAGAGAATTTCTTTATCTGCATTCGCTAATCGCTTTAAATTAAGGTTTGAACCAAAGCAAGTGATGCTATTACATTACAAAATCTGCCCTTGTCAGTTCGTCAACAAGCGAGTCTTCATCATTTTGAAGTAATTTCTCATCATTTGAGATGGTAATTCTCTTTCATGCTCTTCTGTCACGATTTAATTGAAATCATGACAGTATAGTGACACTATTACCGTAATATATGTACTGGGAGGGAGGCTGAAAATATTTTTTGTAATGTTGAAGGAATGATTGGGCACCAAAATTTCCGAGAAAAACAGAGAGGTGCTATAGACTGTTGAAAATCGTCGTCGTTCGCTCCTTGATAGGCTGATGATCGTACGAATCATAATCAAACTAATCAAAACTTCGGCCAGAAATTAATGAACCTCGCTTGATGCTGGAAGCCAAGAGCTTAGACCCATTCTACAGGATCACAACTCGCCAATTCTAAAACGCCTGAAATTCGTATTTCATTGAGGTTGTAAAGAAAACCAAACCAACCTGAGTCAAGAGGAGTACTTCTTCTGTGCACTGCTTGAAGGTTCCTTCACTTCGATATGGGAAGCCTGTTTTTAAAAGCCAAATTATTCTTAGGGTTTCACCACAGCATTCGACAGCGATCCTTGCACGTTTCATCACTTTTGAAGCCTCGCGACTAAAGGGAGGGCAATTCTTGGAAAGAGGTTGAAATGTCAATATCTTATTGGTCAGTTTGAACATAGTCAACTATTGTTTGGAACTCGCAATCTCACTGGCCGCGCCAGTTTCACGGCGATTTTGGCCGGATTTTCAGATAGTATGACTATCAGACCCACTTGCAGCGGAGTGCCATCATCCAATTAGATAAATAAAGCGAAAACTGAGATTGAAGTAGTTAGTCTAGAGGCGCTACGAAAGTTCTATCAAATGTTTTTAATCTCTCCCATCCCTCCCTAGCAAGAATTAGTTACCTTTCCCTTGGTTTCGCTGCTTAAGCAAGATCGATGTTTACACCATACCAGCACAGACTGAATACATATGACCATGCGCGGAGCGAGGATTTGTCAAGGCGCATACTCTCATTTGCCAAATTATCACCTTGATGTTAATCCAACATGAAATGATGCTGTATTCGACGTTTGCACTATGTCGACTGAGCGATGAAGACAGCTAGCATGCCGCACGTATTAATTTTGTGCAGTATTCAAGTAGAAACTATGACGGCACAGTGTAATCTGGAGGCCAGTACTGTGCAGTTATGTGCCGTATTCATTCCGTACTGGCATAGTGTTTGTTTGTTTGTTTGTTTGTTTGTTTGTTTGTTTTGATTTGTTTTGAGTGGGCTTTTCAGGATTTCTAGCTGCTGAAAGCTAATCTATCTGGACCACTGTGCATGCCGCATCCAGGCATAGGACCCCTAGTTTAACGTCCCTTCTGAAGGACGACGGGGTGAGTTGTGAGATCAGGCCTCCGAGGTCACCCATCCGGAGTTTGACCAAACTGGACGAAGCTCAACCTCAGTCACCTGACAAAGACGGTATAAGCCGCTCGGCCCCGTAATGATGCATGTAAACGGGGTCTTAGGTTTGTTTGGTCACTTTAAACGAGATGCTAGAATATAGTTACGCTTGAAGATACTCGGATGCATTAAAAGTGAATGACCTGAGATATATAGAGGTTGTCTATAAAAAGGACGATAAAACGCTTTATCCCAGCATTTTTTTCTTTGGCCTTGCTTTGTTTCGCCACAGGCTGGATTACCAAAGACGAAAGGCTATTTATGAGCTATGCAATAGTGTCTAAAGAGCTATGCGATCTCATCTTTTAACTCAGGTTATTCACTTTAAGAACGAAAAAGTTTCGGACAAAAATTTCGGACAAAAAACTTTCAGACAAGCAATTTCTGCAACATACCAAAATATTTGTTGAAGGATGTCGTAATTTTGCGATGATCTAATCTTGTTCAACTTAACTATACAGATACAGCAGAAGTATCCAGAAATAGTATTCAACAAAGGGAATAGTTCCGAAAGCAGGTTCATAAGATTGCAGACGAAATGAAGAGGTACCTCCATCGACTGAAGAAGATCGCCGATGACTGTATTTCACTTTTTAACAGCGACAGCAGAGCAATTTGCCTTCTTTTCTATTTTTAAAGAATTTAAAAATTTTGGCCGAAATACTTTCGGACCTCACCGGGTCATGGAAAATTAAACTAACGAGCGACGAAGTGTCCAAACGTTTGATCGTCGGAAAGTTAGCTGTTTTAATGCGCACGTTCTGTATTTCCTTTGATTTTAAGCGGGCCGTTGCTTAATGCACATGCCGTTTTCGCATAGAAATTATAATTTCATCGTGTTTAAAACACACTAACTCTGCACCTGGTTCTTCTCTCTTTGAAGCGTGAATTTTGATGTATTCACTATTTGCCGCAAAGTTACTCTCAAAGAGAATAGAGACACCTTAAGGTACCGCCATCTCTTTTTATAGTAAATTACTCCAAAGTTTCTTGCCGCTGTCGGAGATTCAAAGGATTTATTCCCTCGACGCTCGAGGTAGAGTATCTGTTAAAGAAGACACGATTTCATCAGAAAGAAATAGACGAAAAGCAATGCTTTTACCTTGAATATTAGAATGTGGAAACTACATTCCCATCGTCAACCGTGATCCTCATCATCATCATCATTTCTTTATTTTAAGTTAAAAGAATAGCTACTTTACAGCTAATTAAGGCCTACTTCTAGTTTAAAATTTTTTACAAATATCAAAAGCAAATTTGTAAAAAAGAAATGTACAGTGGGTGTATAGACAAAAAGATTACATGATAAAAACATCTATCCTGTTAGGAACCCCACTTTAGGAATATGTCTTGTAGAGTCTGCAGTTGCATTTATCACCTTTCTAGCATCCAATTCGTTTTTTGAAAATAGGAAGGGTATTCGATTGTTTTATTGCTAGCGGTAATAGCTGCCATAGTTTATTTCCAAATGACGTAGTCCGTACCTTTGGGCTTTGGAAGTTGAGTATCATTCGTGCGTCAAAAGAGAAGGTGCCGTAAGGTTGCTGGCGGCAGTCTTCTACCATCTTCCATCTGTCATGCCCCGGTACCGCAGCCCGGGGGGGGGGGGTAACTTAACTTGTCCATGGTACGGGGTTGTGCCATTTCTTAGGGTACCTTTTTCATGATAGTTTCCGGATTTATGGGTATGGTTTTCAACAATTTTTGGCATCTTCCGGATTTATGGGTATAGTTTTCTGTCTGAATTCATTTATTGGTGAGCTGTTTTGGCATTCCCAGATTTATGGGTATGATTTTCAGAAATTCTCCAGATTTATGGGTATACTTTCGAGAAATTTCTCCGGATTTATGGGTATACTTTTGAGAAATTTCTCCGGATTTATGGGTGGTACTTTTACGATTTGAATGGCACAACCCCGTATCTTGGAAACTCAAGTTACCCCCCCCCCCCGGGTACCGCAGTCGAACGATTAAAATGGAAACGTCTGATGTGCCACAATCATCGTGGCTGAAGTGCCGTAAGATGCCGGTAACTTTGCCGGTAAGTCAGACTGTGTTCACACGAAGCCGGCACATTTTGAAAACGGTGAAAAATGTGACGGATAGGCCTCCCGTTCACACAAAAACTGCACATTTTTCCCAAGTCTCTTTTTATAAGACGACTTGGGCAAGTCCAGCGGCAATGGCTCCGGCAATGCCTACGCCAGCCTTACGGCTATATGGAATCCAGACTTTAAGTTGTCTTATCTTTCAGCTAATTGATTAGCTAATTAATGCCAACCAAAATTTAAATAAACGTTAACGCTATTTTAACCGGGGGTCGTTTTTCGCCCCCCCCCTCCGAACGTTTTTTAATAGCTCCTAAACGATGACAGCTATAGCACTGAAACCCCGTGACTTTTACTAAAATTTAACTAGCAATCAGAAAATAAAGATTTCAATGCCTATTGTTATGCCCATATTTGGAGAGTGGTTACAAAGAAAATCGTTAGAATTGTTCTGGTTTCTTCATTTTGTTTCGAATCTCAACAATATATATACCATTCAATTTGTCTCGATGAGTACTTCTTATTTGATATAGAAATTATCTATATTTTTGACGTCAGCAATTTATGATTTCTACGACGTCATGAATCTTCATGATGTCATATCTCTAATGAATTCTAGCAATTTTTATATGAAAAATTGTTTAATGACTTGAAGTATTGATAAAACTATTTGATTTTACCTAAATTATGCGACATTGATGATGTTTAAGCATTATTATTGAGCAGACAATTTTGCATTGAATTGAATTACCATTATTTATTTAGTTTATTAATTGGGAACCACAAATTGTCATATAAAACTAAATGAAATCTAAAACTAAGGCTATCAAGTAAGTATTTGGATAGTTTTTAGTCTAGTTTTGCCAGTTTTTCATGTAAAGCTACTTTTTTTCCTAATAGCTCAATTTCGTCCAAATTTGACATGTTTTTTCTAATCACGTGATTAGAAATTAATTGATGCTATTTTTGCATGCTCCTTCGCTTAATTATGACACAGTGCAAGTTTCATGGTCATAGTTATTATAGCCACGAAGATAATGAGGTGGCGAAAAACGCCCTCGGTAGAAAATCACTTTTTTCGCCCGGTTTAAAGATAACTATCTTACAGGGATAAAGAGGATATCAATTACAATCACAAAGCCCTAAATTTTCAACAAATTGTTTGCACAATCTATAATTGCAATCAAACTGATGGTTTTTAATGTCACTCTTTCAAGGAAGGTGGCATTGTATACCATATCTTCGCTCCAAGAAAACGTGCATTTTCAATACCATACACTGGTTTTGGTGCCAAAGTTTTTCTGCCACCACTAAGGGTGTCTTCCTCCACAAAGATTTAATTCATGAATCTTGGATTGAGATTCCTTTGAGTTTTAAAAATTTCAGTGGCAAGAAACTGTAAATTTTGTGGTGAATGGATACTGTATTTGCTTTCGTCAATATGTAGGAATAAATTTCATGGAAACTCCTGAATGCGTTGTTATTTTCCTCAAAAAAGGAGAACTCAAAAGGAGGGTAATTATAAGAAAATAGGTTATTTAAAAGGTAGGCCGACAGCTTTTATGTAGTTTTACTCAAAATAGAAGACATGAACTAGAGTATGATTATGACAAAGGGGGTTTTAGCCTAAAGTATTCTTTATTTCCTTAATGTAAATGTAATCAAAAACAGAACAATTATGGTAAAAGGTAAACCTGTAGCCTACTTATTTGAATCAAAATAAAAGTAATTCACAAGAATGTAAGTCTTCCAGAAAACGTAATTCCTTCCTGTTTTCCTCAAAATATATGTAATTAGATAGAGGATAATCATGGCAGAAAAAGTAAAAAGCTATAGCCTTGCTGTAAAGTACTTAAAAAGAAAGTAGTTATGGCAGAAAAATTAAGCCCTACAGCCGTCCTACTTTTCTCAAAACAAAAGTAATGCAAAAAAACGTAATTATTGCAGAAAAGGGTAAGTCCTTCCCATTTTCCTCAAAATAAGAGTAATTAAAGGAAGGTAAATATCGCAGAAAATGTAACTTCCATGTAATTAAAAAAGTAGGTAATTATTGCAAAAAATGTACGTCCTTCCTATTTTACTCAAAATAAAGGTAAATAAAGCAAACGTAATTATTGGAAAGTCCTTCCCATTTTCCTCAAAATAAGAGTAATTAAAGGAAGGTAAATATCGCAGAAAATGTAACTTCCATGTAATTAAAAAAGAAAGTAATTATTGCAAAAAAGTTAAGCCTATAGATAGTTTTCCTGTTTTTCCTAAAAATAAAAGAAAGTAATTATAGCAGAAAATGAAGCCCTACAACCTTCCTTTTTTCCTCAAAATAAAAGTAATTAAAGAAAGGATAATCATAGCAGAATAGATAAGGCCATAGCCTTCCTGTTTTACTCGAAAATTAATCAAAGAGAAATGAAAAAGGTAAGCCTTCAGCCGAATTAAGAACAGAAGAAATAAAAAAGAAATAATTATGGCAAAAAAGTTCAAGATTATATCCTTGCTTTTTAATTCAGAATAGAAGAAATCAAATGAAGATGATTCTGACAAAAAAGGTAAGCCTGAAGCGTTGCATTTTCACTAAGAATAGAAGTAATCAAATGAAGACGATTATGAAAACAAGGTAAGCTTGTTGCCTTGCTTTTCTTACTAAGAATAGAAGAAATCAAAGAAGGATGATTATGACAAAAAGGTAAGCCTGTAGCCTTGCTTTTTCACAATATATAGAAGTAATCAAATGAAGATGATTATGACAACATGGTAAGCCTGTAGCTTTGCTATTTCACTAATTATAGAAGTAATCAAAGAAAAGATTATGACAAAAAGTTAAGCCTGTAGCGTTGCTATTTCGCTAATTATAGAAGTAATCAAATAAAGATGATAACAAAAAGGTAAGCCTGTAGCGTTGCTATTTCGCCAATTATATAAGTAATCAAATGAAGATGATGACAAAAAGGTAAGCCTGTAGCCTTGTTTTTTTACAAATAATAGAAGTAATCAAATGAAGATGATTATGACAAAAAAGTTAAGCCTGTAGTCTTGCTTTTTCACTGAGAATAGAAGTAATCAAATGAAGATGATTATGACAAAAAAGTAAACCTGTATCCTTACTTTTTCGCTAAGAATAGAAGTAATCAAATGAAGATGATGACAAAAAGGTAAACCTGTAGCCCTGCTTTTTCACTAAATATAGAAGTAATCAAATGAAGATGATTATGACAAAAAGGTAAGCCTGTAGCCCTGCTTTTTCACTAAATATAGAAGTAATCAACTGAAGATGATCATGACAAAAAGGTAAGCCTGTTGCCTTGTTTTTTCACTAAATATAGAAGTAATCAACTGAAGATGATCATGACAAAAAGGTAAGCCTGCTGCCTTGTTTTTTTTTACAAAGAATGGAAGTAATCAAATGAAGGTGATTATGAAAAAAAGGTAAGCCTGTAGCCTTGCTTTTTCACTAAATATAGAAGTAATCAAATGAAGATGATTATGACAACAAGGCAAGCCTGTAGCTTTGCTATTTCGCTAATTATAGAAGTAATCAAATAAAGATGATGACAAAAAGGCAAGCCTGTTGCGCCTTGCTTTTTCACTAAGAATAGAAGTAAGCAAATGAAGATGATTATGACAAAAAGGTAAGCCTGTAGCCTTGTTTTTTTTACAAAGAATGGAAGTAATCAAATGAAGATGATTATGAAAAAAGGTAAGCCCGTAGCCTTGCTTTTTCACTAAATATAGAAGTAATCAAATGAAGATGATTATGACAACAAGGCAAGCCTGTAGCTTTGCTATTTCGCTAATTATAGAAGTAATCAAATAAAGATGATGACGAGGAGGCAAGCCTGTTGCGCCTTGCTTTTTCACTAAGAATAGAAGTAAGCAAATGAAGATGATTATGACAAAAAAGTAAACCTGTATCCTAGATTTTTCGCTAAGAATGGAAGTAATCAAATGAAGATGATTATGACAAAAAAGTAAACCTGTATCCTTGCTTTTTCGCTAAGAATAGAGGTAATCAAATGAAGATGATGACAAAAAGGTAAGCCTGTTGCCTTGCTTTTTCGCTGAGTATAGTAGTAATCTAAGGAGGATGATTATAGCAATAAGGTAATCCTGTTGCCTTGCTTTTTCATTAAGAATAAAAGTAATCAAAGGAGGATGATTATGACAAAAAGGAAAGTCTGAAGCCTTGCTTTTTCGCTAAGTATAGTAGTAATCAAAGGAGAATGATTGTGGCAGAAAGTTATGCCTGTTGCCTTGCTTTTTCATTGAGAAGAGAAGTAATCAAATGAAGATGATTATGCGAAAAAGGGCCTTCACTCAGAAAAGAAGCCATGAAGAAGAGGACAATAATGCTCAAGAGGATAATGATGGTGATGAAATGAAGCCTAGAGCATTGCTGTTTTGTTCAAAACTGAAGTTATCAAGAATGGGATAGTTATTGTTTGTTTGTCAACTTATTTTACATGGAATATATACATCTAGCTTACTATGTACAAATATGCAAAGTAAACTAATCTAAATCGATAAATCGATGAATATATGATGCATAAATAAATATTTTTGCAGTATTTTAATAAACTAACCAAATTAAATAAAAAAGACTAATCTCCAGACACATACTGACAAGCGCTACGTTTACAAGTCGGGCCATTCCACTTTTTAATCATAGTTTTAAAGCTATTTAGATTTTCTGCAGATTTTATTTTATTTGACAACCCATTCCAAATTTGAGGTCTCAATGATCGAAGGCTATTTGAACCAAACGTGACTTGATTTGGTCTATAATGCTGTAAGCCATTGGAGTTTCGTAAAGGGTAATGAGAAGGTTTTATTTTGAACATGTCATGCATGAAGGAGGGGTTTAAATTTTTTCCAAAGTCTTAAAAATTTCTACACAGAGAACTCTTAGACGGGAAACATGCATAGTACACTTCTCTAACTTCGAAAGTAAATCGCTATACGAGCTAATGTGATCATTGTGTAAGAATCTAAGGGCGCGTTCTTGAATCTTTTCAATCTTTTGCAAAGATTTAGCTGACGAGAAGTACCATACAAGAGGGCAATAATCAAAATTTGAATATACAAAGCTTTAGACAAGAATCTTCTTTTCATGAAAGCCAATAAATTTTTTGAGCCTTTTTAAAACATTGAGTTGCGATGCAGCTTTTCTGCAAAGTTCGGAAATATGCTGTTCAAAGTTCAGTTTATAATCTAGTTGAATGCCTAGCAATTTGACCGTTTCTTCCGATTTGACCATTTTTCCTTGGATGTTGAAATTTTCTCTACTTGTATTTGTTTGATCCTTTCTAATAAGGAGTGCATAGAATTTTTCTGGGTTAGCTATCATTTGATTTTGTTTTAGCCAGGTCAAAGCAACACCAGCTTCTTCTTCCAACACCTCTATCAAATTTGATAGAGTCTTGGAAAAATACGCTAAAGTATTGTCATCAGCATAGTTATGTAATGTTGCTTGTTTGATGAATGAAAATGGATCGTTTATGTAAAAGTTGAATAGAATATGGCCTAAAACAGAGCCTTGGGGTACCCCTGATAAAATAGTTTGGAAAGAACTATACGTATTATTGATTCTAACAGACTGCTTACGCCGCTTCAGGTAAGAATATATAAGGACCAGAGCATTTTCATCCAAGCCATAAGCATGTAGTTTGGCTATAAGTAAGTCGTGTGGAATACAATCAAAAGCTTTCGACAAATCAATTAGGATAGCCCCTACAATATTATCATTATCGAGTTTAACCCTCCATTCTTCAATCATTCTTATCAATACATGTTGTGTGCCATATGATTTTCTATAGGCAGCGATGAAGAGCGAAAGGGTTTCATATAAGTATGGGATAAGTTGGTTTTTCAATATCTTTTCATAGATTTTGGAGAAAATATTGAGTATACTGACTGGACGAAAGTTTGGTTCGACTGTACGATTTGCCTCTCCTTTATCTAAAGGACATACAGCGGCGAGCTTTCCACTATTTGGAAACCTATGGCAAGTTATGGCAAAAGGGTAAGCCTATGGCCTTCCATTGTTAAGGCTGATCTCCATTGAAACGAATCTCAGAATTTGTCTAAGACTGCCTCATTTGTGCATTCGTAGTTTACTTCCCTGCAGTTTGCTCTAGAGTTTAAGTTGCTTGAATTTGTCTTCGGTAGCCAGAGAACGCTACAAAATTTGATTAATAGCTTTTAATTCCCATTTCAATTTCTATTGTAGTGCTAGCAATTGAGTGAAAAAATGGAGATTGATTACCTGGGACTTATCGGCAATCTCATGAATTAATTGCTATAATGGAGGGGCAAATCACTGATTTATTTTCTTATATCCTTCTTGAAATCACAAAAATTACATACAAAAATCGCAGAAAAAATCGCATGAAAACAGCACAAAAGTCACAATCCAAAAAAAATTGCTGAAAGATCACACGAAAAAATCACTAAGAACACAGGTAGCGGGGAAATTAGTGTATAATGGAATTAGTGTAAAATCAGTACAAATACCTCTACTTTCTTGGTTCAATTTCTGCCTAGTTCGTCTGCCATCAAAACAGTAGCCAACCGCCATGGATCTAGTTGCATGCAAGAAGAAGTGGCGGTTGGCTACTGTTTTGATGGCAGACGAAGTAGGCAGAAATTGAACCAAGAAAGGAGAGGTATTTGTACTGATTTTACACTAACTCCATTATACACTAATTTCCCCCGCTCCCTGTGTAAGAATCACTAAAATCACAAAAAAAATCACAGAGCAAAATCATGTGATTCTGAAATCACAAAAATCGCGTATGCTACATGAGAAGCAATTTGCGCCTTCAATTCGTCCCATTGGAGATAAGCTTTTACTAAAAATTGAAGTAATCAAAAGGGGATAATTATGGTCAACTATGAGCCTATATCATTGATATTCACTTAGATTAGAAGTAATGCCAAAAAAGGTGAGCCTATTTTCATGCTGTTTTACTCAAAATAGATTTTATCAGAAAGAGCATAATTATGGCAAGCAAGGTATGCTGATATATTCTATATTCCATACATACATACATACATACATACATACATACATACATACATACATACATACATACATACATACATACATACATACATACATACATACATACATACATACATACATACATACATACATACATACATACATACATACATACATACATACATACATACATACATACATACATACATGGGTTATATTTATTGAACTAGTTTAGCATAAATCGTAACTAATCGTTCAATGTGTCCAATAAACACCAGACATAAGGATTACCTTCTACCTAAGACAACCTAATCTTTACTACTTTTCTGCTCGTTTCATTTCATATTCTGTTCGGTATCTCCTCAGCTACACTTCCTTATCAAGTTTGCATCTTAAATTCCAAAGGTTCTTTGCACAAATTATATTTCCAGTAGAACACCATTTTAAGAGTCCCTTGGCCATTTCTTTCTTCATTTGATGTTTTAACAGGAGCTTCAAAGCTTGATTATGTACTGTTCCTAGAGATCCAATGATAATTGCATTGATACTACATTCAATTTCTCTGTTTGATAAAAATTCTTTTATGCATCTGTATTTCTCCAGTTTAGCTTGGTAGGTGGATTCAATATAAAAATCATAGGGGCATGCAATATCTATGATGCTCACATCTGTGCCCATTTTCATGACGATATCCGGTTTGAGATCTAATATCGTTGATTCTTCTAAAAATTCATACATACATACATACATACATGCATACATACATACATACATACATACATACATACATACATACATACATACATACATACATACATACATACATACATACATACATACATACATACATACATACATACATACATACATACATACATACATACATACATACATACATACATACATACATACATACATACATACATACATACATACATACATTTGCTATTTGTTAAAGCAGGTTGCCTAAAAACGACACTATTCAGCTGATGTGGACCTGCTGTCTACCAAAATGAATAAAACGTTCTACAAAAAAATTCCTAACAGTTTTAAAAGCGTTTCAAGTCGTTAAATTAAACTACTCTTGCTAAAATACAAACAGTATAAACCTAATAATAAATAAAATCCCTCTGTTCGTTCTGTATCAAACAGGCAACTTTATTGAATGACACTGAATTTAGAACTTCCTTCATACTTTTCAACCTGTTCTTGAAAGATTCTATTCCTTTAATGCTTCTTAAGTCGATGGGTAATGTGTTCCATAACAACGGACCTCTCCATCTGATTGACGTTCTTCCGATTTCTCTGGAGCACCTTGGTAACTCGAATGACAAGTTGTCTCTTGAGCGAGTCGATTTTCTACAGAAATGGTTTAAAAGGGCTTCTGGGACTGTTTGCTGGAGAACTTTGTGCATGATACTTAATACCTTTCTTTTACATATATAATCTAGTCTGTCCCACTTGGCTAAGCGTAGAATCTCGTCATCCGGAATGTCTCTGGGTAACCTATGAATGACTCTAGCTGCTCGTACATGTATTCTCTCTAGATCTTCAGTATGAGCAGGTGAGCCGGTCCACCAAACAGTCATACCATATGCTACAGCCGCGATGATTGTTTTAAAATAAATTTCTTCTTGGACATGTATTGGCAAATACGTCATTCTTTTCAATTGTCCAACTTTTGCACTATAAGACTTCATGACCTTTTTTACTTGTGTATTCCATGTCAGTTTATTATCCACCTCTATTCCAAGTAATGATGTTGTTTTTACATATTGTATTATCTCAGTGCCTATTCTTACTGGACGCAACGGTCCTACGAAATCGTGATTTGTTATGATCAAGACTTCTGACTTTCCAGTATGTATTGTTAGTTGATTTTCCTGACACCAGTCATTCACTTGCTTTCCAATCATGTTTAAGTTATCCACAACCTCTTCGATATTCTTTCCCGCATAGTAAAATGCACTATCATCAGCATACAAGTACGCTTCTCCTTGTGTGATTTTATCTGGAAGGTCATTTATATACATTGCAAATAGCCGTGGTCCCAATAGTGACCCTTGGGGTACCCCAAATTTGATTACACGATGCCTTGACTTTGTGCCATTAAGTTCAACATTCTGCGATCGGTTGTGTAAATAGTCACAGAGGATGTCAAACATGTTACCACTAACACCACATCCAAGAAACTTTTTCTTCAGAATATCATGGTTTATGGAATCAAAGGCTTTTCTGAAATCAATCAAGAGTACTCCTACAGTGTGGCCTTCATTGATAGCTTTCTTCCATATTTCTGTCATGTGAAGTAAGAGATATTCAGTTGATTTGCCTTCCTGGAATTCCCATTGTTTGGGGTTTGAGCTCCATTCACTTTTAAGTGGCTGTCCAAATTTAGGCAGATTTGACCTTCCAGGATCTTTCCTGGTATACTCAAAAGTGACAGTGGCCTGTAATTTTCTTTTTCAATCTGTTTTCCTTTTTTAAAAGCACTTCTAAGTTTAGCTGTTTTCCAAGTATTTGGAAACTTTCCAGTCTCAAAGCTTTTCATAAAAATTTACTTGAGTCCTGGCATCATAGATTTACCCCCAGATCTAAGTTCTTTTCCTAATATCATGTCGTCACCAATTGCTTTATTTGGTTTCAAGCTAAGAATCTGGTGCAATAGTTTTTCCTCATTTAATTTGATTTCATCACAGACTGGAGTTACTCTGTTGATGAAACTATTGCCACATCTATCAGATTCACCAAATTTCTTGGCTAGATTTTCACCTACATCTGCAAAGAAGTTATTTAAGATCTCCACTTTCTCTGTATCCAGTGTTCTAAGCTCCCCATCATCATCTTTGAGGGCAATGATGTTAGCATTCTTTGTTTTTTCCTTAGCTTTCCTACTATTTGCCAAAATTCCCCTTTTGCTGAAAGCCAAGAAGCAAAAAAGAAGATAATTGTAGACAAATGGTAAGCCTATAATCTTGCTTATTCACTTGAAATAAGAGTATTCAAAACAAGGATTATTATGCCGGAAAGGTAAGCCTATAGCCTTGCGTATTCACTCAACATAGAAGGAATTACAAAGGGGTAATTACACCGGAGAAGGTAAGCCTTTAGCCTTTCTTATTCACTCTATATAGAAGAAATCAACATGAGGATAATCATGCCGGAAAAGGTAAGCCTATAGCATTGCTGATTCACTCAACATGGAAGCAATCAAAAAGAGGATATTTATGCCGGAAAAGGTAAGCCTTTAGCCTTTCGTATTCACTCTATAAAGAAGCAATCAACAGGAGGATAATAATGCCGGGAAAGGAAAGCCCATGGCCTTGCTGATTCACACAACATTGAAGCAATCAAAAAGAGGCTAATTATTTTTTTTTTTTTATTCAATATAAAAATTTTACAAAACGAGGTACTTATGACTACTGGACTACAAACTACTAAACTACATAACAAGAACGATAACCCGGGAAGCAAGAACCCATGACTATCCCAAGGGTCATTAAGGTAGAAACCCTATAACTTTTGATCAAATTCTTTTGATCAAAGGCTAATTATGCCAAACAAGGAAAGCCTATAGCCTGTCTTGTTTATTAAAATTAGGAGTAATCAACCAGACCATAATTTTGCAAAAAAGTAAGCCAATATCCTTCCCCTTTACTCAACAAAGAGTACGTAAACAAGAGGACAATCATGGCGATAAAGATAGTCGGTAGCCTTGCTTTTTTACTGAAAGTAGAAGAAATGAAAAACATGATGATTATGCCAGAAAAAGTTAAGTGACAACCTTCCAATTTAATCAAAATATAAGGAAACAAAAGAGTCTTGTCATTCCAAAAAGTTATTTCTGTAGCCTTAAACAGAAGCAATGAAAATAAGCAAATAGATGAAGAAAAGGTAACACAAAAGCCGTGTTCTTTTACTCAGTACAATTATGTTTAAAAAGGTAAGCTTGTAATCTTTCTCTTTTTACACAAAATTGGTGCAATCAAAAGATGATAACTTTGCCGAAAAATGTCATCGTAGGACTTTTCATTCTTCTCAAGAAATTTTTTAGAATAGAGGAAATCTAGAAGAGCATAATTGTAGCAAAAATGGACGCATGTAGCATTTCTTTTTAAATCAAATTGCAAGGCATTAGAAAAAGTATCTAAAAATTGCAAAAGGTAAGCCTATGGTCTTGCTTTGGTACTCAAAATAGAAGCAGTCAAGGAAAATATATATATGAAGAAAAGGGTAACACTATAACCGAACTCTTTTACTCAGAATAGAAGAAGTGAGCTTACATTATAGCCTTTCGTTTTCACACAAAATGGAAGTGATCAATAAGAGGATAACTTTGCTGTAAAAAGGAAAGATGTTATCCTCTTATTTTCAATAAATTTTAAAATAGAAACCTTTAAAAGAGCGTAATTGTGGCAAAAAAGAAAGCTTGTTGCATCTCTTTTTTAATCAAATTGTAAAGAATCAGAAAGAGTATGTAAATATTGCAAAAATGTAAGCTTATAGCCTTGCTTTGTAACTCAAAATAGAGGCAGTCAAGGAAAGTATATACACGAAGAAAAGGGCAGCACAATAGCCGTACTCTTATTCGGAGTGGAAGAAGTAAAAAGAATGCAACTTTGGTGAAAAGGGAGCTTGTATTGTAACCTTCCGTTTCCACACAAAATGGAAGGAACCAAAAGAGGATTATTTCGCTTAGAAAAGGAAAGATGATGTAAATATTGATATTAAATTGCGCTTCTTTAGACCACAGCAAAAAATAGCAAAATTTCATGAGAATTTTCTCCTTGGAAAATTGGAGGAAAGGCACCCTTTCTTATGATTTCTGATGTAAAAACGGCAACTTCCCTCTTTTCTTAGTTCTTATATTTCTAGTTTCTGCTAACTTTCTTCTTCAAATCTAAAGATATCTGAAATCTGAAATCTAAAGATATTTTGCAGCGGACACAGCCTACGAAGAGACCAACTTTGTGAACTATAGTCAAGCAAATACAGTCCTTATCTAAGTGTGCTGGCTCAAATAGATGGCAGAATAGCTTCATAAATCATCGATGATCGTCAATGTATGTGCCTCACACCGCTCCTATTTAAACCATAGTCAAGCAGCTATATTGCTGTTTATGTCTACTGAGTAGCCAAAATAGATCGCAGAAAGACACTGTACATCTTCTATGTCCTGTAGGCCACACTCCGCGTCTTTTCAGGAGACTGATGCCCTTTTGCATACAGCCTCCGAAAAATCAACTTTAGCATGTACAATTTAGTTTAATGTATTCGGTAGCCCAAAAATTCTCTTTACATTTTCCATGTCCTATATGGTTAACTCCGCCTCTATTAAAAAAAGATTTACGCCTCTTTACACACAGTCTCCAAAGAGATCAACTTTATAAACATTGTCGAGTGAGGATATCCCAGTCTACATGTATTTTGAGTAGCCCGAATAAGTCGAAGAAAAGTTCTGTACATTTTGGGTGTCCTATATGCCATACTCCGCCTCTATTTGATATCACGCCTCTTTACACACAGTCACCATGGAGATCATTTGATAAATCTTACGCGATTAATGACGAAATATCGATTAAATACATGACCACATGTTCCAGGCTAGGCCATCAGTGGAGCGAGTCAGATCATGGTGAATTAAAAGCAATAATCTTTTTCTAACACAGTCATCAATATTCAAGTATACAAAACACACGCGGTCAACACTGAATGGAGACTGCGGTTCACTGTTTGTATTCATGGTCTCTCAGTATTATTAAATAGGTAGCCTTATTTCTTGTTGCATTGGTTGTGATACCCTACCCGGAATAGGCAGAATACATTGGCATTAAACAGGTATTGCAGAGGTATAGTTGGCTACTTACTTCGTCTGCACAAAGCTTAGAACGGGTATTGTTTAAATGTCGGACCATGAACTGTGGAATCTGAGATGGGAATGCTTGTGCAGAATTTGGGTAAAGAGAGAAGAAAAACAGTAAGTTGATGGCAGCACTCACCTCTGATGTAAGACAGTACTAAAATGTATGAGCTTTCTGGGTAGGTTTGTCTATTAGAGACGCCACAACTCCTTGAAACTGTAAGCAGTCTATAAGGGGAATCAAGAACGTATACTTTCAACGCTTTTAGAGTGGATTTTTTTAAACAGATCCAGAAAATTTTAAGAAATCTGTCCTTAATACATTTTATGAAGGTGGGTAGCATGCAGCAAAATATTCACGAATTTCTTTTGTCTTCTTTGCTATTTCGCCGTCTGATTGGTCTGTGAAAATGAGGCCTCAGAGGTTTTCGGCCATGGCCCGCGAGCAAAAATTGGCTAAAACATTTAAATTTACTTTGAGCCAAGATTTTCCGAGATCCCAAGATTTTGCAATATGAAATACCTGTCAAGGTGCCATTATTCAAAGTGTCGAAATGAATATTTCAAAAATAACATCCTTCTTTATTATGCCCTTAGAGTCCATGAAAGTTGGTGAGAATTTTTATATTTGAAGATTCGATTAAATTATCTTTTGTAATTAGCCAATGTAAATGTAAAGAAGTTAATGTCTGACTGTCTTAGTTAGGATAGTGAAAGAGGGAAAGCAAATGTTTTCAACTGATACTAGCGATTTGGCTTCGACGGGGTAATCAAGAAAAAGGAATCCATTGTTTTGAAAGTCGTTCAGGAAATGCTATGCAACCAATTTTTAAATTTCAGATACATCACCCGACGGTAGCTCCAACTTATTCTTGAACTTTCTATGCGATTTTTGGTACACTACGTCCTTGTAAATTAGCCAAAAGTAAATGAAAGTTGGTAGGTATCTTTATATTTGAAGGTTGGATCAGCTTATCTTTAGAAGAAATCAAATAAATCGAAAAAGAAAGGGCCACGATAAAAACGTCGCTCGTCGGATCCGCAGATGCTTGCGATGACGGATAAAGAATGAAGTTGTGGGTAGAAACACCGCAAAACGACGAAAACAACAGTGAATGAGTCAGTTTAACCAGTATATATATGAGCATTTTGCCAATATTTCGTCCAGCCATACAGGACTTCTTCAGGGCTCTTATTTGTACGACTTCTTCGCATTTGACGTAATTTTTCAATCTAAAGGTATACCCAATTAACTTAATGCCATTTCTCTTTGACAATTTTTGCCAACTTTTGGGACAAGTCCCCCAGTCCGCCCACCCCCCCCCCCCGTCGCACTGCTACTGGGTGCACTCTCCATTTCAATATACCTGATCTGAGGTTTGTAGCTTTCTTTGTTATTATTCCTTGAAAATGACATTCTGAAGTCCCACCATAATATATCGGAGTAGTAACACGTAAAATTGACGAATGAAACCATTTTCATCACTTTTTGTATTGAAGTTTGGGACAAATAACAATAAACCCTTGTACCTCGCACTGCAAAAAATGATGAAATTTCCCCACATTTTTGTTGGGGAGATTTTGGGGAAACGGACTAATTTCCCGTAATTTCCCAAAGGGGAAATGGAAATTTCCGTTTCCCTTAAATTTCCCATAGAAACTTGTCCATTTCCCTTGAATTTCCATCCAAAAACTATGGGGAAATTTTGGTATTTTTTGCTGTGTCGGGTCAGGTATATGGAATAAAAAAATGCAGCACATTCTTACAGGCTCTCTTATTCCTTTTCTCTTTTCTTTAATCAAATATAAAGATTTACGGTGCATTTTACATGTAACTATACCATGGGGAGCGAAAGACAATGAATACCCCATGGCCAATATAAAAAGGCACGCAACGTTCAACTAACTACGACTACATTACAAGCAATTAACAACTATTGGATAATGTACTAGATTATTTTCTACATCAGATGTTAGGTCTGGGTTGCGATGAATTAAATGATGCGGCAAGCGCAACTCACCTTTTCTTGTCATTTTGAAGCCCGCTCACAAGCTTATCGTACAGGAAATGCACTGCTGCTAATTTGTGAAATTTCAAATGCATCAACTTGATGCAGTTCCAACTTAGTTTTGGGAATTTCTCCACAATTTTTGGTGCACTGTGCCTGTCGGACTTAGCAATGCGCCAGACGTAAATGATAGTTGGTAGGTGTTTTCATGTCTAAAGATTCGATCAAATTATATTTAGGAGTTCATAATTTTCAAATATTGTAAATCAAAGTAAGATATCAAAATGTCAATGCCTAAGTTGAAATATTGAAAGGTTGAAGCCAAACATTTCTAATTAATATTCTCGGTGACACGTGGGTGAGTCAAAAAAGGAATCCACTGTTTAAAGAGTCATACAGAAAACGCAATGCAGCAATTTGTAAATTTCAAATGAATCATCTAGGTAGGTAGGTAGGTAGGTAGGTAGGTAGGTAGGTAGGTAGGTAGGTAGGTAGGTAGGTAGGTAGGTAGGTAGGTAGGTAGGTAGGTAGGTAGGTAGGTAGGTAGGTAGGTAGGTAGGTAGGTAGGTAGGTAGGTAGATAGACAGGTAGGTAGGTAGGTAGGTAGGTATTCATATTTAACGTGGCTAGCCTGCGAAAGTCTAAGAGACTTATTTCCAGCAGGGGCCACGGATGTTTTACCATCAGTCTGCCGCAGCTACCAGATTTCCCTCACATGGCTCTGGTCGACCCGGGCTAGAGTCACGGACAGCGACCAAACTGTCCAGCGCGGGATTCGAACCTCGACCGTCCTGACCTTTGGTTTACGAGTCAGTCGCCTTAACCACTCGGCCACGCACTCACCATGGCTTACCATCTTACCATGGCTCCAACTTCATTTTTAAACTTTGCTATGATTCTGGTATTGTGAGTCATCTAGATTACGAATCAGCCAAAAGTCAGTGAATATTGGAGAGCGTTTTCATATTTGAAAATGCGATCAACTTATCCATAGGACTTCACAATTTTCAGAAATTTTTAGCTGAAGTAAGTATTAAGGTGTCAATGCTTAGGTTAAAATAGTGAAAAGGTGAAAATAGATATTTTCAACTGATGGTTTCCGACGACACCTGGGTGAGTCGATCAAAAGGAAGTAGCAGCTGTTTGAAAAGTCGTGCAGGAAACGCCATGCTGTCATTTTGTAAAATTATCAATGCATCAACTCATTGTAGTTCCAACTCAAACTTTGAGATTATCACTTTGAGACTTTCTCTATGATTTTCGATGCACCATTTCCGTTTGAAATTAGAAATTAGGTTAACCCTATCTAACCTGAGTGATTTGAAACACTCAATGCATGGGGGGCTGATTCCGCTCCCTTGTTCATCTCTGTTGTTGCTTGGGATATGGCAACCAAATTCGGCACAAAGATTTTTCATTATATGAACAATGAATTTTTAAAACAATGGTTTAATTAGTATTGTTGTTGTTGTTGCTAGAGTATAATAAATATTATGACATCATATGACGTCATAGAAATAAAGTGTGTTAAAAGGTCGTAACACTTTAATTTTTGTGCAGAAATGAAATACATAGATCAAAATAGATGTAAATTCATAGTTTTGACTTAATTGGACCAATTAAAACGGATTAAGAGAGATACGATGTATATTTTTCACAGAGTGGTGCACGAAAACTTGGTTACCATGGAGACAAGGCTAAAATAGAACATTGAAATTGCTACTGTTACATTGCTGTATAATAGAAAGTTAAACTTGCAAAATCTCAGAGGCATCTAGCAAACAGGGGAAACGTATAAATGAAAATGTACGGGGGGGACGGAATCCAGCCCCCCCGGGTCAGATAGGGTTAACGCAAATTAAAATCGGTAGGTATTTTTGTGATTGAAAATTTGGTAAATTGAAATTAAAGAAAATATCAAGATACGGATATCTACATTAGGACAATGAAGACATATAAATGAATATTTTTAACAAGCCATAGTCAAAAAAACTAGGTAGGTATTGATATATTGAAACATTTGGTCAACTTATTTTCAGAAGCTCGCAATTCCAGGAGTTAGTAAACTAAATGAATCCAGGTATCAATATCTGAGCTTGAATACTGAACATGGGAAAATTGACAAAGTCCTTAATTTGAAGTTCTGGTTGTTCACATTTCCACTTTTCCAGTCCGGTGATTAGAAGTGCGTATTGATCATGGCAGGTATTTTAGCAAGTGAGTCATTAACAGACTTTCATCTTGTCTTTGTTTGCCCAGGCTAAACCGCAGACTTGAATAATTAATGAGCACGCTAGGCATATGAAGGCCTCAGCTCTTGATAAGGAATATCTAAACGATCTCCTTACTAAGCTTGTATCAAGAAGTCACACATATGAGCTATGCAAAACTCTGACTGAGTTTAGCAGATGAAAATTGCTTCAACTGATTTTGTCTTTTCGAGAATTGGGGGATTGAACAATGAGTCTTGCGCATGTATGATTCATGTACAATAATTTAAATTTGTCACAATACCTGTTTTTGTGGTGGCTGAGTTTGATGAAATTGAATAGTACCAGTTGAAGACCCTTATAATTCATCTCCCATCTGTCAAGAGCGCTTGTCATTCACTTGCTCCATTTCAGTATGTCTGCGAGGCTTTCACTAACGAATAACTACGTTCACTTGGTTTCACGTTGGTTTTAACACAAGAACAGCTGCGTTTCTAGATTAAACGATTCCTTAAAGCTATCGGCTAGTGCTTAGGAAATGTTCGTTTTATACTTGTTTGAGGATTTGGTGAAGCAAACAGAAGCGAGCTTTGTTGATTTCGTGTGATTTTTTCTGGAATCAATCAAGTGAGGATCTCCGTTTCAATTCTACTAAAAGGTAAGCAACTTTTCTTCAAAATTATCCTCTTTTAAGCCAACTTAACGTAACAGAAAGTCATTTTTACAACCTTGAGATTTCATGATCATTTCTATTGGATCATTATACCAACCTTTTAACTTGAACAATTCCCTCGCAGTTTCGAGTGAGCAAATTTTGAGTGAAATGGACGATTTTTTTTCTCATAAGTGTGGAAAATGCTATCTGTTTAATGAAATTTATGACCACTCCCACAAAGTAGAAATAGAAGTGCGAGATATTCGGCATCTTAAGTCTTCAGTAGTGCCATAAATCGCGTTCATTCTTGCGATGAGAATTTCAACATGGAAATCAATCAGAGTAATCATATCTAGCATTCATTTCTTTTATGAAATAGCAACAGTTTGTAGCGATGCATTTACGATATTGTGAAGTATATTTCCCATCGATTCGAGATCAAGAAATATTTCAGACAACCTAAGATGTCTGGAGCAGGTTTCTTTGCCAGTTATCAACACATTTTGTGTGAAAATGTTAAATTCACACCATTTGCCTCAATTTTAGCACATAAATACCATAAGAGCATTGTCTTGGACATTCAAATAACCCATCAGATTGCTAAAAGTTCATTTAGTATTGATTATCAACGGAAATTTACTCCAGCACTCAAAATATTAAACTTCCGATTTCTCACTTATATCTCTTCATCAAATTTGTTGTCATTAGACGTGACGCAATTTCTTTTCACTTCAATCACATGAAAGCACTTTCTGCGAATCTTGTTTTATTCCATTTTCCGTTGAGCAAAGGTCTCTAATTCCAATTTGATGAAAAGAAATTATCAATTTTATCAATAGATTTAACCAACTTTGAAGTTTTGCTGTAAATTTAAGTTAAAACTTTTTGTCAACATAGAATGACAAAGGCTTTATGAGAGTTCCTTGAAAGTATGTTTTTTATTTTTAGATCAGAAAAGCATGAATGAGTTTACAATTGTATGGTGTAAACAGAGTCTATTGTTTAGATTGCGAACATTGTGAAATCTGCAAGAAAACATCTCAAACGCTGTCCGCTAGTTATTGTAGATTTTTGTTCACTTATCTAATAAGGAAATGACGAGCTAAACTTTAGCATGATCGATTCGATTGATTCGTTGGTTGGAAGTACAAAATAAGCAAGCTGTTATATCCAGTACCGTCAGACTTATTTGCTTGAACGAAGAACGTAATTCCCTTGAGAAAACAAAATCTTCAAACTTAATTACTTATCAAGGATTGTATTTTTTCACTTGAAGAGGAATACAAGTAAAAATTCTGTTGAAAACATTGGAATAGTTTACTGCGACATTATCTGGATGTACACGAGAAAACCCTCTTCGATTTTCAGCTTTGTATCAAGCAATGAAAATTACAGTTTTCTAGGGCGATACATCAGATATGTCTAGGAACTGACTATGATTTAGAAGAAGCCATAGATAACTCGCTGTTTGTGTGGGAAATCAGCAAAATTACAACTTTTAGCCCACTTTGAAAGCACTATCAGTTTCATGAATAAGAATTTGAGCGCAAAATTCATGAAGCTTTACTCTTTTGTAGAATTCAAGCAACGTGATGACAAAAACACAAATTTGCGTCGAAACAAGATATCTGCTTTTTAAATCATTGTCAAAACATACTGGGTGAGGCACAAAAAAGTTCCCACTTTTGAAAGTTCGTAGCATCAAGAATGCTACACCGATTTGAATGATTCAAACTCTAGTTAAAAGCCAAAAGATCAATGTATTCTGTGATTTTTATTGCTGTCTAGCGAGCGCTAGGAGAATAAGTAAATTCAACTTTAAAAATTTGATGGTTGCAGAATGACGGACTAAAACATTGATCAAATCATAAAAAAACTCATCGGACAGACCAATAAAGAAAATCAATTGTTCATGGGTGAGAGGCACTCAATGTACATTCGTTGCCGTGGGACTGAAAATCTTTCGTATTTGTCTGGAAAATGATATCACATAGCCCTTGAGAGATATGAAATGCCCATTTCGTGTTGTTCTTTGTAAAGAGAATCCTTGCAATTTGATCAATCTTTTTGGGTAGGCCTTTTCTTCTTTTATTTTGCAGTCATGAAGTTCTTTTATGAAATTAAACTCACTGATTCATCTATTGTGTTAAAGACAGCAAGAAAAATCAGAAAAATACACGTCGATCTTTCGCTTTTTAAGTGAAGTTTGAATCATTCAAATCTGTGAAGAACTCTTGGTGCTTTGGACTTTTAAATGTAGGAACTTTTTCCTGGCTCACATGGTAAGGCAAGCACAATTTTCAACGCCATATTTATGCGCATTCTCATAAAAATAGAAGGGCAAATTGCAATTACGACACCGTAGGAAGGATAGCACTACACATCAATCTTGCGGCTATTAAACAAAGCCACAAGGAGAAGTAAATGAACTGATTAGAAATACAAAGTAAACTGACAAAAAGTAAATGAATTGAATGCAAATACAAGTAAACTTATGTATGGGAGTTTGCAGAAACGGAACATTCAAAAGCGTTCTGTAGCATGAATGAATTTGAACTTTTAACCTCTCCTCAAACTCTTTACATGCACACAGTTAAAAGTACTTTTCCTCGGGTTGATAACGAATTGAAATGATTGAAATATTCCGGACTGTTTTAGAAATGATAAAAACATGATTTGCGTCAATAATGATTTACCTTGTGGCCTTGACACTGATTCTATTAAGTTTATTAAATGATGGATATGCTGAGGGAAGAAATGACCAAAAGATGTTTGATTTTGGTCCTCGTTTTTGTTCTGTTCCGAGCAAAATTTGTTTGGTAATAGAGCCAGTTGCTACATAACGACGGGAAAATATAGCATACCCACCGAACTTTGGCTCTTTGTCTCTGACCTTAGGCCCGGGCTAGACGTCGTACTTCTCATGTGCCGAACCTAATTGCTGAATTAAGTACATGAGAGGCACGACGTTTAACTTGATTTGGTTCGACAGATTCAATTTGGCACGGCAAGCTGCATTTGGAGCGACATATTTCGTCGAACTTCACGGCAGAAGCGCGACTGAAAGTTAAACGTCGAGCTTTTCATGTACCGAACCAAAAAAGGCACACATTTTGCTCTAAAACGAGTCCTAATTTGGTTGCTAGGATATAAGCTATTTTGATTAAGCACGGCACAACTGTGCTCGACGTTTAACTCAATGTCGTGCTTTTGCCGTGCCAGTGTCAAACTTAATTATATTAGGTTCGGCACATGAGAAGTGCCACGTTTAACCCGGGCCTTAGAAACTATTTAATCATCACAAGTTAGAAAGGTGCAGAAAATCAATCACGTAGGAATCAGAAATATGGTACTTTAATCCAATTTACTCTCTTTAATGACTGCCTCTTAAGGTCACTACAGAATGCTGAAAAGTTAGACAGGGATTTCATAGTCCAGGTACAACCGACGAATTTCACTGTAGCACCTTCAAAGTGTCTGGTATAAGTGATGACTTTATCCAAGTCTCATTAATACTTTGCAATGTTCTGTTACAAGTTTTGGAGTTCAAGTTTGTTTCTTGTAGACCACACCAGTTAGTGTTACGAAATGCTTTGAAGGCCAATTTCAATTTTGATAAGTTGAAGTCACGTATTTCTGCAGTTGGTAGCCATCCAAGTTCAAAATATCTTCTTTCTTGTCCATATTCAGCCAATGGCAAATGAGGAAAACAACTAATAAGAATTGTCCTTTTAAACTGAGATTTCAGCAGTTTTAGATTCTCTTATTATCCACTGCTGTTCCAGGAAAATTGGCGCATTTTCTTTAGTTTATGATTTGATTGACTGATCTTGATTTTAATCTTTGTTTACTCAAGGCAGCGTCTCAAAATAACTGACTGACAGAGAACCATGCTGAAAATTTATTCCCATATATTCTTCCAAAATTTTACAATACATGTTACATCTACATCCTAATACATTTTGTAATTACTATGCAAACTGCAAAAACGCTACAGGAACGGGACCACAAGGAGCAAAGGACAATGACTACCGTGTGGCCATCAACATAAAGACATGCAAATTTCAAAAATTAAATCAATAGCTACAAAATGCTAAGCATACGATTAATCACACATAAATACTCGAATCTGTTTCACTTTGGATGTCAGGCCAGAGCAGGAGAATGCTGTTGAACGATGGGAACATCGGAAGAGAGAATAGCAACAACGGCAAATGCTACTATTACTGATGCTCCCCCAGAGCCTCCATGACTCAACACAATGCGCATATGCTGTCAGGCAAGGGTTCTTGATTTGCAATATCAATGATCTGAAATGCTTTGATTTATGCTAAAAATCTACCAATGAATGGAAAATTTGTTGTATTTAGTCAAACTAAATTATGAATTGTCATAGATAAACAAAAGAAAATTGAATAGACTTCTTGACGCTCATTGTTGCACTTTGGCATCCTCCTTTTGAGTGCTGTCAAGGTTGAAGAATTTTTATAAGATCGATGCCAAGACTTAAAGAAGTCTAAGTCTTCCAGAAAACACCAGATAGACCGGAAAACTTAAAGATAAAAAGCAACTCAATGCAAGGTGCATTTCTAAAAGTTTCACATTTTTTGGCTTCACTATCAGTACTGTTGGCTATCAATTAAACTTATCAAATGGTTCAAATCCTCTTTATTAAGATTTCGACATATTTCTCCATGTGTAGTATAATGAGAACAAATGACGCTAGATATCCTAGATGACCAATGTTCAAATACCTTCAATGCTACTGCAAATAATTGATCAAAACTACTGCAAGTCGAAGGAGGCCTACAGGGCCTGTTGACATGAGGGGGAGGGGATACACCTCACTTGCCTGACCCGGGGCTGACAGGTGAGATTCCACCTTCCCATAGAATCCTCTAAGTTCTGATTTTGCGTTTATGTGACTAACGCAACCCCACCGGTATCGTAAGGTACACACTCACCAGAGGTGGAATCTCAACTGAGTAAAGTGAAATCAATCTATTTCAACGGTATGGCGAGATGAGCAGAACCTATTCGATGATTATCATCGGTTAATTTGTTCTGATTTCACGAAAGAGAGGCTTTTACCACCTCACTTTTCAAACCCGGGCAAATATGTGAAGTTAAGAATCTCATATAGACAGTGGTTGAAATTTACGTCGCTTATCGGCCCTAGATCTTGCAGGTGAGGTGCTTTTATCATATCAACAAGACCTTAGTCATAAGAAACCTTCAGCATATCAGACGAAAGATGCAAACAATCTATTCGCAGAATATTTTTCACATCATGCAATACTGTTTCAAAATGCTCAATTCTTTGCTTAATTTATAGCAAAGAGGAAAGCAGATAACGTAAATTGTGCCTGAGCTTTTCTTTGTTTGGAATTCCCATGACTTTCAAGCGACATGTGCAAAAATTGCCACATTTCGTCTCTGTCTATTGTACTCTGCTGAGCTCTGCTGACTCGAGCGAATAATGAAACTGAATATGCAGCAGTTTTCAGCGTGCTGAATGCGATTTTACTTGCAAGTGACCTCTGTTTGCTTGTAGAACTCCTAGAATTATAAATGAGCTGCTCTTCGATTTCCCACGGAAGACGCATCCATTTTAGACTGTCTCGCTCGTGACAAATTTCATTGAAGCATTTCCATAACAGCTTACCCTACTTCAATTCAATTTTTCATTCAGTGCAACAGCTTATACATGATACAGCTATAAAGAGCAATGTGACCAATGTGACCAGTAGAAAATGTTAGTAAATCAAGCATCGATTCTTGGCCTGATTGAATGACTTTCATTGCACATCCCTAATGAACATCTTCAGAACAGCCTTGGCCTACTTTACATCCATTTAGAAATGAGCAGCTCTGCTATTTGTAGAAAGTAGAGATATCTATTCAAGGCCCACTTGAATGGATTTTATTCTACGCTTTCATTAAATATCCTCAGAGCAGCTTTGGCCAACGTTACATCGATTTAGAAATGAGTAACTCTTCTATTTACAGAAGGTAGAGAGATCTATTGAAGGCCAACTTGAATGGATTTCATTCTACGCTGTCATTGAAGTAAGTTTAGAACAGCTTGGCCCAATAAAGCTAGTGGCAATATTGACATAACGCGCTCTATCATCAATCAACCAACATTAACTCAAATGAATGACCCACGTTTTGTTCGCTTATTTCGTTCAGCGCTCATGATAAGCAAGGACGAAATTGCAAGGCAAAAGATTTAGGTTAGGTTTCCCAGCAGACAAAGGCTGCGTTCACACGATATCGGATTCATTTCGTATCGGATTCATGACCCAATCCGATATGAAAAGTTGCACTGTTCACACGATATCGGATTGGTTTCGTTATCGTTTTTGGTCTTGTTCACACGGCTCCGCTCCGCTCTGCACTGCGATCTAAAGCCCATTGTTCCATTGCCTCTGCGTGGTAACAACGCCTATTGTGTTTAATTTCTGTGCGGTAGTTTGTCATCGTTTGCTTTGCTGATAATGTGCCTTCTTGTCATTAAAGCCGTTGCATGGTGCTTTCTTCGTAAAAGGAAACAGTTCGTTAAAAGCTTGAACATATAGAATTGTAACTGTATAATATTCGTGAGTCCAATCATCATAGAAAGGAAAATCTGTCCCACTTTTTTTGGCATCCATCTTTGTTTTGGTTGGCTTTCGCAACAAACAAGTGAACAAGTGCGCCCAAAATTTCTTTCTGAAATTCAGAACGAAGCTGCCTCAATTGAAAAAGAGGTTCCGGAGCGGAAAGCGTATCGGATTCATGCGTTCACACGAGCACAAAAGTGATCCGATACTTTTCATACCACCTTCAGAGCGGAGTGATTTCGCTCCGCAAAAACGATACGTCGCGTATCGGATTGGGTCGTCGCCGTGTGAACAGAACACCTATCTGGTATGAAAAGTAATCCGATACAAAGTGAATCCGGTATCGTGTGAACACCACCAAAGTGATTTACCTCTCAAAAGAGCATATTTCACAGTTCACACCTCCAAGTGCACTCAGTCAAATGAAATAAACAGAGAAAGAGAAGCATTATTAGCTGTTCTTGAGGCTGCCTGGCTGCCAGACCGCTTCGTCCTTAGAGACCTAAATCCTTTGTTTTGCGAAGTTCTCCCTTGCTACTGGGTGAGCCCATGGGCTCTTCGGGCCCTTCGGGCACTATTGTTGTGATTTGCAGACTGCCCATGAAATTACAAAGTAATGAGATGATTTACTTACCACTTACCCTGCTAAATCAAGCCAAATATTCTTTGTTTGTTTGTTCGTCTGTTTGTTTATGTCGTTGCAAACACATGTATTTAGGCCCACATATCAAATTCTGAATGGTAGAGCAGAACTATTCATGAAGGACATTCTCATGCAACGAAACATTAGCTACAGTCTAAGACATGGCAATGACGCTCAACTGCCAAAAGTAAGAACTACGTCCTCGGGAGTTGAGTCCATTACTTACCTTAGAAATAAACTGCGCAACATTTACCGTAAGAAATAAAGCAATCAAAGTGCCTTCCTATCTTCATTAAGCAAATCAGATGTTGGAATTGTGAAAAATGCAACTGTAGGCTCTGCTAAGTATTTATCTCAAAAATTGGCTTCCTAACAAGTTAGACTTTTAACTTAACGGTACGAATTCATGCCGTTTTGGCCTTCTTTTTTTCTATCAAGATTAAAAACTACAATATGCGTTATATTACACTGTGCCATCCATGGTGAAGAAAGACCTAAAGTCACCGGGTCTTCACTATGGATGGCACTTACAAATCAAATTAATTTTCAATACAAAAAACAAAGAACAAAACCGCAAAACCAAGACACAATACGCACAAACAACAACAAAACAACTGAGCCAAGGCAGATTACTGGTCAAAGAAATTTGAAATTTGAGCTATTTCAACTCGTAGCTGTAAAACGAGCGAAAAACTATTTCAGTGCATAGTTTATCCCAGTAATTCACCTCAGCAAAGCGGAACAAAACAAGAGAAACAGAAAAGGGCACAAACACGATGATTTGGAACTATGAATATGGAACTGCTGCTGCTGGTTTGATATTGCTGTATCAATCAAATCGGCCAGAATTTTTTATGAATGAGATCGTCGCTTCCAGTATTACTCTGTTTTCAATAGTGCCTAGAGATGGATCTCCAAACAAGAGTCGATGATAAAGAGTATCATCATCCATATTACTGATACTGGCGACTTCTAGACCTGGGACATCAGAGAGCTGGTCAAAGAGATTTCTACGAAGTACATTGTATAGGGGGCAATGCAGGAGAAAATGCTTGTTATTTTCATTGTCTTTACCACAGATACAAAGTGGGCTGAGGCAGTCAAAAGCATGTTTGAAACGATGTTCATTTAGGGCACTAAAATGCATGCGGAGTTTTGTCAACAGTTTGACACCCAGAATGTCAAAGACTTTGTATGTTTAGTTTCCTGGTGGTCTAACCATTTCAAGCAATTTATGTTTAAACTGAAACAGAGATTTTGAATTTCTTGTCTCATCGTCAAGTAAATTCCATTCGAATAGCGCATTATGGAAAAACGTGCTAGCGAAACGAGCTGTTCTGCTGACAGGTTGTTCGAAACCAGTGAGATTTCTCAGGCTATACTCCATTTGTCACACTTGGGGAAGCAAAATATACAGGTATTCAGGTGATTTGGATTTGATAAGGAAGGATAAATGACACAATCTACGATACCACCTTCTATCATACAATGTTTCCCAACCTAGCTCATTAAACAGTCTCTGCCTGTTTGTACCTCTGTGCCTGTTTTGGCCTTCCGTTTACACTAAAACGTTTTCGTAACTGTTATCAAATGAAGACAATTTTGAAAACGGTATGATTTGAAAACTACATGAAACATTTCGGGGTGAACGCTTGAAAACGAAACAATTTCGTTATGGATGTCTCTCTTTGAATCCGTAATGATTTCGTTCCGTTTTCGAGCGTTTACACTGAAACGTTTCATGCCGTTTTCAAAATCATGTCGTTCTCAAAATCGTCTTCATTTAATGCCTGTTTCGAAAACGTTTTAATGTGAAAGGAAGGCCAAAACGCCATGATTTCGTACCGTCTTCATTTGAAGACGGTACATAGTCGGCCTTAATTAGCTGTAATGTAGGTATTTCATTTCATAGCCTACTTTAAATAGACATCTAATGATAAAACTAATAATAATAATAACATTCTGCCACAAAACTATCCCAAACGAACTGCTTCCGTAGCGACGGACTCCGGGAAGGGAAAGGGAAGGAGAGATGAATCGCTTCTTGCATCAAAAGCTTCAGTTCTGCGGCAATTTCTGTCATATTCTATGCTTTGTAATTTAACTAGCTCAAGCTAAGTAATTTAAAGCTTTTGTGGATAAAAATGCAGTACTTTCTTTTTGGATTTTGCTGAAAACATTGATTTTTGGCTTTTTAACTAAGAATTTCACTTTCATATGTTAATGCTATAAGCTAGAAATTAGGCTTCCTTGAGGAAGGTGAAGATTTTAACTTTGTTAACTTCTCAAGTCAACTTCAAAGACATTTTTAAAGACAGTAGACCTAATCAGTTGAGGTTTGCTTCAACTATGTCAAGTCATTTGACCATACTCTTGGGACGTCTTAGTATTATGCTACTTTTTGCATTTCATGGCATAATTTTGGATGGCAAGATAAGGCTCAAATCGTTACAACCATAAGCAAGATAATTCACTCACCGTTGGCTCCAGCACCTATTTGAGCTCATTTATCCATCAAATTTGGGCTAAGTTCGACAGAAAGCAAACAATTTTATGCAAATTTGAAGAAGCTTCCACGTTCCATATTATTATTTCCCATATTTCTCATATGTCCCATATCATTTCGACAAAAGTGACAACTCTCCACTGTTAACAAACATACGAGGTAGTCTAGTGTTACTCAAGAGTATTGTTGGGGAGATGAAGTGCTGACCTTATTGTTCAGACACATTGTGTTTCAGCTTTGTTGAGAGCGTATCAACGTTGGGGTTCACGTTGTCATGCGCATCTTTCCTTTTATTTCGATATCTTGTTTTCAACGGTCAAGCTGATTAGCATATTACATAATCAAAGTAAATCGTTACTACGCATGCGAACTGGAGCCCTTTTAGGGGGATTCCTCGAGGCTCACAACTTTGCCTCTTCGTATCCCCAGCAAGTAGTATCATGTCATTGCCTCGCCTTCCTGAACGTTTAAAATGTATCTTTACATTTTATGAAAAATGAAAGTCCATTGTTTTGAGTTTCTTAATTTCTTTTGGTGATCTGAGAGTTGAGTTTCTTATAAGCAGTTTCTTATAAAAACGCGTGCAGTGCCGTTCTTTCTACCGTCCAAGATAGATTTCAAGGAATTGAAACAAATCATATTATAATTTGATGATTTTCTAGGGTGACTACTGTTTCTCTGGTTAAATGATAGCCACTCACGTTCAGACAACATCAAATGTAATGAGCTAATGATAGAATACCCAGGTTTCTTCCACGCGGGGCTTGATTTATTTGTAACAAAGAGAAAGTAAACCACCTTGGTAGGTGTACCATATTTTCGAAAATTTCTACAAAGACGTTCTTAGTGTTCAGAGATGTTGTCAGGAAGAAATGCTGGGGGGACAAGAATTGTCAAAGTGCCGACAGCGAACGAAGCAAGCAAAGTTTTATGGACAGCACCTTTTTGATTGGCTCAAAATTCGACAAAACTCTCTAAAAACATGATAAGCAAGTTACGGAAGTGCCGACAGTGCATAGTAATTTTTAAAAATTCAAGAGTCGTCGAGGGTGCTCAGTGAATGTTTGGGGGACTTGCCCTCAAACTCCCCCAGTCGCGCCATCCCTGGTAGCGTTAGGTCTGTTTTTAATCCTATCATGTCATTTTAACTCATTAACAAAATGATCTCACGAAATTCTGGAAAATTAAAGACTTGTTCCGTTTCTATCTTTTTCCATTATTCACAAGACGTCAGTTCCAAATTCAGATGGTGAAATTTGCATTTTTACAGCTGCCACAGTCAAATTCTGCCAGACAAATTTTTGCCAGTTTAGCTTGAACGTGTAATGTCGAAACTAAATTGTAAAATGAGTTTGTGTTGCTCTCAAAAATGACCGGCATTGTTTGAAATTTCTTTTTCTCCAGAATGAGTTGGATTTTCTCAAGAGAGCACAATGCATAGTTTGGGTACTGGGGACGAACCAATTCAGGTGCCCCAGGAAAGTTTCATCTATAAAAATAAAATCGATAAGTTACATCATGCAGTCTTCGAGAAGGAGCAACTTTTCACTGGTTATCGCAGAATCTTTCTCCCCCTGGAAACCACCTGTCCCCCATGCTGACAAAGACTTAATTGAAAGTCAAGGAAATCTTTTTCAAGAATATTTTCGACTTGCAAGGACGGTCGATAAATGACGTATAGTCTCTTCGCAATGACCTCAACTTTTCTTATGCTTTTATCTGCACAGTTTTTCCATGTCTTTGTTCTATAAAGAAGTTTCCTCTACAATCATTAATGAAAACACACCTCACTTACTTATAACTTGGAAAAGTATTCATTGTTTTCATTGATCAGATGTCTCGATAACAAAATAAACACGGTGAGCATCCATCAAGTGCACTGTTGTCAACGTACTACATGTGCATCGAAGAAGCATGCCATGTGCTGCTTACCCCATTCACAGAAGCGCATACAGTAAATCCCCGCATATAAGAACCTACCAAAATAAGAACCTAGAGGCTGTTTTTCCTAAATTATGTACCCTGCAATCAAGAACCTGTTTCAGTCTGATGAAACATAGGCTCTTATTGCAGAGGTTGCAAAGTTGATATTTGATTGCTGTTATCAAGGTCATTGTGGTCTCAGCTGGGTTTGAAAGATTTATTCTCCTCCCCAATTACTTATTATGTCCATAAGAACGCTTCTAAAACAAATAATAGGGCTCAACATCTTTGTGAGACTCTCTAGGGGACAACACGAGGTACCCTTCAAATGAGAACCTCTGTACCTTGAAATTAGTCTTAGTATCTTTGAAATAAGAACTAATTTCAGCCTGGCTCTCAAAAAAGTAGGTTCTTATACGCGGGGATTTACTGTACAGTAAAAACCTGTATAAAAAAAAGCTAGGCTTTTCTTTGGCAGCCTGAATAGGTTCTTAATTAAGTGGCTGTTACTCTAAGTTCCAGCCTGAAAGGCTCTTAAAGAGGTTCTTATACATACAGCAGTCACCGTGCACACTTTAATACCATTTTCAGCATAAGTAGTCGAAAGTCTTTTCTTACTGATCTGTGCCCCGCAGGAAATTTTTGTCCGGTTTGAGAACAGTTGGGATATTAAGGCCCTCACTGAAGCGACAACAACAATATAACTTCAATTCAATGAGGTGGGGGTGAGTTGAGGGCCCTTTTGGAGTAAGGCTAGGAACTGTGCTTGAATTTGCATGGATAATTTCAGGAAAGGTGATGTTTCATTTAGCAAAATCAGGCATGTATTTCAGTACTTGATCTCAATGCACGTTATCAAAACCATAGCTTCACTTTGCAAGCTTGGAATATTTTTCGTGACCCCCCCCCCTGATGATTAAAGTGAAAGCCAAGTTGAAGCTCTGGTATTATTTTGCGCATCTTAAAAGGAATTTGAATTAAAAGCTGCGAAGCGAAATCGGAAATAGAGTGTATGTGACTTCAAATTTTTCAAGGCAATTATTTCATAACTTTATTGTGATGACTGCAATTATTGTAACTAGAATTTTAGTCTGAGTCGCTCTAGATTTATGACGATCAATCTCTTGTTTCCCTGTGCTCTTTCACTTGATGATGGTGCTTCTACTCTGGTGACTTAGCATTACTTAGCATAGATCTCAGAAAAGGTCTTATCGCGTTCAATTACTCTGTACCCAGTTACTATCAGCACGGACATCAGGGATCGAGTCACTCTGTGTGAAATGGTAAGATATCAAATACGCTCAATTGCAGCAAAGTTTACCGAAGGGATACAAGAGACTAATCGTCATAAGTCTAAGAAAAAAGCTTCCCGTTAATTGAACTAACGAAACTGCATGGCAAATATTGACAATATATGCATATTCACTAAACTTTAACTCATTCACCGTTGCCTTTCGTCGCTTTGCTGTGCTTGTACGAACAAATTTATTCATCACAAGCATCTAGTTTGGAATAGCAAGGATGATGAATTCTGCAAAGTAATAGATACAGTACTATTTAAGATGAGGCGACTTCGCAGCCTCTAGAATAGATTCCACACCTTCAACGCAACCGGCCACAAACTTTTCTCTTTCACTGTTTATTGTGATTTGTTTTGGTGTACCCAAAGGCGTCATAATTCTTCTGACGAGTAAATCGCTATGTCCCTTTGGAAACATGATCTTTTGTCTACACATTTGCATTTGCTGTTTGTAATCACTTTTACAGTTTTGATGCAATGAAAGTTGTTGTGGTTGAAAAGCGTTTGATACAGGCCTAGCAGTAAATATGTCGAATAGAATAAATAGAACTCTTCGCATCTCGAAAGAATGAAGGATAAAATAGCGAAAAAATAAATGAATAAATGAATGAATGAATCAATCAATCAATCAATCGATCAATCGATCAATCGATCAATCGATCAATCGATCAATCGAGAAAAGAGGGGCAAATGAATGAAAGAACAAACATATTGAAGAATTGATCTTTCAGCTTTCACAAACAGATGTGCGAGATTTGTTATTGTGCGGCAGGATGAGATGCATTTTTGATTTTCTAAGAATACCGTACATATAACTCACGATTTCCCTGGGTGGACTTTCTGCCTTTTGCGTCTTAAATGGAATCGGAAGGGCACTGGAGCAGGATTGTAAAGTATAAATTTAAATCCTACAACATTGCACAAGAAACTTTGATATAAATGAAAACTGGAAATAACTTTGTGTAACTCTCAAAACAGAACAAAGTGTGCTGGATGATGCGACATCACAGTTGGTGCATCGCTGGAAAAAAATTCCATATTGTGGCACAAATCTTAGCTTGCAAACGTTTTCTGGTATGATTTAGAATACTATGAAAAGAAAACCGTTCATTCATTCTTCGTTCATTATAGGTATAGAATGTAATAAGAACACGTTTGCTTGTTTTATAACAGTTCGCTTGTTTGTTTTTCGTAAGCAACTTTCGTAAGCAATTCCGTTTTCTTGTTGAAGCTAAAGTAAATTGAGTAAGAAATACAGATGAATTCTCTTTACTGAAATTGTTAGTCGTTTCGCTGAAGCTGACAGCAATTAAGCGTCTATTTATTGAAAGCAGAGTGGCTACTTGTTTGCCTTTCGGGCTTCAATACGCACTTGAAAATAGCATTTGTCAAAAACTTGAGATTATCTTCCCAAATAAATGTGTGTCCGTTTGACCAGGTCGCAAACACCTGCATAAGAAAAAATTTATGCTTGCGACAAACAGAAAAATAAGTCAGTGCGATCAAACACCGATTTCTACTTTCAGGAGTCGTAGTTAGAAAGCAGGCGCACTAAGCGAACTTACTCTTCCCAGACCAATCCACTGCAGTGGAGATCTGCCTGAGGATTATACGTTCCCACAATGCTAGCATGTGTTGAAAGCAGCAAAATATTATGACGGTACTACCGGGTGAGTCAATAAAAACACCCGAAGTTTGAAAAAATCCTGCTCCCTGGATATCGAAGCAATGATATTAAAAACTGTCTTATTTTATCCCTGATATGTCAAATTAGGCTTTGTAATTTACCCTGCTTTAATCGGCTATTTCTTCCCGTCGAAATAGGAGATTTTCTGCGGAAAGCCCCTTGCAAGCACCAGCAATAACGAGTGAAAACACCAAGCAAATTTCCCTTTATTCCCCTTCGTAACAATAATAACTCTTGGATGTGTTCATGTATTATGTCCTCATGGGAGAATGGAATCCCCCTGAATAAGTTATTTACATTAAGGGGAAGACTTTTTATCCCGTCAAAAGGAAAACACGTGTTAAAGCGTGCTGAAAGTCATCGCTGTGAGGTTAACACATAAGGGATTTTTGCTTGCAATTTTAGCATGTTTTTTAAGGTTTCTCAAAGGGATTCATTTTAGAAAATTGCTGACAGAATCTGAATGTAATGACCGATTTCAGTCAGAAAATTTCTGAAAATAATTGAACATGTTAGCTATTCAATGAAATATTGCAAAATACCACTGCTTATATAGTCAGGGAGCAGTAGCCTTTCAAACGCCGGGTGTTATTTTTTGACTCACCAGGCACTTTCTTCTTGCGATATCTGCGACAAAGAAGAAATTATCTAAACTTAAAGCATCAACTAGCCTTGCTTCGAAAGTTCTGAAAGATTTTTCTCGTTCAAAGCTGTTTGGTGTTCACGTGATGCCGTTTTCAATTTGCTCGCTCCTGTCAGAGTTCCTCTTCGAATTCAGCTGTTTTGAATTGTGCTAGCAATAGATGTACCGCTTTTCGGTGAAGGGGAGGCCCACAAGTGACAATCTTTTGCCATTTTCAAATAGTGCTGGCATCGTGTGGAGTGGACGCTAAGCCTTATCGCATTTGAGCAACGGTTATCACTCAGTGAAAACATGATTTTATCTCATTTGTAATCTCATTTTGATTGATTTCAACAGGCTTAAATACATACAGTAAATATAAATAAACTGATTTATTATGTGCTCTGCTTAGAATATAGCTTGCTTAATTACATACATGAATTACAAATCAACTTTAAGATCCAAAATATAAGAAAAGGAACAATATATTAGAAGAAAGGAACTCGGAAGTCAAAGATATGTACTGAACGTTGATTTAGATTACATTTTTAATCCCGTTTAACAGTAACTAGCGAAGGAGCAGTTTTGATTTTTGGCTAAACTTGTTCAACAAAGTATCTCCTCGATATGAAACCCCAAACAGAACATACTTGTGACAATCACGCCTAAAAAATATTTTCAAAAATCTTGCTAAAAATCTCCCAAGAAAACCAAGCTTAATCGGACCAAGCTTCCTTGAACAGTCCTTTTATTATGTGCTTTTCCTTTCTCTTGCAGGCTCGAACATCAAGTTGGGATCAACCGTATCAGAAGATTTCTAAACTGCAGTTATTAACGAATTTATGTGCGAAACGCTTTGAAAACTGACTTGTCCTCTAAATGGATTTTATGGGACAATATTTACAAGGATAAAGGAAGTGCCTGTTGATTACGCTCAGAATCCATCGATTAAATTCGAAATCTAATATCGAAAGGTTGGGCAGCAGATTAGCGCAATACATCGACGTTCTAGAACAGCAAATCAGGCTTTCTTGATTGGATTACAACTGATGGATTTAAATCACGTGACTTTTTGCGCATCAAAGGGTATTTCACCAGGATAAAGTCGCTTGAAACATGGAAATTGAGGCAGTTGGGTGTTGGTGATCGTAGCTATAACAAAAAAATTACAAATTCATATACAGCAGCGAATTGAAGAGAGGCTCGGTGATAAAACAAAGAGACTAACAAGTGAGCTGCAGAGAGGCTCGGTAATCAAGCAAAGTTGAAACATTGAGCTAAAACAATGGGCTCCTTGCTGACACAGCAAAATATACGGACCCTGTTGCTGATAACGTGCACGGTGACGTATATGTTGGTGGGTGCTGCCGTCTTCAGTGCGTTAGAATACGACAAGGATCAAGAAGAACGCAACAAATATATGCAGATTTACAGAAGGTTACAAAGAGAGTATAACATATCGAAAGCAGACATGAATGAGCTTGCCAAATACCTCCACAAGCGAAAACACGTTGAATATGCTTTGGAACCATGGAGTTTTGCGGGTTCGGTTTATTTTACTGCGGTTACCATCACAACGATAGGTGAGTAGACTTTTCAATCATACATGCTGTCTATTTAGTTCTTCATCGGGATATTTATGCTGATCTTGAGTTAGGCTCAATACATGTCGTAGTATCGTTCTTGGCTTGACCGATACCGCTACAGCTACGACTCATTTTCCTTCACTTATAGAGACGGATAAGCCTCGTACTGATTCATTGTGGCATAAGTCACTAGCTGTTTTCTTTCAAAACAGCCGAGCCTAGGCCTAGGACACGATAAAACGCAGTCTTCGAAAACTGCCTTTCCATAAAACTAGCTACCAGTATTTAGATGAGTGTTTTTGTAAGCAATAATACGCTTTTAAGCAATGTAAGCAAAACAGCCATACAAAAGGCGACAAAAATGTTCTCCAATTAAGACTTGACATCTGCTCAATAAGATGAATGAAATTTCAGGGTCTTTGTGGTGCAAAGCTGGCTCTTGTCCGTTTTGGGTCGTGTCCGTCCGTCGTTGCTCGTTGTCTGACAGGTCAACAGTTGTGAAACTTTTAATGGAAAACGTTATTATGATCTTGTGTCTTTTTCCGCTATGAATGGCATAGTTGAAGTAAAGGGTTTGTGCAAGGCTATAGGCCTACATTTGCACAGAGCAGAATTATCTGAAAATAACTCATTGGAATTGATGGCTCACACGTGTTGTTAATAATCGATAGCCAAAGAAACAATGCTGTGTTTGCGCAATTTCTTTGCTCTACCTTTAAAGAGAAGCCTATTTACAATTGCACACTCCCTTTAAATTACAGTGGTTCTAGTTTTTGACACTTGATGGAAAAAAACTTTGTAATGCACACCATTTGAATTGGAAGTCATCTTGTGGCTTATCTCTCCTTACTGAATGTTTTCAGCGATGTTTTCCTTGCTAAGGACTTGCTATGCTTACTTTCTAGCACCTCAAAAGCCCAGATTTCAAGACTTATTGCAAATGTTTCTCTGAAGCCAGTATCAATAAATCATGACTTCACAGTATTTCCTTCACACCTATTCACAATTTGTTTCGCTTGTAGCTATTTCTAGCTCTGTTTTTCGTCAAAATCATTTTCTATTCTATCCTATGTTAGGTTAAAAACTGAAGTTTCGAAGATGTTGTGAGTGCCTCCCGGCAATCACTGCTTAAAAACACTATAATTCACAGCACTTCGCTTCTCACCTGCTTATAAAAAGTTTCTCTGGTAGCTATTTCTACCTCTGTTTATCGTCAAAGCTTTTTTCTATCCTTTCTTATGTTCAGTTGAAATGCGAGGTTATGAATATATTACACGTGGCTCCCAGAAAGCACAGCTCAAAAATAAAAAATTCCCAGTGGTTTTCTCTCACTTGTTTACAAACTTTCTCCTATAACACGTTTTGGGCTACTGTTTCCTAAGAGTGCTGCTGCTACGAATCCTGGCAACTGTGAAAATAACTGTTTTCTCCCTCTGTTTTCGTAACATGGGAAGCTGCCAACTAAATTTTAAGATACAGCAGTCTCTGAACGAATATTCACAATAGCATATTTTGCAGCGCCGATACAATCACTGCCAAAAGCCGCGATGATAGGCAACTTTTTCCGTGCGAAGCGAATTTTTTCGACGGCGAAAAAGCAGCAACTCTTCGAACTCACTTTTCGCGGAGAGAAAAGGGGCCAGTGAAAATGTGACGCCCGCTAGAATCAAATTGCGCATGCGTAAGCTCGAGAAACTTCGCTTCGCGCGAAAATATTCACCCAGTGGAAAACAGGCTTAAATGTCGATGGTCCCCAAGACGTGGATGTCTTTGAAAGCTCAGTTAATTTGTTTATGTTTTTAGAGCATTCTAATTTTCCAGCCTTTTCCCTCCCAGAAAGCTGCTCACAGGCAGACAAATTCCTTATGAACTGTTTGCATTCTCGCACTTCCATCATTTGTGAAATGCATTTTGCTTCCTTTCTCGACGTCTTATTTTTACAGTGCGGCCTTCAAAAGTATACTTTTCAATTTTAGGTTGTCAGTTTCAGAATAGAACGCACGATAAGTCTCTCGAGACTTCTAAAAGTTTTGAAGTTGATTTCACTTTGTAATTTACATCCTCCAGCAAGAGAATTATGCTGGCGTCTTCTTGACTCGCGTCTTCTTGCTAAAACAGCCTAGTGTAAAGATGTAACCTCAAAAGAGGCTTACAGATGTATTTATAGTTCGAAAAAGAATCGAAATGACGTAACTGACTTGAAGTTGACCAAAAAACTGTATTTTTGACTTTGTGTGGGAGTTTGAAATATCGATTTTCGTTTCAAATAGGCGATGAAATTTCCCAAGATATGCGAAATGATCTGTATGACATCCAGTCAAATTTTCATATCTCTAAACTAAAAGATTCTTTGGCTGTCAATGACGTGAGTCCAAGATCGATACTCGTGATCATCTAACATTTCTAAAATCAATAGCGCATGTTCTTGTTGACATAAACACCTGTTTTTAAAAATTGATGCCAAACGAAAGTTCAACAGGATTAGGATTTATAAAGTGTTCTTTTCTGCTGTTTCTTGTTTCAGCTAGATAGCAGACGTAAGGGCCTGTTCATATGGAGGCGAGCCAGCCCGCTTACCGGGCTGGAGCTCTTTGCCGAGATCTCACCTCATCCCTAATTTCAATACAAAAGTTGATTTCTGTTCATATGACTAGGCGGGCTGGCCCGCTTAGCGAGATCCCACTAGTATAGTGGCGAGATCTCGGTAGGCGGGATGAAAATTTCCCCATATGAACACTCCATCCCGGCTACCGAGACGAAAATGTGGCTATTGCTCATGCGCTGTGTCTCTAAACAATGGGCACGTGTCTCATTTTTGACACGTGTCAAATTTCTGTCTCGGCAAGCGGGCTGGAATTTCTCCATATGAACACAAGATGAAAACTATCTCGCCTACCGGGCCAGCCCGGTAAGCGGGCTGGCTCGCCTCCATATGAACAGGCCCTTAAACAGTTTTCGTCAAGTGATTGAAGTTAAGCTCGGTCGAGTGAGGTCAAACTCCAGATGGGTGACCTTGGAAGTCTGACCTCTCAATTTACCTCGTCGTCCTTCGGAAGGGACGTTAGACTAGGGGCCCTATGCCTGGTTGAGGCATGCACAGTGGGTCTAAAGGTGTTGTGGTGCCGTGCTGCAATCCACTGACTTTGCAGCCAGAGCAGTCAGGCGAACGGGGTTCAAATGCCACCAGCACCCTTTGAGCGTCACGAAAAAGGGTCGCGCACTCGATTAGCGCTTAGCTATTTCTGCAATTCCAGTGCCTGGCGCTGAAAACCGCAACTTCACCTTCACCTTCACCTAGATTAGCTTTCAGTTGCTAGAAATCCTGACAAGGCCACTCAAAACAAATTGAAAACAAACAACAGACAAGACCTTAGTCGTAATTGTTACTCCACCTTTAGAGCTCATATGGAGGAGTCGTACAATAGGTTCACATCTTTACAATGATTTTTTGGCCTATTTCTTTCAATTCAATGGCTTCAAAAGAAATTTTTTCTATTTAGGTAAAGCAATGAACTCACTCTGGGGATGAGATTGTATTTCGCTATGATTCTACCATTAGGCATATCCGAAATCTTCAGTATCTTCAGAAATCTTCAATATGGCTGCATAGAGCATAACATGTTTCAATTTTCTTGATTCTTTTTCACATCCAAATGATATGAACTTAACTAAAACCTGCATATCGTAGAAAAATTTAATGATTTACAATCAATTCCCTATCTTTTTGGGCGACTCCACGACTTCTTTTGCTGATAACCAAGGAGATTTTCGGGCAAAATGTTCCCTGATGCATTCTTTGGAACAATTCCCTGTTGCGTTCTGTTTTTAAAGAGACTTTGTCTCAGAGCAATTAGTTCTAAAATATTGTATTCTCTTTGTGTCTGTTCTACACTGTTCGATGCTGTGTATCTACGACGCCGCACATTCTCTACTCGTATCGTGTTCACAATTCTGTGACTAGATGTCTGCTATCCCATTCGCTGCTCTTAGTTATTGCTGAGTGAAGCTCCCAAAAAACAAACTTTGCGTGGGAATAGAGAACGGGGGATGGCACACTAAGAAGATGGACTAAGGTGCGTCGAACTCATTTTAGTCTCATTTGTAAAACACAGCTCTGTTTTGGTCCGATAAGTCTTTTAATACTTAATCAGAGAGTAATAAAAGCCACAACTATCTCTTGGAGATAGACAAAACTATCATCCAACGATCTTCTTGCAGGCTTCTATCATCTACCCGTTTAGAAATCCTAAACAATATCTATTAAACGTCATTACTACCTTAGAATATCTAACAAGCTTTTCCAAGAGAATCCCAGTTGTGTATTCGTCAATGTGGTCCCTGCCAAATTTTTACTTTACATTGAAATGTCTCTTTGAAAGAGGTAAGCAGCCATCAAACTAAATGGATCCTAAGATATGTTGGTGCTTATAGCTTATTCAGGTATGATCAACATGCCATTTTCTAAGAGAAATACAACTTGCATAGACATCAATATAGTCCCTTCCAATCGTTATACTGCAATGATATTTATTGAATCTGGTAAATAGAACATGTAATTGTGAATCTACGTTGCTCTTGCATGTAGTTGTGCTTACACTGAACTCAGCTATGGTTATCATGCCGATTTCCAAAAGAAATGCTACCTGTTGTGTCATCGATATAGGCCCTTTAAACCGTGGATTCCACGGAATGGTTCTTAGCTACTGAAACATCATCTCTCAACGAGAAGCATATTTTCAGAAGTCTATATTGCTCTCACAACTAGCTGCACTTTTACGTGACTAAACTTTTGTTGTCATACCAGATTCTAAACAAAGTTCCTGCTATGGTGTCATCAACATTGTCATTTCTGATCGAGAACTTAGCCCAGTGGTTATTGGATACTGAAATTTCTTTCAAAAAGGCTTTCTGCAATGAGATTCTACACTGCACACCTCATCCATTGCGCATAGATATATCTATATCCAAATCAATTGTCGTTATGCTAAAATATTTTCAGAGAAATCTCAATAGCTGAGTAGTTCTAGGGCCTGTTCATATGGAGGCGAGCCAGCCCGCTTACCGGGCTGGCCCGGTAGGCGAGACAGTTTTCATCTTGTGTTAATATGGAGAAATTCCAGCCCGCTTGCCGAGACAGAAATTTGACACGTGTCAAAAATGAGACACGTGCCCATTGTTTAGAGACACAGCGCATGAGCAATAGCAACATTTTCGTCTCGGTAGCCGGGATGGAGTGTTCATATGGGGAAATTTTCATCCCGCCTACCGAGATCTCGCCACTACGCCAGTGGGATCTCGCTAAGCGGGCCAGCCCGCCTAGTCATATGAACAGAAATCAAGTTTTGTATTGGAATTAGGGATGAGGCGAGATCTCGGCAAAGAGCTCCAGCCCGGTAAGCGGGCTGGCTCGCCTCCATATGAACAGGCCCTTAGTTCCTCTTGATCATGGACTTAAGCTGCTAATTCTTAAATGTTGCATTTAAAGACAAATGAAGAAGTTACAGGGCAACTTAAGTCAGAGGATTGCGTAATCTAAGTGGTGAAGGTGAAGGTGAAGTTGCGATTTTTAGCCCCAAGCGCTGGAGTCACAGAAATAGCTTAGTGCTAATCGAGTCCGTGGCCCCCTGTCATGACGCTCAAGTGGTGGGATCCTACCGGGTTTCCGACCTACTCCTCTTGACTTTTCCGGCTGCAAAGTCACAGGATTACACCACTGCGCCACAACACCTTCATAAATGCAGCCTATGGTATTCCATTTTGTTTGTGTGTGACGCCATATATCCGTCATTTGCCTTTAACTAGCTGTTCTCACCTACTTCATACAGCTGCACTCACACCTAACTCAAGAAAGGCGAATCGAAGTAAAGATTAGCGGAAGGCCACAACTAATACAAAATTTTCACATGTTTTGAGCATGGCTTCACACAATTTTAAGGTCGTAGCAGGATTAGAAAAAAACTCGCTAAGTTCAATTTAGGGTAATATACTAAATGAATGAACCAATAGAAACCAATAGAATGGCTGATTTCAGGGATGAGTACATAAATATCTTGACAGACTTTTATCGTCTACCTTGTGATTAAAAATGTCAACACTTGTGTGAGGCTGTAGTTTGTGAGCTTGGTCAAAGCCGATTGTCTGTCGGTTCAGCGAAAGAATTTAATATCACAGAATCTCAAATCCTTTATAAAATTTTCTAAAGATTTGGTCCTTCATTTATCAGAAATATGATCTACTGCGACCTCATAAAATGCCTAAACAACTTGTTACACAAGCCCAACCTTGTTCCCAAGGGCATATGTTGTTATCAATAGGTCAACAGGAGGATAGACCTCAACAGAAACCTTGGGCCGATTGCAAAACTTTGCCAGATTTTGACTGGAATAATTAGCATCATTGTGCAGACAGTAGATTTTTTCGAATCTCCTTCTCATAGTCGACATTTCGAAATTTATATTCCTCCATGGTTCAAGCACCAACCATTGTTACTTGTGGCCCAGGCTATTTGAACGTTCTTTGTTTCGATTGAATACCAGGTTTTGAAAGCGAGAAGCTCCGTTTGCTTTGAAGAGAGCTGATAAAATTGCAGACTAGCTTGACACAAGCCTTCTTCATAGCTAGAGTTATCTAACCATCTTTCTGCAGTACAGTAAAACCCCGCAAACAAGAACATAGCAAAATAAGAACCTGCAGAATGATTTTGTGGGAAAAGACACCCAAATATAAGAACCAAATACAGACTGATTTCTTCAATGTTCTTATGAGATGGTACACTTCATTAAGAAATTTCATCAAATCAGTAAACAATTTATTGACAACTGAACACCTCCAATAGTTTCATAAATATGCAAATTCTTTTATCTAACTGCATCATTTTAATTCCTTTGTCAATAACAAAAATACCATACCTTCTAATATTGAAATGAAGTCATTATACCCTTAGGTATGTTTAACACATAGTGTATACTGTAGCTTTATATTCATCATAGTCATAACTGTCCATGTGATAAGAATCAAACCCTGTATATGTCATAAGTACCTCATTTGTAAGAACCTAGCCAGTCTGTCTTTTAGAAAAGTATGTTCTTGTTTGCAGGGTTTTACTGTACTTCTTCAGGATAGGGGGCAGCGCTCTAGACTTATGACGATTAGTCTCTTGTTTCCTTGTGACTCTTGACTTGATGATGACGCATCGGTCAACAGAGACTCATAATATTACTCTGAAAAACCTGGCCCTTTTTATGTTCAAACTCGGCGATTCCTAGAGTATCAATCTGATTACTAGAGTATGAGTTGCAATTGTTACGGTGTAAAAATGATTCGATAGAAGAATTGAAAACACTCCCATGGGATTGAAATTCGGAGCCGTGATCCCATCATAATTCCATTGATGATTGTACAAGATAGGATTAGCTTTTTCACCACTTATTATGAGTCCCTGTTGAGCAAGATTTACCACAAAGATACAAGGGACTCATCGTCATAAACCTAGCAGCGCCCTGCACTGCAAAAACTTCGTTTTGAAAGAAGTCTCTGAGCCATGTTTCTGTAGTACTTGAGAGTAAGTGAAAACGTAATGGTCCAGCTCTATAAGACGATTAGTTCTGCAACATGTTCAATATGATATTGCTTGAATGACAAAAACCCTGCCTTCACATGACAATCACTTAATCCCAGTTTATCAACACAGAAGATAATTGCAGAGTGAAAATAATTCTTCTTTATGTAGAACATCAGTAAGTGTTGCACTGGATCGAAGGGCGTGTTCAATGCTAACAGTACTTAACAGTACTTAACCGAGTGCGTTGTTCAGTTGTTCAATTTAGTCAATGGATATTTACCAGGAATTCTTAATGTTTGCCAGAACTCCTAGACATGTGGTTCCCCGATAATTTTCTTACACAGCTTAATCGAACAGTTGCCATGAGTAGGTCTAGCAAAAGAACTTAAATAGACCTCTTAGCTATTCTACAAAAGAGCCTGGATCGAGCGATATTTTTAAACAATTTTATACGTGAGGTTCGATAGAGTGGCGTTAGAGCTTCCATCGCAATTGTGCACTTTCGAAAATTCTACAAATTGTAATGAAACATCGTTCGATCGACATTCGTTTTCAGAAGAGCTAAAAGGTCTAGTGAGAAGGAAAAGCATCTCAGAATGAGAATCGACGCAAGGCCTAAATTTGATGAATGTGACACGATTTGAAAAGTCATCAAAGTTTTGAGTTGTTGCTAATCATGAAAATTTCTTTTGTGTCATGGCCTAAATAGAATTTCCATATTGTACATTCTTGAAAATGCTTTGAATTGGTGGGAATTTGAGCTTTCAGAAGCTATCAGGTTTTGAAACATACTCCGAAATCACAAGAAATCGACCGTATTGGGATATGTTTTGCCACTCATATCGAGAGCGAAAATTTACCGTTGGTATGACCTATATTATAATCAAATTATTTTCTTACCCCCCTGTATTGTTTTTCTACCATGAAGTTGTTAGACAAACTCGACGACGTGGAAATTTTAAATGAGGTGAATCGCTACGTTGAAGCTCAGGGGCAGGCTCAAAGATGGTTTGAACCGGTGGTTTGAACTGTATTTGAAAACTGCAAAGCCTGGTTTCCACATAACTTTCACTGCTGGTGGTAGCCGCCGGGATCGGTGCTGCGGTATGCCGTAGGCAGAATGTTCCATATTACTCTATCGATGACCATGCCGGTAACTAGGAATCCCAAATTTTGATGCCATCTTGCTTCTTTGCAATCACGAATAATTTGAATGGTGAGAATTACGTGTGTTCATTGGGTGGATAAAGTCATGTGACAATATGTGAGCAAAGGACTACCACAGGCAGGGTGCCGCCGGCAGAAAAAAGGAGAACACAGCTCTACTTTCTTTCAATGCCACCGGCTAGCCTCACGACATAGTCCCATATATCGCAACAACAACAACAATGATAACAACAACAACAAAATTTTTTATTTTTGCTCAATCTGGGCCTTATGGACTTTGACATAAAATTTTGAGACGGAGATGAACACGTTTACGTGTGCCCTCTGGAATAAGGCTGCTGTGTAGTCTCAGAAGCGAGGCAAGCGATGTCCGACAGTTGGGAATTCTCACTGCTGCGGTGAAGTTCATAGAAGCAAATTGGCCTTAAAAATGAGGAGCCCCTGGTTAACAGTGAAAGGTTTGTTGATTCTTGGATTGAGGAAACATTTGTATGGATACTTGTGGCTTTTGTTCATGGCTAATATCACTGAAAACTTGAAATCTGAGCTGCTTTGACATTGGAGTTTCGAGCCGGCAACTTAGGCTCACCCGCCATTGCCTGGAGTTCGTACAGTGTTGCTATGGTTTCCATATCAAGTTATGAAATCGATAGGGGAAAACTTCATCCCAAATTTCAGTGTCAAAGTCCATGAGGCGTAGTTGGAGCGTCTATCAGTCTATCAATAGCGATCACTACGAACATGTCATCAGGCTAGCCTCCGGCTAGCAGCCGCAGTCAGCTTTAGAAAGTGTTTCCATTAAAAAAGGAACTTTGCTGGCGGCTGCCTTCATCAGTTACGGCCATATGAATACCAGGCTTAATGGAGCTTTTAGCTGTTCTGAACAGAATCAAAATCGAACGATGTTTTGCTACACTCCGTAGAATTTTTGAAAGTGTAAAACAGTGGTAGATACTCCAACGCCACTCAATCGAAGCTCGCGTATATATATGTATAAAAGTAACTCTCGATTCGAGCTCTTTCGTAGAACAGCTAAAGTTCTTTGACGGAATTTCACTCCTCTTTGTGGCGAAAGAAGAGCCAAGGCAAGGAAACGGTCTTACATTACAACTAATCCGAGAATCTTGTATTTCAAGGCGTTATTTTTAGTATCTTTCAAAACATCTTATTTTGGATTGAAATTAATATGGCTTCAAACTTAACTTGATCAGATTATATGCAAATTTAGATGACTGGAAGTAAACAGGGAGGATCGCAGCTGTTTCTGATTTAGTATGAACTAATGATCATTTCATAATCGAATAAAGGAATGAAAACATATGGTCTATAACACCTTCCAATTTTACTGCTAATTACATGCAGTGGGATGGACTACAAACGAGATTGAAATAGTCGAACTTCAACACCATTCTCTACGATGGAATCCCATGCATAGAATATCCTTTGTTGATTAACCCTCTGCGATCGGCAAAATATCACTGCATAAGCTTCAAAGAGCAATCGTCACCCAGGTCCTTTGCAGGCAAGCTACAATTTGAGAATGCCTTGGTACAATTTTTGAAAATTCACCTTTGCCTTAAAGGAAAGATTCGTCTAAAATCTCCTTTTTGCGTGCAGTGCAATTGCACAAAGATGAGCTTCTTGATTTGATTTGAAATAAAAACGATGCTTTTAGCATAGCCCAGGCTTATGACGATGAGTCCATTGTTTTCCCGAGCTCTTTGACTTGATAATTGCGCTTCAGTCAACAGAGACTCATAACATTACCCTTAAAAACCTGGCCTATTTAGGCCCAACCTTGGCAATTCCTAAATTACCAATCAGATTGCGAGATTTGGCCAAGAAAAATGCTGTCGAATCTTTAGTTCAAATGATGCAGTTGACTAGATATTGAACGAAGTTGCTGCGGCAGGTAGTTGTAGATTTCTCTGGTTTGTTTTGGTCTTAAAACATGGAAAATGTATCCTTGAATTACTTATTTTGCACTCACCAGAAAAAGTGAACTTCCTTGTTCAGATTTATACAAAGGTTCTTTGATTAAACGTCAGGTTAACGTGGTTTTTATCGCATTTTCTTTCCGAGGAGTGACCGTTGAACAGAGCTGCGGCTGTTGTTCGATCCTGATTCGATCGATAAAATGCCTAAAAGAAAAGAACCAACACAACTCAAGCAAAAAGAAGGTCATATTCTATGCATAGTATCATTTCATTTTTCCAAAAAGATATGAAGGGGAGGATTGGAATAAGAGCGGGAGGGTTGGAAACTTTTTCAAAACATTAATAAGCGGGAGGGGACGATTATTCGGTACTCGAGAGCATATAGTTTTTAGTCGTACTTAAAGTTAGATTTTTGGCTTCACAGAAAATTTATTTCATGACAATTGGATGGCTAAATGCGATGCCACAATCCGCCAAACGCCCCACGTGTTTTCTGACTCACCCGGTGGCATGTTGTTGAAGATGCATAGATAGCTAGATGAGTCGCATCTCAAGGATGCAAAGTTCCAAGTTTAGAAATTATCCGTTTGCCAATGTTTCCTTTTTGCGATTTCTGCAGATGCATATAGGAGGCCGAGAATTGAAAGGTCATCGGTAGAACGGCTTGGTAAACTGAAATGGTTTATAGATTCGTCAAGTGGTAGCAAATTGAACTGATAGAATAGTAGACTTATGCCTTTTCGTCCCTTGTTTCCCTGTGTTTTTTATTTGCTGATATCACTTGGTCAATAAGGTCGCATATATTATGCTTAAGAAGTGGGCTCACTCTTTAAAATGGCCTAAACAAGTGGGAGTTCCCGTGCACTCAACGAAATAGCTTCAAAATCTGGTTTAAAGGCTCGAAAATTGAAAAGGAAACTTTTAGTAGGCAGAAAGATGTTGTCTTGATCTTCCAGTGCAAAATGCATACGTTTCAGGCAGTAATCTCCCTCTGCAGAAGCAAAATAGATCCAACGAAGCTGCGAGAACTCTAGACCTCATCAACGGCTTTTCTATACAGCAACGACAACTTTCCGAATAGCGACTCCTGATTTGCTGAAAGCTAAATCGTAGCAATTTCATTGGCGAATAAGGAATCACTATGCCTGGGCCTAAAATGGATCCACTTTTCAAGCATAATATCATGAGTCCCTGTTGACCAAGTGATATCAGCTAATCAAAGAGCGCAGGAAAGCGAAGGACAAAAAGGCATGAGTCTAAAAGAATAATTCAAATAAAGCACAACTTCTCTGTCAGTTCAATTACTACAGTATGGATCCATGGTTTTAACCTAAACGACATGCGCTTTACTGCATAGCCAAGACTACAGCTTAGAATCTAGTGACAACCTCATCCCAATCATTTCAGTCGTTCAAAATTACGCATGATTTTCTGGATGTCGTTTTCAGAATAACGGCTGAAAATAGATATCAAATTCCTGCAACTCTTATTACAGTACAAAGAAAGCACTCTTGGTAAATTGGATGTATTGCCATTTATTACAGATGGTTCCTCGTGTCATTCAATATCTTCTGCTAACATGCATCTTTGCAGTCGAGTGGCTATGGCTAAACATCGTTTCGAACCCACCAGTAAAGCGTAAGAGTTATGGGAAAATTATGAGCAATAGACCAACAAAGTCTGTAATGGATGTGTCATTTAAGGCTACGAGTCTCTTGACAGAGAAACGACAGGGAAAACTTGCATCTTGTTTTATCCATATAAAATTCTTACAATACAATACATGTTTACCTACTCTATATATTGATACCATACAACTGCAGAACACTACAGGGACAATAAGATCAAAGATAATGGAATTAGATTCTATTATCTTTGATAAGGTGAGGAACAAATTTGCATGGCTACCCCATGTTCTTACATATAACAAATAACAATGAACACTACACAAAATGAAAAAGAATACTTGCAAACTAATCATTATATGCTAACTACAACCTAAATCAATTACAATGTACTTTTGCCGCATAAAGACTGTGGGAAAGGAATTTCAGAACGACGTCCCTGCTTTCTACCAAATTAACTTCGACCCATCGACTTCATCCTTCGACTCATTATTCTAAAAAGAATGGGCCTTCTTGTCCAATAGGATAATGGGCATATTTGTAGGCTAGGCCAAGTATGGCAGGAGCTTGTTCAATTTTGTAAAAGCTGAACCGCTAAGGTTTGCAGCCCCAATGAAGGAATTAACTCTGAAGCCATGCCCTTCAAACAATCATATTGAGTGGATAGTACATTAAAGATTGAATACCAATTCAATTCAAGAGCGTTATCTAACAAAAGCTTCAGGATGGTTAGATTCAAAGCTAATTCAGTTTGTTTCTATGTAACTAAGAATAAAAAGAGATTTGTCTTTCTGCGGAATACGAAATTGCTGTTAGTTTTGGTCTGAGTCCGCATTACAAAGTCGTTAGCTACTGATCCGAGTTTAAGGCTCTTTACAGTTGCAACTATAAATCATGTAGAGTTGGCAAGACAAAGACGTCTTGATCAGGCCAGTCTTGAGGTCTGTGAACGCTAGACGATCGCTACACATCAATTGAGAACTGACATTACATTAAGCACTCCAAAGGCTTGTTCAGGGACAGGCTATCCATTTCAGTGGTGGAGCCACGGAGCGTACGCAGCACTGGAAAAGTGAAAGAAGTGAAAGCACTGGGCGTAGCACCAGAAAATTTTTACTGACCACGCCCTTCAGACGCTCGGAAAATGAGGGAAACGCCCTATTTAGCTATATTTTGCATCGTAAACATAGCTGTAATCAGCACCAGATAGGCAGGTCGTTTTGATAAATTCGCAGTGAGAATTTATACCCATCATTGGAAGTTACTCTAGTAAAGTGAAAGAAGAAAAGTTTAGTGACTAGTCCAACATATCAAGTACAAATTAAAAATTGTTTCTTTAAGCTTCATTCCAAAATGATTTGGCACTGGTCCATCTAGTCCTTCGATCTTAATATTTGAGGAAATCTCTCCCTTCGGTACTTTATACTTGTCTAGTCGGACAACGGCATCATTTTTTGCAACAAGCTTCAGCAAAAGTAATTGTTGTTGCAATTTATATCATTTCATGCACGTTATGGTACAGACTCTTTGATGAGATTGTTTCAACAATGGCAGCCAACAGGGATCCCCTATAGCCAGCGGCATGTTCAAGCTGAGATAACAAGGGATATTGGAAGTGAGTGGGTCTGGGGGCAAGACCCCAGGAACGTTTTTGAAGATATGCGTTCTACTTTGGGCTTAGAATGCCTCTTCCAGCAGAGTTCGAGCATTTCTTAGAAACCAAAACCTTGCTACCAACCCTTGAAAAACAATTCTTTGCTTGCTTTTCAAGAATCTCAGAGACCACTTCTTGACAGATCTGTCCGAACCCCCCTCCCCCCCCAATTTTATTACATTTTCGTGTGAATCTTGAGGACCAAATTTTTGAAAAGTGGGGGGTCCGGACCCCCCATTCCCCCCCCTTGGGTACGCCACTGGTTGATTTCACCATGTAATTTACATCCTCGAACAAAGAATTATGCCGGCGTCTTCTTGACTCGCGTCTTCTAGCTAAATCAGCTTTAGGCTGCATTCACATTGCACAATCTTTTGTAAGAGCGTAAACGCTCGTGCAGAAATCCTCCATACTAATCCCTAAATCCCTTACAGTGTTCAGACTGCAAAAATACGTTGCAATCTGAACACTGTAAGGGATTAGTATGGAGGATTTCTGCACGAGCGTTTACGCGCTTTCAAAATGTGAATGCAGCCTAACGAAACCGGGATGGAAACGCTAACCAGAGCGTTGTCTGATTTTCTGCAAAGCATGTATTGTCTTTCATATATCATCCAAAAGGCTTAGATGAGGCCTTCTATGACTCTGAGATGTCCGAAAATCACACTTTTCCTTAGAAGATGAGCATTTAAAATGACTTAGTAAACTTCGGAGGCCTATATCTGTAGTACAGAACGCCAGAAATGGGGTTTCCAAGTTGTGAAATTGAAAAAGACAGCTTCAGAGTCTCTCAAGGAAAGAAAATTCGAACGAAAAACAAGGAATCTTTTGACTCTAAAGTTTCGAAACAAAAGCCACATTGCGTTGCAGTTGCTGATGCCGTAGTGGATTGTAAACTCGCTAATAGGCTCTTTTAGCAGCAAGACCCGGACGTCTTTGAAAACACAGCTACTTTTTCGAGATATGATAATTCGCGAGTTGCGAGTTGTCAGTTGCGAGTTGCGAGTTGTCAGTTGCGAGTTGATTTTTGCGAGTTGCGAGTTGCGAGTTGCGAGTTGCGAGTTGCGAGTTGCGAGTTGCGAGTTGCGAGTTGCGAGTTGCGAGTTGCGAGTTGGTTTCCATCATGTCAATTCAGTCTATTCTGTTGTTCCAATTTTAGATTCTAACCAAAATTTCTTATGAGTTTCTTTTATGAATTTCTGCTTGTCTTGAAGGGAAAGGGTTGTATTTTGGGGCTAAGATTTTAGATCTGAATTTGCTACAGTCACACCCAAGGAATGAGGTAGTAACCTCTGAGGTAAAATCTTAGTCCCAAAATACAACCCTTTTCCCTTCAAGATAAGTAGAAATTCATCAAAGAAACTCATAAGAAATTTTGGTTAGAATCTAAAATTGGAACAAAGGTTTTGGTATTGGTGCTTGCTATCATTTGGTCACCGACTATAAATAAGATTTCATGCAAAATATGACTAGGAGCAGAACGGGACTGAGGTGCACCCTTCAGGAACCTTTTACTTTGATACGTTACGTGTGTCTTCTTTGTTTGTACCTTTGGAGAGAATTTGGAGATCTCACATCAGAAATGGGGTTTTTTCTACTTGTAAGGGGTATGCTAAGTGTTTGGGGGGGGGGGGCTTAGTATGGATCTTGCCTGAACAGGAACTGCCCAAAGTGAGCCTGAAATGCTATAAAGTTTGCTAGATTAGGTTCTTCTTAAGTACCTTGAAGGCCCCTTGAACAGACAAAAGTATTATAGACATTTCTTCGTTTAGAGAAGTAAAAATTCATTTAAGAAACTCATAACAAACTTTGGCTAGAATCTAAAATTAGAACAAAAGTAATAGAATGAATTGATATGATGGAAAACCAACTCGTAACTCGCAACTCGCAACTCGCGACTCGCAACTCGCAACTCGCAACTCGCAACTCGCAAAATATGAGTAAAAACCAACTCGCAACTGACAACTCGCAACTCGCAACTGACAACTCACAACTCGCAGAATATAATCCCTCTACTTTTTCATGTTTTAGAGCATTCTAATTTTCCAGCCCTTTCCTTACCAGAAAGCTACTCACAGACAAACAAATTCCCTAAGAACAGTTTGCATTCTTGCATTTCCATCATTTGTGAATATGCTCATATTGCAGTTTGTTTCCCTTCTCGACGTCCTATTTTTCGCAGTGCGGCCTTGGAAAGTATACTTTTCAGGTTGCCAGTTACAGAATACTGTAGAACGTACAATAAGTCTCTCGAGACTTGCAAAAGTTTTAAAGTTGATTTCACCTTGTAATTTACATCCTCGAACAAAAGAATTATGCTGGCGTCTTCGTGACTCGCGTCTTGCTAAAACAGCCTAATGAATTAGCAGCAACGCTGTGAGGTAACATGTCGACACATCACTGGCGTGCTTATCATCTCAATGCGTGTTATTTGTGATTTATTCGTATTTCCGAACGAAATTTTCACATCATCTGATGAGCTATGACTGATAAAGACCTTTCTTACTATACTCTTAAACTTTTATCGTCATATAACTCAGCCAAATTTCTTTGTGCGACCGAGATCGACTATGAGTAGTAAAATTTCTCATCAAATTTGTTATCTGGAAATTGATGAACTAGACGTCTTGCTCAAAAGATAAGGAGAAAATTAATAAAAGACAAGGAATAACAACGAAGCATTTATCTGCAAGCTGAAGTTTGAAGCTGGAGAGCTATATTGGAAAATTTTTCTATAAGCGTCTAAGTTTTTTAGGAGTCTGATGTGATTTAGAATGAAAAACCAGGAATGCAGATTCAAGGGAGATGAAAAAGCCCATTCAAACGAACACTACAACGCGCCAAAAATACCCGTGTTTGGTAGTCCTCCGTAAATCCCGGAATCCTGCAGACATCGTCTCAAGTTCGGTGTCTAGAAAAAGCATATAAAGATTTGGTTTGATGCAGCAAGACCTTACATAATTGGAGCAAGGGGGCAGTTGCCACAGACATTTCCAAATCAAGTTTTTTTTGTTGTAGACTAGCTATCTGTCATATTCGACTTCTAAAGTCATGTGAATATTCAAGTTTAATTTTTGCCATGCTGTAAATACTGACTTAACAGATGAAAAGACATTTGCAAATGGCTAAAACTTGGTACCGCCATCTCAAAACTCGCATTCAAATCTTTTAGGAAATATTTTCCGTGAAACATACATGTTTCTGCTGAATCTAGACATTTGATTCTTGACTTGATGGCCGACATGATGCAGTGCCGTGGACCTACAGTGTCTTGATGAGTTGCAAGTGCTATTCACATGTGAAACGATTGATTGCTCACTGCCTCTTCTTTGAAGAACAAGATCAATGAGTTGAATGATTCATTTGCTTTCTGACTTCCGTTTTCATCTCCACCAAACACTAACCCCTTGCTAAAAACTTACCGTGTATGGCCTTGTGCTGCAGCCATGTGAATCCAGCCTTCATCAATAACTTACCTCTTTCACAAAGACAAGGATACCTCGTTTGTTGGTATTGGTTTTTTGAGAGCAGAAATATTATTTTGCAAGCTCAAATTTGCGTAAGCGTCCAAACCAGATATTTAACGTCTTGGCCTCAACAAATAGACTGATTGCATATTCATAGTTATCGTTATCGATAGACTGATGGACGCTCACACTACGACTCAAGAACCTTCACATTGAAAATTGGGACGAAGTTTCCCCCAATCGAAATTATGACTATTATGGAAACTATAGCAACAGTTCAGTGCACCAGGCAATGACGGATGTTCCTAAGCTGCCAGCTCAAATCTCCGATTCTAAAATACCCCAAATCCATGTTTTTAGTCATATAAACCGCAGGTATCCGAATGTCTCTCCTGTCCCAACGTGGTTCCGAGGGCCAGTTTCCTACGTCAGTACTGACCCTCGTACCGGCCAGGTCAAATTCGCAATTTGATTGGCTATTCGATAACAGAGGGCTCACTAATTATTCCAAAGTATTATTGATTGGCTTTGGCGAGAAATTGGTCAACTTTGGATCGCTGTCACGGGAAAAGAGGGCGACAGATTGAAAAAAGGATTGCTGGTTTACTTACATGTTATGTCTGTGCCCCAGTTGATGGGGTTTGAGCTCTTTCCGTCTCCGCATGTGGGAGAAATTCGCTATATTTGGTCATTTTGGGGACCATTCCTATTGATTCCCATTCAAAAATGGTCCCATTTCAAAAGGTTATTTTAAAAAATCTGTTGCATGTATGGGGATAGTGGGAGACTGACGATAGGTAATGGACTACAGCGCATCCTAATTTTGGGTTTTCGAGAATTTTGGGGGTCATTATGACGTCATAAATGGGGTCAAACAAAAAAAAAGTTGTTTTTCGACCTGAGGCTACGTTTGGAGCTGATGCTCGATGGTTACTCAACTGATTTTAGAACGGAAAAAAGATTTCAAGAGAATGGTCGTCTGAGAGTTGTTTGTCACTATTTGGGGTGCGATAGTACCCCTGGGGGCTTCGTGAGAGGGGCTCAGAAATGGGGTAACATTTTGACCCACGCCTTTTTGTGCGCTAACTCCGTTTTGCGCCGGGCAAACGACTTCGTCATGTGAAAAATCGACGTAAAACCATATTCTTTACCTATGCCAACTTTAATCTGCAATTTATCTCCAAAACTCGAGGAATAACGAGCCATTCTTATTCGGAAGCTGCGATGAAAGTTCCCTAATTTTCCAACTTAGGCCCATTTTCACGCCAAAGAAATCGTGCTCGTTTTCCTAGTAAATGCATTTGCTAACCTCCGATTATAGTCTAAATACTTTTGAAAAGGTTGAATTAAGGTCCTCAGAAAGTTTGTTTTCACTTTCTTGCATTATGTACCGCTGCATCGGTGGAAGAGGGTCGGTCATTTTTCGTCACATTTTTATACTTCCTCAAAATTTTTCTTGACTTATTACATAGTATGTTATGCATCAAAATCTTTTGGCAAATGGGTTATGATTGAAAACTCATTTGACCATATAGAGAATAAGAGAGTTTGTAATAAGTGTGCAGCTGATAATTTATGCAAAACAAAATGGCGTCAAATATACCACGATTTCGGCAACCGGTACCATGGCAAATAGGTTGGCGTAGACTCCATTTGGGGCATGGGGACGAGGTTGCTCCTGTCCAAGAATCGCAATCTCGTTCCAGAGAGCCCACATAAATCTATTCATTTCCGTCCCAAATTTTTATATGAAAGTCCGTCAGTCCCAGTTGAGCAAACATAAATAATCTTGTTGTTGTTGTCATTGTTGTTGTTAATGCTATTGCAATTACTGGGACTATGTCGTCAGCTTACTGAACTAAAACTTGCCGCACAGTAAATAAATCAAGGGTAGCCGTGACAAAATTTGAATAATTTTAAATAAAATCATATGCTGTTTAACAGAAGTCATCAATAGTACATTTCTAGATTTATCATTACTTTCAGTCTTTGATTATGATGTGCTTCTAGAATGCTATTTCGTCCCTTGTTTCCTTGCGGTAAACCTTGCTCAACAGAGCCTCATAATGAAGTAGTGAAAAAGTGGGCCTTTTTTCTGCATTCGATAGTGCGATTTAAAACTGCGTTAAGCAGACATTTAATCAACGAAACTTGGTATAAATCTGAAGAAGGAGGCCCACCTTACCTGCTGAGTAAAAATGTGAAAAATGAGTCTTTCAACGCTACATTTTCTATGTTTTTTGGACCAAAGCAAACCAGATAAATCTTCAACTAGCTGCTGCAGCAACTTCGTTCACAATCTAGTCAACTGCATCATTTGAATTGAAAATTTTATTGCATCGTTCTTTGCCAAATTTCGCAATCTGATTGGTACTTTAGGAATCTTAGAGTTTGGGCCTAAATTGGGCCAGGTTTTTCTATGGTTTTTCAGTAATATTATGAATCTCCGTCGACCAAAGAGCCATCATCAAGTCAAGGAGCACAGGGAAGCAAGAGAATCTAAGTCATAAGTCTATTTATTTCAATGTCAATCTAAAACTCGACGAAGTACGGTATTCTGTGCCGTCAAAAACAGAAATAGACCTGACGTTATTTTATTCTGGCTATGAACGGCATTTAAAGATTTGTTTAACAACAATCTAAGAGAACGGAAACAAAAAGAAACAAAATAAAAGAAAAGCAAAATTTAAACACTCTGTGTACCACAATACCATCCCGTTTTGACAGGCGGCAGCATGCGCCAGTTAGGATGGTTGAATTGATGTGAACAGAGATATGCACTGGTAAGGCCTGTGCTTAGATGGTTGAGGTCTGAGTTTTTAATGAGTGATGCCAGGGTGATGCCTAGACTCGATTACATGTCGTAGTTTCGCTCTTTGCCAGAACTGATATCGCTACAACTACGACTTGTTCCCGTACGCTTGCGGAAATGGTACAGTTCCGTACTTACTCTATTTGAAACCTTTCCGCTACTCCACAAAAATGCTCGACTGAGCAGTGTTGGAGTCTCTATCACCATTGTGTACATTCGAACATTCTACAAAATGTATCAATCTGTCGCTCGATTCATATTCTTTTTTAGAATGTAGCTGTGGGCTTAAATCATCTGCTACTTTTTCCTCACAACCACTGAGTCTAAAATGCCCCAAAAGTGAGTTAGAACTGCTGCACCATCAAGTTAGGTATCAGTACTTCGGTAAGGGATCATTCTTGCCACAAAAGCAAAAACCGCCTTGCTCTAAGCCACATGCTGATCGGTAGACGACGGGGCGACAGAATCCTGTCGCCGATTGAAATATTTTGCCGTTTTTACAGCTCTATGTTCATAAGGAATGGACTGATGACGATGAGTCTCTTGTTGCCCTGTGCTCTTTGACTTGATGAAGGCGCTTCAGGCAATAAAGACTCATAGTATTACTATGGAAAACTTGGCCCTATTTAGGCCCAAACTTCGCAATTCATAACGTACCAATCAGATTGCGAGATTCGGCAGAGAACAACAATGTCGAATTCTCGATTCGAATGATGCAGTTGACTAGATTTTGAACAAAGTTGCTACGGCAGGTGGCTAAAGTTGTCTCTGATTTGTTTTGGTCTTAAAAACATGGAAAATGTAGTGTTCAAAGACTCATTCTGGACTTATCCCGTAAAGTAAACTTCCCTGTTCAGATTTATACCAAGTTTCTTTGGTTAAACGCCTGCTTAACGTGGTTTTTATCGCATTTTCGTTCTGAGGAGTGACCGCTGAACAGAGCTACGGCAGTCGTTCGATCCTGATTCGATCGATCTAATCATGATCGAATGCAGGAGATAGGGCCGGGTTTTCACTGTTTCATCATGAGTCCCTCTTGAGCAAGGTTTACCGCAGGGATACAAGGGACTCATCGTCATAAGTCTACATAAGGCCCTCAGTGGAGCGATAACAACAACAACAATTCAACTCGGTGAGATGATCGTAACTTGAGGGTCCTCATGGTATTGAGGCTAGGTGATGCCATGGTTCACAAAGAGCTTGCTTAAACCCACTTTAAACATAGATAAGTAAGAGTTCGCTCATTGTCTGGTCTCCAGAGAACTCCCTAAAGTGAGACACTGCAAACCAAAGATGTCCCAAGCCACGGCACCCGGGGGTAGCTTCAATATGCGGGTGACGGGGGTGTGCCATTTGACATCTGAAATCGCACCCTAAAAGTTATAAATTTTCGTGAAAATGGAACCCCAAAATTTATAGGCCATTGAGAATGTATACCCTAAAATTAATGAAATTTGATCAAAATCAATAACCTAAAGAGTTATCTCTCTAAAATGACACTCCAAAATTTATGACGACTTGTGATTTTACCAAAAATGATGCCCCAAAATTTATTTTCTGCTCGAAAAAAGGGGCACCCAAAATAGGGACATCCCGTACGTGCTTATATGGTAGTTACCCCCCCCCGGACCACAGCACCGCTATTCCACCAACAAAAGAGGTTTCTATGTTCAAGATAGCTATCAAGGAACATCTTGAAATTGATTAGACATTGAATGAAGCTAAATTCTCATTACCGGACTCAAGCAACTAAGTATACTCCTTTCCGTATTACGTGGTAGATATAAGCGTGGATAGATGGCAGGTGAAATTTGTGATAACGCAAAATCGCTTTTGTGAACTCGGGTTTTGAAAAAACACTGACAGAGTCCTCATGTTCTAACTTTATAATTGTCTATCCAAAAAAAAACATTTTTGACCAGAAAATCCACATTAACTTTACAGTTGCTGACCAAACACGACGCAGGTCCTTTTTTGACTAGTCAGCATATTGATGCTAAATCGACATGTCTGTAACTACAAGATATTAAGTTTGGAGTGCCACAAGGTTCTTGATTTGGTCCAACACTCTTTCTAGAAATCATCAATTGCTCACGGCCTTAACCGAAAGAGAGGCTCCTTCGTGACGCAGGTCCTTTTTTTAACTCAATCGGTACATTAATGATAAATTCCACGTTCCTAAAATAAACGATATTAGTTAAGGAGTCCTTCAAGAATCTTTTCTCGGCCCACTCCTCCTTTCAGAAATCACCAATCACATACGCCTCTGCTCAACGGGAGGTTCTTGTGTGACGCATCGGCACATTAATGAAAATCATTAATGCACCGTTTGCAAAGGTAAGGTAACATCGGCATTTGACTTTGGTATTTACAAAAACAATAGTGGTAGCTAGAAAGTCAAGCAACGCTTCGTGTACTCACAATCATGATTATACAAGAGATACCAAAACAACAACCTGGTATTAATCTTGTATTGATAAACAATCTGAAAGTTATCATGTGTCCTATTTGTTGAAGAACTGGTTCCACTATTCAATTCGCTGCGATCTTACGACAGCATGCTTGCATTTTTAATGAAATGGCTCTCGATGAGATGGGGGAATTGTCATGAGGAGAAATTAACTTTAGGAAAAAATGTTTCTCGCCCTCAGTTGTTTTGATAGTCATAGATATTCTGTCCTAAGAAATTTTGTATTTAATTGATGCATGTATATAATATCTAAGGGTTAACAACATGACTGATTTCTCGAGTCTCCTGTTTCCCTATCCTCTTGACTTGATGGTGCAAATTCGCTCAGCAGAGTATCAGAGTATACTCTGAGAAACGTGGCCCTATTAAGACCCTCACGCACAAGAAAGTTAGGTGACAATCAGCTCGGAAGGGTCTACAAATTTCATCACAATTCAAGCTTCAATAGACAGTGTGACGCTTACAGTGCTAAACATGCTAAGTTAAGTTTTCGATATAAATTAGACGCAGAATGGCATCTGTGCTGCATCTTGATTCGGCGAGGCGATATCTGAGATTGGGCCTAGGCAAGGTCACCTTCTTCACTGATTTAGAATCAAGTCCTGTTGAGCAAGGTCTGTCACAGGGATTTAAGAGACTTGGGTAATCAGTCTTGCTAGCGACCCCCTGAAGGAGCTACTCTAAACGGCTAGGCTTTTACCGCTCTTGTTCACATATAACTAATATGTAACATGCAGTATGTTCGAAAGCAAAACATTTTTGATCGTCTGAATCATGTTGAAATACATCATTGCAGGTGTTTAAAAACAATTTGAAATGTTTCAGGGTAATTTCCATTCATCTTCTGTTGCTTATTTTAATGAATTAATCATCAGATCTTTCCAATACTCATCATTTGATAAAGCACATACGGATACAAACATTGCAAACATGATATTCAATAATTTATTTAGCTTCTATATTTTCCGATGTTTCTACAAACATTGTACCTTTCGTAATATTTGGTCGGGTTTTTTTTTGTTTTCAATTTGTTTTGAGTGGGCTTGTCAGGATTTCTAGCTACTGAAATTCAATTTAGGCCCACTGTGCATGCCGCATCCAGGCATGGGACCCCTAGTTTAACGTCCCTTCCGAAGGACGACGAGGTGAGTTGCGAGGTCAGGCCACATAGGTCACCCATCCGAAATCTGACCTTACTCGACCAAGCTTAACTTCAGTCACCTGACGAAAACTGTATAAGCCACTCGGCCACCCGGGTGCATCTAGAATCTACTTATTTGCAACTTTGCGCAATCATGCAATGAACAGAATCCTGCCAGTTAGCCCAAAGAATTAATGCATTTCTTGTCATTTTTTTCCGGTAATTCTTGAGCCCGTAAAAAAGCTGTAACGTAAATTTTTAAGATCTTTAGTTGCGAAAAGCGTTTAAATGGGGAAAACACCTCACCTGCCAGACCCGGGGCTGACAAGCGAGGTAAATTTCAGCCATTGTTTATATGAGATTTTTCACCCCACCTGTCAGCCCCGGGGCTGAGAGGCGAGGTGGAGTAAAGTCTCTCTACCGTTAAATCAGAATGAATTGACCAATAAGAAGCAACGAATAGTTTCAATTTACCTCACCATACCGGTGGTGTTTCGTTTATATGGAAAAATTTGACCTCGCCCAGATGAGACTCCACCTCTAGTGAGGTGGGACTTCACTATACCGGTGGTGTTGCGTTTGTCATGTAGAAGCGAAATGAAAAAACAAAGGATTCTATTGCAAGGTAGAATCTCACCTCTCAGCCCCGGGTCTGGCAAGTGAGGTGTTTTTCCTCATGTAAACAGGCCCTAAAAAACATCAATTAAGGCCATTTTCCAGTCAGCGAAATTCTCCGAGCGGGCGGAATCTTAGACAACTAAAAGTTGCTCAGCCATAACTATCTATTCAATTTCAGAGCGACATTTTCTCTCTCAAGCAAAAGAATTTCCGCCCGCTCGGAAAATTCCACTGACTGGAAATCAGCCTTTACATAGCAATAATCTCAACAAAGAACAATCCGCTATTTCATTTCACAGATCCCACTTCCCTTGAGACACAAGAAATGCATTTTTAAGGAAAATATGCTTTCCTTAACTTTTACCAATTCTTTGCTTTTTACTTCCTTTCACATTAGCATTCCATCAACAGATCAAAATGAGAAGCTTTGAAAATGATGAATTAGCTCAATCTCTAGGGCCATGCAAACAGTGGTGATTTCTTACTCACCCGGTGCTCGTAAATATTCTGTTTGGTGAATATGTGGTTATCAAACGATTAGGAGGTCAATGTTGGAAAATGTATGAACCGAAGTTTGACGTACAGACCAAATACGGTTAGGTCCGTGCAAGGAACTAAAGTTCAAACATTTTTCCAAGATGGATCAAGCAATCTTTTGATAACTGCTTTATCAAATGGCAAAAAGGGGGCCGATTTTTTTCAGAAACATGGTTTACATTGATTTAAACTTTTTTTAATGTGTTTTGATCCCGTTGTGGTGGTTTTGACGCTTGCTACGTTTGCATTTCCTTCGTGTATGATTAATACTCTCCATTCCGCCTTTATACCGAACATTGGCTTTTGGAGATATTTTTATGTCACTAATTCGAAAACCTTACGAGATTTTCTGAACAAACAAGGATTCTTACGGATTGTGGTAGGTTTTTCATGAAAATAGAAGGATTTTTGCAAAAGGTGCATGACATTTCTCTTCTTGTTTGATGTTTTTGTTATTTTTTTGAAGCACCCCCTCGTATTCATGTGCTCAGAATGATCAGGGGCTCTCAGGTTGTTTAGGCCCAAATGCGAGAGTCTGTTATTTTGCTCGGTCTTCCAAAGACCGAATTTTTAGGCCAATGAAAGACATTCGTAAAACTGGACATCAAGCTTCTATCACACAAAAGCCCGAACGAACAAAATGACGTTACATACATCGACTATCAACCATAAAGATAAATGGGGAATGGAGATGTATCTTGTGGCGTAAGGAAAGTCCTCAAGTGCTTTTGAAAACGAGCTCCCACGCGTCGGAGTCGTAACTGAAACACGAGGGCTCCTAAACGATCCACGCAAGCGACGCAGACAGGAGCGAGCCCGGCCTCAGTGAAATTTCCATAGACTGTAGTTTTGAAACCCAACTCCCACCGATCCAGGCAAACGACCCAGACAGAAGTTGAGCAACTTGGAAAAAGAAAACAGTGAATTTTTCCTAGCCTGTAATATTTAAAGCCTAACTCCTACCGATCCAGGCAAGCGACCCAGACAGGAGTTAGGTAAGAATCGGGAAATTGCGAATCTCTCTCTCTCTCTAAGTGCCTTGTTCTTCCAGAACGTTGGCGGCCATGGTTCTCCATAAGTCTCTGTCTTTTGCAGTTCTAATTATATCCTTTTCATTGATCTTCATCCAATGGCTGAGACTTGAGATGAAAGTGAGCCTCTGTCTTCCTCTGGCTCTTTTTCCTTCAATTTTTCCAGTTATTGCTACATCTTCCAGTAACATGCTCCATCATAGTTATTGCGAATCTATATTTTTCAAATCTGGAGTTTAGTCTATTGAATATGCTTTGACATTTAGAGAGTCTATGGGAAAGGTGTGCTGCGAAGGACACTTACTCCACAAAATGAAAGCATCTCACGCTACATATAATTCATGTAGAAACGATTTATAATAAACGCTAATACAAAATCATCGCTACTGAAACCTAAAATGTCAAAATGTCCATTAAATGAAAAGGTTTCTTTCTGAGTCAGCAGATGAAGCCTGACTATTTAACAATACGCAATAATTATAGTGCATCCTGAAGAGTGAGTATGACCGATATATCGATTCAGGCGGATTTGGGTAACTTCTACTATGTAAGCTTTCTGGGAGGGTTTGGGTGGGACTTCGAAAATTTCTTACTGCTTTCGTGTACGTTGTAAGAGAATGAGGTGGGGCTGGTTGTTTTCATGCGGTCATATCGCTTACTCTCGCTTCCCCTGATTGGGTGAAGACATACAATGACTTTGTGTGTTATTGGCCGACTAAAGTCACATTGGTAAGAAAATTGATCCCATTGGCTGTCTCGCATCATATTTTGGCGCGGTAAGGTCACCTGACTTTCTTGGAAGTACTTTCCCACGGCATTTTTCCTAGCTGTCGTTATAAATAACATATGCAATTAACGCTTCTAATGTCACTTGTATCGTTTGTAATCCGCGCTTTGAAAGACCGTTACCTAATGCCCTTGTTCTCCTAGCTACACAAAATTGCACCTCGTTTATTCGCAGGAGACCGCGTTAATTGCCCCGACCAACCGCTCTTGGGTTGTTAGCCATTCGCTAGTTGTGTGTTGATTTGGTCCTATAATCCCCATTGAGAGTGATCTCAGTTTCCTTGGTCTTTCCTCGGGGAATTCCTAATATTTGGCGAAAAGAGATGGTCTGTAGATTGCAGATCTCTGTTAAATTCCCCGCAGTGAGGGTCTGGGTAAGAGCTTCAGGTCTTTTAGGTTTCCAACTCACTCTAATGCGGGAGGTGCGGAACGAGGTTTCTAAGGCCTTACACAGTGGCTGCAGGAGACTATTAACCGCATTTGATGAAGTTTCATCAAATTTTGAATTGAAAATTCTTCTTCAAAATTTAAACCAAGAGGTCTTTGAGCAATATGCAAACTCTTTAGCTGTCCTTTTTAGCGGACTAGCCATTAACAAAGGAACCCCTTCCCTGTTGTCCATTTCCAAGGCAACGCCGGTCCCATACGGCTTTACAAAGTGCGGCTTTTCAGATCGATCAGAAACTTATCAATTTGCTCTGTTGCCGGTCTGAGGAGCCGTACTTTCGAATGCCATATGATGATTGATTCAGAGAGTGAGTCATGAAGCTTACAAACACATTTTGGGCAAGGCAATACAATGAGTAAGTATAAATTCAATTTTCGAAGTGAAAACAGAATCAGTTTTTCAATAGGATGGCTATGAAATGAAGATATAATCTATGTACAGATTAGTCTTGCAATCTACGTCTTAGGTAAAAGAAGCTTTTTAGACTTAAGGATTGGCCTAATGTTAAGAAAATTTTAAGCAAAATATTATCTGATTTCATGGCATTCACATCTATTGCTTTCTGTTAACTTCTCAAAACAAAGCGATTTGGCAACGCAAACAAAAAGACGTCTACGGTCGATGAAGCGCTAATCGAAGTCAAGGACAGATGTTATAACCATTGTTTCAGTCTTAATTGATTGACACCAATGTAAAGGGATTACAATTACAGACAAAAAGTTTCTCAAGTGGCAAGTCAAATAAATGAAGGCTGCATGGCTAAGTATCACCCTGCGCATATGAAGAGAGATTATTGGGAAAATCCGTCGGTGTATATAGAGAATTAAAGGATATATTTACACAGCTGTCTCAATTTCTAATATGTTTCTGATTCAGAAGTTACCTAATGAGCATTCTCCTATACCTGCGATCTCTAACCAAAAAGTATATGGAAGCACGAAAGAGGTTTAGATATGTCTTTCTTCTCTCTAGAAGCACATATCTTCCCCCGACCATCTCTCTCTAGTGCACAACAAGATACTTAGCCATGTCTCAGGGATACCTGCCTCAGGGAATCTTTCGTAGCCTTGTTTACTTTTTTTTTAATGTAGGACGGGAAGATTTCTGTTATTTTAAGCTAGTTAAGGTCCGCTATGAATATTGCATCCAGGTTGGGAACCCTTTGTTTAGTGGTTTCTTTCAAAGGACGTCGAAGTGACTTTCTTGGTCAGACATTTGGAAAGTCACCGATCCTTCATTTGACCCCACACGACCAAGCTTAACTTCATCAACGTAACGAAGCTGTATAAGCCACTCGGACCCACCCCTTAACTTCAGTTTGCAAATTGTTGGCCAGTAATGTATGATTCTACATATCTACCCCTGCCATTTCTGTTTTCGCTAGCCTGCATGCAGACTCTACTGATTTCCTAAGAGAATCAGTAGAGTCTGCGAATCAGCCACATATTTTAAACATATTTATTTCATATTGTAAACATTTATACAGGGTACAATTTCAATAAGAGTATTGTTTTACAATTTGGTCCTGTTCAAATTAAAGCACCTAACAAACAATTTACAAATAAATTAGATAAAATATACACATGTGACTACAATAAGCTATCTCCAACATTAAAGATTTTTCGTACCCCAACTGTCTAGACGTTGATTTAAATGAGTTACCGAGAGGGCCTCTTTGACATTGTTATCAAACTTGTTTCAAACTTTTGTTCTATGGTAAGCGAATGCCTTTTGGCCACTCACAAAGTTTTTGCAATATTTCAAAAAGCCGATTGCGCGAGAAACTTTCTTTTTATGTTCTGTATTTGGCACCTTCACATTAGACAATTGCCTATAAGGAGACCGAAGTATTTCACCTATTCACTAAATCAATATCAGTACCACCTGCGTGAAACACTGGCAACAAAGCAGGCTGCACTCTCATTTTTATATTTTGCATTTACCAAACTATCATAGCCTGTGTTTTTGACGACGTTAAAGGATGACTTGTTACCTTGAAGCCATTTCTCGATATCGATAAGTTCAGCGTTTAACACCATGTGCAATTCATCCAAGGTCTTGGAGGAATATGAAATTATGGTATCATCAGCATGCATGTTTGTCTCAGCCTTCTTTAGTGCAAAGGGAAGATCATTTATATAAAGCAGAAAAAGCAGTGGTCCCAAACAAGACCCTTGTGGCATTCCGATATCAATATCTTTGATGTCAGAAGAGACGCCATTTACTTTGCAAAACTGCTTCCTGTTATTCAAATACGATCGAAACAAATCATGTTCAATGCGACTGATAGCATAGAATTTCATCTTTTCTGGAAGAACGCCATGATCAACAGTATCAAAGGCCTTTTCAAGGTCAATGAATATCATAGCTGTAAATTTCTCTTTGTCAATGTTGACATTGACAAATTCTTGTATTGCTCATTGAATTGCCTTCCCTAAACTTAATGGCGTTAATTCAGCCTAATTGTGCCCTACCAATCACGGTTCGTCAAACAACTCTCACGCGAGATCTAAGTCAATCCAGTCCGAATTTTTGTCCAAAGATACTTTTCAAAAGTCGTCGGTCCATATATCATTTGCTAATATCATTTACATCAACAGCTTTATAAATATTGCATTCCTTTTCTAGGATATGGTCACAGTGTACCACGAACGTTCCTTGGGAAGTTATTTTGTATCCTATACGCAATGATTGGAGTACCACTGAACTTGACGATGTTTCAAGCGATTGGAGAGAGAATGGGGGTACTGCTTTCATTTTCAATTAAAAAACTCAAAGCATGCTTAAATATGAAGAACACTGAAGTGTCACTTGTGCAGCTGGTAGCAGTTGGTCTTGTATTATGGATCGTTTCTCTCTGTGCAGGAGCTGCCCTCTTTTCCAGGTTTGAAGCATGGGACTTCTTTACGAGTTTATATTACTTCTTTGTAACCTTGACAACAATTGGATTTGGCGATTTAGTTGCATTGCAAGAAGTGAGACACGAACGGACCAGAGATATCAAAACTATGTATATAGCTGCTACGATGATTATGATATACGTAGGCCTAACGATAGCATCCTCAGTAATCAATTTACTTGTGTTAAGACTCATGGAGCTGCAGCAGCCTAAAAAGAAACGTCATAAGCTATCCGTGCAGCCTGGACCGCGATGTAATCATTGTCAAAATGGAAAACTATTGAAAGTAGATACGAATGAGGACTCTGGAATAGAGGCAAACCAAAGCGTCATGATCCTCAAAAACTTCGAAGATGAATTATCGTTCACATCGTATAGACAGCTACATCAAAAGAGGAAGTCCATCTAGCTCCATCACATATTTGTCTTGGTCTCATTCAGGTTTCATAGCAAATCAATTTTTCATGATTCTCAAGAATTTCGAGAAGGAATTGTTGAATAGGCAACAAAGGGAAAATCGAATGGAGCACCATGACATATACCGCCTGATTGGAGTGCTCTGGAGAGAGCAGGACTGAGATCATCAGCTTAGATGTTCTCACCCCTGAATGAAGAATAAGATACGTATTCTATAAACAGAGGCAAGAATCTGCTGGAATGTGGATAATTTCGTCAACAGAAAAGCGCCCCAAGTAGTTGTCATGTTGCAGCATTTGAATCCATTTCGGAAAAGCACACACTCGATATGGTAAAATCCTGCTCCAAAGAAGAAGTTCTTCATCGTTGATGGTTCTGCAGGTATCAGGTCTGCAGCAACTTTCGTTGAATTTGACATAACAACGTCAATCTAATTTCATAGTGTAGTTATGAAGCTCTGTTTGGAAGCTAGATTTTTATCAGATAACGGAGTCATGCCTTAGCAATATGTCACAGCCGTCACAAAGCACGTTGTGGGGTGTGAAATTCCCTGTAGGTATGGCAGTCGACAAATGAAACTCAAGAAAGATTCTCCCTGCAAGTTCATATACAGGTGAGACGTTCCCATCCGATTTGTAGCGTTATCTAACAGAAGCTTTTGGAATCTTAGAAGATTCTCTCACGTCAGCTTTTCTCCTCATAAGGCTTTTCGGGGGAAACATACCGAATCCATTGCGACCAAGAACGCATTAAAATTACAGTAAGCTCTGGATGACGATGCCCAGTGATAGCCCTTTTGTCAGGCAAATAAAAAGCTCGCACTAGCCCATTTCTAAACTACCTTTGTGACCGTCCTCAAAGGAATATTCTTGCTGATGCTTCATAACAGCAAGATGGCCCGAAATGCAACAGGCCACTTGATCTTGATGTGTAAGCATGCTGGAGAATATAGTTTTATTCTCGAATGTACTGTTGCAGTTAAAGAGCTATCTCTAAAATTAGTACCGGGTGAGAAAAGTAAATACTGCACCTATCTAAAGAATGTTTCTTCTGCGGTCATCGTCTCTTTGAGGCTTCGCAGTAATTTGGGAGATTTCTCCCGATTTTGCATGCTTTATTTCTTTGAGAAAACAACAATAGATACATTCACTTTAACTTACAACACTGTGTATTGTTCCTTTCTTGTTTGTTGTCTTCGCCCTAACGTTAGTGACAAGTTTTGATAGTTCGGTTCTTTTTGCCGCCATGTTGGAATCACTTAATGCAAAATCCCCCAAAGCAAAATTCTGATTCGACGCCAGCACTCGATGACGCTCACGCACTTGCACAACATTATTGTAACATGGGGCAAAAAAGCAACTTTCAATGTGATTTGTCATGAAAATAAGGCCGAAGACACCAAACAAGTAGAATATACAGTATTTGAACCAATTCCTCGTGACATCTTGGCGGTATGAGTGCGAAACTGGTGAGGTGATTCTGGCAAGCCCAACGACATCTTTTAGGCCAAAACAGCAGTCTCCTACTACTCATGAGATAACAGCAGCAAAAACACAATCCTCAATTTGCCTACTCTCGAGTACCAAATAATCGTCCCCCCCGTTTATAAATTTTCGAAAAAGTTCCCAAACCCTTCCCTGCTTTTATTCCAACCCCCCTTTTATCAATGTTTGCAAAAATGAAATGATAGTAAACATAATTTCTGAATAAACGCAAGAAAAAGTCTCAAGAAATGCATTCAAAAGAACCAGAATTCATCAGTGCATGTATCAGTAACATCACTGTTCACATTTTCAATTTATTAAAACGCCCCCCATTGCTCCAATCCCCCCCCCGATCATTGCTATATCGAGCCATTTCCAACCCACTCCCGATTATTCTCACCAAACCCTCCGTTTATTCAGTACTCGAGAGCAGAAACCTGAGTCACTCAAAAAAAAATTTTGGAAATTATCAAATTGTTAACAAAAGCTAAAGTGCTTTTTGAATCATACAAAAATTCCGATGAATTATGATTTCAAAGAAAGAACACTTGCTTTACTCACTCAATTATAACTAAGCTCACATGACGGACGTGGCTAGAATCTTTTGTGTCGGGATCCACAAATTCTTAGTGAGTTGTTACATGGAGTCAAAATCAACTTAGACAACAAGAAATTGAATTCAAAACAGTTCTTAATATGACCCTTCTTTATTTTTACACACAACTCTATCAAATGATGCAAAATGCTCAGGAGATGTGGAAGAAATATTCAAGGCTATAGAAACTGAAATTGCATGAAATCTTTTTCAGAGAAGCAATTGGATCATAAGTATTTGAAAAGCAATGGATTATTTCTGAGGGATATTACACCTTCGTTTTAAGGAGGTCAAAGTCTAAAGTAAGCTCAGTATACAGCGATTGACTTCAGGTTTCAGCAGTTAAAATATCTACCTACGCCGTTGTCCTAAATTTCCCATCACTGCCTACTTTCAACGGTGGTAGGATGCGACCTGAACTGCTAACGAATTTGCTGAAAAGCGTTGAATTTCGAGTCAGAATACTATGCAAATGAATCTCTTTATAGAGCCTGCTTATATGAACCGAGTTATGCCGCCAAAAGGAGATTTGCATAGAGAGGCTTTAAACATGCTATGAGTACGAGTGAATTTCTGCCACGCGGCAGAGACAAAACGACCTATGCTTGTACCCTAGGTACCAGACTCTCCCAAGAAAAGAAAATTGAGATTTCCTTTGAGTCTGGTACCCAGGGTACTACGCTCGTTGCTTGCAATCAACTATCTTAGGTCGACAATGGACGCTTAGGTATACAAATCTTTCCCACTCATCTGGATGTGCCATCATAATCCTGTTTGGATCCAAACCTAATGGAGTATTTTGCCTCGTCGTGACAAAAATCTCCAGCAAATAGAACCAGATGAATGCTCATGGGAAGTCAAACTTAAAACAGCATTCAAATCAATTTATCAAATTTCTCAAATCACTTAGTTGGTAGCTAGTGTAGATGAGGTTAGAGAAGATAAGTTTTGTTTTGGTCTTAAGTTACAAGCGATCATACAAAAAGTTTTATCTCAGAATCCATCCAAACTCTTTGATAAATTTACTGAGAAGTCAACCATACTAAATATTGGGCGAAAAACTGCTGTAAGGCAATCCCAAGTGGACAAGGCCATACTATGAGTTACATTGAAAGTTCGGCCAGCTTGACTGAATGAATCAGCTTGAAAAAATATCTCCAATTTTTACAGGTTGGAGGAGGGTACAAAACGCTTTGACGATAGTTGTATATCCCACCCATATCGGTGGGCTTGACGGTTCAAAATTACATAAACGAGGGTGATTCTGGCAGATATTCTTTAAACATGGGAATCGGCAATGGATGGTTAAAAACGGATGGTTTTTCGCAAAAATTCATCATATCTTAGGGTGCGAGGGAAAATTTTTGCAATCAAAGGTGCATCGCTTTCAAAAAATTGGCCCGTAAATACCACTCATCTACAAGTCGTGTGCTCTCTCCTTTGGGACTTGGTGGGGCATCTATTGAAGAGCAACTGTTCTCGTAACTCGCTAGGATTAGCAAGGCATCATCGAAACATCCGAGATAATTGACATTAAGCCGATTTGTGTTACTTCTTTCTAAATAAGTGTGTGGTAGCGATAGCGGTTAGAGAAGATGTTGTAAAGGATTCGTATAACGTCTAAATAGAGAGAATAAATCTGTCTCAATTTATATATCATGTGAGATCTGCCATGACACAAAATTACTGGTGCAAAACACTTCAGTTGTTGTCACTCGAGGGCATTTTCACGTCATATCTAACTTGAGACAGAGCACGATCAATTTCTACAAGCCCTGATTTTAAAGGATGACTTTTTGCATCCGATAAAAAATTTGTATAATTCTAATGACCGTAAAATGACAATGAATTTATGCTAATTTATGCAGATGGTATTCTTTGATTTTTCTACCAATCAAAGCACATGTTTTATAACACCGGATAGGCGTAAGAAGTTTCCAAGGTTGTTAAAATGCGCTATCATGAATTATCCAAGAATTTTAATAAATCATACCTATAATCCTTCACAAAATATATTGAGACCAACATCCAAATTCCAAAACTTTGATTCCTCCTTGTCTCTGCTACAGAAAAGATGTTTCTCCTTGCTCCTGTAACTTCCCTTTCCCCCTTAGTCAATTTTGTGACTCTAAGCAATGTTTTTCAAGCAAATTTGTAGTCACGCAAAGATAACACTGACTGAGGGAGAAGGGGAAAGCAGTCTCACAATTTTTGTGAACGATTGTAGATAATTTCACAACCCACATGCTTACTGAGATCGAAAATTTTATTTCACTAAATGCCAGTCTCCACTAGACGCTGTTCTCGATGATCGGCCTGGAAATTTTCAGTTCTTACGCTGCATTGGTCTTCATTTGCGTTGCTTTCACCGCAAATGCACGAAAATTCCGTAGGGTAGGTCAACAACTCAGCGAACAAAATTGTCGGACAAAGAGTAGAAACTATTTCTATTTTGCCCCGCAACGAATTTTTTCGATACGTCGATCAGAAATGTTCTACTGCGCATGTGCTGTCGCATACTTTTGTGATGACTGTGTAGGAAATCGTCTAGTAGTGGATCGTAATGCCGTCCAAAAACTAACTGACACTTTATTCAAAAGTGCTTTGCGAAAAAATAACGGGTGAGTGGTATCCCGTCTATCTCCTAAGGCGGAAGACCAATGACACTTTTCGGCATAACCTCAGACTGATGAAAATCTTCGTAGTTTCGCTCCTTGATAGGCTGACAATCGCTACAACTACGACTCATAATCAAACTAATCAAAAGTTCGGCCAGAAATCGATGAACCTCGCATTGATGCTGGAAGCCAAGAGTTTAGGCCAGGATCACAACTCTACAATTCTAAAACGCCTGAAATTTGTATTTCATTGAGGTTTTAAAGAATACCAAACCAACCTGAGTCAAGATGAGTACTTCTTCTGTGTATTCTTGAAGGTTCCTTCACTTTGGCATTTTATTCTTAGGGTTTCACCACAGCAATCGACATCGATCCTTGCACGTGTTACACTCTTGAAACCTCAAGAACTTGTAGCGAGTCCAGGACTAAAGGGAGGCTAATCCTTGGAAAGAGATTTAAATTTTGATATCCTATTGGTCAGTTTTAAGATGGTCAGCTATTGTTTCGAATTCTGCAATCTCATTGGCCGCACCAGTTTTACGGCGATTTTGGCAGGATTTTCAGATAGCGTTATTATTATTATCAGTCCCACTTGCAACGGAGTGCCATAATCCAGTTAAAAAAACAAAGCGAAAACTGGGACTGAGGTAGTTAGTCTAGCCCCTAGCTATAAACGACCATAAAATCCATGGATTATCCGCATGGCTGTTAAGCAAGTTTCATTGCCTTGTCAGAAATTGAATTGAAAAGGCTGCTATCTGGCAACGATGACGCGAACAAAGGGGCGTCGAAGAATGAAGAAACAAAGAACAAGAAATTTTCTCTTCGATCACAATGTGCTTTGGATAAGATCACATGTCACATTATTAACGGAGGCTTGGAGTGTTAGCCTCCAAAATAAAAGAAAAGTATACAGAATAAAATCACTTAAACTATTGCATGGACTGCTGCATGGTTGTAAACGCAATCGTGGGTTACGCTCTTATTCAGCCAATAAAATTTCCTATCTTGAAGAGTCCAGTTTGATTGGCTATTCGAGCTTCCTATTTAGACTTTTGCCTTTTCATCCCTTGCTTCCCTGCGTTGTTTGATATCACTTGGTCAACAGGGACTCAAAATATTACGCTTAAAACGTGAGCTCTATTTAGGCCCGCCAAGAGTGCTTCCGTATTAACAAATCAAATTGCTAGAATCTAGCTTTCAACCAATCGGGAGGCACAATTCAGACATTTGTTGTTGTTGCATGCAAAAACCATTGATAAAGCCAAGAGCTCCGCAGCTTCGATGGATCTATTTTTCTTCTACAGGAGAAAATTACTGCTTGAAGGGTATACATTTTGCGGCTTGTAGGTCAAGACAACATTTGCACTTAAAGTTTTCCTTTCAATGTTCAGCCTCTTTAAACCACATTTTGAAGCGATTTTGTTGAGTGCACGGCACGAGAGCTCCCACTTGTTTAGGCTATTTTGAAAATTCTGGCCACTTTTAAGCGTAATATTATGAGTCCCTGTTGACCAAGAGATATCAGCAAATCAAAGAGTGCTAGGAAACAAGGAACCAAAAGGTGTTAGTCCACTTCCGATTGTTACAAAAGAACACTTAGATCGAATGGCTGGAAATTCAATTGAACTGTTTAGAATGGAAACGTGGTCTGCTAAACTACAGTGGCTCCAAATCAACAATGATAGAGGGTACTGGCGGTACAGATATTTTGCGATAGATTGCTCCAAAAGCCCTTCGAAAGCAGTATCTTCTAGACAAAACTATCTATTAGCAACATTCATGCAAAAAATTTTAGTTATTTTGGTTTGTTCAAAACAATAATAAATAGAATTTCTGTAGTTAAAATGAGCAACGAGAAAAATAAATAAAGATAAGGTGTGCACTTTTCGCCATCTTCTTGTCCCATCAAGTCCCTATACGATACTTTATTTTCCAACGAAAAATCTGAGCCAAACTAGCATTTTTTCGTGATAAAAGCTTCAGCTTTGATTGCCAAGTAACCTGCGCCTACGTTTCGGTGTTTCTAATAAGACCTTTGTTTTCTATCTGTGTTGGTGGGTAATGATAATGCACAAATCAGCAAAGCGAATTTTGTGTAACGGTGGATACAGCTGTGAATAAGACAAAGAGATAAGGTAGTTTCAAGAATAGATCTTCCTCCTTCTTTGCAGCCAGCCATAATGCTTCTCCCTCTCTGTTCAATTGACTTGACATAGTACAAGCAGAGATGTGAAGATCTATTCTTCTGGAAGGCAAATCGCTTTTTCTCCTGGAAAACCTACTTCTTTTGTTTCAAAAATTTGCCCTTGCTGCACAACTCGGCAAACGTAAGTGCTTTCACCCCTACAAGTAAGACGTTTGGAATTTACTTATTCGGGAGCGTTTCGGAGTTCTATCGTAACCTACGATTTTTACGTTGGTGGATAATTCCCTGATATGCATAACTCAGCAAGCATAACTGCTTTTATAACTCAACAAACATAAATACTTTTACTGCTACAAGCCGAACCCTTAAGATTTAATCATGGTCCACAAACGCAACTGCTTCAGCAGCTAAAAATAGAATATTCGGAACATGATTATTAGAGTGTTTCGGGCTGTTAGCAAGACCTATGATTTTCCGTTTGTGGGTAATGCCTTTATGCACAACTCAACAAAGGTAACTACTTTCAAAGCTACAGCTACTAAATTTGGAATGCAATATCAGACAGTTATAAAGGTAAGTCTTCAAAGACAGACTGCCTGTCAGTTTTCAATATCTTCCTTTCATAATGACCAAGGTCAAATAATTTCATTGAGGCAATACGTTTCCAATATCGCCACAGGAGAGCAGAATACCTTATCAAATATGCTAGCAAAGCTCTAGACTGATTACATTCGTCCAAGTTTTGCTCCATTGAATTGAATTGTTATTTACTGCTATAGTCATTCCGCTAAAACTTCGTTGAAGCGGAATGGGTATAGTGGGGGTATCGTTAGGGGTAAATGGAGCGAAAACTATGACGAATGTAATAAGTCTTGCAAAGCTCTAGAAAACCGAAGACATTTACTACTTAAATTTTTGAAGAGGAAATGTTTGACAGCTTTGATTTTCATATATTCATTTCTCAGGAGAGACCGATTTCACCTTTAATTACTCTTAAGCATAATCCAATGAAGGTTGATGGGGAATCTTGGTCTGAATTCTAACTGATGGTAGGCAACGATGATGTAAAAACGGCTGATCAAACAAGATGGTATATCTCTTTGTCAAAAGCAGCTTCGGATGACGCCAGAAGGTGCCCGACAAAGCCCTAAAAGATGCTCTACAGAATAGAAAAAGAGGCTTAATGAGGAGCCTCGGTCCGAATCCCCAAGTAATGGCAGGCAAGGCAACAATGAAATAAAAACGGCTGATCAAACAAGGCGGTATATCTCGTTGTCAAAAGAACAACTGCAGCTTCGAATGACGCTAGAAGGTACCCGACAAAGCCCTCTTAAAAAGATGCTATGAAGTATAGTAAAAGAGGCTTAATGAGGGGTTTCGGGAATCCCGAAGTAACGGCAGGCAACAATGAAATAAAAACATATGATCAAAAACGCAGAATATCTCGTTGTCAAAAGAACAACTTTAGCTTCGGATAACGCTAAAAGACACCTGATTAAGCCCCTTGGCACTCTCAAATATGCTGAGATGCAACTTTATGGGGAGTCTTAGTCTGAATTCTAACAGTAATATTTAGACAGCAGTATTTAATAATCTCGTTTTGTTTCGTACGCGGCCATGCGGAGAAGCCGGTGTTGTTGTTGTTGTTGTTGGTTAGGATCTCGTGGTCGGTTGAGTGGAGTTGAGCGTAGTTTTAGGCCATCATATCGATGGAGCCCCCAAGAATTAACACTAACTAATGACTGGTAACAATGAGCTAAAACAGCTGACCGAAAAAAGCGGTACATACCTTGTCAAGGAGCAACTTTAGCTCCTGATCAACGCCAAAGGGTGCCAGCAGATCAACAATGCGGTCTATCTCTTTATCAAAAGAACAACTTCAGCTTTGGGCTTTGGATAACTCTAAGCGGTGCCTGATTAAGCCCCGGTGAAGACACTCTCAAATCTACTCAAATAAAGCTTTATGGGAGTCTCCATTTGAATTCTTATTAAGCAGGTAACGATGACAAAAACAGCTATCACAAATGCGGTGCATTAATTTCTAAAATTTTCGGACGTTTAAATTTTTGGTCAAAAGAGTTGTCCGAAAATATAATTGTCCGAAAATTAAAGTGTCCGAATTTTTTAGTAATCAGAAAATCTAATTGTCTGGCAAATCACAAATGTCATAAGATTTCTTTGGATATGAAATGAAATTCTGCTATTTAAGATTACGATTGTTCTAACGGAGGAGCCCAGGAAATCTCAATGAAGGACAGGCAGGCAATGTCTCAATGAAAGAAAAAATCATAATTTTCAACAATTTCAACAGAAAACTTTGCCCATAGATAATCCATGGCGAGCAATATTGTATTTCTTGAACTGGATAGGGTAAATACAAAAGGATTCAATTTGCAGTAGTAAAGACTTGAATAAATACACCATTCCATTAATATAAAATGATAATGTTGTTGTGTTGGCTCAATTTTCAGTAATTCCAGTTGTCTCAGACTGGGGTTGCCATTTTGGCTTTTTCAAGCCAAATTTTACGATTTTGACTTTTTTCCATTCATCTGGCTTGTCTTTAGCACTACTGACATACATTTAGAATTCAAACCTGGCCACCTGGTGTCAGAGTCATTGTCCCATTCCTTGTCCAAAATATTAAGTGGAAATCATTAACAAATTTTAGCAATTCTTCACTTGTTCCCTCTGTCCTATTACTCGGAAGGTACTTGAGTGATTTTTAAACTTTGGAAAGAAGGCTTAAAAAAATTGTTTTGGAATGCTCAAAACGGTGCAGGTAGTGATTTTGAAGATTGTGACGGCTCCTATGAAACTCATTTGAAACTCTTTAGTGCTGAAATCCTGATCATTTTTAAAAACTCTCAGTACTGGCCCAAATTCAAAGTTCCTAATAAAAAGACGTGTATTTGACTTGAATCGTTGTTGGTTTGTTATCCTCATTAATGTTGGACTTGCTGCAAGTCTCTCTCTCACGGAAAAAACAGGAGAAGGAAAAACAGCGAGAGACTCTCTCGCTTTTATTCCTTCTCCCGTTTTTCCCGCGAGAGAGACTTGTAGCAAGTCCACATTATTGTTGATGTTATTGCTGTTACATAAGGATGCTTGTATTTTACATTTGCGCACTATGCTAGTTTTTGTTTGATACACGAAGTGAAGGAATTTCATTACATCTATTCTGTGATTTGCCAACTGATTATTAAATATGTGTCCGAAATTTTATTCATCTGTTTGAAAACGTCCACAATTTTGTCCAAAATTGTCCGAAATTTATAATAATTTCGTCCGAAAATTTTGGTCTGAAAATTAAATGTCCGAAAATAAAACGTCCGAAAATTTTGGAAATTAATGTATATGTCTTTGACAAAAGAACAACTTCAGCTTCGGATGACACTCAGATGTGCCTGATTAAGCCCCTTAAAGACATTCTCAAATATACCCAAATGAAGCATTATGGGGAGTGTCCGTTTGAATTCTTACTAATGACAGGTAACAATGATGACAAAAACAGCTGAACAAAAATGCGGTATATTTTTCTTTGACAAAAGAACAACTTCAGCTTCGGATAAAACTCAGAGGTGCCTGATTAAGCCCCTTAAAGACACTCTCAAAATATTCTCATATGAAGCATTATGGCGAGTGTCCGTTTGAATTCTTACTAATGACAGGTAACAATGATGACAAAAACAGCTGAACAAAAATGCGGTATATGTCTTTGACAAAAGTACAACTTCAGCTTTGGATAACATTCAGAGGTGCCTGATTAAGCCCCTTAAAGGCACTCTCAAAATATTCTCAAATGAAGCATTATGGGGAGTCTCCGTTTGAATTCTTACTAATGACAGGTAACAAGGATGACAAAAACAGATGAACAAAAATGCGGTATATCTCTTTGCTAAAAGAAATGTCGAGCAATACTTAATAATTTAGACTTATTCAGCTAGATTTGATGGGCTTGAATAGGAGAAAGCCTGACTCATTAATAATTAAACAATGGATGTCAACAAATTTGGAAGCGGACGTCGATCTTTAATGGAAAAATCAATAAGAACAGCATTAATCACCTTGTTAACAAACCCTGCACACCGCTTTGGCCTATTAACGATCCGTACAAGATTATCTTACACCCTGTTCTATCACGGTTCTATTATGTGCAAAATGGAAGCTGGATTGTGAAAGAAGCATGATGTTTCAATAGGAATTGTGGAAACATGGATGACCTCTAATGCGTAATTCATGCCTTTATGTAAAAAGAGCTGTACCGTATACATTAAGGTATTAAGGATTGGCCTTGATAGAAATCTACATAAAATGTTGTAAAATTGTAAATCGCTTCTTCAACAACGAGCTAACCCAGGGGTGCACTTGACCAGATTCTGGTCGGGAGACGTGCCATCAAAGCTTCGAAAACATACCGTTCCTTATACCAAATCACAGTAAAAATCGACACACTTCCCGATGGCAAGTTCCCTTGCACAAATATATGTAGTGCTCCCCCTTCCCCAGAGCTGAACTCTCTTCTATTCTGCATCGCTTTCTGCACCTGCGTGTTCGATACACGTGAAACCAAAAGAAGGGCTGAAGTTTCTCGCAGGATTGAGTGCTATTGCGTTATCAGACTAAAAAATACGATTTCGTGGGCTGTGCGCTAACTCTGATCATCAACAGCCTGCTTGCAGGCTGTCGTTGGAGTTTAGAAGGCGACGAAGAGCTCTTCCGTGATCCTTCGCGTCAGTTCAAATGCTTGTTGGGCATACGAACAGGCTAAGTTGCGAGTCTCATGGGATCGCTTCAGAACGACTCTTAGCGAATTAAGTCGACTTTGTTGCCACAAAGAATCATAGTTAGCAGCGAGTCTTTGATAAAATGGTTCTAAATTTGAAAACCCAGTCTTTTGCCCAACAGAAATATAACAGGCTGAATGCTTGCTTACGCAAAGCCAAACAAACTTTACAGTTCTAAACCATGGGCTCTGTGACATGAATTTCAAGATAACTTGTCCTTACTACTACAAAGCCTCATTTAAGCAACATCAACGACAATCAGTTCGATTCGACTTGCTTCAGTTCAACGAGCAGTATTTAAAATGCATGTGTAGCAATGCTGTTGGCTTCGTGGATGGCAAAACATTAAGGGAGGAAAATTTTGGACGAATAAATCTCAGACACGATACTTTTCCAGAAAAAATTTTCAGCCGTCTCTTTTTCACGTAAGCTCATACATCTTTTAAGAAACCTTAGACAACTTTTAAAACGATGGATTTATATTACAGTTTGCTTACTTAAGTCATGAGCGATAGGACACCGAGTGTGTAGCAGTTTAAATTTATATTAGTAGCGAGCCACCTTAACTTATTGTTTTTTGTGTCTTGAACTTGTTTTTACTTCGTACACAATCACCTTTCAATGTTTCGTAATTTTGAAATTTTCAGTAGTGAGCCACCTTAAGTGAAGATCCACTAAAAACTTTAAAAATTACGAAACATTGAAAGGTGGTTGTGTACGAAGTAAAAACAAGTTCAGGACACAAAAAAAACAATAATTTAAGGTGGCTCGCTACTAATATAAATTTAAACTGCTACACATTGGGTGTCCTATCGCTCATGCTTAAGGTCTATATTGAAAATGAATACTGACGATGGGTCAATAATATTTCAAGCTCTGGACTATATGCTGTTTTGAAGTTATCTTATGTATTGATTGGTTATCATCTTGGTTATCATAGCCGCACGCAAAAACAAACACTTCATATCCTATATTACAAGTGTCATACATTTATCTCAAGTTTTCAAGGGCTTCTAGTTAGAGAAATTTCCACACATAATTGTTGTTAAAGGTCAGATAAAGGCAAATGCGATTTTTTTATATTCATAATTTCAAACTATGGGGAATCCGATGGCAATAAAATTTTTTAGCTTTGCGATGCAAAAGGATAAGTTTGGGGGTTTTGAAAAAGGGCACTCCTTCAAAAAACCGCGTGATGATAGAGGCCTGGAACTAGCTAAGTCATGACGTGGAATGAGTCATAAGAAATCCATCACTTGAGAGGCCCAAGGCACTTGAAGAAGTAACCGTGAAGAACACACGCCGCGTGGCAGATACACATCGAACAGTAAACAAAATAAATTTTGTATGGCGGCCAATAGCTTCTCTGATATTTCCAAAGATCGAGTATTGAGCTCCACACCCTCATAGTTTTCCGTCGATGCAGAAGAATGAATTGAACACAGTCAGACCAAGCTTCCTGTGTTCTGCTCTCCTCAAGTGGGACCGACTCTGAAATGGAAACATAAAACATCATTTGAATTATTTTAATGCAAATTAGCAATTGAATATTGATTGTCTTTAGCTGTGAATGGCTGGGTCAAACCATGGTATTGATCAAACATTTAACTATTGTGTTGTTTCAAAAGACTACGGAAAAACAAGCCTTGATCTCCCCAGTGTTGGGATTCTTCCTCCTCATTAGACCGACAAGAGCCTATCGAAGGCACATTTGCGTGGCTTCACGAATAGTCTGTAAATACAAAATATATTGTAAGAGGCACCACTGGCCACCTAAAAAGTTTGCAAAGAACCAAAGAGCTATCGAAGAAAAGGAAATATAAATGTGGAGAAAGAACTTGCCCTTACCTTATCCATGAATGTGATAACATGGCCTAGTCCTGATATGGCAAAATCCGATGTCATCATGTTCGAAGAGTGGGTGAGTGCATCATTCGATTTCAACTATAATTTCATGTTTTGCACGTCGAAGAGTTCTCAGAAAGGTGCTCTGGAAGCCAGCTAATGCACTTGTAGCAGCCAATGAATGCTTAAAGTAGTTAGGATTGAAATATCTTGTGCAGACCCCCAATGTTTTCGTTGTTGCAAGTCGTACGGGTTCCCTTTCCAAGTCAGTCCACAGCTCACTGCTGCGACAAGTCTGTCCGCGCCAAAGTTCGGAATATATATTCTTCTCTGCACAAGCTGACGTGCTACGACGATAAAGTACCTACTTTCTCGACGTTTTTTGTTTGAGATAGTTAAAATAAGTAGTCATTTCTAACTTTCGTGACTTGACAATCGGTGAGTGCAAACAGACTCCTCCATTCCCTCACAGCTTTCCAATGATTCGATCGACTCATTCCACGTCACGCCTCTGCTAGATCCAGGCTCTTTTACTCGCGCGGTTTTTTTGGAAAATTTGACTGAAAAACGGAATTCGACAGGCGATTTCGATAGGTTCCAGAACTCATATCGAAATTTCGTTTTAAATTTTGAAATCTCCAGGCCGTTAATGATGGAAATCAATAAAAATGTCTTTTGCCTTTATCTGACCTTTAAGGACAATGAGAATGCTTTCTGAGATGCATTTCCTGAGAAACATGTTCTCTCTTCACTAATTGACAATCTCTACAGATTCCTTTTCGGTGCAAAACATTTCGTCGGCAAGACCTTTCGTTTTCAATCAGCAAAAATTTTTTGCTGTGATTTTTCTACTTTGTAAAACATATGTATTTTTGACTATGAAAATTTCATAAAACTAACATTTTCAGAGGCTTGACATGTCCAAAAACATTATCGTACGAAATATTTTTGCATTCAATGTTTTCCTTGTTGTTTGGACAGCCTCTTTGATTTTTGTTGACATTAAAAAGGCAGTTGATTAAATTAAGAATTGAGTGAAGTCTTAGTGAAAGTCTAAACATTCAAAATGTTGGTCGCACCATATAAAGACGATTTTGAAAAGAAAGAAGACTCTTTTTGAAGTTCGTGGTGAATTGCATGCAAATCAAATGCCAGTTTCTCTGCTTCAAAACAGCGCAAACAAAGCGCAAACGAAGAAACGGCGTCATTGACTTGCTGATTCATGCTATGGCCAAAATTTCCTGACGAAACAACTGCCCATGTTTTGCTTTCCAAACACAAAGCCTACTCTAAACTGCTGAATAATCGTCACTTATATTTCATTCATTTTTGTTATTATTTCATATTTCATTCTATTAAGGAGGCTAGCCCTTCAACCAGAGTTGTTTTTCAAGGGCCTTCCACTTAAAAACGTTAATATACAATTACAAATGAAATATTACAATATAAAACCACAATACAATATTTACAAAGTCTAGTATATAAGAAAAGAGAAAATCCTAAGTAGATTTTTTAAAACTATTCAGGGAAGATGCCTGTTTGGTATCGGCAGGAGTCATTCCATGCTTTAACTCCTCGATAGGAAAAACCATAGTCACTATGGAAAACATTTTTGCCTATTACTTGACGTTTTCAAGGGCAGTCTTAAATCTGTCTCTGAATTGCGCAGGACATGCGAAGGGCACTTTGAGATTCGGGTGAAAAGGTCACACAAGTATTGGGGAGCCAGTTCATGCAGGGACTTGAAGACCATTGTTTTAGATTCACTAGCGACGAGTTGTTCAATGGTCTTCCAGCCCAGCTTGTCGATGAGTGGTCTGCTTGGGGTGTCAAAGCTGCTGTTGGTTATAATTCTAGCAGCTCGGTTTTAAAGTTTTTGCAACTGATTAAGTTCAGTGAAACCGGCACAACCCCAAACAGAGCAACAATATCGTAAGTGTGGCTCGACAATACCAGTGTTAAGAGTCTTCAATATTTCATGCGGTAGGAACGTCTTGGCATGTTTTAAAAAGCCAATAGCTCTAGAAACTTTGGAATTGGCTTTTTAAAACATGCCAAGACGTTCCTACCGCAGGAAACATTGAAGACTCTTTAAACCCCTCATATTGAATTTTGAGAAATTTTTGCAATCCCCATTTTTATTCCAGCCTCCTTTTATTAATTCTTGAAAAACTGAATACATGTAAAAACTCTTATGTATTCAGCTAAAAAAATGACTATTGTTTTATAATCTCCAGCTTTTCCAGCTTCTCCCCGATTGTTCCAAGCCCCTGGTTATTATCATATCAAACCATTTCTAGCCCCCGATTATTCCAGCTACTCCCCCTTTTATTTAGTACTCGAGAGTAGCCACTGATTTTTAAGACAAATACCTTGTGCAGTTTTTGTTTGTAACGTTGAACTGTTTCGTTCTAGTTCTGAAACTTGGGTTGGTTGGCTGGCTGGCTGGTTGGTTGGCTGGTAATCTTCATAATCGTATGTTTACAGTGAAACGCAACTTGTTTCTTGTGTGCTCAGTAGGCTTTTCTCGAAAATCCCCAAAACGGATCACCAGCCAAGCGATTCTCCCATTCTTTGTACTTGGTGAGTAAAAAAAAAACGCCCAGCATTTGCAAGGCTACTGCTCCCAGAGAATATGAGCAATGATATTTGCAATAGCTGATTGAATAGCTGACATGTTCAATTATTTTTAGAAATTTTTCTGACTAAAATCAGTCACTCCGTCTAGATTCTGTAAGCGATTTTCCAAAATGAACCCCTTTGAGAAACCATAAAGACATGCTAAAATTACAAGCAAGAATCCCTAGTGTGTTAACCTCACAGCAATGACATTCAGCATGCGTTAGCACGTGCTTTCCTTTTGACGGCTTGAAAAAGCTTCCCCCTTATGTGAATAACTTATTCAGGTGTATTCTATTCTCCGATGAGGAAAAAATACATGAACACATCCAAGAGTCATTATTGCTAGGAAGGAGAACAATGTGAAATCTTGCTTGGTGTTTTCACTCGTTTTTGCAGGCTTTCGAAAGGGGCTTTCTGCAGGAAATCTCCTATTTTGACGGAAAGTAATGGCCGATTAAACGCCGGGTAATTTACTGAACCTAATTTGACATATCAGGGATAAAATGAGACAGTTTTCAACATCATTGCTTTGATATTCAGGGAGCAGGATTTTTCAAACGCCGGGCGTTTTATTGACTCGCCCGGTATTGTCCTGATCACTTAATCCTATGCGTGAAAGACTATCTTTAAGGACGCAACAGACATGAAGCAGTTATATTTAAGCACCAAATCCTTCATCGCAAACTCGGACATTCATAAAAATTCCGTTTCTTGATATCACACATAACTGCAGACTCCTATATGCAGCAAGCACGACGCAAACATATTCATCCAAAAAGTTATGCCCACTGCTCCTAATCCTTCGTGCACCACGCTGCTTTTTTCTATTCATTCAGTTGGTTCTTTTCCTATTTATTTTCGTTGGGATACCAACAAGCTAAATTGCGAGCCTCGCGGCACATCCCCCCCCCCAAAAGGGGCTCCAAATTGCATGCGAGGTAGCAACTTATATCAAGGTGATTCAAGGTGGTTCAAATATAGCCTCTCCGTCTCGCCGGGCACGGATGACAATAATCCATGCAAGCTCAATCTACACTCTTTTCTTCTTTTCTTCTTTTTCTATTGTTTGTAACATTTTCTGTACTCCATTATTTGTTAAATTGTTTCCTTCTCTTTTTCAATTCTGTCACGCTTTCACTTGATATTTTACCATTCTTCTCTCCACAGACAATCTCATTTACTTCCATACACTGTCCTATGCAATCTGTTGCGTCTTGGCAATCACTGCACATTGGGCACAAGATTGAGTCCTCCTCTTTCATTCCATTTTTAAAGTTATATTTACTCTCAATCATATTCAGTCTTATCCTCATTATTTCAACGACATAACAACTTAGCTTGACCACTGAGAACAAGGGGAGAAAACAATAGCAAAGTTGGGCATGACAGTGTGAGCCCCATCTTTGATATGCTCTCAACAAAGCTGAATCACAATCGATCAAAACAATACAGTCAGGACTTCATTTCCCCGACAAATTTGGCCTTACAACCAAAGGAGGCTACAAAAAACAAACAATCTCCGCTCTCTTAATATCTCTTAATATGAAATATTGCTCCAGACTCTTTACAACAAACATAGAGCAAGCATTAATCAGATACATTGCATGTTTATTACACTACATCGTTGTGTGTAACCTTTATCGCATTTGTTCTGATATTGCGATATACCGGGTGAGCCAGACAAAAAGTTCCCACTTTTAAAAACTTCATAGCACTAAGAATACTTCATAGATTTGAATGATTCAGATTTGAGTTAAAAGCCGAAGGATGGGACTGTTTCTGTGATTTTTCTCGCGGTCTTATCTGCACTAGAAGTATCGGTAAATTTAACTTGATAAAGATTTCACTGTTTCAAAATGACTGAAAAAGGGTCTAAAACATTGATCAAATTGCAAGGACTCTCCTTACACAGAATAATACGCGATTGGCATTTCACCTCTCTCAAGAGTTATACGACATCAATTTTCAAACAAATGCTAAAGATTTTCAGTCCCATGGCAATAAATGTAGAGTGGATAGCTCTCATCCACAAGCGATTGCATTTCATTTAATGGTCAGTGCGAGTAGTCCTCTATGATTTGATCGATGTTTCAGGCCATTTTTTCAGTCATTTTGAAACCATGAAATTCTGGCAAAGTTGATTTACCTTTATTTCCAGGGTTTGTGTGGCAGCGAGAAAAATAGAAAAAATACTTTGATCTTTGGCTTTACCTAGAATTTGAATCATTGAAGTCTGTGAAGTACTCTTCATGCACTGAATTTTCGGATTTGGGAACTTTTTTCTGGCTCACCCGGTAGTCTACAGACATAAAACGCTGTGTGAGAGACCATGCGTGTTCTTCTGTTATGGAACATAGCTACTGGTTATCAAATAAGTAAACATGGAACACATACTGTCAAGCAAATTGCACGTTCATCGAAGTAATCAATCATCTGTAACCTCTATCGCATCTATTCTGATACTGCAATATAATTCGCAGTGACAAAATGCGGTATGAAAAACAATCTGTGCTCCTATCGAATGAAATATAGCTTCTGATTATCAAATGAAGCAAACATGGAGCAAACATGCCTACATAAATTGTATGGTCATTGGATGTTCATTTCAACGTGCAATCTCCGCTGTGACTAATTCAATCCTGGAGTTGCATTTGCTTTCATGTTTCAGCTTTTCAAGGGTTCAAGCAAAGATTCAATGCAATCTTGAATTAATATTTTTCTCCGCAATTTCTTTCAAGCAGTATGGAGAGTAACTCACTGTTTCAAGTTATGCACGTGCTAAAACTAAGACAGCTGAATCCCAAATGTATCATAGGCCAGGCGTATCATACGTTCTTAACAAACTTGAAATTTAAGGTTTCATGGCTCCCTAAACACTGCCTTTGCAATTCTGGATCAGAAAATTCTCAAAAGAAATTTCTCTTGAATCAGAAGGACCACTGCACTTTTTAACCAAATTTGTCATGTATATTTAAGTGCTGAAAACTAACCCAGATTCAATCCTTAAATCTATCATAGATTCTCGACTGATTTTAAAGACTTTGCAGCCAATGGCAATAGTTCACGTGTCTTTTTCCTCCAATTGACTGGATCTTTGGCTACTTTGCACCAGGCCTCACCATGATGTGGCTCCGCAGTTACACATCTTTCAAGGATCGCATTCTGCTCAGTCTGAAATGAAAAAATTGCAGTTGTTTGAGATGAATCAAACGCATCTATATTGTTAACATGAATGGCTCAGTGGTAACGAGTACGCCTATCAATCTGATTGATCGCTAATTTGCCAAAACACGAGCGGACTTGACTAGTCTCTATAGTTCTACGGTAGAGGAATTACGACATTATGAGTTGTGGTCATATCAAGAGCAAGGGGCCTGGACACTGCTTCAATGAGCTTTGCTTGTAAGAGCCTATTTACACTATAAAGTTTCAAAAGAAAACGGTACGAATCTTGCAATCTTGGTCTTCCGTTTACACTTATACTGCATTCACACTGACACAGCTAAACGAGCTTTATCTAAACCAGTTTAAATTTCAACCAATCAAATGATTGGATTTTTTGGCTTGACCAATCAGAATTTGAAAACCTGGTTTAGTTTAAACTGGTTTAACTTGCAGTGTGAATGGGGCATTAGACGCTTTCGTAACCGGCACAAAATGGAAACGATTTCGAAAACAGCAACCTTCGGAAACGGCAAGAAACGTTTCGGTAAAAACGCTTGAAAGCGGACGGAACAGCATTGCTCCGAGATCAAAGCGAGACAAAGGCATACATTGCCTCCGTTTTATTCCATAAAGAAATTTTTCCATTTTCAAGCGTTTACACGGAAAAGTTTCATGCAGTTTTCAAATCTTCCCTTTTTTCGAATTCGTTTTCATTTGCGTCGGCTGAGAAAATTTTTTGATCTAAAATGGAACAATGCTACTCTGACTGTTCTTTTGGGATTTAGAAAGCTGCAATTGATTAAAGCAAACATGTGTGGACAACTCATCGAAAAAAGGCAATCATAGTCAAACAGGAGACAAATGTGATAAGTTTAAGTAGGCGATGCTACGGGGCAAAGCAGTTTCAAAATGTAGCATATTTTACACTAAAAATCGAAGATTTAGTAATATTGTGCTTTTTTGAGATTTTTCGAAACTAAAACAGCAATGAGAGGGAATTGACATAGTTATATCGCGTAGTCACTATAGAGTGCTTCAGAAAAACACAACCCAACCATAACTGAAAATCTTGAAAATTTGATAAAATTGGAGTAGATGCAATGTATACCTTCTGAAAGTACAGTCTTTTTTCTTTCTTATGATATGCAGTTTGGATACATTCATGGAATTAGTCATCGTCTAATTGATATTTCAACCCAAATCCTATCGGGGGGGATTTGTTTCCCACCTCCCCCGCTGGTTTTGTGCAGACTATTTATTAACGGCAAAAGCTATGTCCCCTAAACACCCTGACATTTACTGATTATCTATTCACTACATTTGACAATGAAATTGTTGAACAATGGGTGTCACGTGACAGGTGACACTCTCAGCAAGTTGAACTTCCACAAGTTCAAGCATAATTTTAGGGATACAATAAACCCAATGTGCCCAACAAGTGATGGCATTGAGGATACGGAGCATTTTTTGTTGCTCTGCCCTTCTTTTGATCTTCAGCGTCGAGACCTTCTCACTGGAATTGTTGAATTATTACGACCATTTGTGCAAATCACCAATCTTTCAAATGATGCTTTGATGCAACTTTTACTATATGGTGATCAATACCTTTCTTATGACTTGAATAGAAACATTCTCGAATTGACCTTATGGTTCATTCACGAAACTGGTCGGTTTGACTAAGATCTGTTGACTCTTCAGTTACGTACAAAGCAGCCACTAAGTCCTCTTATGTAATGTTATATTTCTTTGTAAATTCTGTTTCACATTAAGTGTCAGGTCTTTCTACTCCAAACAACCCACGACTTACGCTCGTGACATTTTAAAATTATCGCAACCTGTCACCTAATGTAGAACAGAATCGTTCGTATTTTGTTGTGTTGTAGGTAGATTAACTTGCTCGTCTTTATATATTGGCCATGGGGTAGTCATTGTTTTTCGCTCCCCATGGTGTCGTCCCTGTAGTGTTGTAAAGTAATTAGGGAAGTTTTGTAGAATGTAAGATTTGTTGTAAAATTTTTATATGAATAAAAAAAAAGGTCACACTGCAATATTTGGGTAAAGGTATTGAAAAAATTAATGTTTTTGATATTTTTGCGACCAGAATTAGCTTCAAAATTTGATTATTGTACCTTAAAAGAATCAGCAAATAAATTACACTCGATTGATATCAATAACAATGGAATTTGCTGACGTCAGCAATTTCGAATGATGACGTAGGATTAGCCGCCGCTTTGAGTCATCTTAACAGATTTTGAAGCGTTTGCCGACAAAAGTTATTAAACATGTATAGAATTGCGTTACGCAATGCCTTCAAAGCATCTTGAGCTACACATTGTCAATTTTTGGTTGAAAAACACAGTTCGTAGCTATAATGTCATCATTTTCTAAATTTCCTTCCAAAGTGATTGTCTATAAACATCTTTAGGCTGCGTTCACATTGAGGGCTTGTTTTTGCGTGCATGCTTTTGCTTGCGTAAACGTGCTCTTTTTTGCTTTTTCCCGTTCAGATTGATATGTTCCTTCGATCCCATATAGCAGGCCGCTTTTTACTTCTGAAATGAACAGCTCACCATGGGCGGTAGGAGACTACCGTATTAGCCTAAAAGTGCTTAAATCGCCTCATAAAGAAATATATTCATTCAAACTTACGATGCTGTGGTTGTCTCTTTCTTCTTCGTTGTCTTCTGCTAAATATTTCCACCCATGCAGTATGCACACCACAACTGTGGCCTAGTGGGCTCCAGCGCCATATTGCATTGATTCAACACTGTGCCTCGATATGAATTTCTGGTTGTCCTGGGAAGTCCCCAAACGCAAAAACGAGAAGGGATTGGGAATCGCCCCAGCACTACATGCACATGCATAGAATCAATGCAACATGGCGCCGATGCCCACATGGCCACCGTTATGGTGTGCACACTGCGTAGGTGGAAATATTTGGCAGAAGACAATGAAGAAGAAAGAGACAACCACAGCATCGTAAGGTTGAATGAATATATTTTTTTATGAGGCGATTTAAGCACTTTTAGGCTAATACAGTAGTCTCCTACCGCCCATGAGCTCACAATAGATCTCGCTTGCACGCGCGTGTAAGTTATCTGCTTGCTAACCAACAAACTTTTTCGCATGAGCAAGCTTCTTTCCGCATGCAAATATTTTGCAATCTGAACACTCTTAGGGATCAGTATGGCAGATTTCTGCACGAGCGTTTACGCGCTTGCAAAAGATTGTGCAATGTGAATGCAGCCTTAGGTATCATGTTTAAATTGAAGATGAATGATAAGGCAATGAAGAAGGGGAAAAGTGAATCATATCATCCTTATTTCATCTTTAGAACAAATTCCCTGGAAAACCATCGACTTCCCAATTCTTTCCAATTAGGTGGGCACACCCAAAATTGTCAATCAGCTAAGGATGGTTATTACTACGCCCTTGCAAAGGTTCAACGACTTCCCATTAGACTAAGGCTATTTACGGAGGGGGAGGAGTGGAAAACACCTCCCTCCCCGCGCGCCGGCTATGTTAAGTGAAAAAAAGCCCAGTAGGATTAGGGTTGATAAGCAAAGGCCAATTTCAAAATGCAGCATGCCATAACAACAAAATAAACACCGTTTTTACAGTAAAAATTACGAACCGAATTTTGTCAAAATATTTGAAAGCTAGAAGCGCATGAGGTGATAAGGTGATGCCTTTAGGAAGGAAGAAGATAAATTTATCCTTATGAGATATATTGGTTGACAATGATAAAATTTGCTCTGACAAAGATGGATGTTCACCTACTCAAATCCCCTATTGCTTTCCGGCGGCATCTAAAAGAGGACATACTCAAGAAAATGTCAATTAAATAACGAAGAATCCAACTAATCCACCGATAGTCACTATAAAAAGTGACTATGATCCACCCAACCTGGATATCATCAGAAAGGAGATAAATTGTACTTTCAGATGACATGCGTCAAGTGGATCCAAATCTTAACATTTTCTGAACAAGCTCGAATTAAAGTGAGTTGCATTATTTCTGAAACACTCTGTATAAAGAAGACGTTATCAAACCGATTGTTTCTTTACATACACGATGAGGCGGCATTTCCCAAAGTTATCAAGGACAATGCGTTATATTTTTTATTTGGCCTGGGACCTCCATTTAACTATGTCAATCCCCCTTAACAGGCCTTCTAAAAACATCTCAGAGCGATTTCAAGAAAAGATCCTTAAATCGAGACTACACCAGAAATAATAGCCCACATGCAGACTCAACTGGCTGCTTTTCAGAGAGGTTTCTCCTCCACAGGTTTCTCCACTGGCGGAGGAAGCTCACTTCTCTCTAAGGAATCAGTAGAGTCTGCACGGAGGCTTCAGAAAAACTGGGTGTGCCAGAAAGAATTTTCCACTTTGAAAAGTTCGCAACACCAAAAGTACTTCACAGGTTCAATGATTCAAGACTTAGTCAAAACCTGAAAGATCGAAGTCTTCTTGTAATATTTCTCGCTTTCTGACAAATTCTGGAAATATAGATACATCAAACTTTACAAAATTGTCATGGTTGCAAAATGAATGTAAAAGGGCCTAAAACATTGATCAAATCGTAGAATTATCCTCACACAGAACAATACGCACACGGGCATCTCGCTTCTCTTAAGAGTTACGAAACATTGATTTTCAAATAAATACCAGAAATTTTCAATTCCATGGCAATAAATGCGCCGATGACATCTATCACCCATGAAAACTTGCATTTTCTTGATTGGTCTGTGCCAGGATTCCATCATGACTTGATCAAGTGTTTAAGGCCTTTTTCATTCATTTTGCAACCATGAAATCTTTGCAAAGTTTAATTCACCTAAATTTCCAATGATCGTAAGAAAGCGGGGAGAATCATTAAATACTTCGACCTCTTCGCTGTCAAGCAAATATTGATTCATTCCAGTCGATTCAGCAATGTTGATACTACAAATTTTCAAAAGTGGGAGTTTTTTGGCTCATGCAGTATTCTAACCGATCATGTTACGTTTTCACAACTTTGCTTGAGAAGCGATGACAAAATTGGAAACACCAGTTAAACCATTAATAGGTGCAAATTTGAAAACATTAGTCATTGAACACAGAGTATATTTACACACCAAAGTAAAAATAAAGGGTATGAGCTTCGCATTTATCTGTACTTTCTACACGAATCCATCATCAACTATGCATTAATATTGATTTTGAGGACACTTTTAGACATACTTTCTAAAAGAGCCATTAATAATTTAAAGCTGCAGTGCCACAAATGACTGGAGCAGCAGAAAGCTTTCAACTTCAACGTCATGAGATGTCCTTTAACTTAAGCGAGTCAAAATTCTCACGACACCCGCTGTGTTTTAAAATAAACTCAGTTTGATCAGCAAAATTCTTACAGTTCACATTGTGCTGGAAAGTCTTATGGGCTGCATAGCCTTAGATAACACTATTTTTTCCCGCACCGTGGACGTTGATCGTGAACCATGTACAGTTGAGCTCTGCTGCTATCTCGAAATCGGTTATCTCCGACAACTCATCATTTCGAGAAAACAGACCCTTTCGCAATTTGGAGAAAGGGACTGAGGAGAGCGCGAACTATTCTGACAGACTTGACAACAGTAGGAAATTAGGGAATCCCCTCTGCTTCGGTGATGAGCGTATAGCTTGCGCCTCGGTCGCATTTAGCTGTGAATCGAATGAGAACTTTAATGGACAAAACAAAAAATTTCAAAAAAGAGCTTTGCAGCCTAATGAAGTAGTTACTAATACTGTATTAGATAGCCCTCATGATGAGGAGGAGGATGTAGATGCCAGTGTGATTCTAAAAAAGTTGCGACTATCTAATAAAAACAGTTTACTAATTGCACACCTGAATATCAATTCAATTAGAAACAAATTAGAAGCATTGAAATGCCTGATTTCTAAAAATATCGATATTTTGATGATAGCAGAGACGAAAATAGACGAAACTCTCCCAACGAAACAATTTCTCATTGATGGCTATATGCCACCCCTAAGAGCAGATAGAAATCGACATGGGGGAGGTCTTCTGATATATATAAAAGAGGGTGTTCCTGCAAAAGAAGTTTCAACGAGAAGTTTAACGTCCAAAGAAATTGAAATTAAAGTCATTGAAATAAATCTTCACAAAATAAAATGGCTTCTAATTGGCATTTACCGTCCTCTATCTCAATCAGAGAAATTTTTCTTTGAAGAGATCAGCAAAAACATGGAGCATTATTTCACCAACTATGAAAATTTTCTCGTCGTAGGGGATTTTAACCTTGGCGAGGAAAATTCAATTTTGAAAGACTTCATGAACAGCTGGAATTTAGAAAATGTCGTTAAGAAACCTACTTGTTTTAAATCCGACAGTCCAACCTGTATTGATTTGATGCTTACTAGTGATACCACAAGACTTAAAAATGCTACAACAATCGAAACTGGGCTGTCGGACTTCCACGTTATGATAGCTACCGCTTTGAAAGGAAGCTTTCGTAAAAGAGGCCCTAGAATTATAACATACAGGAATTATGATGGATTTAGTAACTCAGTTTTTAGAGCGGAACTGCAGGAAGAGCTTACCTATAATTCTGATGGCAATCAAGATTTTACGAATGTTAATAGAATTACTAAAAAATTGCTAGATAAGCATGCTCCATGCAAGAAGAAGTACGTTCGAGCCAATGATGGCCCTTTTATGACCAAAGAACTTAGAAAAGCAAACATGAAGCGTACTAGACTAAAGAATAGGTTTAACAAAAATAGGACAAAGGAGAACTGGACTACTTTTAAAAAGCAAAGAAACTTTTGCGTCAAATTGCTCCGTCAAAACAAAAGGTCATATTATAATCGACTGGACCCAAAAGTTGTGAGTGACAACAAAAAGTTTTGGAAAACAGTAAAGCCCCTTTTTTCGAACAAGATTCAAGGAAGTGCTAGTATTACACTTCTTGAGAACGATGTCGTTGAATCAGACGATACTAGGGTTGCGGAAATCTTGAATGACTATTTTGTTGATATTACCAAAACTCTGGGTGTAGCCTGTGAAGAGGACTCTACAAACCTGGATATTCCTTCGCAGGATACCTTACAAACGACTATTCAACGTTTCCAGTGCCACCCTAGTATTGTTAAGATTAGGGCTAGTGTGAATAGCGCTCAAAGTTTCTCATTCCACCAAATTTCAGTCCAGGAAATGTTCAACCAGTTGATGAAATTGGATCCTAAAAAAGCGTCGCCGCAAGAAGCCATTCCAGCAAAAATACTTCAAACAAACGCGGATCTGTTTTCATCACCACTGACTGAAATTTTCAACAACCTCGTCGTTGACTGTGCTTTCCCAGATGATCTAAAACTTGCTGACATTTCTTCGCTTTACAAGAAAGACGATAACATGAGAAAACAAAATTATAGGCCTATAAGCCTACTTCCAGCTGTTTCAAAGGTTTTTGAACGCATTATGTATAATCAGCTTTTTGATTACATAGGCACTTTTTTCTCTCCACTTTTGGGTGGCTTTCGAAAAGGATATAACACGCAGCACGTTTTGTTGAATTTTCTGCAAAAATGTAAAGCAAGTCTTGACAATAAGGAACTAGCTGGGGCAATCCTGATGGACCTTTCTAAAGCATTCGATTGTATAAATCATGATCTTTTGATTGCAAAATTAGCTGCGTATGGTCTTGGCTGGGATGCTCTCAAGCTTACCAAAAACTATTTATCAAAGAGGAAACAAAGAGTCAAAATAAATGGCTCATATAGTAGTTGGAGAGATGTTACGATAGGGGTACCGCAAGGATCAGTTCTGGGGCCTCTTTTATTCAATATTTTCATAAATGACATTTTCTTCTTTGTAAATAATACTGACATTTGTAACTATGCTGACGACACCACTATCTATGCATGCAATTCAGATCTCAATACCATAATTAATAGATTAGAAATTGACAGTGCAGTACTCGCAAGGTGGTTTTCAAAGAACTACATGAAACTTAACGAAGACAAATGTCACCTTATGATATTTGGTAACAAATGTAAAGACTCAGTAGTCAACATTGGTAACTCCATAATTAAAGAAAGTGATTATGAAAAACTCTTGGGAGTTACTTTTGACAAAAAATTAAATTTCACAAAACATGTCGAAGACCTATGCAAAAAGGCAAACCAAAAATTGCATGCACTTTCTCGCCTCTCTAACTATATGGACCCTGTCAAATTAAAATTGCTGATGGATGCATTCATCAAATCGCAGTTCAATTACTGTCCACTAGTATGGATGTTCCATGACAGGACAATCAATTCCAAGGTGAACAAAATTCGTGAAAGAGCATTGCGAATTGTATGCAAAGATAGTGGGAATGATTTTGTAAATACTGTATATAACTCTGTGACCACACACCAACGCAATCTGCAATTGCTTATGATAGAGATTTTCAAAACAAAGAAGGATCTTAACCCAACTTTTATGAAAGACATTTTTGCAGAAAGAGACAACTATTATAGCCTACGGAATACAAATCATTTGCAACTGCCGAAAGTAAGGACGACAATATATGGTACAGAGAATATTCAATATAGAGGTTGCCTTTTATGGTCCTCACTTCCGAGTTTTTTGAAAGACAGTAGCACAATTCAAGAATTCAAAAGACAAATAAAACAGTGGAATGGCAATTCATGCACCTGCAGATTGTGTAGAGTTTTTATAAAAGATTTGGGGTTTTTAGATTAATTAATTTTGTCTTCTTTTAGTGTCCTTTTTCATTGTAAATTATAATTATTTTCTTTTAGTTATAGTTGGCCTCAATTAGCTGCTATTTGAGCTATTTTATATAGAAAGCCAACTTTAAATAAATCGATAATAATAATAATAATAATAATCCCCCTGGAAACTCGAACCATTTTCGTTGTGTTTGCACCTTTCAAGAGTTGCATGATAGTTTTCGGTATGGAAAGTGTTTTCTCTGGATCACTTATGCGTCCTGCCAACCTTCCACCCATTTGTGAGAATAGTTTGAGCCACTTTATTGCATGTGTTGACTCAAGTTTGAAGTTAGGCACATTGATCGGTTGGGCCTACACTGAGCCGTTTCAAAGCCGAGGGCAAATACCTGCAGTAAAGTGGCTCAAAATATAGCGTACTGACTAATGGGTGAAAGGATGATCAGATGGCTAAGTAACCGAGAGAAAACACTTACCGCTCTAAGCAAGGCCCGTGTGACTCTTGAAAGGTGTAAATAAATCGAGAATAACTCAAGTTTGTAGGAAGTTGCAACGGATCGCAAGGAGGAGATTCGAGCGAGAGGGTGTGGCCGAGTGGTTAAGGCGAATGACTCGTAAACCAAACGTCAGAACGGCCGAGGTTCGAATCCCACGCTGGACAGTTTGGTCGCTGTCCGTGATTCTAGCCCGGGTCGGCCAGAGCCATGTGAGGAAATCTGGTAGCTGCGGCCATTGGCTGCGGTGGACTGATGGTAAAACATCCCTGGCCCCTGCTGGAAATAAGTCTCTCAGACTTTCGCAGGCTAGCTACGTTAAATATGATTACCTACCTACCTAACTTCCCCTGATTTCCTACTGTTGCCAAAGCTGTCAGAATTAGCCTGCGTGCAGACTCTACGGTCAGTGCGGAGGAGCGACAAGGAGAAGAACGCTCCCTGTAGAGTCTGTGCAACGGCCACCAATTCAGTGTTTTGAGTTCTCAGATTTTGTGGAACCATCTGTGATTGGCTGCACGATTTAACTTTTGTTCTAACTGGTGTTCAGCGTGTTCTACTTGTAACAAGTTTTAGAATAATGTTTGTTACATGCAAAGGACTCTCTGAACACAAGTGAAAACAATAGTCAAATCATGCAGCCAATCCCAGACAGTTCCACAAAATGTAAGAATTCAAAACACAGAGTTGGTCGCCGTTGCGCAGACTCTACAGGGAGCTTTCTTCCCCTTTTGCCCCTACGTAATGGCTGTAGAGTCTGCATGAAGGCTAGTCAGAATGGGCTGCGCTGTTCTCAGCATCTTTCTCCAAATTGCGAAGACGTCGATTCCAATTCTCCTTTTGTTATCTCACTACTTATGTATTTGAGTCTTAAGAGAACTTGTAAAACTCATTTGTCAGGCCATAACACTGTCGTTGTTCGCAATCAACCAAAATGCAATAACCTAATTTACCATAGACCCATTGGGCCAACGGCCCCTCGGTACGCAAGTAGATTTCTAAAATCTGAAAGCAAAACCATAGAAGATGACAAAAAATAAATTTCTAAGTGACTCCTGAATGCTCTATTTTCAAAATTTCGAGAGGAAACATTTGAAATTTAAATTTTATTTCTGAAACTGATAGTGGCATCTAATCTAATACTGCACTAAACCAGTTTGAATTTCAACCAATCAAATGATTGGATTGTTGGATTGACCAATCAGAAGGCCTGATCCGAAAACCTAGTTTAGTTTAAGCTGGTTTAACTTGCAGTGTGAATTGGGCATAAATTTCAACGGCAAGTAAATCATTAACCAGAATCGACAGTGGAATTATCGTTCCCATATAAGCCCAGCAAGATTGTATGAAACATTTCTTCTAATTGAATGGCTTAAAGAAACTTTAGCTACCTATCCATAATTCTACTGTTAGAATTTTGAAAAGTTTTGACTACTTTTTGAAATTACAGGGCATTCAAAATTTCACCTGATTTGAGGATGTGACGTCATCAAATTTCTAAATCATAAAGCACAAAAATGACAGACTTTCGCTTGAGACCATATTGTAGACATCCATTAACTATGGTTTTCTTGGAAATTATCTCATGTTGGGTCAAACAGTTCAGTTCAGTTTCATATATTTTAAATTCTCTACATACAATTTATTCTGATTAACTATACAAACAAGTAACTAATACAGCTAATACATACTATACAACATTACACACGATAAATACATCAAGAACTAAACTTATTACAAGATATAGATACAAAAAAGAACAGGATAAATTGCATGGAGGGAATTACTTCAAGGAGGAGCTCTCTCAGTAGTTAAACTAATCGAGGGGAGAGCACCCCTTGTTTCAAGATTTCTCAGATAAATTTGATTTCTTCCATTACAAAAACTGTGGGTAGATGTTGACTTTCCATCTTAATATTTCTACAAGCAACTTTTGCAGTGGTTTTGAAAGAGGAAGGTTTTTAGTTTTTGTCGAAAAATATTAGCAGAGGGTGATCTTTTTGCATCCACAGGAATGTCATTCCAGCATTTAGCTCCGCAATAGCGCACTGATCTAATACCGTATTGCAGGGTATTTTTCCGGGTTAGGAAAATATCATTTTTGGTGACTTGCCGTGTACCATATTGATGAACAGATTCAACTAAGTCAAAGAAAAAATGAATCAGTTTAGAAGTTGACACAGTTTTAAGTTCTCAAAAAAGAGGAAAAACACTCTAATTCTGTAAATATTGAAGATTTTAAGAAAGTCCAACGGCAGATTCAAAGCAAAATAGCCGACGTTTCTTTAAAGCCATTCAGTTGAAAAAAAACTTCACAGAATTTTACACCCAACTTTACAAAGATTTAGAACCTATGCTTACAAGCCTCTGACCAGCATTTTTCTAATTTATAAGTCTGAAAGATGAGTGATTTTACCAAACAACTTTTCAGAGTGATTTTACCAAACAACTTTTCACATCTAAGTTGGCCGTTGACTGACAGATAAACACTTCAGCTTTGAATATGGGCAGTGTACTGAAGCCAATCAAACGACTTAATTTTTTCGTATTCACCCGGTATACGCGTATTTGAGATGTACACAGCTTTCCATATGAACACATATTTCAATTCTTGGAATGACATGAAAGTATGAGATGAAAGACAACTAACCTCGGTTCCATGTTGCAACTCAAATTTGTAAAAGTAGGCCCACGCATCTCCTAAATCTGGATCGATTTTCACAGTTCTGTTCAACCAGTCTCTTGTTTTATTCAGTTTCCTTTCACTCCAGAAAAGCCTGAAATCAATACAAAGTTAGTCATGATTTGTGCAGCATAAACAAGGGAAGGGGAGTCTTCCACAGTACGGAAAATGGGGGTATTACCGCCCTAAAGTGTGAACTCTAGTACATGCGGTCTAGCCAAGGGCTTACCCGTTTCACAATTTGGTCCCGTGAAGGAAAGCTCTATGTTAATTCATTTCATTCATTTAATCATCTTTATCCACAAATCCCTATCAGCTAATAGTTTGAAAAATGATAATACTAAACAGAAAAAGAAGAACAAACTATCATACTATATCTACAAAGAGTAACATGAAATGTAATCATTAGGTAAGTGCTGCTCTTCCTAGGGACCGTGCTTTGGGTTAAATGCTAGTGTAGCAAGTAGTCCTTCAGTTCTTTTTAAATGTTAGAACTGTGGGCTATTCCTTATATCGCGAGGTATATCATTCCACGGTTTCGCACCAGAGTAAAGAAAACTCTTTTTTTTAAATTCTAGGTTTCGTTTTGGGATATCAGTATCTTGGAAGTTTCTCGTTGCGTCTATAGTCTCCTACAAAAGTGTTGGAGTCCTTTGAAAAATTACATTGTGTCCCCTCTCCCCCTCCTGTTTCAATGCTGAATCTTCACCAAAACTGTTTTTTCTTGCAGATCCGCGAAAGAAATGATTTGCAACAGCAAACAACATTGATACGGGGAGGGGTACAATATTTTGTAAAAAAAACTTGCATTTTCGGAAACGTCTACTAATTTTGTATGCGATTGTATGCTATTTGTGCCTAGTAGAAAAAACCAAGTTTAAAAAATTTTGTTAAGAAAAGGTCAAGTTTTGACAATTTTTGTATGTGAGACATAGTTCATTTATCTTCAAGCTACTGAAGGTTTCTGAAAGTCCATCTGTATGTATAATCATAGCACATTGGCTAACATTTCTTCCGAGCCTGGCACTTTGAAGAAATAGGCCACAGAATTATACACCAGCCTTTTCAAAGATTTAGAATCTCTGGTGAATTATACTCTCAAGCCTTAGTTGTATCGATCCCATCTACTACTCATTGCCTTGACTGCGGATGTGGACCAGCTACGCGACAAGCAGTGTTTTTGCACTTAGGACTTTCGGATGATTTCTTCCGAGAAAATTTCGAATTTCATCGGATGAATAAAAAAGGCCCGGCGTTTGAAAGGCTACCGCTTCCTGGTCTTTTTAGCAATGACATTCTGCAATAGCTGATTGAATATCTAGCATGTTCAATTATTTTCAGAATTTTTCCTCCGTTCACATTTTCCTCCGGTCACTCCGTTCACAATTTGCACGGGATTCTATGAAAAGGTTCCCTTCGAGAAAACTTTTAAAAAGTACTAAGATTATAAGCAAGCTTCTATGATATTTTTACATCACAGCTATGACTTGAGCACGCTTTGGCACGTGCTGTCCTCTTGGATGAATGAAAAAGTCTTCCCCCTAGTATGAACAACTTAGTCAGGGGAATTTCATTCTTACAAAAGGACAAAATGTATGAATGTATCTAAGTGCCGTTATGCAAATCTTTCTTGTTGTTTTAACTCGTTTTGCAGGTTTTCGAAGGGGCCTTCCTGCAGAGCATCTCCCATTTCGACGGGAAGGAATGGCCGATTAAAGCTGGGTAAATTCCTGAACCTAACTGAACACATCGGTAATAAAAAAAGACAGTTCTCAACATTATTGCTTTGATATTCTGGGAGCAGCATTCTTTCAAACGTTGGGCCTTTTTCTTTACTCACCTGGTACGGTTCTCACTTTAGTGAAACGGTCGCCATCCTTTTCTAGTCAACATTTTAAGAAAACTTAATGCAGACATGGATTTGGAGTATTCTGCGGAAATCCACTGCTAACCCTATAATAACTGTTTTCGAGGGTACCAATAGAAAATATTAACCCGAAGTGGCTTCGCCTGCAATAGCTTCTTGCTGAGCCAACGATAATTTTGGCTTTGAAATCGTATTTCTAGTTTGTCAATAATGAAAGACCTGCGCCCTGCCCAGACCATAGGGTAATAAACTGTTTCCTTCGGGCAATAACGAGGATATTTAACCCTCACCCTCTGTACAGAAATGGACGGAAAAGTCCAGGAAATGAATGAATAAACATATTTTTGAAACTGGTTTTTCGGAGGTAAGTAAAAATTTAAACTGGCCAAGCAACATATCAAAACAGGGCTAAGGCCTTCAGCTACATGCAAATACCTTACATGGAATCGAAATAGTTAAAAGCAGGCCAGGGCGAAGTTAAAAATACAATCTATTGCACTGGACGACTTCGAAGCGTTCCCTTCCATTGAGTAGCTGAGGAAATACTGGGTGCCTGGGTGTTTCTTTTGCCTGTGGCTACGAGATATAGCTTTCTTTTCCCATTAATGCTTCAGGAAGCATATGCATGATCTTACTCGTCAAGTTTGTTCGGGTCATCCGGTAAAACATGCTTAGGCCCGGTCCACAACTATCCGGATATTTTTGAGAATGCATCTTTATCTATCCGTATAACAAAATATCCGCGTCCACACGAGGAGCATTTTCGAATAGATCCCCCTCCACACGAAGACACTAATACAAGCAAACATCGATGTTCGAGCTTCGATAAAAGAAAACAGACAAGCAACATGCCCTCGCGTGATCCCCAAAGAACCGAGCGCATGCTCTGATTGGTGCTAAATTGACGCTGTTACGTCAGCGTTTTCGAAAAGCTCCGTTTTCACCCGTCCACACGACAACAGGAAAACGGCGTTTTCAAAAAGAGCCACTCTGGAGAGCATTTTCGAAAAGCTTCGTTTTTGGAGACCGAAAACGCCGTCTACGTGTGGACGCTAACCCAAAATGGATAAAAAAGATGCTTTTTCCAAAAGATCCGGATACGTGTGGACGGGGCCTTAACCTTTTCTTTTTAACCCAATTACAGCCTTCGAATGCTCTAAAAATCAAAGCACATGTAAGGTTAATCACAAGAATACATTATCACAGCCTTGAACAGCATTCTGAAGGGGAAACGGCTGTTTCGTTTGATTAAGAGATGTAATATGAACACGCTGCTTAGATTGTCTAGGAAAGTAAAAATATGTCGTCTTGGCTATGCAAATCACAAAGGAAATACGCATCTTGACGGGATTAGCATTTTGTGTGAAATACCGAGGACTAAAGATTATAAGACATAGTTCATTAGTTTATCGATCAATTACTAAAAACACAAACATACTTTTGTATTGTACTTTAGCACAGTTATGAGTTTGTTGTCTACACTACAAATTCATGAAAATTGCCTGATTTTTATAGGATTATTGTTGCAGCTTGCATGAAAGTCAACTAAAACTGATGTTATTACGTTGGTCAAAGATTGGTTCTAGATACAAAGGATGTTCCAGGTGGCCTGCAACAATGCATCAAGCTAAATTCGATTTTGTTACTTATCGTGAAATTTCTTTTGCTTTGTCTGCCCAGTTCTCCGAACATTTGAAATGTTACCTACCCGGCGTCCGCTCCGACCAAGGAAATTTTGTCAATTTCCATTCTGCTCTTTTAGAAAAGCATACTTCAGGGCGCGCTGCCGCAGCGTTCATTAGCCAAAAAAACTATCTACAGAACAGAATTAGACTATCTTCAATAATTCCGAAGTTAATCGAAATTCAAATAAGATAATAAGGATTGACTCCTTTTTATTCTTCGAAGAAAGCTTGATCCAAAGGAACAAGGCTTGTTGAAAACCAAATCACCTTATAAGTTTACGTCTCAACTTCATCTAAAGATCTAGCAAATCACATCCACGGATAGTGTGCTTTCAAATCGAACGAAACTTTCTCTTAACAGAACTTTCTCTTATCGGAAATTTCTCTTAACGGAACTTTCTCTAAAATGAAGTTTCTCTTAACTCTCTTTTGCCGAGCTCGATAAACTTATCACATTCTCAGATGATATCAGTTGTTATTTCATTGAAGTTTTACAATAAAATGCAAAGACGTATGGGGATAAATAACTTGCTAAATAAGCTTTGAGTGAATTGGACACATACAAAAAATATGGATGTGAACAGCCATCACTTACCGTAGCCTAGAAAATGTTCTTTTCCTTCGGGGGGGGGGTCCAGATTTACGAATGGAGCAGTCAAGAGGATATGAACTGAGCAAAAACCATATAATTGGTGCACCAAAGAAAGGAAAACCCAGCAGAAAAAATTTTTGGAAAAGTTTTTCAAAGATGGAAGGTACAAAATTAATATAGCACTACTACAATAATAAAATGCACCTACAGAGTGAAAATCAGTTTATTATCTGTTTTGGTCACAGGGCAACGCGTTTCTGAAACAGGACAAATGCGAAACTCACTGCAACAAAATTACTACTCATCAACAACCAACCAAAGCAGTTCTTGATTCACTGAGTAATATTTACGCAAAAATGACTACCCGGATCCTAGTGGCAAAGAGAGGAACGTTTTCTAGTCTTAACGTAATTCCAAAGAATTTTTGACGCAATTTTTACAAAGCTAAGAAAATTTTCCTTCAAAATCGTAGCCTTATGGTTGTTTGAGATTAACTGCTAATCCGGAAACATCTTTTTGGTAAGGAGAAGTACCAAGGGAAACTAGTCAGCTTCCAGGGGGTTTCAGCTATAACTTTCTAAAGATAAATCACATTAGTTGGATTTCAACTGGAAACATTGCAGCAAGATATCCCCTGTCCATACTGTTTCCACATTTGTTGCCATTGTAGACTTCGGCCAACATTCAAAGTTTTCAAATTGTTGCTACCGTGTTCAAGCCGTTCGGATTTCTGTTTTTGATAAATAGCTCGCAATTATGGAACGGAACGACCCATGTCGATCAAACAAAGTTTCATATCAAAGTCGGCCTTTCTTTCACGCAATGAATCTCCAAAGAAAGAAATAGATTGCATCCACACGATGCCAGCACATTTTGATAACGGTGAAGAATGTGATGGTGGCTAAATTTGAGCTAGCGTTCATACGATGCTGGAACAATAAGCAAACGGTAGAAAATATGATGGTAAAAAACTCGTTGCAAGACTTTGATGCCAAAGGAATTTATCTACGCCGTAAGAATCGATTAGTCTCGTTCCAAAAAGCCTCGAAAAGTCTTCTGTTTTCATCATTTTCGAGTGTTCACTTGATGCCGTTTCCAAAATGTGCCGGTTAGAGTTCCGTTTTCAAAATCTACCGCTTTCAAGATCTGCCGGTACAAATGACCCGCTTTCGTGTGAACGGGAGGCCCATCCGTCACATTTTTCACTGTTTTCAAAATCTGCCAGCATCGTGTGAATAAAAATAGGCAAACGTACCAGGTTTCTTCAAACTCATCCGATATGTATTCAATTTTGAAAAAATTCAACGGCCCATTCATCTAAGCTTACAAAATCTCAAAGGATAATTCTGAAATATACTACGACTTTGTAAACGTTTCGACTTTCATCTTCTTCAGTAACTGTTCTTGCAAGACTTGGGGACCTACCTAAAAACCTAGATTACAATAGGGTAACAACAGAAACGACCTAACAAAGGGACCCGCCTAATACAGATGTGTTAGAACTGAAATAGAAAAGGTCGGGCCAGAAGCATAAAGAGAAGTAAAGCAAAAGCCGACAGAGAGAAGGGTGAACTTGAAGTGGGAGCCAGATGTGCAGCCGTCTCCCGGGAAATAAAAGTCATATACATCAAACTCTAAACAAACGAAATAAGGAAACCCACTCCAAAGAAAAGTTACTGATGAAGATGAAAGTCCAAACGTTAACAAAGTCGTAGTACAATTTTGGAATACATTTCCATTTCATTTTCCTGCAGACGAAACTAACTGAGCTGCTTACTTTGAGACAGCAAGTAAAACATGGGGGTCGTGCTCACACTTCTTCAATGCATCGACACTCTTTGTTTTCCTTTGTGGTCTCGATTCCATGAAAATCGCCTCGGACCAGAGAAGACCAGATGCGGGACAGTCTTGCATGGCTGTAATGAAATTACGTGGCATTAAAGATCCTCTGTTAACCATGAGGTATTGTGCGCTGTTGCTGTCTCGAATGCACCGGGACAGAACTTAAAGAATCTCAAAGCATTCACATTTAAGTCATTATTTTGTTTTGGATCGCTTCTTCAATGGTGAGTGGAAAGTCAACTTAAGGAGAAGAAAATGGGTTATCCAAGACTACTTCAAGAAAGCAGAGTGGTCTAAGTTCGTGTCCTTCTTTGAGCATAACAGGACGACGACCGTAAGCAGTTAACACCTTGCTGTGCTTTGTTCGTGTTGCTTCTATCGTTTTCTGAGCGCAAAGCCGAATGGTTAGCACAGGGTCTTTAAACAGTAAACGGAACTTTGCAACGAATCAATCCGCACACAAATTGACTCTCAAATGATCCTCTAAGTAATTTTCGTATCTTCCCTTCGTATCTTCCCTATCTTCAAGTAATTTCCCTAACCCTAACCCTATGGTATTTTCCTAGCACTTTCTGGATAGTTCCATCTTCCTTTCGGGTGCTCCGAATAAGGTTTTCAACATGTCATTGTATACTCCTTCAGTTATGAGAACAAAAATTTATCACTTTAAAGACGATTGGATCATTGATAAATTAGGTAAAATCGAAACCTGACTGACAGTCTTGTTAAACTATTTTTGCTGGCATTTGAAACTGGGAGCTATCCTGCGACATTCTTCAGCACTAGAAAAATCCATGTAGTGAATAATTACGAGGTTTTCGTCTACAGGAGTCAAGTTAATCAACTGAAATAAAAACGATTACAAAATCATAATACCTTTTGCCATAAGTGATTTTGCAAATTCTTTGTTGCCACAGCGAGTTTCAATGCGAACTGCCTCAAGCCTATTAAACAAAAAAGAAAACAAAACAATTGTGATATGAGGTAACGAAGTTGCACTTAAGAAATCAAGTCAAGTCATATCAATTCAAGCCAAGTTAAGTCATACCAAGTCACGTTAAGTCATGTCACATCAAGTCAAGTCAATTCACATCAAGTCAAGTCAAGTCGACCAAGGCAGACTCGATTCGATTCAATTCTGTTCGGTTGGTCTCGAGTCGAGTAGAGCTAATACTGAGTCGAACTGAGTTGAGTCAAGTCGAGTCAAGCAGACTCAGGCTGAGTCATACACAGTCGATCAAAGATCAGTCATCTGATTACGCTCAGGGCAGTTTGTAAGTTGAGGCAATCACATCCCAATGAAGTTACGTTCAATTAAGCAAGAAGGAGAACTGTCAAATCAGGTTAAGTCAAGTCACGAAAAAGAACACAAAGCCTAGCCATATCAAGCCAAATCAAGTCTAAGCTGAGTCATAAAAATTTGAACAAAGATCGGCCATCAAGATTGCCTGGAGCATATTGAAATCGCATCGAATATATATCTTATGTACGTCGCATCAAGTGACAAGCGACCTTGTCAGTCAAAGCCAAGCCGAGACAAGAGACAAGTCAGACCAAGGACACCACAACCTCATCTCCAGGCTCTTTTGTCGCACGACAAAAGACCAAAGAGACGGGGTTGAGACAAGATAAGTCTAAGATAAGCCACAGTGAAGCCATTCAGAACTTGCAGCAATTGGTATTCAAAATCTTCAAATGTGTAAATTCATTTATCAATGACTGTATTTTGATACTTTTCACCTTACATTCGCGGCTGAGCCCTTGCCGGTACGTCAATATTAGAACACCAGACAAGGCTATCAATCAGATTTTAAAGATATTGAAAAGTAAATAAAAAGCAAAACCAAAATAAATATCCAGCATCAACCGAGGTCAACAAGGTGACGTCAATTGACATAAAGCGTCTCTTTTGGCGCGAAACCTTTTGCTTTGTTCGTTTCTAGGCAGCAAAATCGTTTCGAAAAAATTCAGTCCTAATGTTAAACAAAGAAAAAATTGATTAAAACGACACATGTTCAGATTACTAAATATATCCAAGTATCAGATTTAAGTTTAGACCATATCAATATTTATTCGAACAATCATATATTTACCTTTCAAGCTTGCATACACAATCAATACTGTTAATGTTTTGGGATTTGTTAATGTAACATGTTACCAAAGAAAACTGTAACTTTTGAAGAGTCATTAAAACTTTGATCATATTTGATTATTGATCTTGAGAATCTTTTAGTGTCTCCTTTTGGAGATGGTTAAAACGACTAATTAAAAATTTCAAAGGTTATTTTCATCTTCTGTCCAAAGGGAGAGAGAATGTGAAATCGTTACTGGCACTTTTTTAACATACTAACTGACCCAAGAAATTGTAACTTTTTAAAAAATTCATTAAAACCTTCATTATACCGGTTGAGCCAGAAAAAATCCCACTTTTAGAAATTCATAACACAAAGACTGCTTCACGGACTTGAATCATTCAAATTCTAGTTAAAAGACAAAAGATCAAAGTATTTTTGTGATTTTTTCTCGCTGTCCTACCAGCACTACAAACATAGGTTAATTCAACTTTACAAACATTTCATGGTTGCAAAATGACTGAAAAATGGCCCAAAACATCGATCAATTCATAAATGACTTCGCGCACAGAATGATGAAGGAAATGCAGCTTCTCATGGGTGAGAAATATCCTCTAGGCATTAATTGCCTTGGGATTGAAAATCTTCCATATTTGTTTGAAAATCGATTTCTTATAACTCTTCAGGGAGGTGAAACGCTCATGGGCCATTGTTCGATTTGAAAAGAGTTCTTACGATTTCATCAATGTTTTAGGCCCTTTTTCCGTCATTTTGCAACTATGAAATATTTATTACGTTGAATTTACCAATACTTCTAGTTCTGGTATGACAGCGAGAAAAATCACAAAAATACTTTTATCTTTCGACTTTTAACTAGAATTTGAATGATTCAAATCTATGTAGCAGTCTTGGTGTTATGAATTTTCAAAGGTGGGAACTTTTTCTGGCTCGCCCGGTATTTGAATACTGACCTTGAGGATCTTTCAAACTTTCTAGAACTAACTTGATCAAAGAGATTATTCTTATCTTTTTCAAACGGGAAAGAAATTATGAAATCAGAACTAGGATTGGTTAATATACCGTATGACCTAAGAGAATGGTAACATCTTGAAGAAAGTTTTGATCATGTTTGATTACTAAACTTGAAAATCTTCAATGTCAAGAAATAATTCGATTTCAGAGTTTAAACTTATCTCATTCCAATGGGACTGGAATTATGAAACTATAATTAACAGGTATTTGTTAATACCACATGACCAAAGGGAATTGTAACTTCTTGAAGAATCATGAAAGTTTGACCATGTTTGATCACTAAACTTGAAAATCTTTAATGTCAAGAAATAATCTGATTTCAGAGTTTACACTTATTCCAATAGGAAGGGAATTATGAAACTGCAATTAACTGGGATTTGTTAATACCACATGACCAAAGGGAATTGTGACCTCTCGCAAAATCACCTGTATGTTTGATTCGTGATCCTTAAAAGATTTTATTTTCCAGGTCTAATTCGATTTCAGGCATCACTCTTATCTCATTCCAACAAGAAAGAAATTATGAAATCGTAGCTGGGATTTGTTAATACCTCATAACCCAAGGGAATTGTAACTCCTTGAAAAGTCAAGAAAGATTGATTATTTGATTAGTGATCTCCAAAATCTTGATTTCAAGGTCTAAGTTGATTTCAGACGTTACTCTTATCTTATTTCTGATGAAATCGTAGCTGGGATTTGTAATATGCAACGAGACCCCAGAGAATTGTAACTTCTTGAAAAATCACGAAAAGCTTTCATGATGTTTAATTACTGATTATGAAAATCTTCGAACATCGAAAACTAATTTGATTAATCATATTCAAACGAGAAAGAAATTATTAAATCCTGAATAGGATCTGTTAAAGAAGGAGGAATGAAGGCACTAACTGTTAGAATAAACTGCAGTTTTTGTAGACAACAGTTGTCATTTGAAATAACATAACCAAACAGTTTCCTTACCCCACATTATTTATTTTTTTTTCAATTTGTTTTGAGTGGGCTTGTCAGGATTTCTAGCTACTGAAAGTTGATTTAGGCCCACAGTGCATGCCGCATTCAGGCATGGGACCCCTAGTTTAACGTCCCTTCCGAAGGACGACGAGGTAAGTTGTGAGGTCCGGCCTCCGAGGTCACCCATATGGAGTTTGACCTCACTCGATCGAGCTTAACTTCAGTTACCTGACGAAAACTGTTTAAGCCACTTGGCCACTCACCCCATAACTCGCATACTTGAAAGAGACTCTGATCCTAGCTCCGCAAAATTAGATATTCTTTCAGGCAATGTGTTCATATATCAATCATCTGATAAAAACATAGAAAGAAATCCGCCTGTCTTTGCCTGGCATCTTTTTTTTTCTATCAATATCAAAAAGATTAAAACACAAAAATTTGTTACATTCTACTGTGCCATTCAAAGCAGGGATAGACACAAGGTCATCTGGTCCCCACTTTGGATGGCACTTACAATTCTAATACTTTAGCAAAGAAAAGAAAGGTATACTCCAAGGTAGCTTTGTACCAAATAATACAAAAAGCCAAAAATTTTTTGAAATCCAATTAGGTTTATATGTCTCCAGGTTTAATTGATTATTTGGTACGAAGCTACCTGATAAAACTAACAATGGTAGGGGGAGGGGTCGCTTCTGTTTACTTTCTGAGTATTCAATCAAAGCGCTTTGTTGCATTGATGAATGAAATTGTTGCTTCTATGATGATTCTATTTTCAACTATGTTCAGATCTTTAATTCCAAATAGAAGCAAAGTGCACAGTGCATCTGAATCCAATTTGTTTATGTCCAAACCAGGGATGTTAAGCTGGCGAAAGAGATCTCTACGCATCAATTCAAACTGGTCGCAGAGCAGGAGAAAGTGTTTATTATCCTCGATGCCTCTCCCACACATACAAGTTGGGCTACTACAATCAAAGTTGTGTCGAAATCTGTGCTCATTCAGTACGCTGAAATTCACACGCAGCTTTGTCAGCTTTTTGATACCTTCTATATCAAAGACATCATAAACAGTGTTTTTAGGTGGTCTTATAATTGCAAGTAGTTTCCGTTTAAACTCCGATATGGATTGCGAATTTTTGATGTCATGATCTAGCTGATTCCATTCATAAAGAACATTTTGGAAGTATGTATCTTTGATGCATACATCTTTGATCTTTGATGATCCTGGCATCTTTGATGTCTCTTTAAACAATAATGTGTCTCAAACAGTCTGTAGGCTTCGATCCTTATTCTCTTACGTCTGTTAAGTTTCACCTTCACAAAAATTCCCAAAATGAATGTTTTCAATCACCACCATAGCATAGTCAATTTTTCGTGATATCACAATGGCAGTTCCCCAGGGGTAACTTAACTTGTCCATGGTACGGGGTTGTGCCATTTTTAGGGTACCTTTTTCATGACAGAGTCCGGATTTATGGGTATGGTTTCAACAATCTTTGCATTTTCCGGATTTATGGGTATAGTTTTTTGTAAGAATTCATTTATTGGTGAGCTTTTGCGGCATTTCCGGATTTATGGGTATGATTTTCAGAAATTTCTCCGGATTTATGGGTATACTTTTGAGAAATCTCTCCGGATTTATGGCTGGTACTTTTGCGATTTGAATGGCACAACCCCGTATCTTGGAAACTCAAGTTACCCCCCCCCCGGGCAGTTTCTCAGCCACCTGATAACATTTTCAAGTGAAAAAGTGGACCTACCATAACTCTGCATGACGTGGGTTTCTGTGCCTTGCTTGCTCTAGCACTGACCGAGCTTTTGTCATATGACCTACGAGAAACAATATGAGGACTTCATTTCATACTTTGCTAATAGCAATCCAGCATCGGTTTCGAATCCAATTTACTCGGCTCAGATGATTCCATCTTGATTGTTTGCATTTCAATAATCGTCCTTTGGGCCTGTCCATATGGAGACGACCCAGCCCTCTTACCGGGCTGGAGCTCCTTGGCGAGAATTCCCCTCATCCCTAATTCCAATATAAATTTGCTGTCACATCATATAAGGAGACGGGCTGGCCCGCTTAGCAAGATCTCACTACAGCATTGGTGCGATCTCGGTAGGTAGACTGAGAATAATTTTCCCATATGAACACTCCATCCGGCAACTGAGAGGAAGATGTCTGCATTGCTCATGCGCTGCTTCTCTAGATAATGGGTGCGAGTCTCATTTTTGACAAGCGTCCACTTTCTGTCTCGGCAAGGGGGCTGCAATTATCCATATGAGCATAAGAAGAAGTGTCTCGCCTACCGAGCCAGCTCGGTTATCAAGCTGGCTCGCTCCACTGTCTTATCTAGAAGCGTGGAATGGAATCTCACAGTGCTGTCCAAAGCTGTTCAGACAATGGGCTTCTCAACCTTCGCATTTTCTGGATATTGGGTCAGTACCAAACCGACACAATAATGTAAGAAGAGCAACACTGTAACATTCGTACAATTCGTAATAGCTTTTGAAGACACACAATGTTCATCTGATGTCTCATTCTTAGACTAAAATTTTTGCTAAAGAGTAGGAATAATCTTGACATATTAATCGCCATTACAAACCTAACAACTTACTCCCTTGCCACTCACACAGCTCATAAACAGGACCCAACCTACAATGCCTCTCAATCTTGTTTTTCCGCTCCAATAAGTGGAACAAGCAGTCGAAGTTGGTCAAAGAAGATTTGCACAAGCTTATTTAAAATCTTATTAATTTTTCTTCATCAACTGAATCCTCAATACTTTTCTTCTGTCAAGGCGAAAAGCATTGACCTTGCGAATTCCAGTTTCATAGCTGTTATCATTACGGATCCTAGTTTGACCGATGAAGTGGGCTAACAGTTCAGGTAGTGACAACAATAACTAGAACGAAAAGGATGAGTCTAAGAGAAGGACTCTAGCAAGGCAGGCAATATGAGTTGTAAGCTTGGTTCACACTACAATAAAAGTACGTTCGAAACTAATCATAATTTTTTGCTTCAATTTGAGATCATGTCGGCGCCACTGAAATTGTCCTGAAGAATTTGAATGGAATACCAACGCTTTGACTCCATCTGGAAACAATAACTCTCTAACATACGTTTTAAATGAGATTCAAAGGTGTTTTTTCCCAAGTCTTACACAGTTGACTCCACCAAAGCGAATGAAGATTTAGACTACGTTCCCGTGATTCCGACACATTTTGAAAACGGTGAAATATGTGAAGGAAAAGTTGCAAGTCTTTAATGCTAAAGAAATGTACCTCCACCCTAAGAATCAATCAGTCTTGTTCCAAAAGGCCTCGAAAAATGTTTTGTTTTCATCATTTTCGAGTATCCACACGATGCTGCTTCCAAAATGTGCCGGTTAGAGTTCCGTTTTCAAGATCTACCGTTTTCAAAATTGGCATGCAAAAAGTGTGCCGTTTTCGTGTGAACTGGAGGCCTATCAGACACATTTTTGAATGTTTTCAAAATTTGCCGGCATCGTGTAAGCGCAGTCTTGGAGATGCCAGTCATCCGTCAAGTAGCCACAAGTTCCATAATATGATGCGTTGCCCTTTTGCTGCGTCTGCCCCATTAAGTCCAATAAATCAAGTCCAGTCATTGCAGAAATATTGTAAAATAGCACAGGATGCAAGTCAGGCTTACCTCCCTCAACTTCGAGATTTGCTTGCAATAACCATAGTGGAATAGATGTTGGGCATTTTTTCACCTGAATGAAAACAAATTTAGAAATGGCTTGAAAACACTCCAGGCAGAAGTACCAATGAAAAAAACTGCTGGAGAATCAAATTCATTCATTGAATTAAAATGCGATTCATCTTATCAGATAATAAATAAAATGGAGTTTCATGAGAAAAAATTGCGATATATAAAAATCAGTTGACCTTGAAGCATTGAGTATTTAAAACCATTCTGATGCCCCTTTGTTTATTTGGAGATACCTCTGAATGTACTTACTTACGTTCGCCCCAAACCAAAGGAAGTTTCAGATTATGGACAAAATTTCGCATTTTGAGTAGCAGTGAAGTTCCTTTTGAGTAGCTCCACGTAGTTTTGCTTCTTGTTTCTTTTCCTCTCTCAAGCCACAGAGTAGACATGACGTCTCGCTCCCCATGGTATCATATTCGTAGTACTGTAGACCATTTTGTAAGAAGTGTAATAAGTATCGCGTGTTGTAAATTTCTAATCGGTGATATAATAGGAAATTGGCATGTCTTGAACATGGGCGGTAGGAGACTACTGTATTAGCCTAAAAGTGCCTAAATCGCCTCATAAAGAAATATATTCATTCAACCTTACGATGCTGTGGTTGTTTCTTTCTTCTTCATTGTCTTCTGCCGAATATTTCCACCTATGCAGTATGCACACCACAACGGTGGCCATGTGGGCACCAGCGCCATGTTGCATTGATTCTACGCATGCGCATGTAGTGCTGGGCGTCCTCGTTTTCGCGTTTGGGGACTTCCCAGAACAACCAGAACCTCATATCGAGGCACAGTGTTGAATCAATGCAATATGGCGCTGGCGCCCACTAGGCCACACAGTTGTGGTGTGCATACTGTATTGGGGGAAATATTTGGCAGAAGACAATGAAGAAGAAAGAGACAACCACAGCATCGTAAGTTTGAATGAATATATTTCTTTATGAGGCGATTTAGGCACTTTTAGGCTAATACAGTAGTCTCCTACCGCCCATGGTCTTGAAGCCGAAGTTTGTAGTTTTGCATGTTCCAGAAATGCTTTAAGATTCCAAACAACAGACAATGTTTCAGTTAGTGAAAGAGCGTTGTGAACTCAAGCTACTTCAAGATGCATTTTTTCATTCAAATCTTGTGATAATCCGAGGTCCTCTAGGTAAAGAATTACTTAAGTATCATGAACGAATGTGTGAAAACATTTTTTGAAAATCTCAATTTCCCTGCTGCAATTTCTTCTTTGCACAGAGTGGTAAGAACGGGCACAAATGTATATTTCCTGTTTCTCTTGAAATTTTCCTTCAGCCAGACGTTCTCTTGTTCAAGATCTGCAACCTCTGCTGTGCCAAAAGATTGTACGAAGAAAGACAACAGATAAAGAAGAAATACTTACACCAGTTTTGTAGGCCTCTCTAGCTCCTTCTCTGTTTCCCTGTTCCTCTTCAATCTGGCCTTTCATCATCCATAGCTACAAATAAAGAAAATTAGTACGCGAATCTCGGATAGATAGCTTAGCTGGATTTAAGCGTCGCGTAATAGTCGTGTCAAATTAAGTTCCTGGTCAAAAAACGACTAATGAGACTATTATGGGAAACATAAAGCCAATTTTGTATTCTACTCCATTGATCCAGTCGAATGTGCGACCATTGTATGAATTTGCTTTGAACGCCACATTCAATAAAATTGTAGTTGACAAATATTGATAGGGGTGAGAATGTTTGCTGTGTACTTGCTACCGTACTTTGCACCTGTCTATTGTTCTATAGTTGTGGATTAAAATTGAGGCCCATAGATTTATTGTCAAACGAAGGTGAAGATTTCTTCCAAAAAAAGGATACCCTGCGAAGAAACTAAGAGTGGCACAGCCGAATCACTTCAGAGGAGATTAGCCTTTCAACCCGACTCCGGACAAAATTCAGTTAATAGTAGCAATATTCCTGCACCCTTCAAAATTAGAAGCAGGTTTTGCAGTTCAAATCTTACCTTCGCAAAATCACCATATTTTTCAAGAGCTTCCTTTAACATTTCTCTTGCCTAAATCAGAGAGATTTTAAATGTTAGATTGATAGCATCTGACCTAAAAAATGGGCGATAATTGGAATCGCACTGATGGTTCGTTTAGCCAAATTGCAACTTGATACGAAATTTTTGAGCCCTAAATGGTAAAATAGCTTATCACTGACATAAACAGGCATAACGAGCAGTAAGTAGTATGAAAAGAAAAGTTCAGTTCAATGATCAAGCTTTGGAGCATATGACCCAAATAAAGGCAGAAACTCACACTAACTCAAAAGTTTTTAAAGACGTCAGAATGTCTCTCAAATCGAATTGGCAGCATATACCAATGTATAAAACAAAATTTTAAAATAGCTACTATAATGAACGTTTAACTTAATTTGGTTAAACCTAGGGGTATACTGGATCAGGGGTTCTCAAAATCCGGCAACCGGGATATCGGGCAAAACAGAAAATCCGGCCGGATTATCCAGCTAACTGGATATCCGGTGCATCCTAAGTTAAACCGGCATTTTTTGTTACCATTTAAAGAAAAGAGGTTTCAATTCTTACGGGGTAAGTGGCCGAGTGGCTTACACAGTTATCGTTAGGTAACTGAAGCTTAGCTTGGTCGAGTGAGGTCAAACTCCGGATGGGTGACCTCGCAGGCCTGACCTAACAACTCACCTCGTCGTCCTTCAGAAGGGACGTTAAACTAGGGGTCTTATGCCTGGATGCGGCATGCACGGTGGGCCTAAAGAAGCTTTCAGTAGCTAGAAATCCTGACAAGCCCACTCAAAACAAATTGAAACACAAAAAAATTCAAATTAAACATTCTGTTTGCCTGTTATTTCCTTTATATCAAATTCTCGTGAGAAGAAAGATAAGAAATATCACTGAAAGATTACGATAAAAGAACAGAAGACTTGAAAATACCTCGTTCTTTTTCGTTGAGTTTCCTCTCCAACTGCTCTTCAGTTTAAACTGTGCTGTCTGGGCCCAGTGAATCCCCAATACCTCCTTTCTTGGTTGTGTTCTCTTTCCAAGCTGCTCTTTTTTGAATTTCTGTTGTGTTGAGAAGGACTGGCCTAGGCAGGACAGCTTGGATCAAGAGCAGCTTGGAAAGGGAACACAGTCAAGAAACGAGGTATTGGGGATTCACTGGGCCCAGACAGCACAGTTTGAGCTGAAGAGCAGTTGGAGAGGAAACACAATGAAAAAAACGAGGTATTTTAAAGTCTTCTGTTATTTTATCGACACAATAATAATACTCGCTACTGTGATTATCCCTATTCGAAAATTCTACAAAATGTACAAAACATTAATCATATAATAACTGTTTGCAAGGGCAATACCAGAGAATATTAACACGAAGCCGTCAGTACAAAACTGAGCTTGCAAGTTTTTGTACGGAGACTAAGGGTTAATATTTTCGGTATTGCCAGAAAGAAACAGTTACACAAATAAAACTTATTGGATTATATTTCCAAACCTGGATTATATTTCCAAGGACCCATTCCAATCTTACAGATTTCATGTAGACCTATAAGAATAATTGTGTAGAGCTTCACAGTTACAAATCTTTAAATGTAGTCAAGCTGTAGAAGCATCATGACACATTTCAGGCCTTGTACACATTAATACGACCAGTGGGGGTCATCGAGGGGGGGGGGGGTAGGAATCCGCCGTTCCGTACGATTTTCCGTTAAAATCCGCCGTTTCGGTCTTTTTTAGAAAAAGTTCCGCGTCCCGCCACTGCGTTATCAATGATGGCACAAATTAGTATTGTTAGACATTTGCATCCATCGAGGTGGAAAAAGGAGGAGAGTGGCAGTTAAAATTCTTGTTCAAAGCTTGGGAAATATTCTCATACTTCTTTACCAAAAAAACAAAGAGGTGACCACGCCCTTTTATGACAAGACAACAGATGAAGGATCCACAAATCCACAAAATTTCATGAAAATTCCGTATTCCGCCTATCATTTTCGAGAAAATCCGCGTCCGGTAGTGATGGAGAATTCCGTCGTTCCGCCAAGAAATGGCTAAAATACCGTATTCCACCACAAATTTTCTTCCAATTCCGCTGTTCCACAAACCCTGATGACCCCAACCGACCAGAATTGTTTACTTCATAATAAGAATTATTGAGCAATATGAAAAACTGCAAATTTTCTAAACAAAATTATTAAGCTGTAATACAATGTTAATGTGTGCAGGCCTGATTGTAGGTACTGTATACAGTTAAATTTCATTTCTCTGTGGTATCCAGTACGCCAAGAATAAACTCTGAGAACTAATGTTCGTCTTTCACAACATGCTCATATGCACCAAAATGACTAATACTGGATTCACATTAACACAGTTAAGCCAGCTTTATCTAAACCAGTTTAAATTTCAACCAATCAAATGACTTGATTTGCTTGATTGACCAATCACAAGGACTTATTTAAAAACCTGGTTTAATTTAACTTGCTTTAACTTGCAGTGTGAATTGGGCATAAGAAGACTATCGTTTTTCCTAAAGAATTGTAACAAAGTTCTCTTTACTAGCAAATGAATATCGGCAAATGCGACCCCGTGACATATAACAGACCCTTGAACAGCGTTGATCATTTCATAGTGTCTGCTTTGCCCGTCGTTAGAGCCGGTTATGATTTTACTATGAAATAATGATGTTGCCCATCAAATACTGGGTGCTTCTCTTACATTTTTAGGCCTTCAACTCTCAAATCACGAATTAAATGCCAACGAATGTATTCTGCCTCCCAACGACTGTTGGTGGCCCTTGTCTTCCAAGCCGAAATTGTAAATAACCACCTTATCTATTAAGTTTCACACCCATTCATTCGATAGTTGAGAGCCTACACAAGTGACGGTTAGGCACAATATTTCGGTGCCTAAAATCATAATTTCATGGTGGGTGAGTCGACAAGCGCTAAGACATTTCAAAGGCAGAGGCTCTCACGCCATTTATTTAATACCAATAAACTGATAATACCCGCCTAAATAATATAAAACTAGAAGAGAAAATTTAGTTCAACAAAATTGGTCGTATGGTTCTCAAGTTAGAAGCCCGGGGGAATTTCACTGTTGGGTCATATGGGGGGTGTGATGGAGACAATATGGACAGGATTTTGAGATCCAATCCCAGAATTTCGATGTGTTTTCCGAGAAGTGTTTCACTACAAACAGTAGCAAAACTGTGGTTTATGCCAAATCTGAGCGTTCTCAGAATTTCTAGCAAAACTTAGACTACAATCCGAGAATTTTTCTTTAAGAAGTACATCTCATTCTAAAAATTTTCGTGCCAAAAAACCACCCAAAACTGGAGTACATCCCCGGATGATCGAATAGTGAAGCACCTACCCCCCCCCCCTTGGGTTACAAGCGAGTTCAGAGAAATGCTTCACCTCAAAATCCCTCAAAACAGGCCTTGAATCCCTCTTGATTAAATTTGCTAGCCTCATGATAATAGCAAATGGAAGAAGAATTGCCAAATGGTATTGCAAACTGTTTAAAATTATACATCAACGTCTTTATATACCACATAAACATTTGGGCGATAAAACAAACCATAGGAATGTGAATGTGATAGATGTTGGGCAAAATTGCTCGAAGATTTCGTCAAGGATTTTAAGCAGGGATAAACAGTACGGTTCGTCTTTGAGCCTGATCTCAAGAACTTGACATAAAGCAGTTTTATAACATCCCTTGTCACAAGAAAACGACAGATGTACAGAAATTTTCAGCTACAGGATTCGAAACATCGAAACATTCTTTGACTCAAACATGCTTTGCGGCGCGTTAAAATTTAATATTCTCGTTCTAAACCAAGCAATTTCAGAACGTAAGGTATAAATGTTTTACGTTGGGCAGAAAAGTTTAAAGTATTGCAACGTGACTCAAGAAATTTTTTGGCACTTTCACAAAACGAAACAGCAGTAAATCATCTACTGATTTCGAAGAACTATAGATTGTTTCTCAAACGAAAAGCTTACACGTGAAACTGAATTCCACTTTGAAAATTTGGATTTTTATGCCGCTCTAAAGTTGTGGGCGCTCTTGTTTTAATTCGTTACGGTTACACGTTTTTTTCATATAAGAAACTTGGATCAGGCCATAGTACTAAAAGTTTCGTAATTTCATATGAAAATTCGTCCAATTTAGTACTAAAAGTTTCTTCATTGGTTTCTTATTTTCTGAATGCAGGATTATCAATGTGGTCGCTAACACTGCACCAGATATTTTTCTTGGCATTTAAAACATCATAAAGGAATAGACAGTCTTCTGTTATGTTGAAAACAGAAATGGTTCGATAATATTGCTTAAGAATAAAGCTTCAACGACCTGTTTGCTATGATATCCATGCTTTTAACTTTGAAAAGTTTCTTAGTACTTCTCAGACATAGTACTAGACATAGTACGAATAAATGTATTCATTTGTGGAGCGTTTCTTGTCGCCTCACTTATGTGGTTTCCGAAGAGGTTATAGCACCCAGCACGCACTACTGAAATTGGTAGAGGACTGTAGGAAAGCTTTAGATAAAAAAGGCTGTGCTGGTGCTGTTATGATGGATCCCTCCAAGGCATTCGATTGCCTAAATCATGAACTTCTTCTGGCAAAGCTGCATATGTATGGTTTCTCGAAGGCCTCCCTGGACCTCATCCACAATTATCTGACTAACAGAAAACAAAGGGTGAAAGTGAACGGTTCGTTTAGCACTTATAGTGATGTTAGACAAGGTGTACCGCAAGGATCAGTCTTGGGACCCCTTTTATTCAATATATATATCAATGATATGTTTATGGGGCTGACTGACACTGAGGTATGTAACTACGCCGACGACACGACTCTGCATGCATGTAATAAATCACTACAAAATGTAGTTAATAGCTTGGAAAGGGACACGCAGAAAATAATTACCTGGTTTCCAGACAATTACATGAGATTAAATGAAGAAAAATGCCATCTAATGACATTCAGCACATCTAGCACTGATACCTCCATACATGTTGGCAACGCTCAAATAAAGGAAAGTTCTGAGGAAAAACTGTTGGGGGTAACTCTTGACAAACACCTTACCTTCAAACCCCATGTGAGCAATCTTTGTAAGAAGGCCAATCAGAAAATTCATGGGTTAGCTAGGATGTCAAAATACATGGAAACGGAAAAAATAGTCTTGTTAATGAAAACGTTTATTATGTCCCAGTTTAACTATTGCCCTCTAGTGTGGATGTTTCACGATAGAAACTTGAATAATAAGATAAATAAGATGCACCTAAGAGCATTGCAAATTGCATACAGAGACTACGAGTCTGATTTTGAAACTCTGCTGAAAAGGGACAACTCAGTGACAGTCCATCAACGAAACCTACAGTTGCTAATGGTCGAAATTTATAAGACAAAAGAAAACTTAAACCCTGAATTTATGAAGGACATATTTATAACTAATGATATGCCTTATAGCCTAAGAAGTGGCAATAGTCTTCTGCAACCAAGTGCAAGGACCACGAATTTTGGGATTGAAACCACACCTTTTATAGGACACAAACTTTGGCAAATGCTACCAAATGATATAAAAACTGCTAATTCTTTGGCTGTTTTTAAAAACCGAATAAAAACATGGAAAGGGGAGAAGTGCAACTGCAGGCTTTGTCGAATCTTTGTAGCAAATCTAGGGTTTTTAATGTGAGCTTGTAACTAGTATTTTATTTTTTTTTCTTATTATAAATTTATTTCTCTTGATTATTTTTCGTTAGTAGGCCTTAATTAGCTTTAAATTAGCTATTTTACATTAGCCTACTTTAAATAAAGAATTAATAATAATAATAATAATGATAATGACGATAATAATAATAATAATAATAATAATAATAATAATAATAATAATAATAATAATAGAGTTTCTTAAAATTTTGGCCATCTTAGTACTAGTTTCTTATAAACCAGTTTTTTATATAAAAAAAAAGTGTAATAGACGAAGAGATTCTAGCAAACTTGATCATGTCTTTTGTCCAATTTTGTCCAATCACAGTGGCCAGGAATTGTGTATCTCGTGTATGTCAAAAAGGATTACTGTTTTCCATTTTTCAAAGGGTGCCCAAAAAAACGTTCGATCTTTGATTGAATATTAAAAAGAGCCATAAAACTTTCCGAATGTTTCAGCCTTACAGCGAAGACTTCAATACGTTCTAACACGTGTTATCCAGAACAATATTGTTATACTGGGAGAAAAGTTACAATCACCCTCCTCAAAGGATTACACGTGCTAAAAGAATGTACAGTAATTGCTGTGAGGTAAATAAACGGCCGTCGAGAGCTTCTGAAGGCCCAGAAACAAAACTGAGAAATATTTTCGATCACACCCTTTAGATTGGCTTAAAATGCATTTCACAGCATTTCCTGTAGTCAAAATTTTAAATCTTTGACGATGAGGCCCCTTCGACACTGAGGCCAAGGGGCAAATTGCCCCTCCTGTCCCCCCTCTCAGCGGCCCTGGGTAGATGATTTGGTCGTGATTCTTGGCCGCTGCTGAATGTTTCTTGAAGGGCTTGTTGATTGCCAATGGACCAGTTTTATAATTAAATTCAGTTCGAGGTAAGAGATGTGATTCCCTGTAAAGCAAGAAATCTAGATCATATCATTTTGTTGCAAAGAGGTACAAAGCTATTTCATGCGTTGCTAAGAGTAATGCACGCCTTTGTGATTTAGATCTACATGATATCGAGGCAAGTGATGGTCATGGAAGTAATTCAAATGAATTGACGTCATCGTGAAAGTGGTCTTTTTCATTGTGCTTGTATCCAGGGTGCAGTGATCTTTCAACGGGTATTTGGGAGGAGGGATTGCCTCTTTTTACGCCCTAATCACACTTGCAAGTAAAACCAGTGCACACTAAACTAATTTTTCGAATAGAGCTTCCTGATTGGTCAGTCTAACCAATCGGAAGTATTTGATTGGTTGAAAGTTTGTGGGGTGAGTGGCCGAGTGGCTTTTACAGTCTTCGTCAGGTAACTGAAGTTAAGCTTGGTCGAGTGAGGTCAGATTTCGGATGAGTGACCTCTGAGGTCTGACCTCGCAACTCACCTCGCCGTCCTTCGGAAGGGACGTTAAACTAGAGGTCCTATGCCTGAATGCGGCATGCACAGTGGGCCTAAATTAGCTTTCAGTAGCTAGAAATCCTGACAAGCTCACTCAAAACAAATTGAAAATAAAAAAATAAATAAAATAAAGTTAGCCTGGATTAAATATAGTTGGTTTAATACACCTTTGCAATGAACAGCATCGTTGTACAAATTTGTTTAAAATTCCTTGATGAGAAATTGCCGACCACAGATTTGGATTCAGCACCACAAGGTTAGTCTAATGGCAAATTTTCATATTCCTATCCTAGAGTTAGGGATTTTAATGTTATGGTGAAAATGAATTTGAAAATTTATAAGGGATTTGACCGTGCAAATCCTTCAGAGCGTAACTTTCCACCCACAGTCACTTTTCACGGTCAAATCCCTTTAATTTTGAAATTCGTTACCCTCATAGAATTAAAATCGCTAACACTAAGATTATAAATATTTGCAGTCAAGACTATAATTTGGGTGCTGAATGTGAATTTAAGATCAGAAGTTTCATAAGACGTAAGCTAGAGATTTCTTACAGGCTTAATTAGCTGCAATTTAGCTATTTGTTTTAATTTTATAGCCTACTTAAATTAAATTAATGATGATGATGATGATGATGATGATGATGATGATGATGATGATGATGATGATGATGATGATGATGATGATGATGATGATGATGATGATGATGATGATGATGATGATCTTGAAAAATTCCAAAACGAGGCCGCTTAGTCGAAAAGGTGTATTGTGTCTGTGCGAATGGAGTATTACTCATCCAATTACAAGGACAGATTTTGAATAGCACGAGTTCCTTTGGATTATACCACCATTCAAAGCAATTAAGGCTGGTTTTCATATGTCGCATTTCATCGCATTTCATCGCATTTCATCGCATTTCATCGCACTTTGTCACATGTCCATAATTGCGATTGTCAAATCATATGAAAATCAAGAATCGTAATTCACCGGAACTCGTCCTTTTTCATCGCAGCAAACAAAATCTTTTGATTCGCTGGGATCAGTTTCGATAGTTTGCGATAAATTACGACGAACTGGGAAGAATTAGGATACCTTGTTTTAGTTGATTTTCATGTATCGGACATAATCCTAACTGATCGTAGATCCAGAATTCCGATGAAATGAGATGAATTAATATAATTAGCGATCGTATACAAAGGGAATTCTCTCAACCAGTAATTCAAAACAAATACGGCCGCTAAAGTTTCCTCAAAACGCAAGTAGGTAGCTCGCTTGTTGTGCATTGTGGAAATGGGTTTTTTAGAGCCAACATGAGCATTTATCAAAAGTAGAAGGATATATCTAAACATCCACCGTAAGCATCTTCTGACTGCACCTAAGCGGACCAGTTTTATGTCTTATCTCTCAGGAACTAAACCCAAGCAAACCCTACTAACCCTAAATTAACCATACCTTACCACAGCTTACCTCAACTACTCGTAACTTACCCGAACATATCCAAACTAACTCTAACTTACCTTAAAGCCCCTTTTGCCAAAACCTAACTCTGACCTTAATTCATACACCATGACACATAGTGTGCCGATTTTGAAAGATAGTCTAGCGATATATAGTTTCCAAGTCGTCCAAAACCTCGGCAAAAACGTCCGAAATTCCTTGAAAAAATGTCAGAATTGTTTTAGTCCAAAAATCCCCTGTCCGAAATATCTTTCTCCGACATTTTTGACTTTAAAATACACCGAAGCAGATATGATTGCGCGCAATCACTGACCTAGCCAGGAATCCAAACAGTGAACAACTTTTTTGAGCATTCATGCAGCGAGAGCAGCGACAAAAATTAGTGGCTTTATTGACATGGATCAAACATATGTATGCCCTTAGGCATGTTTGACCCACAATTCCGAAGATAACTCGAAAAACAGATAAAAGACGGCAAAATACGAATGTGATTACATCTTTGTTTCTCGAAGCTCAATGATGCCGGAAGATCTAGATTTGAAATCTTCAGTGTAGCCCTAAAAAACTCAATATTGAAAAGAGATCCTTCGTGGGAGATAAAACCTTTGCTTATATTTACTTGATTTTGAAGTTGTGATCACAGACGATAGCAGATGTAACAGATAAGGCAAAGCGCAATACATACTTGTTTTTACATCCTAAAATTTGCTTTGTTTAACCATCATCAAGATCGAAAATTTTGAAAAGATAAGTTTCGGTAAATAAACTTCCCAACAGTAAGCATGTAAGAACTCCTACAAGTAAACTTTCTTACACGGAAAGTCGAGAGAAAAATTAAAAGACATTTTGCAGACAAAGACAAAAAATAATAATAATACATAAATGAATACGAAATAAATAAAAATTAAAAGTTGGAAACAATGGTTACAAAAACAACGCTACGATTGGGTGGCTTATGGATGGGTGGGGCATAAGACTTCCATCGAATCGACCATTTTCATGTATAAAATTTAACGTAAGTTCAAGGATATGCCTATCCACTGAATCAGGCAAATCTTTATTACCATACAATAACAGTTGTAACAAAGATTCATTTGCAAGATCTACATATCCAAGAGGTCGTAGTAATGCAAAGATTCCAACGAGAAGATCTCGTCTATGTACATCAAAGCAAGGACAGAGCAAAAAGAAGTGCTCCGTATCTTCAATGCCATCATTTGTTGGACACATCGGGTTTGCGGTATCTCTAAAATTGTAGTATTGTTCTGGTAGTAGTCGCTTCGCTCCAAATGGTATTGTTCTAGTAGCAGGGTATATTACTTTCTAAGTGGTGTAATTAAGTAGCATCTATTGTAATTTCTTAAATGGAATGTATGAAAGATCTTTTTGCTTTGAATGTAGAATATCCATTTTGAAGTAACAAGTTTCCCTCAACTTCCGAACCAAACTTTCGGCTACTGGGCCTGGGCGAAATCGAAAGCATATCAAAACCAGAAATTCAAATTCAAGAAAACATTCAAACTTGAGCCCTAGCAAATAAAGTATAATATAATCGAAACTTCGTTCAACACATCAAAGTTTTTGTCGATCTATTTGATGTACGTTCAGAACTTGGTTAGGCAACAAGGCCAAAGTTCACGTTTTAGGATACAGCAAATTTGACCATTTACCATTAACATTTCCACATTCAAAGCACAATATACAACAACGAGGTGTCTATCTTGAATCTATCCTTCAAGGAACATTTTGAAACGATTAGCACTTGATTACAGCCAAATTTTCATCGCTAGGCCAGACCAAATCTGCTTACCCTCTTTGGTACACCCGGTACAAGTAAACGACTTACCCTAGCTGTTGGTGCACTGGTTCTTGCCTTTTGAAGTAGTCGCCTGCAGAAAGAGAGATTAAACCATTCAAGCAACGAAAAAGCATGCAGAAAGAATCACAAAATGCTGAAATATACAAAGAAACAACAAAAATGAAGCTATAATAAAGAAAAAACATGTTTCGTTTGTATCGAAAAAAGGACATAAGGTCACTGAGTTCCAACTGCGAACGACGCTTGCAATAATGTAAAACAAGGACTACTTCTGGCCTAACAAAGAAGAAAAATGCATACAGCAATAATTAAGGTGTACCAGCTGCGTCAAGAAGGAAATACCTCTCTTACTCACATGGTAGGGTGCGCAGGGATTTGATGGTTGCGTTCCTAGCCGAATCGCCGTGTTGATTTCATAGAGGAAATAGTCGCTTCCAGAATTAATCTGTTCACAATCACATTTATGTTTAGGCTACCAAATAATAGTAATTAGCAAATGCTCCTACAACCCAAACTCTCAATGTCAATACTAGGAAGGTCCCAAAACTGACCAAGGATATTTTTTGCTAAGGAATTTAAGCATTGAATATTGTATTTTGCAATTTTTTTGAGTCAGTGAAGATGTAAACAAATTGCATTTTTTGAGCCAATAGGAGTTTGTAATATCTTTTTTCTGGCAATTCAGGTCCTCTTTTGGCAATCTGTGATGTCTTGATTAATTCAGAATTACAGCGTCTTCTATGTTTGAAACAGTTTCATTTTCATTTTTTTCATTTTTAATTCTTTATACACAAAATCCCTTCAGCTTACAACTCAATATCTAATAAGAAAATAAATACCTAATTACATCGATACAATCTATATACAGTTAAAGCTAAATTATGTACAGTAATCTATTTAATAGCAGCTGCTCTTCCAGGGAGTCGTGTTTTATGTTGTGCTCAGCTCGTAAAATAATTTTTCAATTGCTTTTTGAATCTATTAAGTGTAGGGAGCTCTCTGATACTGATGGGAATATCGTTCCAAGCTTTCAGAGCTGAATAGTGAAAGCCTTTCTTGACATATTCAAGGTTGTTTCTTGGGATTTGTAGGTCCCTGCAATTCCTTGTTCCGTAGTTGGAGTGCTGGGTCCTATGTTGATATTTATCCCAAAGGCTTTCGGGACATTGCCTGCTGATTATCTTGTATGTCATAACTGATCGATCAAACTTTGTTAGTTGCTCAACGGTCAACCAGTTATGAGACCAATTGTCTTTTAGTCTGGACTGATCAATAATCGAGCGGGCTCTGTCCTGCAGACGTTGGAGAGTATTCAATTTTGATTTAGGAAGACTCCCCCAGATAACATTAGCGTATCTCAGATGGCTTTCGACAAGTGCACGGTACACATGATCAAGTTGGGATTGTGAAATAAGATTTTTCAGTTTTTTCATTGATTTTAGACCGCCACTAATCTTTCCTTTCACTTTCCTGAATTGGTCATCCCAGTTTAACCCTTCATCCACCATAACCCCTAATGATTTGGTCTTTGCGACTCGCTTTATTTCTGAATCATTAAGGTTCAGTGGCTCTGAGATTTCAACTTTGTTTGTCCTCCGTGGATGGCCAATAATCATGTATTCAGTTTTTTTCGGGTTTGCGCTTAGTTTGTTTATCCGCATCCATTCAGAGATGTTTCTTAATTCTTTGTGGGCATTTGTAAGTAGATCATCAGTGTTACTAGATGTTAATGTAACATGTGTGTCATCTGCATACATGCTAGCCCTGGAGAAGTCTAAGCATTTTTCAAAGTCATTTAGGTAGATTATGAATAGGAGTGGTCCTAAGCATGACCCTTGAGGTATGCCACATGTTACCAATCTAGCTTCTGACTTCTGTCCATTAACTGAACAGAATTGTTTTCTACTAGTTAGGAAAGATGTGAGCCATCCACCCGAGATTCCTCTGATACCGTATGCACCTAACTTTTTTATCAATATTCTATGATGGGAGTAACGGGATGTCACCAAATTGCTAAATCGTGAACCAACCGGAATAGCTGCGGACTTCTGCTTATGGCAACCTTCATAAGTCAGGAAAAAAATGTCAGTGAGTGCTACGCATTCTATTGGTTGCACAGGTTTCGTTCCCTGGTTCCGCAATACATGACAAATCGGTATATTGGTTTTGAGTCAACTAACAACAAGACAACACGAGGGATGTGACGTAGATCATCTTTTTCTGCCACTAAAAATGGATTCCAACAATTCTGATACCATCTAAAACGCCGCTGACTAAAAGTTACAGCGAAGAATTGTCGAAAACAGACGGAAAAACAAACAGAATCGATCATGCAATTGTGAAGATGCTGTGCAGTAACATTATGTTGCTCCGCAGCAATCATTGTTTCATCTAACATTGTACTGTATTTTCGTCAATCAATGTAGGATTCTTTCATGCAAGAGAAAAATGAAATGATTCTGAAAATGATCAAGGTATCAAAGAATGTGAATGATAATTTATCACAAAGTATACCGAAAGTTCTTAACAAGCCGTAAACCTTTTACTACTTGCTTTTGCTTTTGTTCACAAGTTTACCAGATTTGGACGCTCGATCCAAGCCTCTTTTTTAAGAAGTAAAAAGGTCAATTCACTTAGAAGAAAGATGCATTGTCCAATGCTGCAATGTTTGTAAACGATTGATACCTATGCTAGGTTTATGAAGTAGTCATTTTTAATCCTGGGTACTAGGATAATTTCAACTTTAATCATGGATAACTTTCGACAGTTGGAAGAGTTGAAATATCTAGGTATAACACAAGAAGCAATACAAATCTCGACATTCCAAAGTTTAAGCTTGAGTGTACAGCAAAATTTCCACCGCTCTGGGCTGAAAGCCTCGAATGAAATACCTATCGAAATTAGGGAAACCCCCTCAATCTATCACTTTAAAAGAAAAATAAAAAACCCATTTAAAGAGCTCAGCAAACCCTAACTAAAACACGACTCTCAGGAAGATCAGAACTCAGATTGAACTCAGTCCAACTTATCAACAGCTATTTGAATTTTGTTTTTTTTTCTTTTTTTCTATTTATTAAATTGTATCATGTTTTATATAATGTATAACTGATTAGATATCGTACAAAATTAAAAAAGGAATTGCATACTCATCTGAATACAGAGAAAGTCATACCAAAGTGATTTGGTACCCCACCTAGGGCTCTTTGAGCATAAAGAATGTTGCTGCTCATATACCCAGCTGTTCCACACGATTTATTCATCATTTCCGGTCAACTGATTCATCACTTACAGATTTCCACTGATTTTTCTTTCACATGTTGATTCATACTACTTTCATGCAAAATAGTTTCGCTTCCTTTGATAATTTTGCTTTATATTTTCGTACCCCTACAACATTTCAAAAGACTCAATCTTAACTCGTAACTACTTTCGTAGCAAAGGATTCCATGTGCAATCTTGGTTTGAGCCATTCCACAAGGCTCAATCCCAATTCCTTTGTTTGTTTTCTTGACAAAACCTCCCTTGTGCGTGCTCACACAAAATTCCGGGAAACAGTTTCATACTCCTGTCAAATATTCTCCATTCCGGTACCCAAGATAAAAAATGAACGGGTTTTTACATGACATTTCTATCACCATTTTCAGACAAAAAAACAACAAAAATGGCTTGAAAAGATGTCCTAAAGTTAATCTGCCTGATTTTTAAAAGCCTGATAGATAGAAATCCCCGTTCACCTACCTATCTTGTCTAGAACTTATCATACATAATTTGTAAATCTGCTTCATAATATGTAGGGTGGGCTCTTCTATTAGCGTGTTTACGCTTTCGAACCAACTAAGTGTGTCGGAACGCCGCAAAGAACTACTTGAGGTTACAGACGTTATCAAAATGTCGTAGAACATCTTCGATATCTCTTTGAATAGTTTTATCATCCATGAAATCTCAAGGTTTAGATTTTGCAACTGCAAAAAGGACTCTCTTTCCGAGATAACTAACAAAGGAATAAGATAGGGTCGCGGAATGTGTGAAATAAAAAACATGCATAAAGGATGCTTGGTAAAGATAATAAACAAAGAACGTAGAAGAAAGCCTTGTGAAACGTCTGAAACCACGATCGCAAAAGGGGTTTTTTACTAAGAAGCAAACTAGGAATGAAGATTGAGTCTTCGGAATTTCTGAACCCAAGCAAACGATCTTCTTGTCACGATAACAAATAAAGGACTTGGAATGAAGCTTTGTGGAAGTTTGAGATCAGATCGAGTCTCGTTGAATGTCTGAAAGGAATACTGAGCAGAGGATTTCCTTTAAGACAATAAACAAAGCATTAGAGATCAAGTCTTGTGGGATGTCTCAAAAATGGTCGCAAACAAAGGACTTAGACCCCGTTGAAAAGAGGGAGAACTGGATCCATCCATTACGGGACCGATTCAGTTTGGGATCTATTTGCAGGTGTTTACAAGGGTTCGATCCCAAGATATTTTCCGTTTACACGGAATCAGGCCGGCATGGATCTGCTTTGACTCCACATACCAGATAGAACGGGAAACGTGTATTCTGTTTTCTCCTATTTGCTTAGGAAACAAAGAGCTCGGAAATAAAAGAAATTCCTCAAGCGAAACAGTGATGGCAAACAAGGGATTCGCATCATTTCCTATCCGTACCAGTTTGGGATCGATCCAAAGTTCACATAAGGCTCTGACGGGATCGATACCAAACTGGATCGCTCTGGTAAACTATCCCTGGATAGCGGATCGATCCTGAGCGATCCCGTGTAAACGTAAGGCCGGTCCGTGCCATTTTAGGAACGATCCCGTGCTGGATCGATCCAGTTTTATCCCGTGTAAACGGGTCTTAGAATAGAGCCTTGTGGAGCAGATGCAGGTGAAACCAGATCGAGTCTTGCTGAATTTCTCAAACGAAAACTGAACAAACAATTTCTTGTCAGAGCAACAAACAGAAGGACTTGAAATCGAGTCTTGCGGAATGTCTCAAACAAAGGAAACAAAAAAGGAATGAGGATTGAGTCTTGTAAAAATGTCTCGAACCAAAACTGAAAAAACCATCTACTCGTTAAGATGACAAACAAAGGACTTGAGATCGAGTCTTGTGGAACGTCTCAAATCAAAAATAAAGAAGTGATCGTCCTCTCAAGATAAAAAACAAAGGACTCGAGTTCGAGCTTTTTGGAATGTGTGAAACAAAGGTCACAAAAGGAGTGAAGATTGAGTCTTGTGGAATGTCTCAAACCGAAACTGAAGAAATGAATTACTTGTCAAGATAGCAAACAAAGGACATAACACCAAGCCTTGTAGAATTTGTGAGACCAAAGATGGCTCATTAATTAAAAAATAATTCAAGGAGTTATGATTGAGCCTAATGGAATGACTGTAATACAAAATGAGCAAACAATGTTGTTATAAAGATCAAAAATAAAGGACTTAGAATGGAACCTTGTGGAACGTCCAGAACCAAAATTTAAAATATCGTCCCGTCTTTCCAATTTCTATGGAGTCAATCTTACTAAGATCAAAGTAACTTTTTTACATATAAACACAAAAAACAAAATGCAACTATCATTTACATTTAATTGTGCCCCCATAGCGGGAAAAGACTCAAGGTCATCGAGTTCCCCCTCGGACAGACACTTTTGATAAATTAGTCATTACAAAGAACAAAAAACATAACAAAAGAAACCGATGTGGTTTCTGGCACTTAAATTGGAAATTTACTAATAGCGTCGAGTTCTCTTTATCATATGATATAGTGGCACCCATGATTGCTCTGCTGGTGATTATATACAAGTATGAACTGCAATGTATAAGGATACTGCCTGGACGCACAAAATAGTTCCAGATATCGCAAGGTGCGACAACAACAACAATGACAACAACAACAGCACTTTTTATTTCTATGCGTCCATCAGTGCGTCAATAGCAATAACTACAAAAATGCAATCAGTCTAGTTACACCCCAAGGCTGCTGCATCCGTATCATTAATATCCAGGGCAGAGATTTCTGACAGCTGACCAAAGAAAGCTGCATGCATTAAGTCAAACTGTGGGCAGTGCTGGAGAGAGTGATCATTGCTCTCTTTTCTTGCGCCATAATTGCAAATTGGGTTTAGACTGTCAAAGTTATGCCGAAATTTGTGTTCGCATAATATACTGAACTTCAAACGAAATGACACAAGATTAAGCCTTCTGAAACATCTGAAACTACGAGTCCACAATGGCTCTTTTTATCAAGATAGCACACCTGTTTTCAACTTTTTTCTCTTTTAATCTGCGGAACTACGTATCACAATCTGCTAAGAAGTGTGAAATGACGTCACTTTCTATGACCTTTTCTCATGTTGACCTGAACGAGGCTACCAAATGTGTTGATATATAACATACACATTGCTAGCCTCCTTATCGCACCCTCGCACACTAGTACTAATACAAAATGGCAACGATATTTGGCCTAACTTACGAAGATTCATTAACCAATTCATGAAAATTGGAAGCATCAAAAAATGGAAGGAGCTTACGACTGGTGCTCAGCATTTGGTAAGGCATCTTTTTAACAATAATTTTATCAACCCCGGACATGTCCTTCAAGATCCAGTCGTCCGAGACGCTTCAAACGAAACGAAAGGAATTAGGAGGGAGTGAAGATCGAGTATTTTGAAACCTCTGCAACCAAAATTGAACTATTACCTTGATTTAACACACAAGAATGTTAAGATCGAGCCTCATGGAACGTCTCAAGCCAACAACTTCGCAAAAGCGGATCTTCTATTTAAAAAACGGAGTGTAGATTGAATGTCTGAAACCAAAACTGAACAAGGATCTTCTTGTCAAGACAATAAACACAGGACTTAAGATCGAGCCATGTATAATGTCTGAAACTAAAGATCGAAAAATGGATTTTTTTCATTATGAAAACAAATAGAAATTGCCACATTGGACCTTGCACCTTGCAACACGATTGAAATCTGAGTTGACGTGGAAGTAGCAATTTGTTTTGAGTGGGCTTGTCTGAATTTCTAGTTGCTTTAAGTTGATATGGCTCTTTATGCATGTCGCGGTGAGGCATGGGACCCCAGTTTAACGTCCCTTCCGAAGGACGGCATGGTTAGTTGCGAAGTCTGGCCTCTGAGGTCAACCGTCCGAATCTGACCTCCCTCGACTGAGCTGAACTTCAGTCACATGACGAAGACAGGATACGCGGATCAACCACTCGGCAACTCACCCTGAAAATGGATAACTGGTAATTCCCCGATCAAGATAACAAATATAGGATTTAATACCGAGCCTTCAGGGACGCCTAAAGTCATGGCTGCAAAGGAATCTCCTTCAGTCTCTCTAAGTCATGCATTCGAAGCAAGGCACCTCATCTTTCCTTTCAAGACAATCATTAAAAAACAGAGTAAGAAAACTGTAATAACTATTGACTACATTGTTCGTAAACATTAGGCACACATGTCAAAACAATCACGTTTCTGTAATGAGGGCTTTAGATACAAAATCTGAAGTGCAGAAATCAGAAAATCTTTTAAAACGTTATTTACAAACTTGAAACGTGGTATTCAGTATTTTCTTCCTTGCAGATTATGGTAATTAGCAGTAGAAGAAGTTTCTCTCGCAAAATACAGCATATTGCTCTCTTAAACTTTCCACATGAAGTAGGGAACGCCTAATCTCAGCCATATTTCTAAATGTTTTCATTATCCGCCTCTAGTTTTAAGGTAATGTGTTTGAAGTGCTGTTGAGAAGGTCTGCCGATTTCAAAATATCTTGACATTTCCAAGTTGAAAACAAAAATTACTCCAATATTTGCTTTGTTTCTCAGCTTCATATCTCACTAGATTTACAACTATAATCCTCAAGGTAAGATTTCGTAAGAACTTAAACGTCTTTCAAGATCAAAACAAAATGAAAACCCTAGTGCAGAGTCGTTTTTTCTTCAACAGCGAGCTCAGTACTCAGTACTAAATCAAAATTTCAAATCACAACTCATTTCAAAGCAATGAGTTATGCAGGTAAATTTATTGCAACAATGATCTTCTTTGTGATGTGGGACGGAATCTAGTATTGTAATAGCATCCATCAGATATTAAATTGTCCGCAATGTTTGTTGTATTTAGGATAACATTGCGTGTCTTTTAATATTGGTCATGGGGTAGTCATTGTCTTTCGCTCCCCATGGTATTGTCCCTGTAGTATTGCATAGTAATTAGAGCCTTTCTATTCACTTGAGGGAGGTGAAAAGCCCATGCCCTATTGTTCGATTTGAATAGAGTCCTTACGATTTGATCAATGTTTTAGGCCCTTTTTCCATCATTTTGCAGCCATGAAATTTTTATAAAGATGAATTTACAAATACTTCTAAAAATACTGTGATCTTTCGACTTTTAACTACAATTTGAATGATTCAAATCTGTGAAGTTGCCTTGGTGTTATGAATTTACAAAAGTGGGAACTTTTTTCTGGCTCACCCGGTATGCTACCCCTGAACGCTATCGAATTTGTACTGAAAGACGCAGTAGATGCCTTGGGAAGAGTGAAGATAACTTTAATTCTCAGGCTGTAATTAATTTCTACCCTCGTGAATAAATCTCAGAAGATAGAAGTGTTTTCATGATTGAGTAACTTATACGGTATACTGCAACCATGAGTTTCTGCAACGTTACTAGAATTTTCCTGATCTCTGGCTTTGAAAGAAGCTTACCAAACAATATTTTCACATCTAAGTTAGCCATTGAGTGATAGACTTCTAGTTTTAGATATCTGCAATCAACTTTTTATTTCACAGCCCATCAAACCCGCAAACTATTTTTTGACTGACCCGGTAAATCTCACGTCTTAGAGCAACGCCACAATCCTGATTTATATTGGCCTTTTTCTTATCATTAGTTTATCCTCATCAATCATCTAACGAGAGCTTCTCATCTTTAAGTCATACAGGCTCGCACCTTTGCTGAGTGCAGAAACCACTCTCTTTCATCCTAACATTTTACGAATAATTTTCTCGAGTAGTTTGGTGCAAGCGAATCTAAAAACTTGTAAGTTAGCATGCCTGTCTCCTTTCTTACGAGATTACTGATAGTTAACCAGCCAAAGTTATGAATTATCGGAGCAGCAGCGGCATCGCATGGATTTTTGTCTGGGAATGAAAATACAATGTTCCATGACTTGCGTGCTATTGCCCTTCAAAGTTTCTTTTTCTGAAACAGACTATTGTGTTGAATATATATTTCAATGTTACTTAAATCAAGGACAAGAATCGAACGTGGAATAGAGGATTGCGCTAAAGATAGCAGCGAGGAATTCAAATTACAAATCTCTAACGATTCCATAGGAATTCGATTGAAGAATGCGGTGCATCTCGGTAAAGAGATCTGTAGCGCAATCGTCTGTTGAAGGTATTGTGGCGTAGCGGTGTAATCCTCTGACATTGCTATCAGGTGGAGTGTGTTCGACTCCCGGTAGGGCCTACCACTTGAGCGTAATGACAAGGGGTCGCGGGCTCAATGAGGTCTGTTCTATTTCTGCGATATCAACGCTTGGCGCTGAAAAACGCAACTTCATCACCACCTTCACTGTTCCCATAGAAACCCCTTACCGGAATTTTCTGACTTCTGGCTCTAACATCTGAGTGATTTTGGCGAACAAAATTTTCACATCTAAAACTACGTGCACACGATGCCGGAACAGTTTGAAAACGGAAAAAATGTGACTGTAGCAAACTTTGAACAAGCGCTCACACGATGCTGGAACAAGTTTAAAACGGTAGGGAATCTGACGGTGAAAAACTCGTTGCAAGGATCTTGATGCCCAAGGAATGTACCTACACCCTAAGAATCGATCAGTCTTGCGCAAAAAGCGTACAACAGTGTTCTGTTTTTATCACTTTCGAGTGGTCATACGATGCCCTTTCCAAACTGTGCCGGCTAGAGTTCCGTTTTCAAAATCTACCGTTTTCAAAATCTGTCGGCAAAAAATGTGCTGTTTTCAAATGAAAGGGAGGCCTATCCATCACATTTTTCATCGTTTTCAAAGTGTGCATCGTGTGAAGGCAGTCTAAGTTAGTATTTGACTCATAGATTAAAATTTTAGTTTTGAAAAGCGGTCACATACATTGATTTCATAGCCCATCAAGCGTGTTTACGTTTTCTGACTCACTCAGTAGACAGTATCAATCGCAAACAATGAATATTCTTAAAATCTGACAATGAACGTAAACGACCTACACCTGTCTTTCTAAGCAAATAGTGAGCATCCAAAATAAAAACAGTGAATTCAGCCAACGCCCGCAGTCCGGACACCTACTCTCTACGAATGATCTGCATAAAAATGACGGACTCAGTGACTCCAAGATGAGGCATAGTGTTTGTTCATTGAATCACAGGGAGAAAAAATTAATGATGCGAAGAAATCCGGCATAAGCACAGTTTCTAGTTTCCTCTAGAAGTGACATTTAGAATGTAGCCGACAGTTAGAGTGTAGCTTTGAAAGCAAATTTCAAGATCGCAATCAATGAATACAATTCAATCTGACAGTAAATGGAGACAAGATGCACCTGCCTCTCTCACAAAATAAAAAGCACCCAAGATAAAAACAGCGAATTCAGTCACGGCCTGCTGTTCGGACACCTACTCTCTGTGAAATGATCTGCATAGAAATGATGAACTCAGTGACTCCAAGAACGGACATACTGTTTGCTCATTCAATCAAGCATTAGGGACAAAAAACTAATGATGAGAAATACTCATTACATTAATTACATTAGCATATGCCTCAAGAAAAACTAGGACAGTCATGAGGGCTTCTGTAATGTCACAGTTTAGTTACTGTCCATTGATATGGATGTTCCATGATAGACGCGTTAACCCTATCTCACCTGGGGACCCCCCCTCGTACATTTTCATTTATAAGTTTTCTGCGTTTGTTGAATGCTTCTGAGATTTAGCAAGTTTAACTTTCTATCATACAGCAATGAAACTGTAACAATTTTGGTATTCTATTTTTAGCCTTGTCTCCATGATAACCAAGTTGTTGTGCCACACTCTGTGAAAAATATAATTTGTATCTCTTTTAATCCTTTACAATAGGTCCGATTAAGTCTAAAGTATGAATTTACATCTATTTTAATCTTTATATTTCATTTCTTTACAAAAAATAAAGTTTAACGACTGTTTGACACACTTTCATTTTTATGACGTCATATGACGTGATAATGTTAATCATTCTCTAGCAACAACAACAACAACGCTAATTAAACCATTGTTTCACAAATTCATTGTTTATATAATCGACAACCTTTGTGCCAAATTTGGCTGCCATATCTCAAGCAACAACAGAGATAAAGAGGGGGGTGGATTCCACCCCCCAGGCACTGACCGTTTCAAATCGCCCAGGTGAGATAGGGTTAACGCAAAAATTAACCACATTCACGAAAGAGCATTACGAATTGCGCACCATGATCGGACCTCAAGTTTTGATGAACTGATAACTACAGACCATTCAGTCTCTATTCATCAACGAAATCTGCAGTTGCTTGTCACTGAAATTTACCAAACAAGGATGTATTTGAATCCTTTTTTCATGAAAGAAATTTTTGCGGAGAGAGAAATACATTACAGCTTAAGAGTTACGAGCAACATCTATGCACGAAGACCCAGGACCACAGCATATGGGTTAGAAACTGCGAGTTTCCTGGGGCAAAATCTCTGGAGAGATTGACCATTGCATATAAAAGAGTCCCGATCTGTACAGTATTTTAAGAAGGAAATCAAGTTTTGGAATTTTTCATACAACTGTAGATAGTGTAAGGATTTTATTGTAAATTTAGGTTACATTTAGATTTATCAATAATGTTTGTATTCAATAATGGTTGGCATTAATTAGCCTAGTGCTATTCACCACGCCAACCTTAAAGAAAGTGATTATTATTATTATTATACTATTATCCGGTTAAAACATTGTTCCTAGTTTCTTCTAAAAATTGACATTTGAAATTTAGCTTTAAAAGCAAATTTCAAGATGGCAATCTATGAATATACTTCTATCTGACAATAAATGAAGAGGAGATGAACCTGCCTTTCTCAGCAAATACTGGTAATTTACATCATGAAACTCTGAACTATAGCCAGTGCCTGCTACATTGCCATATATGCTCCATGAGTGACCTACTGGCCTACGCATAAATAAATTAGGCCAAATATCGTCGCCATTTTGTATTTTGTACGAGTGTGCGAAGGCGCGATAATGAGGCTAGCAATGTGGGTGGTATAATATCAACAAATTTGGCAGCCTCGTTCAGGTCAACGTGAAGTGACGTCATACAAAATGACGTCATTTCGCACATGTTAGCAGATTGAAATATGTAGTTTCGCAGAGTAAAGAGAAAAAAAATTGAAAAAAGTACTACACACTGTTCACAACAGTGCAATCTCTTCAATAATCAACAATTATACCAACCCCTAACTTGTCCTTAAGTGTCTCTTCAAATAAATTCCATTAAGTAAAGACATGAACTCAGTTTTATTTTGCATTGTCTTTTGTATTTGACCTTTAGTGATGTTCAATTCTTTTTCAAATTTTAGCCATCGGTCACGCGCATGTTTCTTACGATCCACTGCGAAGAGTAGTTGTTTTTGAAGTGAATAGTTTCCAGATCTTGTTATATGCGCAATGTATTGAAGATGTTGCTTTTTACAGAAACTAGCAATGCTTGAGAGGTCTTTGTTATCGTTCTTAGACGATCGTTATTGAATATATACGACCAATCCAGATCGTTGGGTACTGTGTTACAACTGACCAGGCAACACGGATCAATTGCAACACATGGTTGAGGAAGCTGTTACATGTCTTTAGAGTTATTACAGAAAATTGTTGCATGAATTTGTTTTTCTTTTTACATGAAATGTAACACCAGATAGCAGATTATCCGTTGCCTCAAAAAGAACAAAACTTGAAATAAGACGTGGTCCTTAGTTCTTTGTAAAATTACATGCATCAATAGGAAAAATTGAATCCATTGAGAACAAAAGTTTTTGTTTACATGTTTTAACATCTAGCTCTTTAATAAGGTACTGCATGGAATCACATCATGGACCAGATTAGGAACTGAATCAAAACCAAACCATGGACCAGCTTACATCGTGGCAATCGTAACATCGTAACACCCTTGACCAGGTCAGCTGTAATTACTCCCGATTTATACATCTCATAAGTTGTTTGGATTTAAAACTTAAACGTGGTTCTGATCCTAAATAGATGCAATGTCTGTGATGTGATGAAATGTTTTGCGCAAAGTTTTTTCGGGCAAAATTTTAAGACACAGTTCATAACGGATGCATGTCTTTCCTTTCGTGCTCATAAACATGTTTTCCCCGAAAACGTCGTTCCCCGAAAACGTCGCAAATTTGCATGAAAGTCACTGGATCTTGAGTTTTACGTAGAAAAATGAGCATGTTCTGTGCAAAACTCAGTTCTATTTGCACTTTCTGCTGTGGGCATGAGGGCCTTTGCCTTGTGTTAACTGCCCCAAGTCTCCCCTACTGTTTCCCATACAGTCATCAAACGGTAAGTTCAGCAGAATCTTTTTTAATGTTTTGTCTCAAATGAAATAAGTCAACCAGAATGGTGCCAATCAGAATCTTGTAGTTTCGTTATTGTTACCACATCTTTAAATATCAGCAAGCGATGTTAAGAACGGATGCCTTCATCACACGGATGGGGCTCTTAAACAAATTCTACGCATCTGTAAAATACTGAATGTTAACCCCACAATAAATGTAACCATCATTCGCTTTAGGAAGACGTAATGGAATGTGGGGTGAGTGGCCGAGTGGCTTGTACAGTCTTCGTCAGGTGACTGAAGTTAAGCCTAGTCGAGTGAGGTTAGATTTCGGATGGGTGACCTCTGAGATCTGACCTCACAACTCACCTCGTCGTCCTTCGGAAGGGACGTTAAACTAGGGGTCCCAAGCCTGGATGCGGCATGCACAGTGGGCCTAAATTAGCTTTCAGTAGCTAGAAATCCTGACAAGCCCACTCAAAACAAATTGAAAACAAACAAAACAAACATGGCTTCGTTTAACGATGTTCCAAACTTGTTCGATAATTTGAAATGGAAAGAGAATCCCTTCAATGAAACAACAAATTGCAATATTGTGCATTTCAATTGATGATGCTCATAAAAGGGGCGTTGGTTGCATTCATAGCCACAGTAGAGGGAATGGTCAGGAACATTTTTCTACAGCATCCCACAAACCCTCTCAATCTTGAAGGTGTTGTGACGCAGGGGTGTAATCTTCTGACTTTGCAGCCAGAACAGTCAGGCGGAGTGGCTTTGATACCTGGTAGGGTCCCACATCCTGAGCGTCATGATAAGGGTCGCAGACTCGAGCACTTAGCTACTTCCAAGATCCCAGCGCTTTGCGCTTAAAACGCAACTTCACCGTCACCTTCCAGCTACTTTCTAGCCCCTCCTTCTACAATAGGGTCTGCAGTCCCTGTTCTAGCTTTCCTCTGGGACGTGAAATCTAGAAACTATCTATGAGAGCAAATTTCAAGCCCTTATCGGAATATACTAAAAATGAATATGAATCCTAACATGAATATACTAACAAGCTGATAATGAATGAAGACGAACTGCACCTGCCTTTCTTAGCAAATAGTGAGTATATACAACATATAAGTAAATTAGACACAGGGGCTGCTACTTTGACAAGTAAGCTTCATAAATGACCTACATAAAAATGCGACACTCAGTGATTCAGTGATGAGTTTTAGCTTGCATTCGCTCGACTATTAGGGAAAATGAAGTAACGATACAACAAGGCATAATTCCTGTTTTCTTTTTCCCGCTAAAGATGGGATAGAAACATTTCTTCGAGAAAAACTTAAAAGTCACAAACTATGAATATCCTTAAACTCTGGCAGTAAATGAAAACGAGCTGGACCTGCCTTTTTCAGCAAACGGTGATCAACCAGCAAAGAAAACAATAAATTAGAGCCAAGGGCTGCTATTTCGATAAAAACGCTCTACAAAATGACATACATGGAAACGAAACACTCAGTGACCCAGAGAAGAGCTAGCATAGTGTGCGTTCGTTCAATCACCAAGGAGGATCAGGTAATAATACAAGGTAAACTGATTGAGACTTGAATCTTATTAGTCTTGACAGTGTCACATACTGCGTTAATTAGCAACTAATTCGATCAAAGGGAGGGAAACTCTTATCCTCTGTTCACAGTTAGTGTGCACACTAGATTGTTAAATAAAGAAAAAACAGACTGAAATTCTGCAATATCAACTTAAAAAGGAATTAAAAATTGAGAAATATTTCAAGTCTAGCAGCCTTTAAAAAGTTGTTCTGCCGTCTGACAATTCGACAAAACCGGATTTAGCAAGTTGCCAAAATTCATACTTTTTACCTGGTTTAAAGGGAAGATGAGAGCTATTACATGACATTTCAACCCATGCTCACTTCAACCACACTGAACATTTTCATGCAAACAGAAAATATTCAGCTCATAGCGTGTTGCAGTCAAATATTAGAATGTGAACGAAGAAAATCAAATCTACTTCCGTAATCATTCAAAATTTTTAGTAGGGCTGGTACTCCTGTTACTATTGTTTATGACCGTATTTGTCCACATGTGACCCAATCTCATCCCGTGCTGAGATTTAATAAAATCATAAAGCAAAATCTTTTGTTTTATTGGAAGGTATCTAGGCCAAGACTTCATTGTGAGAGCCATTCATAGTGGGGACTAGATGACCATGTGTCTTTTCCCGCTATGATTGGCTCAGATTATTGTATTGTAGTTTTTTTATGTTATATTTACAAAAAAAGGCCAAGACGGCCGCTAAGGCTCGTTTTATGAGTCTTGCCGCACCGTGCCGAACCGAGCGAACTTAGACCAATTTTGTCTGGTTCGGCGAGGCGCGACTCTTATAAAACAAACTGGATGCTTGGTTCGACTAAGTCGAGCCATACATCAATGGTCTCTCGTCTGGGTCGACCCGGTGCAACTTATAAAACCGATTTCAGTCGCGCCGTGCCGCACCATACTCACACCTGCATAAGCGACTATGATTATTTCAATATTGTCAATAGCTTATGGAGTGACGAAGGAGAAAACGTTTTTCCACACATCGAGTTTATCATTTAACGAGCGAATGTATTCAAATGCATGAAATTAAAAAGAAAATTTTCAAAAATCATTACTGTCCGCATGTGTCATTATTGTTCGGCACGGCACGGCACGGCACGACAGAAAGTTTTATTCGTATAAAACAGAGGCGCTCCAAGTCGAACCTCAGTCGAACTCAAATTTCCATGGTTCGGCGCGGCGTGGCACGACTTATAAAACGGGCCTAACCTAATAACAACGAACATAACTACAAGATCAAATAAATTACAACAGTATGAAATTAGTAACGAGGAAAATGTTGATTGTCCTGATAAAGATAAAATAATGATAACCTACATGGTGTTAATTATGGATAGCAAACATTAAGTGGTGCGTGTTTATTGCAAGGAACATTCAGATTTCAGTCTGAAACATTTTAATAAGAAATTTGCTACCAAATTCAGACCATTTTTGTCCCCTTGGCTCAGTAACCAGAAAAATTTATTCTACGCACTGAGCTGGATTACATTTGGGAACAAATTTACTATTTTGATTTCGAGACGTTTCCTGTCCTCTTGAACTGTGAGCACATTATGACAAAGTGAATTCCATCATCAAGAACTTGTGTTCCAAGAAACAGAGAGTATTTACAGTGGCTATCAGATCTTGGTATTCTATCTTTACCGAACCGTCCAGCTTCTATTTCAAGGTTATGTGCACTCATTCGTAACTTTGAGAAGCCTTTTCTCTTCTTAAAGTCGTTTATCACATCTAAATATGTTTCGAATTTGAAAACTGACTTTATCTGCACATAAGTACATAGTTTTTATCCTGCACTAGATGTTCATTGAGACTAGACAGGGTGTGATTTTCAAAGAAGCGCCTAACTTTCGACTTGATAGCAGAGACGTTGTCAATTGGTAGAATATCATATCTTGCATTTCACGGACCCTTGATACCCAGTTTACAAAACCTAATTCAGCAGCATCACAAAGGAAGCGAAAGGATTTACCGGCAAGTCGATGTGGCTCAGTGACGTTCAGTAATTGCAATCTAGCAAAGAATTTCAACATAAAGACATGTCCGGTCGACTGAAGGGAAATTCTTCTTAATTTAGCATAAACTGCGTCCGTATGCGTTGTTGATTTCACACCCAGAATGTATTTGCACGCGGAAAGATGCAGTCGTTCTAATGTACTATATTCTTCAAAGCCCCAAATTTCCGAAGAATAATTCAAAATAGGAACGATTGTTTGATCAAAGAGGTAAAGAAATAATCTGCGTTGCAAGCAATGATGCTGTCACAATTCAATACATGTAGAACTCTGTATGGGCTGAAATTTCACATGCACAGGTAACAACTAAAGTAGGTTTGACGCAGCATATACAAAACAGTCACCTATGACCAGAAAAGATTACTTATTCATTTAGGGTTATCAAGACCTTTCTAATGACTTGAACAGAGATATACTTGAATTGACTTTGCGTCTCTCGTAATTCTGTTCTTTTTCACATTAGATGTCAGGTAGTTATCCATCTTCAAGTTCACGAACGAGTTGCGCTCGTGAATACATTCTATTTCTTTGAAACCCTGACCAGACATCTAAATGTCATACAGGATCTAGATTAGTATCCATTGGCTTTTAAATCGTGAATAGAGTAGTTGTATGCTAGCTTAGTGTTGCGTGTCTTTTTTAATTGGCTATGGGGTAGTCATTACCTTTTCGCTTCCCATGGTATCGTCCTTGTAGCGTAGTAATTAGAATTTGCATAGTACAGGGTGTCTCAAAAATTTTTCAACGTTTGAATAAATATTGAAAAATAACGATAACATGAAGAGGCTAATGGGAAAATAGCCCCTAAAATTATAAAATAATTTTAGAGACTGAAATCTTGCAAATCTGTTGCAAATTCAATGAGTTGCGAGCTTTCAAAGATCCAAAATACGCGATAGCTGAAACCAGAGACCGTCGGATTACTTGTATCGCAACAAGCTCAAAGACCAATGTAAAAGAAGCTTATCCAATGTCATAACTCTCGTTGATATCAGAGCAAACCAAATAAGACTTCTAAAGTAAATTAATTCTTGCGATCATTCTCAAAATTTCCTTAACAATGCATCAGTCCAACAACAGTGGTTCAAAACATAATCGACGAGAGACTGATGAATCTGTTTCCTCAAAGTATCCATATGCTTGACAATTAGGTTACCGAAAACCTGTTTCAATCTTATTTGGTTCGCCCTGAAACAGCTTAGAAATAACAGAAACGATGGCCTGTGGGACCTTTACCAAAAATGTCATGTCGAGGCCTCTGGTTTCAGCTTTGGCACAAACTTGAACTTCAAAAGCTTGTAACCCCATGAATTTTTAGCGGATTTGCATGATTCTTGCGTCAAAAATCAACTACAATCTAAGAAAATGGGTGACTTGACCAAGGGTCCATTCAGCCTATCATTATTTTTTAGTAGTTAAAGGAACTGAGTCCATATAAATAGTTGAGCGCTAACGCTGTCCTGAATTTTTGCTGACAAACCGCTGACGTTCCTAAGTTGTCGCACAATAGTGCAAAAGTCATTAGCAATGGGGCCAAAGACTTCTTAATCCTTGCATTATCCTAAGGGATTTCTTTGGTTTAATTTCAATAGGGATTAAATGACAACTGTTGTTTCATGATTGAAAAGAAGTTGATATTAGCCATAAGAGCGCTATTTATATGGACTTAATGTCTTTAAAGGCAGTCTGTCCCCTTCGAAGAATGAAAGTAAACGCGATAAGGATTTCTATTGTACACTCCACAAGTTTGTGCTAATTCGCTTTATCCAAAGAAATCAAGGTCATAGAGACTCAGTGATGCATGAATTTCACTCCAACGTAAATAAGGTAAATAAAGCCGTTGCTAAGGTCAGAACAATACGGGACAGACTTTAATCAAACTTCAAACAATTTTTGAGATACCCTAGAGAAAGTAATATTGTAATTATGATGATAAAATGTAATTATGATTATAATGTAATTATAATGATTTATATGAATGAAGTATTACTTTGTTGGGAAAATGTATCAATATTAGTCATATAATTCTGTTTTAAAGGAGCCAGATTTTCATGCTGTAATCAATGGTAAGCCATGGCTTAATAATGAATAAAGAAGGACAATAAATACGATCTGCCAGCCGGATTTTTTTCCATCCTTCAGAATCCCAGCAAAAGACATTGTAATTCTCGCACATTTAGTACTTTAATAAAACATCACAGCCCAGCTCCTGAATCAAATAAATATAATCTGCCATGCAGATCTTTCCATTTATCCTTCTTTCGTTTCTAGCTTCTCTCAAAACCAACTTTCGCGTGCACAAGGCGACAGTTTGCTCTATCAATTTACGGGGAACTTATGCAGCCCTGTTAGTTTTGAATTGCTGGCTGAGAGATTTTCTATTGTCTGCGGTAGCTTATCACCTTGAATTGCGATGTCGGTCAAACGTAATTGATGCTATTGTCTTACAAAAATTTTCCCTGTTGGAGGAAATAATTTTTATCTTACCTTGCGCGTTCATCTTCATTGTTCTCGCTTTCCAGTTTGACAGCAGCTAGCCAGATTTCTTCACTATTTGAATTAGCTTGGAAAGCCAAGGCCAGAATAGAACGAGCAGCTGGGATGTCGCCCTGAAGAAATTAAACAATGTTTTCAAATTAATGTTTTGTTTTGGCTAATAATTTCCAGTCAGAAAATGACATTTCTTGCTAGATTTAATGAACTTTCAAGAACTTTCTATAGAGATAAATTTTTCATAAAAACTTTCAAGGCTATTTTGAAAGTTTCTTATCCATACAATAAGATAAAATTGAAAGACGAAATCACTTAACAGCAACAAAATTAAACCAGCGAAGACCAGCCTGCGTGCAGCCTAGCCAAGACTTCCTTAAAGGAAGTAAACAGAGCTGTATCTCGTAGCCGCCGAAAGTAGGGGAAAGAAATGGCTAAATACCCACGGCTGTTTTAGCTACACACTGAAATGCACGTGTAAGTCAAAGTTACCAAATACAATAAGTATTTTTAATTGGTCAAGGCCAGCTCTTAGCCATATCGACTTCCTATAAGTAACTGTATTGATTAGGTTGTTCGTTTTCCAATATTTCATACTTTCGTACACCATTCTCTCCAGGAGGACCCCCCTTCAGCAGAAGCTGCTTTCCAAGGGACCCTATAATAAAAGCTAAATTAAATATACAATCAAAACATTCGAATATAGAACCTTTTTAAAATTACACATTGTTTATAACAGAAAGAATAGTCAGCCCTTATCAGGAACCAATTGAACAGATCGGCTAAATTTTGGCAAAAGGACAGCTCTTAAAATAAACGCAAGTTACGGAAGATAGCCAATAAAAAAATGCTTAAATATCGGCATTTGGATGATGAAATACTTTGCTGACTATCTGCCGAAGATATGAAGTGTTGAATGTTTCGATTAAATATCCACATATTCGGACATCCTTAGCTATAATTGGCTTTTCTCGCTCAAAAGCCGAATTCGCTTGCTAAATAACCAATTTCCAAAAACTGCAATATCCGAATTCTGACGTAGATAAATTCCACGGTCGGCAACAGTCGGCTAAAAACAGCCGAAAACTTCGGACAATTTCTAACCCTTCTGGATTATAATGTCCCTCCCCCCAATCAATCAAGAATAAAACTTTTTGGAAACAAGAAACTGCATGCCTATCAATGGGCTAAGTGGCCAAGTGGCTTAAATGGTTTCCATCAGGTAATTGAAGTTAAGCTCGGTCGAGTGAGGTCAAACTTCGGATGGGTGACCTCGGAGGCCTGACGTCACAACTCACCTCGTCGTTCTTCGGAAGGGACGTTAAACTAGGGGTCCCATGCCTGGATGCGGCAAGCACAGTGGGCCTAAATTAGCTTTCAGTAGCTGGAAATCCTGACAAGCCCACTCAAAACAAATTGAAAAAAAATCATTCAATTCGCATAGCGGGTGTTTTTTTCGCTTAATTTCATCTAATCACAACATAAATTTAGTAAATAAAAAAAGAAAATCCTAATTACAAATGAGGGTTCAAATTCATAGAATTCAAAAAATTCATAGAGTTATATGCCTCTGAAGTCCAAGTGTATGCGAAAAATGAAACCAAAGGCCTGTAAATGGTATTTTTGGTAAAAATCCAATCGTCCATACTTTCTGTTCTTTCTCGATTGTTCCAGGGCAAACCAAACGGGATTTGAACAAGTTATCGATGACCTAACTTTCAAGTGTAAGTCTTCTTTGAGGAAAGATTCAGTTTGTCCTCGATTGTTTCTTAAACTACTGATTTTGGATACATGCGCAGTCTTAAGCAAATTTTGACGCTGATCGTAAGGATGAAATTACTTTCGAAGTGTTATTTGGTTTGCTCTGATATCAACAAAAGTTATGACACTGCTTAACCTCTATCCTCTATCTTCGAGCTCTTTTGCGTTACAAGTAATCTAGGGGTCTCTGGTTTCAGCCGTTGCATGGTTTTTATCTTCGAAAGCTCGCAACTTAATTAGATTTTAACCGATTTGCAAGACTCTGGTCTCTAAAATTATTTGAAATCTTAGGGACAGGGTTACCTTTCCGTGAGCCAGTTCACCTTATCGTTATTTTTCAATATCTAATCAAACTCGAACAATTTTTTTGAGATACCCTGTAAATACTTTTTTCCTTCACCTTAGAAAAAGACTTCTTAGCCCATTCTTTGTGCAACTTTGGTCAAAAATGTGCAACTTTTGAAGAACTGACACGATTTGATTATATTCTCTCTCATAAAAATCTCCCTAGGTAAATTTATGTCACGGAATGAATCAATCGTAAAAGCGAGACCCCGTTTACACTGTGCCGGATAAATGTTATCCGCATCAAAATTCGTTCAGATAGGTGTCGCGTTTACACTAGACCTAAGCTATCCGCACGAATTTGAGAGCGGCTATCCGTACAAAATTATTTCACCTAGGAAAGTGGATTAAATTAGTTCAGATTGCTATCTGGTACAGTGTAAACGGTTTTGTCCGGATAAATTTTATCCATATCCGCTACGAGGTAGATTTTACCTTGAAACGAGGCTTTTTCAATAAGGGGCAAGAAAGTGGTGCCAAGTCTCATTTACCCAGTCTTGGGAAGACCTTGCTCCTTCTGACTTCACTTTGCGGGAAAATGTACGAGCTCAGGAAAAAGATTATAAGCACTTTGATTATCCCTTTATCTGGACTGGCTGCAGCAGCAAATTTCAAATTTTAAGCATAAACTTAAAATAACTTTGATTTTTCTTGGTAACGGCCAATTTCCAGTCAGCGGAATTTTCCGACCTGGCGAAATTTTAGACAGTAAGAAGTTGCCCAGCCGTAACTATCTATTGAATTTCAGCGCAACATTTTTTCTCGCAAACAAAGAAAATTCCACCCACTCGGAAAATTCCACTGACTGGAAATCAGTCTTAAGTCGCACTTTTACCACCTGCCGGGTTTCAAAGCATACTACGAAATCACAACGAATGATTATCAAATTTAAATTTTAATGCTGCACTAAAATCAGTTTCGCTTAACTGTTCCTCACAAGCTCTTATGTCACATAGGACTCGGACTTTCATATGAAATCGCAAATATTGATTTCTGACCGATATCATTCGTATTTTTTTTTATTCAATATAAAAATTTTATTCAATTTCATTCATTCGTGTAATATTCAGAATAAGGATTTGCATGCCATAATTTCCCTTGAATCTCCCAAAAGAACAAAAATAAACGATTGCCTGTCAAATATGTTTATTCTTATTCCTTGACACAAATACAGGAGAAGTTGAGCTCGGTAGTGTTATAAAATTTCGGCGATTTCTCACAGTTCACGTTCAAAACTGAAAATATATGGCCAAAAATATCTAGACTCACACAACTGTTTTTAAAATCATGGACGTCAATTTCCTTTTATCATTTTAGCAAGAAATATGATTGATTAGAAAAGAGACGTAACCAATGAAATCTTTCACTCAACATGATTTAAAAATCATAACCGAGCATTTCCATTCAAGATATCACCGAAAAAATACTTGTCTGGAAACTGAAGGTATTGGCTAAGAAAGATCTTTGCCTGCACAGTTATTTAAAAATCATGGATGCACATTTCCGTTCAAGATTCCACCGACAAAAATAACCGCTTGGACTCTGACGACACTAGCAAAGAAACACCTTTCTTTGCACAATGGTTTAGAAACCATGGTCAAACATCTCCTTTCAAGATTTCACCAACGAAGACAACTGTTTGGAAACTGGAGATATGCGCAAAGAAATTTCACTTGACACAATTGTTTTCATAGTCATGAACGCCAATTTCCGTTCATTTTCTACTAGAAAAAATCGTTTCTGAAATGACAGAAATAGCCAAGAAATCTTTGAATCTGCACGGTAGGTGTTAAAATAAAGGTAGCACATTCCGTTTCAAAATTTTACCCAGAAAAGAAATGTCTGAAGAAAGAAAACATTGCATTGTTAAATTCACGGTCAGTGTCTACTTTCCTGGAAGTTGTTTCCATCCTTTATTGATTAAGGAAATTGATTCTTGGAGATGAATAAGGAAATTTTTCAATACTCAAAGATATTTTAGTAATTTTCAACTCCTACTTCCCTTTGACTGAGAAGTACTTTAATTACTGATAAGTCCGGGAGCTTGTTTTAAGTGCTTTAGATTCCTGCTTCTAGGCGGGAGAGGCAGAGAATATCATTTCCTTGCCAAAAAGGGCGGATAGATTATTTATTCATGTGATTTGTCTGTCTATGCTTCTAGAATATCTTTACCAAGTGCATTTAGCTCAGAAACTCCTTTTTTCGCCATGGATAAGTAAAACTATCAATTTAAGTCATTTTGTTAGACAAGATCAAGCAAGTGGTGAAGTCTAATTTTGTACAGGCTCAAAATCCAATCACTTACTGCAGGCTCTGGTTCAAACATCCGTAAGATCGAAAGCCAGCCTGATGCTAAATCATCTTTTTGTATAGGTGATCAGGACATTGAAATGATTACTAATACAAAATACTTAGGTGTGCAGATAGACAGTAAACTCAACTGAGACAAACATATCGATAATATCAAGATGAAGGCTAATCGACCCCTTGGACTTATTATTTTAAGAATTCTAAGAAATATCTTCCATCTGATGTACTCAACGAAATGTATAGAGGAATTGTTAAGTCGCATTTGAGTTACTGTTATTTCGCTTGGGGCTGTTGTAGTGAATGAAAATTTTCCAAAAAAATCCAAAATAAAACTGCAGGAATTGTAATTATACTAGCAGCCCATACAATGCTTCTGCTGCTCCGATAATTCAGAATCTTGGCTAGTCAACTGTCAGTAATCTTGTCAGAAAGGAGACAGCCACGCTAACTTGCAAGTCTTTGAATTCGCTTGCACCTGACTACTTGAAAAAATTATTTGCAAAATGTTCGGATAATAGAGAGCAGTTTCAGCGATAATAAGAACGCTCCTAACATGATTAATGGACGAAAGGCTTTTTCTTATCACGGTGCAAAACTGTGGAACAGTCTAGATAGAGCGACAAAATTGGCACCCTCACTCAAAACTTTCAAAGAACAGCTGTAAACAGGGACAACTTTTATTTAATTTTTACGCTCTCCTTTTATAGACTTAGTTCACTATGATATTGTAAATTAGGTATGCACATTTCTTTTGTTTTTAGTATGTGCTTTATCTAAATTTTTTTAAGCAGGTCAGGTTTAAAAACATATACCAGATGAGCCAGAAAAAAATTCATAGCGCCAAGGATACATCACCCATTTCAATGATTTCAATTCTAGTTTTAAGCTGAAAGATTGAAGTTGCAAAATGACTGAAAAGGGGCCTAAAACATTGATTAAATTTTAAGGATTCTACTTGCGAAGAACAATAGGCAAGGGGCGTTTCACCTTTCTCAAGAGTTATATGACATCAATTTTCCAACAGATAATAAAGATTTTCAGTTCCATGGCAATAATTGTGAGGTGGATATCTCTCACCCATGAACATTTGCAATTTCTTTATTGATCTTTGCCAGGAATCCATTAAGATTTGATCAATATTTTAGGAGCACAGGTTTCAAATCTTTAAAAAGCCGGGTGTAAAATTCTATGACCTATTTCTTTGAACTGAATGGCTTCAAAGAAACTTGAACTACTTGACAGTAAATCTGCCGTTGGACTTTTCTGAAATCTTCAATATTTTCAGAATTACAGGTTTTTTCTTTTTTTTAAGAATTGAAGAAAATTTTCGAAAAAAAACTTAAGACTATCTTGATTTCTAAAACGGTGACGAGAGATCAAATAATTTTTAAGAAAACTATAGTTTATGGATGCCTACAATATGGTATCAAGCAAAACTCTTTCACTCTTCTGGTTTATGATTTAGAAATTTGATGATGTCACAACATAAAATTAGCTGAAATATGAAATAGGCTGTAATTTCGAAAAATATTCAAAATTTCTGAAAAGTCCAACGGCAGAATCATAGAAAAATGGCTAAATTTTCTTCCTATTCATTCAGTTCAAAGAAATGGGTCAATGAATTTTAAACCCGCCTTTTTTCGTTGATTTAAAGATTTGGAGCCTATGCTTATTTTCGACCATTTTTCAGTCATTTTGCAACTATGAAACTTTTGTAAAGTTGGATTTACCTACAGTTGGTGCAAGACAGCGAGAAAAATCACAAAAACTTTTCAATCTTTCGGCTTTTTTTACCTGGAATTTGAATTTTTATATATTTATATATTCATATAAAATATTACTACAAGGCTACATTCTACTATACTTTAAATAACTATGCAACACTACAAGACGATGCCATGGGACCAAAAATAAATGTGAACACCACGGCCATAACATATAGACATGGAACTAGACTAACAACTACGATACAGTTTGCTAATTAAGCTACTTACAATTACTATACGGTTCTACTACGATATCTAAGACAAAGACAAAAGAAAATTAGATAAAATAGAAAAATCAAAAATTAAAAGTTGAAAAACAATGGTTACAAAACAACGCTACGATTGGGTGGCTTATGGAAGGGTCGAGTATAAGACTTCAATCGAATCGATCAATTTTATGTATAAAATTTAATGTAAGTTCAAGGATATGCCTATTCACTGAGTAAGGAAAATCTTTATCATCATACAATAACAGTTGTAACAAAAAATCATTTGTAAGATCTACATATCCAAGTGGTCGTAGTAATGCAAAGATTCCAGCGAGGAGGTCCCGTCTATGTACATCAAAATAAGGGCAGAGCAACAAGAAGTGTGAAGAATTTGAATTATTCAAATCCCTGAAGTACTCTTGGTGCTATGAGTTTCCAAATTGGAACGTTTTTCTGGCTCACTCGGTATGCGTATGAACCTATGTTAACCTGTATAAACATTATAAAATGAAATGAAATGAAAATGAAACGGACAAGTCCAGCGTTGGTATGATTGACGATAAAGTACAGGATAAAACTGCTGTGAATTGTGTCATACTCTCTCCCACTACTGTTCGCTTTCTCCTTGTGAAATTAGGCATTCAAAGACGCGATTTGAGCAAAATGATGTCATATCGTTCAAACGAAAGCAAGCCGTGAAAAAATTCTGTGCCTATCGTGTAAGAGCCTTTGATATTTGATAGTTCGAATAATACAACACTTCCAGACAATTAAATCGAATAACTATGCGCTATGTTGCTCGAAACCAATATCAAGGGTGGTCTTAAATTTATGGTTACAGCTATGAACTGTATCCCTCCACTACTTTTTTCCCTGAGGAAAGTTCTTCTCGGAGTTTCGATATTTCGCATACAAATCACAGACCTGAGCTGTGCATAGATTGATGTAAAATTCAGCAGAGTCACACAATTCTCGGGTCAAACCCCTCGTGTAGGTAGACCCGACATAATTTCCTAGAATTTCTGAAGAATTCTTTGTGACTTCACAGCAAAATGGCACAGAAATTTAAGTACATTTCTGTTCCACCAAAATCTTGCAATCAGTTTGTTACCATCAAATTTCCTACCGTTTTCAAATTGTTCCGGAATCGTGTGAACACTAGCTAAAATTTTGCTACCGTGACATCCTCCACCGTTTTCAAAATGTGTCGGCATCGTATGAACGTGGTCTAAATTGCAATACTTTTGGACCTTGATATTTCTCTTGTCCAAAAAATGAGGTGTCCCAATCTGTTTTTGTAGTCCCAACGTTTTCGCAGCGTAGAAAAATTACAGCAAACCATTTTCATTATTTGACAACATAATGTCTTGCTAACGAAACGCTTTTTATTTCCATCAAGAAGGCTTTTCAATAGAAAGCGTTTCGTGAGAGGAATATGGTGAGATGGTTAATTGGTGAAAAATGTCATAGTTTCTTAAGCGAAAATTTTACAACAGCTGACTGAACAGCTAACATGTTTAATTATTTTTAGAATTTTTCTGGTTGAAATCGGTCAATCAGTTCAGATTTTAAAAGGGGATTTTGCAATCATTCTCATCATCCTAATCAAAAATCATCAGTGGAGAAGTCTGACCAAGAACCCCTAAAGTGAAGCACGATCTATTAAGACAACATAAAGAACTATGTTATTTTGGATTTATAGATGTATCACATGTTTAATATAAAATAAGAGCAAACAAACATCAAATATGTAATTTTCACTCGTCTGAAATTTCTTTTGAAATTTCCAAAATTCCGTGAAAAGTTCTGAACATTTTTTGTCCGAAAATATCTTGTCCGAACCACAGGAGGCCCAATCGCGTACTATGTTGCTTACGTAGCTTTTCCACTGAAGCGATTCCTGCTGCTACCGTTTCTAACCGCAACATGAAGACAACAGTAACTTTTCTCTGAAGTGAACAAAATTGACATTTATACCATTGAATCGTTGATGTTTATCTTTAGGCCTCTCCTCGAGCTCCATAATCATTACAGCATCCTGCCAACATCGGATATTCTGTTGCTGTGCTGCAATGACGCAACATTATTGGTTTTTTGTGCATTGTACAGTCTATATTATTAAGTAACAAGGACTGCCACCTATTTTACTTGCCTCTATCTAACTGTCCTCGCTCGATCTCAGCAAATTTTGCATCAAACGCCCACTTCTTTTCATCAAAATGTTCCCCAGCTTTTAAACTTTGAACTTAGTGCATTCACCTTCACTTTCCTCCGTGAGATAACTGGACACAAACAGGAAATAAAACTTATCTCTACGACGCTTTGAAATCTGCCGAAGCTCGGTCTCAGCATCCTGTCCAAGTTAGAGGGTGCCGACGTTTGCTATTTGAACATTCGTTTCAAATCGCAGTTTTATTCCCCAGACCTTTCCTAGCAAGGAATGTTGGCTGCAAACACTCCTGCTAGATTTTTGGCTTTTATTATATAAGAAAGATAGAAGAGGTAGGACGTAATGAAATAACTTAAATACTGCTAAGGTATCTTACCGCCAACCACTTTGACTTTGCACCCATCAGCCAAAGAACTTCAGCTTTTGGACAATGCTTCACAGCATTTTGCAGTAAAGACTCTAAACTGTCTCTGGAAACAAAAAAATACGCAAGGTGTCCTTAAAAAGGTTGCGCGTTTGAAAAACACTACAATTGTATCAGATGGGCAATCTTAAATGCTTCACTATTTTCCCCAGGTAATATACACAGGAGGCCCAGTCGAGTATAAAATGGTGGAGCCTAGCTTTAACTAAAGCAATCTATGCTGTTTTGTTTTCCTAACTGCAAAATAAGTAAAACTACTTGTTTTTTTTTAACTGAAGAAAAATGAAATTCATACCGTTAAATGGTTGATTGTTTATCTCTGTGTTTTTCTTCGTGCTTCAGCATCATCGCAGCATCGTGCCGGCATAGGCAATAATGTTGCGTCACTGCATTACAACAACAGCAACAGGACCGATGTGCTATATCATTGCAGCACAACAAACACAGGCAATAATGTTGCGTCATTTGCAGTATAACAACAGCAACAGGACCAATGTTGTCATGCCGGCACGATGCTGCGATGATGCTGAAGCATGAAGAAAAACACAGAGATAAACAATCAACCATTTAACGGTATGAATTTCATTTTTCTTCAATTCAAAGAACAATTAGTGTTATAGACTTATGACGATGAGTGTCTTGTTGCCCTGTGCTCTTTGACCTGATGATAGTGCTTTAGGCAATAGAGACTCATAGTATTACTCTGAAAAACCTGGCTCTGTTTAGGCCCAAACTTCGCAATTCCCCAAGTACCAATCAGATTGCGAGATTTAGCAGAGAACAATGATGTCGAATTTTCGATTCGAATGATGCAGTTGACTAGATTTTGAACAAAGTTGCTGCAGCAGGTAATTGAAGATTTATTAGTTATTTTGCAGTTAGAAAGCAAAACAGTTGAAGATAGGCTCCACCACTTTATACGCGATTGGGCCTCCAGTGGTATATAAAAGGCGTCCTAATAACGAGCACTTCAGTTCGAACAATCGCAAAAATTCGAAACTGCAACCCAGAATCACAACGATGATAATACTTTGCAAATTTGGTCATGGATGTTCTGCTAAAGGCTGATTTCTAGTCGGTGGAATTTTCCGAGCGGGCGGAAATTCTATTGTTTGCGGGAGAAAATGTCGCCCTGAAATTGAATAGATAGTTACGGCTGAGCAGCTTTTTATTGTCTAAAGTTCCGCCCGCTCAGAAAATTACGCTGACTGGATATTGGCCCTAACAAAGACCTTATCGGCCTTACAAAATAAAATGCTAGTGACTTTTCAAACAGGAGTACCTTTTAGGGGACAAACGGTAGCTCATCCATTTGAATGGTTTAAAATCACCGACTTTGCCTCATGTTAAAGCTTCCTGAATTTAAATCATACTGCAGAAAAGCATAGGTTCCAAATCTTTAAATCAACGAAAAAGGGCGGGTGTAAATCCTATGACATATTTCTTTTACTGAATCCCTTTAAAGTATCTGTAGCTACCTATCCATAATAGACCTTTTAGCTATCCAGCAAAAGAGCCTGGATCGAGCGTTATTTTTATACATTTTTATACACGAGATTCGATCGAGTGGCGTTAGAGCTTCTATCACTATTGTGGACTTTCGAAAATTCTACAAAATTTAGCAAAGTAGCGTTCGATTGAGATTCTTTTTCAGAATAGCTAAAAGGTCTATTCTACCGTTGGACTTTCAGAAATTTGAAATATTTTTTGAGATTACAGAGCATTTAAAATTTTCACTGATTTGAGGATGTGACTTCATTAACTTTTTAAAATCTTAAACCACAAAAGAGACAGAATTTTGATTGATACCATATTGTAGAGATTTATAAACTACGGTTTTCTTATACATTACTTCATGTTGCGTCAAACGATTTAGACATTACAACAATTTAAAGTTTTTGTGAAACGTGTCTTGACTTCTCAAAGAAAGAAGAATTACACTCTAATTCTGAAAATATCAAAGATTACTGAAAAGTCCAACGGCGGAATTATAGCAAAATAGCAAAAATGCCTTTTAAGCCACTCAATTCAAAGAAATAAGTCATGGAATTTTACACCCGCCTTTTTCAAGATTTGCAATCTATGCTCTGCAGAATACACTTTCATTCATTCATTCATTCATTCATTCATTCATTCATTCATTCATTCATTCATTCATTCATTCATTCATTCATTCATATGTTTATGTAAAGTTGGTATCTACATAGTTTTACAAAAATAAAGCTAATTTACACCAGCTATTTACAATAAACCTAAAGAAATACATATTAAGGTCAAAGAAATTCAGCGTCTATTTACAAATTGCATAAGGCAGCCGGTTCTATCCCAAGTCTTAATTTCCTTCTTGAAAGCTGCAACAGACTATCTTCTTTGCATCATCATTTAGGGCATTCCACAGCATAGCTCCTCTAAATCTCAGGCAGTTTATCCCATGTATCATAGTGTAAGACCACTGAGGAAGTTCGCATAAAACATTTTTGCGTAAGTTATAAGTTAGATTTTGTTTGGAAATTCCCCCAGAGGTATGACGGATTTAGATGGTGGAGCGTTTTGTAAACTTAGGATCTCTAGGTTGATACTTTACACATATCAAAATATCGTGTGAATGTGATGAAATTTTTCAATGAATCTGCTCCAGCTTATGCTAACGAAATATTCCATCCAGTCGATCAGAGTCAAATAACACGAATGTATATGTTTAGACTAAGCGTCCCTTTTCGTAAAACTAACACGGGCCAAAAATGTCTTCTTACCAAGGGCCAAAAATACGGAACAGTCTAGCATCAAAATTAAAATCCATCAACAATATCAACGCGATTAAACAAAAGGTCAGAGAAAATTTTTTGAAAATATGAAGAGAGATGAAGATGACATAAATGTGTACTACTGACACCTCATATCCCCTCTTAAGCTCATATTTCGGCCTTACTAAATCATATTTCATCAAACACACTTCCAAACATTTATGTTTCTATTCATATTACTCGTTTTCTTTAACTTTCAGACAGACTTATTACAGATGACGAAATAGACTTAACAATATGGCGTCAACTGATGAGGACCGGAAGGTCGAAACATGCTTTACAACTGTTTTATAACTGTTTAGTTGACTTTAAGTGTGTCGAAAGAGTTTGAAATATTTTATATACCTTAGTATTATGCATCAAAATAGACTTGGGGCAAGTATAATTACCTGATTACCACTACAGTTTTTTTCATGTGAGTAGTATTTGAGGGCTAAATAAGGTCAAGTTTTTCAAAGCAATATCCCGAGTGTCTGTTGACCACAGCAACATCATCAAGTAAAGGGCACATGGAAACAAGAGACTCAGATAATCAGTTTAATGATTTACCTTGTTCCATGATTCTTTTCAAAATAAGCAGCTCTGAGCCAGATGCTCTTCTTGCTCGGAAATACCGATAATGCATGGGCATAAATTGCTCTTGCGCATTCATGTGCACCATGGGCAGCACACTAAAACAGAAATCTTTGATGAATAATGCAAGACACTCGAAACTACGCCTCTGCGAAGCGGCATGAAGCAATTTGATTGCTTTTTGGTCTTCTACTCAAAACTGCCGTATCTGTCGAAGACCTTGACCAGCGCTGCCACGAAACCAAAGAGCAGAAAGGGCTTCTTTGCCTGGGCGAAGGCCAATAAAACCATCTCAAGCTAAAAGCCATCGCTATGGCTTTAGCTTAGTCACTGAAGATTTGTTTGCCGTTAATTTCGAAGATGGAGTAGGAACAGAAAAAGCAAACATGAAAAAGACAAAAGAAAAGCAGTCTGTTCACAGGGAAACTAAATTAAATGTTAAGTTTTGCAGTATTTTTATTTGATAATCTATTCTATTTTTCATTAATAGTGTTATTTGGCAATTTATTTCATTTTCTATTTCATCATTTGGTAATTGATTCCATTTCATGTTCCTTTTCCGTGACTTCATTGTTCGCGTTGCACAGCAGACGTCACGGGAAATGAATAAGAAATGGAGTTAATTACCAAATAACGAAATAGAAAATAGAATGAATCACAAAATAACAAAATTAATGAAAAATAGATTAGATTATCTAATAAAAAATACTGCACAAGTTAACATTTAATCTGATTTAACTGTGTAAACTCAACAGATAGCCTACGAGTAGACAAATTATTCAACAGAAACAAGGTCTACGAAAAAAGAGGGTAAACTTGCCACGGCCGCACTAGTCATTATTTCTAATTATTCTAATCCTCTATTCAAATAATGTGCAAAAACACTTCTCAACAAAAGCAGCATAAATTAAGTTCTAGAAATCTGAAACCAGTCTCGCAGCAAGCTGTTGCTCTTTATTTCGTAGACCCCTGCTTCTTTTGAATAATGGTTCTCTCGTAGGCTTCTCAACTGATAGCTAGATGAAGATCACATTTAAAATGTACCGATACATTTTTGTTCCGCTACAAAGTTTTCACGGCCAGTTCACGAGAGTTTACAATGCTCCAGAACAAGATTTTTTTTCTATTGATAGAAGGAGCAAAAGTGTTACGGCTTAGCAGGTACAGTGCAAGGACCGAGATACTGGAGGGGCCAGGGGGCTATGGCCCCCTCAGAAATTTTCAGTGTTTGCTCCAGTATATCTGATAGGGCCGAGATACAGGTGAGGCCACGGGGGCCATGTCCCCCTCACCAATTTTCAGTGGTTGCTGCAGTATATCTGCTATTCTTTTATTATCTTAGTATTTCAGAACATCAGATAAATATTCTGCGTTCTTATTTATGTGTCATTCACTCTGTTACCTGCCACTAGTCCAAGAAATTCTTTTTCGAGTACTTTAAAGAACAAAATTGTCCTACACCAGAAACATGAGGCTATAACTGCAGCATCTTTTGGGTAAATTAGGCTTTTTTGCTTTCGGGGGAATGTTTACAATTTCCATCCCAAAGTACATTCATCTGTACAGTCAATTAGCATCTGAGAAACAAAATTTAGCCTCGTTTTAAGCCAACCTGAAAGGCTTAGTTGGTTACAAATTTTTCCGGGGAAACACTCGCGGACCTTCTTAATGATACTGGTTTACTTCGCTCGCCACCCAATTTGCTCGTGGCCCCCTCAAGCAAAAAACTGTATCTCCATCCTTGGAACAGTGTAAACTGGAGGCTGATCCAATACACTTTTGCTACAGATCCGAAGCTGTACCAGTATAGTCAAAACAGGGCCATCATGCTTCATGTCGGAGTTATCCCCCAGTTGACATTGCTCTTGTAGTCGCTCTCCTTAGCTGTTTATTAGATCACAAATGATCATTGTGCATTGCAGAAAATTCTTTAAAATTTCTTTGTCCATGTTTGAATGAAAGAGGCCGCAGCAGCAAGTTTTTGCAAGCTAAATTATTTTTAATCAGATTGTGGAATTAGGATCTTCCATGAACTGACTGCACAGAATGTACCCGATGACTCAAAAAATGTCCCCCTGTCTGAAAACTCATTGCATTTTTAAAGCAGTGGTCTCTCGAGAAATCCAAAAGATCTAAAAATTCAGTCTTACGGCTGATTTTCAGTCAGTGGACTTTTCCAAACGGGTGGAAATTCTATTGTTTGCAAGAGAATTGTCGCTGAAATTGAATAAATAGTCACGGCTGAGCAACTTCTCATTATCTAAAATTCAGTCTGCTCGGAAAAATTCCACTGACTGGAAATTTGCATTTGAATAAGAACCGGGAAATGGCCTAAACGCGTGATCAACTCTTCCAGGTTTTCTGGAATCTAATCTTTCGTGTTGCTGCCACATTCAGTGGCGTAACGGGGCAGCTTGGGGCCCGTAATAATCCACTATCCCGGGGCCTCCTCATGCTGCAAATAGATCACTCAAAGTTTGCAAAATTCCAAAAATTGAAAGAGTATGTTTATCTGTAAAATCAATCATTTTTAGGGCAAGCCCAGCACCCCAGCAAAATCACAACAAAATTACTAGCAAAAAGCAAGGGAATGTTTTGCAATACAATCGCCTCACTTGCTTTGGTTCACACCTCAATTCAAAGCGATTAGCGAATGCAGACAAAATAAATTTTCTCATCCAGTAATTCAAAACAAACATAGCCGCAAAGTTGCAGCAAAACCAGTAAGGCAAACTCTCCCTTGGTGCGGGCGAACGGAGGTTTTTAAGAGCAGTTATGTGCCTCAGAAGAAAGAGCAAGGTTAGTCTAAAGTTCTGTCTGGCGGATTTTGCTTATGTAATTCAGAAGCCGAGCAGAGGGCATTACAATTCTTGCATATTTATTGCTCAAATGTAGACAGTTACTTATCAGCTCCTGAATCAAATAAACAAAAAAGCGCGCTAACTACCTGGGTTTCAGAGAAATATTGTGGCTTTGTATGTTTTGAATTACTGGCGGAGAGAATTTCTTTTGTCTGCAATTGCAAATCACTTTGAATTTAGGTGTCAACGAAAGCAACTGATGCCATTGTCTTACAAATTCTGTCCTTGTTTGTGGCAGCGTTTTGCTGGATATGGAATGTCTCCAGAACCAACTTGGTCCTCGATAGCCATAGCAGAAACAAGTTAAAAACATTTGGGAATGCATGCGCAGCTTCTGCGCTATCTCCTCGACATATTAGTGCAATATGAAACTTTCAAAATCCAGGAACATTACGAAATTCTTTTTGGTTTTTCACCGACACACATCAACAACTGTGACAGCTAACATGGTTGATTAACTGCTTCCGAAGTGGCGTAAAAGAAAGCCGTCTCTCTGCTAAAACCATGTTGAAACCAAGAGCACATAATTCAACGTATTTCAGTTGGGTGGTGACGCTTTGGGCACTGTTATGAATGAGAAAAAAGACGGCCACACTTTCGATGAAATCGTGCCAAGCTACAAATTTCTTCATTTTAAGAGAAACACTCTCTTCAAGTTAGTAGACCCCATATTTCGCTGTTCTAGCCAAAATTAGGTAGCAGGTTAGCCTCCGCGTGGACCCATTTTTCTAAAGGAAGAAAGGTTCCGCGCAAAAGAACACAAGCTTGCTACGAGGCTTCTGGAATTCCAGAAACTTAATTTATGCAGCCTTTGTTAAGGTGCGTTATACAAATAATTTGAAAACAGGATTAGAATGCTTAATCGGGTAGCCGTAGCAAGTTTGTGCCCTTTGTTTCGTAGACCCTTTCTTCCTTTGGAATAATGGATCTACGCGTGGGCTAGTAGCAGACTAACTTTCCATTAACGCCCCTTTTGCTTAAATGTACCAATTATATTTGAAATTGCTTTCGATCCGTTTAGATCACTTTATTACTATGCTCCTTGCGGCATGGTATTTATACTTTTGTCATTATACCGGTTGAGTCAAAAAAACGCCCAGCGTTTGAAAGGCTACTGCTCCCTGAGTACACAAGCAATGATACTTTACATTATCTGATCTGACTGAATAGCTAAGATCTTCAATTATTTTTGGAATTTTTCTGCCTAAAATCGGTCACTCCGTTCAGATTCTGAAAGTGATTTTCTAAACCTTAAAAAACGTGATAAAATTACAAGCAAGTTTCCCGAGTAAGTTTACCCCTCAGCGATGACTTTAAGCACGCTTTAGCATATGCTTTCGTCTTGGCGGGTTGAAAAGTCTTCCCCTAGTGTGAATAACTTATTCAGGGAGATTCCATTCTCCTATGAAGACAAAATACATGAACACAGCCAAGAGTCATTATTGCAAAGAAGGAGAACAAAGGAAAATCTTGCTTGGTGTTTTCATTCGTTTTTGCAGGTTTTCGAAAGGGGCTTTCAGCAGAAAATGTTCTATTTCGAAGGGAAGGAATGACTAATTAAAGTTGGGTAGATTACTGAACCTAATTTGACATATCGGAATAAAAAAATACTGTTTCCAATATCATTGCTTTGATATTCAGGAAGCAGGATTCTTTCGAACGGTAGGCGTTTTTACTGACTCACCCGGTAGTTATTTCATGATACATTTGAAAAACCTCTTTTAATTGAGGACGAATGTGCAGAGGTCTTCCGAGCCCTCCAAACGCACAATTATGAGAATTTCGGAGTCAAGCCAACACAATCCTGTGTCAACAAAGTTTAACGCGCTCAACATTGGTACCGATTTCTTAAGCTTCTCTCCCCGAAGAAAAGGTTGAAGTACTTGGGATGACGTACCAGTGGGGATGGTCTGGTGCGCGTCAGCAATCGGCCCCTTGTAGGCACTTTGAGCAGACACTGCATCAAAAACACATTCGCGCTCACCCTCCCACGTTTGGCACAAGACAATGACATCATCCTCGAGCTACAAAATAGTTTAAATATAAGTGTAGAGTTTGCAACATCGAAATACAAGAGTGGAAAAGGAGGCATAATACTCGATCAACTTACACTTTCTGCATCCTCCATCCAAGTGTGTTTACGATCCTCTTCTTCTACACCAATACCAATTACGGCTCGGCTGCAATTTAAATGCAAAATAACTTTCATTAATCATTATATCGTAAGTGAAGGTTATTAAAAAATTCTTCGAAAATAGATATTGGTCATAGTACATCTTTGTGCTATTCTTGAAAATCAATCAGCTCTAAAAACATCCAGATCATGCTAATTTGAGGCCAGCACAAATGATTTGACTCCAAAATACCTTTGTAATCTCTTCACCAAAAAGTCAGACTGCCTTCCCGAGCCTAACATGGCATCCTCCCCGAATGGTTTTTAAAAATCAATAACGGGTTTAATATTTTCGTTCTATTAATAATGGCTTTTTATAACAATTTCTTATTTCTCACTGCATATTTTAATCAAGCTTCTATTGCAAGGTACTCTCTTTATGAGCTTACATGATAGCTTGGCATGTAGCAACACTTTTTGCAGTATCAGCTTCTTCGGCATCTTTGATCCATTGCTCTCGATTTATTTCAACTGAGTTAGCTTTCAGAGATGCAACGGCTATGAAAAGGAGTAAACGTAATAATGATAAATAGCAATAATAATTTCAAATATATCAACAAAATAAACACTTCAACTTACAAAAGCTGGTTCAAAATGTGGATGGGGTGAATCCACACTAAAGTTACTTCTAAAACTCCACCAATATCTCTGCAATCGTACAACATATGAGTGTTTCGTTTGTTTATCTACGAAGTACAGGAGTCCATCTTCAAAAATGCACCTTCATTTTAGTGGAAAATCTCAGTGATATGGCATATTAAAAATACTGCAAAATCGTTGCTTTGAAAAAGTTTTTTTACATTACATGACCCTGCCCCTTTAAATCTTGTGAAACACGATTTTACTACAATAGCTCGTAATTACTTCAAAATTAACGATATCATACCTCGATCGATAATTTTCGAGACCATCGCAATATTTCCGTTTGCTTCTTCAAGTTTTGCTGCTGTTATCCAGATTTGACGATCGGTTGGAATATTCTCTCTTGCTTTGTTCAGCACCTAGAACGATTACACCGTTTTATTGATGTAATTTTTTATCATGTCATCAAAATCAAGTTTGGCCACAGCAAAGGTTCCAGATCTTCAAAATAGTTTCTGTAAGATTCTATGACCAATTTTCCATATCGAATGAAACAAAAGAAACCCAAGCTTACCCTGCTGAAATTCTACCGTTGGACTTGTTCGGGAGTCTTCAATGTTTTCAGAAACAAATGGCTTTCGGTCATTCTTAAAGAATACTAAAGGACAAGTCCGGGGTTGATAGAATTATTGCTAAAAAGCAACCTTACCAATTGCTGAACACCATTCGTGAGTTCTTTCCAAGTTTTGATGCCTCGAACTTTCATAAATTGGATGATGAAATCTTCGTTAATTCGGCCAGATATTGTCACCATTTTGTATTTTGTACGAGTGTGCGAATGTGCGATAAGGAGACTAGCAATGTGAGTGGTATAATATCAACACATTTGGCAGCCTCGTTCAGGTCAACGTGAAGTGACGTCATATGAAATGACGTCATTTCGCACTTTTATAAGCAGATTGAAATATATAGTTTCGCAGATTAAAAGAGAAAAGAATGAAAAAAGTACTACACACAATTCACAACAGTGTAATCTCTTGAATAGTCAACAATTACAACAACCCCGGACTTGTCCCTCAAACTGTCCAGAGCAAAATTAAGACAATCACATCATAGGTTCTAAATCTTTAAATCTACGAGGAAAGGCGGGTGTAAAATTCAATGACCTATTTCTTTAAACTGAATGACTTGAAAGAAACTTTTGCCACACTTCTAGGATTCTACCGTTGGACTTTTCAGAAATCTTGATTATTTGTCGAAATTACAGCCTATTTTATATTTCAGTTCATTTTACTATGTGACGTCATCAAATTTCTAAATTACAAACTAGAAGAGTGAAATAATTTTGCTTGATACCCTATTGTAGGCACCCATAAACTATGGTTTTCTTGAAAATTATTTGATCTTTCGTTATGAGGTTTAGAAATTACGATAGAGAAATTTTCAAGACACAGATAGTTAATGAATGTCTATAGTATGATATCAAGCACAAATCTTTCCCTCTTGTGGCATACGACTTAGGAGATTGATGAAGCCATGTAATTTCGAAAATATTCAAGATTCCTGAAAAGTCCGACGGTAGAGCCATAATAAGTTTCTTTCAAGACATTCAGTTCAAGGATAGGTCTCATGGGATTTTTTAATAATTTTTTACATATTTGAAACCCACGATTTAGGCTGCAAGGGTGAAGATATTACGAGCGAGGTATTGGTTTATTAAGAGATCTGCCGAGCAGAAGCCATTGCAATTTTCACACCTCAAAGGCTCAAATGAAACAATTGCTACTGAGCTTTTTTGAGACAAATAAGCAAAATCCACCAACCAAAGCCTTAGATTTATCGTGGGAAATAATGCACCGTGTTTGTAGCTAAGGCATTAATGTTTACTACCTCGATATTACTGTTTTACTCTGTTGCTTTCTCTTCAGCTGAAGCCTAACCAGCGCTAGGAATCAAATTCAGATGGCTCCTGCGCATTTGAACAGTTAGTTCCTACACAGCATCCATCCTCGTTTCAAACCTCCTCTTACAATTTTAAAGTCAGTTTGAAAAAAGGATGAACGCTGTGTAGGAGCCAGCAGTTCAGACGTGCAGAAGCTATTTGAATATGATTTCTGGCACTGGTTAGGCTTGGGCCGAAGGGAAAACAACGAAGAAAACTATGGTAATATCAAACTTAGAGCTTTAAAATCCAAGCTACAAACACGGTGCATTATTGCCCATGGATTCATCCTTCTTTCGTTATAACGTAAGGACTTGTCTTGAAAGCCACCTTTCGCGTGCTTATGGCAATAATTTGCTATACTGATTGCAGGGCAACTTTTGCCGCTTTGTTTGTTTTCAATCAATAGTTGCGAGTCTGCAATCACTATTCGCTTTAAATGGCGGTGCCAATCAAAAGCAACTAATGCTACAAAATCTGTCCTTGCTAATACGCAAAGAATCACCTCGAGATAATGCTTATGCAACGAGTTCCTTGAAGGGATTTCGATCTTCCAACTATACCGTGTGAACTGTAAATATGGCATGCGCTTTATGAAAGATTAAGTACTCAAGAATTAATCCGAAAGCGTGGGTGATGAGAAATATGCGGAACTCAGAAAACCAAGTCAGCTTTGGGCCGCGGGAACTTATGGCCCCGTTCACACGGAAACGAAACGGAATGGAGCTAAGCTGAACGGAACAGAACGGAACGGAACGATATGAAACTGGCCTAGAAAACAAAATAATTTTACAGGTGTTCACAAGGGGACCCCTAGAGCGCCCGTACCATTCTGAACAATGGACGGCTCTGAATAGTATCCATAAAACAGAGCAAAACGAAATGGAACGATTCAGCTCTTGTGTGAGCACTCTTTGGAGCATTCCCTTCTATTGTGTGGAATTTCCTCATGCTATTTGTGAGGATCGTATAGGGGGGTTCCTTGTTTCCCTTTTCCCTCATAAAATTTCCCTAGCAATATTTTTACGAGAGGTAATGTCAAAATTCAAATAAATAAGGGTTGCTGCTCGTGACGGTAGCAAAATTTAATAATGAGCAAAAAAATTCATCTCTCTGGAGGAAGATGTTAACACTCGCTCCATTGTGGTGTTAACATCCCTTAAAGGTTACGTTCCATTCCGTTCTGGTCTGTTCCCTTCCGTTCTCCTGTGAACGGGGCCTTGCTTTTTCCTTCCTTTGAAAAATGGTTACTGACAAAAATTTCGTCTATTCATGACACATTTGAAGCCATTCTTCTCGGCCAAAACTTCCTTCTTAGTTAAACAATATAAATGCGTAATGTGGAAGAATATTTATAACACGAGATACCTTTCTACCATTCTCGTACGTTTCTAGCCTTGCAAGAGCAAGCCATAACTAAAAAAATGGAGAAAAAATGTAAATAGTGGGTAGAATGCCTTGCAATATCATTACTCTAAGAAAAGAAGGAATTGCAAGCAATCATTCCAATGAAGAATGTGCAAATCTTTCAGAATAGTCAACGTTATCAAATGTCATTTTAAACGTCTTTTCTACAGGTCCCACAGCAGACCTTTTCGCAATTCATGACTTACAAGACAGTGCTCGATTGAAAAGGACTCATTTTTACATACAACAAAGGTTTAAAAAGAACAAATTATTGCAAATTACAGCGGTCTTGGCAGCGAGAAAGACCACCCGGTCACCGGGTCCTTACTACAAATGCTAAAAGAGGCACTTTGTTTGTGGGAAAATGGATAATTGTGACTGGTAGGGCCATAGAAAACGTTTGTGGGGAACCTCGAATTTCTCATCATTCTTTACGATAAAAGATGTTGTGATTGGCTGTTGAAAAAATTTTAAACTGTTGACTTTGGGACGTAATAAAGCTACGTGAAAGCCTTTCGCATTATATATATACATAAACGATATGATGTTGTAAAGCCACACAACGTTTTTACAAAGTTAAACCTCGTAGAGCAGCAAGGGCCATGCCATCATGACAGTCCACCACCAGAGTTCTCAAGAGCTCGAAAGCATGTAGTCCAAAAGAAAGCTGGACAGTCAAGCGAGACTGAGCAAAAAATATTGTTATATCCATGGTTATATCCAAACAATCTGCAGTTTTCAAAGCCTTTCCGAAACAGCATCCAATTTCTGTAAGCAGTTTAATCTCATGCCCCTAAGACAACGTTATCCAGTACGGGATCAATTTTCAAATTTTGCAGTTGTTCGGACTGGATCGATCCCAAATCACTTTGCGTTTACGTGGGATTCGACCCGTATGGATCTGCTTTGTTTTCCACCCACATATTACAAAGAGAACTATGATATTTGCAGAAACAAAGGAAATTCCTGAAGCTAAACAAAAAGATGGCAAGCAAGAGATTGGCATTATTTCCTATCTGTGCCATTTTTGGATCGACTCAGCCGTTTAGAAGAGGCTATGATGGGGTCGATCCCGAATTGGATCGCTCTGGTAAACGAGCAAAGACTTACACTGATAACGGATCCATTCCAAGCGAGCCCTTGCAAACGTAAGGCCAATCCGTTCTAGTTTGGAATCGATCCTAGTGCTGATTGATCCAGTTTTCTCTCTTTTATTCCGGGAGTCTCAAGGTGATGGTCAGGCCAAGGATATTACTTCACATGGCCAAATTCAAAAGTAGGACTTCAGATCTGCAAAAAAAGTTACCTCAACACTTTGTGGGCAGCATTCTACAGCTCTTGATAGCAATATCGTGGCATCTTCAGGGTCTTCCAGCTCTACAGCAGCCTTCCATAATCTTACAGAATTTGGTATGTTTTCAAGAGCTACGAGATAATGAGAAAGCTTGAACATTGCTGACGAAAAATATATCACATATTAGGTATAAAAAACTATTTAATTGGTTTCATCTGTAAAGGAACTGCTATAAGAGAAATTTTGAATTGCGTTGGCATTGCAATACACCATTTAGCTGTTCGAAAAAATAGACATTTTTCAAAGCTGAATCATTCCAATTACAATTCATAATTCAACGTACAAATTTCCATTGGGTCTATTGCAATTGAAAATTAGCAAATCAGGAGTCTGTAACAAAATGCTCGACTTAGATCTAAGTATTTTGTTTATTTCTTCATCTTTACCTACTACGCATTGATTTTCTATCATCATTTTCCTGAAAACAGAATACTTGAGGATTTCACGAAAATGCTACGAACAGCTCGTAGCTCAAATAAGCTGCAGATTAAAGTTCTAACAGAAGGACCTCGTAATCCAAACACAGAACCAAACAGATAATATTTGTTTGTGTTGGTAAAAACACAATTTTGGTCGGTGTTTGAAGGCAGAATATGCATTAAAAGGAAAGTCCCATTGGCCCACAATTTGCACATTGCAGAGTTAGAAGGCCAATCTACATACTGGCAAGCCTTTGTATGATCTTCACATCTCCGACATAAAAGCATCAAAGATATTTTATCGCCAGATTCTCCTCCTTTCATGAATTTGTCAAGCTGAAGATTTGCAGAAAATTGACATTTTCGAGGCTATATAATCGGCAAAAAATCAGAAGGATATTTTGATCTCAATTAGCCTTCAAGCAAGAGACTGCCATTTGCATTGCTCTGAAACAAGACAATGGCTATTTTCTGCTGCTGTTCATAGAGGGAAAGTTTTCTAGGTATATCGGGTGCGGAAGTGCCTGCATATAAGAAATAACTTTTCAATTTCAAGTCTGACACGTTTCTTGCAAAACGAGATAAACTTTAAAACCAGGGTAAAGTTCTTATAAGAAGAATCATGTACTGTTGATCAGCTATCCAGACATGGGCTATTTGATTGTGATATAAAACATATCATTTTGATTTATAGTTGTAAGTCTTCAATTCCAGGAAATGCTACGGTTATTCAGGAAGATGCTTTAATTAGTCTCCATGCGAAATTCTCATTTTCGTTTCAATAGGTACAACTCAAATCCACCTGAAAAGCTGAAAAGTTAAAAAGTTCAAGGGTTCAAAGGTTTAATACAAAGGTCTTTTAATAAGAAGCATGGTTCTTTTCAGACCTGTACCAGTTTCTTATGCAATGGGGCATTATTTTGGATATCATAGTCCCTGTTTATTAAATTTGCGTTCCTCATATGCGAGACACTAATGCATTTAACACATAAAGGCCTTTCTGACTTATGCCTCATCAGAATGTGACTTACAAAGCTGAAAATGCAGATACAGATGGCAATCGCGAAACAGTGTTACCTTGTTTGTTTGTTTTCTTTTCTTTTGTTTTCAATTTGCTTTGAGTGGGCTTGTCAGGATTTCTAGCTACTGAAAGCCAATTTGGGCCCACTGTGCATGCCGCATCCAGGCACGGGACCCCTAGTTTGACGTCCCTTCCGAAGGACGACGAGGTGAGTTGTGAGGTCAGGCCTACGAGGTCACCCATCCGGAGTTTGATTTCACTCAAGCGAGCTTAACTTCAGTCACCTGACGAAGACGAAGACTGTATAAGCCACTCGGTCACTCACCTTTGCGATAGACTCGCTTCTGTGCAGGAATCTCTTGCTCCAGATCAGCAGCCTTTATCCAAAGTCGAACTGACTGTGGAAGTTCTTTAATAGCTTGCGTTACAATAGATTTCGCTGTTTCAGGAGGCTAAAGAGGTGAAAGAAAATTTATCGGAGAGTAGCAAAATGGCACGAAAATCGCCGCAAACTTCCCTTATACCTCCTCTCAAATCCCTACAAAGACTTCCCTCTGTTAGATAAACTGTGAAATACAGCATCAGGCCTGAATCTTTGCAAAACTTTAAAATTACATGTGTAAAATGCCATTGCCTAGTTCTTTCAACTGAATATATCGAAGGGAACTTTCGGTCGTTCGGCACAAACAAAAAACAACAGTTTTGATATCATCATTATAATTTAGGAATTACAGAACAGCGTTTTTAAGTTTTATGAAGGATTTACCAGAGGAGGTATCGGAAGTTTTGAAATAATTAAAAGCACCATAAATTGTAAGCTGATTGAGGAAAGTCAAACTTACCAATAAGAAATGTTCAGTTTTGGAAGATCTACCAGATGATAGCAAGCAGAAGTCTGTAGCTTGTATTGTTTAAAGTTGTATTATTTATTAAAGACCCTTTACTGACCGGCACCCTTTGCAAGCCTTTATTATTGTTTACAAAAATTTTATAGATTGATTACAAAGAGTCGAAGTTACTTTTCATAAAAGCAAGACTGCCGCCATATTATCTATAGTGATAGTGCGATGGTGTAATAAGTCTTGTGTTCATTCCAGCGCAAACGAATTATGGCGGCAAGTCAGTATCGACGAAGGATTACTGCCAGATATCGGTACAAGACCAATTGGATGTCGGAGAAATGACAACAGATATGATTCCTGAGGGGAGGAAGACCAATTTGGATTGATAAACTCTCACCTAACTGTTCTCACTTTGGCATATTTTCCCGTTGCTGCTCCAACAAGGAGTCCAATCCAAGGAGGGTACTGTACAGTTCAGCTTACTGTACATTTCTCACTTTTTTAATCCTTGCGTTCTCATGCATTTATTTGATGAATTTAATGCTTGACCATAACAAACAAACAAGATATATTCGACCTGAGAAGATTTCTTTTCCACAACTTTGATAATTTCCGCTCCACTTCTGTTCACTCTCTCAGCCATTGTGACCCAAGATTCTTTCGTCTAATTTCAAAAACTCCGATCATGCAATACGAAAATATATACCTAAACACATTGTTTATGAACTAAAGAGACCATTAATATCATTCGTTGACCAATTATGCAATTTCATTTGAAGATTGAGACGGATTACAACTGTCACAATTTCTGGATGTCAGAAATTACCGCGACCGGGTCGAAGCTGTGGAGAACAGCAATCGAATGCCGCAAAGGATGCTGGTCAGGAAAGGGTCTTTAAAGTGAATAACCTGAGTTAAAAGATGAGATTGCATAGGTTTATAAATAGCCTATTGTATTTGGTAATCCAGCTCGTGGCGAAAGAAAGCCAGGACAAAGAAAACAATGGGGGATTAGGCACTTCTTTGTCCTATTTATAGACAAGCGCTATATATCTCAGGTTATTCACTTTAAGATTTACCAATCTGATGACGTCACAAAATCACAAGTAGCAGAAATTTCAAAGATGCTGTAACACTGACGATTAGCTAATTTAGCTATTTTAGCCCCCCCCCCCGTCCACATATGGTCAACAGTTAACAATCCATTCAACTTGTTCCAATCGTTGAATTTCAACCCTTCCGCCCAGCAGTAAAGAATAGACAAATGTACCCGATGTTGTTTAAACCCACTTCAGATCACATGGTTGCCCGAGGTGCAAAAAATATTTCCTCTCTAGAAGCATAGCAAGTGGAAAAATCTTTTATTAAGTCATATCATGTTATGGTTAATTTCTTTGCTGGCTATTGGATATTCATTGGATATTCCAAATAGAACCATCTTTCACATGAGTGCAAAACTCTTGAATATTTTTAAGAATCCTGGGAAATATTGATGTTTGCAAGGTCTTCCATTTTACCCGGGACTATGATGAGCAGAATAGAAGAGATTTCTTTTTTCCCAGAAATTGTAAACAATTATCGTCTCCTTGTGTGAGAAAACTTGCAATGAAAATTTTCTGGCAAAGCTGAAGATTTTCTGGAAACCTACTTCTTAGGTCCCAAAACTTTTTGTAGCTCTTGCTGTCCTCTTTAGGAATCTTCCTCTTCATACAAGTTAAAAACTTGGCACCATGAAAGCGTGACGTAGGTATTTGTATTTTGGTATTAAGAGATAAAGAGATTCACAGGTGTATGGCCATTTGACCTGAAGTTGGTAAAACCACGTTAGCTGATCAACGTTATGATCAAAAAGTGAGCTAATTTTGCTCCGTAACGATAGAAAAACAGCAAATTTCCATTCGCAAACTCGCAAAACGAAACCCATACATGCTCGTATGTTTCAAACTGCAACTGTTACACAACAAAGTCAGCTAACAGTGAACGAAAGCAACGAGAAACAGGGCCAAAAAGGCCTGTGCATGACTGAAACATTCGTACCTAAATTTGACTACATCTGTTGTTGATCATCTCTTTAAAAAGTACTCGAGATCCGAAAGAGCTCCATGTCACAGCAGTTTTTCTACTTAGAGCGGGGGTTACGTTCTTTTTTTTCCTTGGTAAAGTTTACCACATTTGAACGAACGCTCGATCCCAGCCTCTTTTCTAACAAGGGCTACTTGCTTGCGCCTTAATAAACTTAATTCAAAGCATCCAAACCTGCAATCGAACCGCCTCCAGCCAGACATCTTCATTCTTAGGACAAGCTTCAGTCCCCTTGAAGATAAGATTCCTTGCTTTCTGAACATGGCCAGTTACTTCCTCAAGACGGGCAGCAGCAATCCATCCTTCGAATAAACAGAGACTTTGATTTCTTTAATTAGTTTTTAAGAAACTGCATACATACCGAAAGTACTCTTTGCGCCATATAGCCAGTTCCACGCTCACGCAAAGAAACTATCTTTGTTCAATCAAACCTTTCGTCTGTTTTGGCCAGGTATCTTTAGTTTCTCTTCAATCAATGAACTCTGCTAAAAACTGCTCGTTGCGTGTGGTACCATAGTAATTAAACGATAATGTGATAAATCTTAGTGGATATAATAACCAATTTGCCTGTCTGGAATAGGTCCTTTCCCACTCTCCCTTCTTTATCCCTTCCTATTCCCTATAAAGGCTACGTCACGTCGCGTCTCCCATTCTTTCCTATCTGTCGAATCTTGTCTTCTATTTGCTCGACTCGAGTGATTTCGAGTCACATGGCAACGAGTATACGCTCGAAACGTCGATTTTTCAGCTATTTTTGGTACTTAATTCATTTCAAGATCAATGAATTTCACTTATCTTACGCCAGTCCTGAAACTGGAATTATGGTCACCTACTCTAAAATACTGACCACAGCGGTAAGTCCATTTCCTCCACAGCACTTTACAAGACAGCCACCGAAAGTTCGAAACCCAACAAACAGATAGGATGAAGAAATAAAGAATTTCGAAATTAATAAAGTGTTACCACACCTGGTCCGTGTTTTGGATTTGTGGTTATAACTGAGTTCAGAAGCAACCTTGCTTTCTTGATATCGCTGTCAAAAAATTGTTCAAACTTGAGTACATGGTAAACAATGACTTCTCCTGAGATGTCTTCCAAAGTTATGCTGTTAAACCGGGTGAGCCAGAAAAAAGTTCCTACTTTCAAAAATTCGTAGCATTAAGAGTGCTTTAAGAACTTGAATGATTCAAATTTTTAGTCGAAAGCCAAAGGATCGAAGTATTTTTTTAATGTTTTCGTTGCGATTCGCGCACTAGAAATATGGGTAAATTCAACTTTAGAAAAATTCATGATAGCAAAATGACTGAAAAGGGGCTGGAAACCTTGATCAAATCATAAGGACTCTCCCCACACAGAACAATAGGCAATGAGCCTTTCACCTCTCTCAAGAAATGCAAAACATAGATTTTCGAGCAAATACTAAAAATTTTAGTCCCATGGCAAAAAATGAGCAAAGGAACGCTCTCACTCATGAGAAACTGCATTTTCTTTTTTGTTATGTGCGAAGAAGATCGATGTTTTTAGCCATTTTCAGTCGCTTTGCAAACGTGAAATTTTATAAAGTTGAGTTTACCTATAGTTCTAGGAACGGTAAGACAGCAAGGAAAATCACAAAAAATACTTCGATCTGTGGGCTTTTAACAGGCTTTTGATACATTAAAATCTGGGGATCACTCTTGGTGCGACTGGGAACTTTTCTCTGGCTCATCCGGTAGGTTGCATATGAATATCTATTCAATAGCCCATTTCAATATCAGAATCAACATCTAGGGCTGATTAAAGAAATCAAATTAGTCAAATCATCAATAAGGAATGGATAATGTCCCTATTTCGTAACCAAATGATCACTTACAATATTCAGGGTCTACAAAGTTTACCACCAATAATGGGGGATCAGCCATGAAAGGTAGGCAAGAACCCCCCTCCTCATATAGAAAAGTGAGAAACGCAATAAATTCACAAACATGAACCACAAACTTTTCTTCTTCATAATGCCAATAGATAGAAGAAATGCCAGTATTGTTTTGGATTCTCCGTAATCCGTCACAGTGACAGTTAACTGTGGTAGCTATTTGTGTCACGCAAGTATTTCGGAAACTTTTCTATTTATCATAAACCAATATCAACAAAGATAAATACACGAATACTTGGAGAAGGAAGACCTAAGGTGATCTGGCTTCCACCAAGAACGGTACTGAACATTTCACAAATCCAATTTTTCGCAAAAAAATAAAGCAATGAATGGCAAAAGAAGGCAACATACAAGTCGTCAAAGGAAATGAACGGAATTGACAGTTCCATACCAAACCATATAAAATGTGTCTAGTAATCATATATCATAGATTTTACCAGTTTTTCACCATCAAATCTCAATTAGACGAAACTTTACACATAAAACGTGTAAATTCAAAGGACAAAAATAGCTGGAGAATAAAATACCAACCCAATATCTCCGCTAGCAGTTGGAGTGATACTCTGAAGATCAGTAAGATATCCTTTGGGATCTACAACGGTCTGGCCACTGACAGAATCTGATGCCTAGAATCAAATTTGACTAACTTTAACAGCGAAAAGCAAAGACTCGTTCTTTAAGAATCTCTTTGCAATAATCTTTTGTCTCTTTGTTTTCCTGTGATTCAAACCTTACAAACAAACTTAGAAGCAAAGTTCAAATCTGTAACTTTCCATGGAAGATACCTAATGACTACACCAAAAGAAGCAGCATCTTAACCGTAGCATCATGAAAAATTTGGCATAAAACAAACTGAGTTATTGAAGCTGAGTGACATTCCATAGCAGAAGACAGCTGGTTTCCAAATTTAGTTCCGAAATATTTTGATCGCATTTTCTCTTTTAATCTTGCTGAACTTGTTAAACTCTTTGCAAAGCTCGTTTGGAAAATCCTTTTCCTGAAGGCTGATTTCCACTCACTAGAATTTTCAGAGCGGACTGAATTTTACACAATAAAATGTTTCTCACGCGTAACATTCTATTCAAATTAAAAGCGAAATTTTCTCAAATAAACAAGATATATCTAGTCCGCTCGGAAAATCTGACCGAGTGGAAATCAGCCTAAAGACTGCCTTGTGAAACTGGGAAATAGTATATTTCTAGACAATACCTGAAACAGAAGGTCTAGAAATATGTTCAAACCTGGTCAAGCTTCACCCCGACCAACGACTTCCTAGCTTCGCCAATTTTTATCAAATCAAGATCACCCGATGGTGTTGTGAAACCAGGGGTCATTGCACCAGAGTACGGAGTTGTTATTCCACCAAATCTCTGAAAGGGAATATGTGGCATCAACAACAATAGTTGAAAATAGGAGGAAATTTAAGCAAAATAATCTGACTCTAATATTTTTGGCCAATTCAAACAACATGTTAAAATCCAGAATTTGCTGTGGTCCGAAATATTTTGTCCTAAATCTATTGCGGTAAAGGAAAATTAAAAGAAAGAGCTTCTATTTCATTGTTTAAAATGTAAAGTCTTGCTCACAAAACACTTAGTATAGAAAATGAATATGTTGGAAGTTACGTTGTGAAACTTGATGGATAGCATTCCCATCATCTTTAGCAACGATAATTGGATCTAAATCTCTGCTAAGGATCCTTTTGAAAACTTAAAGAGCCATTGTTACCCAGGGTTCTCTCAAATTTTGATGGATCTCTCAAAAGCATTTGATTGCCTTGACCATGAACTCCAGTTAGCAAAACTTGACGCATATGGCTTTAGCAAAAATGCGCTGCGTTTCATCCACAGCTATCTCACTGATAGAAAACAAAGGGTAAAAGTGAATGGAGCATTTAGCGAATGGCAAGAGACAAAACTCCCCTCCTCTTTAATATTTATATTAATGATCTGTTTTATCTACTAAAGGATACAGATATTTGTAATTATGCCGATGATACGACTATCTATGTGTGCGATAATCAGCTTGAAAACATTCAAAATCGGTTAGAACAGGATGCTTTAAAACTCTCTGGATGGTTCCGTGAAAACTACATGAAGCTAAATGATGACAAATGCCACTTGCTAGTATTTGGTGACAAAACAAATGATGTCTCGGTGACAGTTGGCAATTCTCTGATAAAAGAGAGCACTGAAGAAAAACTTCTTGGTGTTACCATCGATAAAGATCTTAGTTTCAAAAACCACCTGGATTCTCTCTGTAAGAAGGCCAGTCAGAAACTTCATGCCCTAGCACGGATATCAAAGTTTATGGATACAGATAGAATAGTTCTGATGATGAATACGTTTGTCATGTCACAGTTCAGCTACTGTCCTCTGATTTGGATGTTTCACGACAGACGTATCAAAAATAAAGTAAATAAGATTCATGAACGAGCTCTACGGATCGCATACAAAGATAGTCACTCTTGCTTTGAATCCATTTTAGAAAGGAATAATTCTGTGTCTCTTCATCACAGAAATCTGCAGTTGTTGTTGGTAGAAATATTTAAAACTAAGGAAAACCTAAATCCAAGCTTCATGAAAGATATCTTTGTTGAAAGAACGGAAAACTATAATCTAAGAAGTGGGAATACTCTGCAGTTGCCAAAAGCCAGGACAACAACATACGGAATCGAATCTGTATCATTTCTAGGCTCACTGCTTTGGCATGCATTGCCAGAAAGTTTGAAAAAATCAGAAAATCTTGCAGTATTCAAAAGAAAATTAAGGAGCTGGAAAGGACTGGACTGCAATTGTCGACTTTGTAAGATATACATCGCAGATTTGGGGTATCTATAGTTGATTTTTACGATTTTGTATTAGTAGAACTTAGAACTTATGATATAAATAGGTAAATAGTTGGCTTTAATTAGCTGTACTTAGTTAGCTATCACTTCTGTCACTTGCCAACTTTAAATAAATCATTTATATTTATATTATTATTATATTATAGGGTCCTTTGCGGCACGCTACAATTTCAGATTGTCTAAAGAAAAAATTCAGCCCAAACGGAAACTATAGATCAACTGCGCAGCAATTGAGCTGAGAGAAATTTTCAATTATAGGAAAATTTCTATCAGTTTAAAACAAAATTCAGACCAAAACATTAATTTTTGGGCCAACAGATTTCGGACTGACTGACAGAAATTTTGGAACTTCATTTTTGTTAAATTTGGGCTAAATGTTGACCAGAAATCAACTAAGTAAATCGATCAATTCGAATTTTACAAGACATATCAACAAATTGAAAGTTTCATTAGCAAGCTTTACGTAAGTCTACATTCATTGTATATCCTCAACATGAAAGTCTGACTGATAGAATCACAATAGAAAAGGGACTCGTCGTAAACTACCGTAGATGGTACAGTATTAGAATGAGAAAGCAACTGCCCAAGCTCTTGGGTCGCTAAAAATGGGCGAGAGTGGCAAAAGCATGATATCATGCCACTTTTTCACCATCAAATTCAAATGTCTACGAAGTTTTATAAACATTTAGAGACGGAAATTTTCGGCCGGATACCTCATAAATGAGTCGTTGGAACAAATTTCGAATACGATCGATTGAAGGCTCGGTTTTACCTGTTCTTTTGGATCGATTGTAGATCCTGTTGCACCAGCCATAATTGCTGAACGAAGAACACTGTCTGGTACTGGTGTAAATCTACGATGAGGAGACTCTATATTACAGCAACAATATCGGTGATGCTTGCTATTCATGGGGATATTAATCCAACAAGGCAGAGGTTATGGTTTCAGTTTCACTTTCATTTGATCATCAATCCATACTACATGAAATTCTATGAAATTACATTAAAAAAATACTATAAATACAACTATGGATAAAAACAGATCAGGCGTCAGTATCTATCTGTAGTTAGTAGTGACTGTTTATGCGTATTTATCTGTAACTGTATATTTAGTTGTAATTACGTTGGATATCTCTTTATGTCAAAACCACAGGGTAGTCATTGTCTATTTGTTCCTTGTGGTATAGTCCCTGTAGTGTAGTATAGTCGTAAAGTAATTAGAAAGTATATTAGTATGTAGCCTTGTACTGTAACATTTTAGATGGATATAAAAAACGGATCACAAAAACCCGACTACCACGTGAGTAAGAAAAATGTCACCACTTTTTGAAAATTAGTTTCATTCGTTTGATTAAGGCCCCATCCATACGTATCCAGATATTTTGGAAAACACATTCTTTGATCCGATTTAGGTTTGCGTCCACACACAAATTGCGTTTATTGTCATTGAAAATGAAGCTTTTCTGAAACGCTCACCAGCGTAGATCTTTTTGAAAACGCCGTTTTCAAGTTGTTTTGTTTGTTTGTTTTTGTTTTCAATTTGTTTTGAGTGGGCTTGTCAGGATTTCTAGCTACTGAAAGCTAATTTAGGCCAACTGTGCATGCCGCATCCAGGCACGGGACCCCTAGTTTAACGTCCCTTCCGAAGGACGGCGAGATGAGTTGCGAGGTCAGGCCTCAGTGGTCACCCATCCGAAATCTGACCTCACTCGACCAAGCTTAACTTCAGTCACCTGACGAAGACTGTATAAGCCACTCGGCCACTCATCCCGCAAGTTGTCGTGCGGCCGGGTGAAAACGGAGCTTCTCGGAAACGCTGATGCCACAGCGTCGATTTACTACATTCAGATCGATATCCAAATAATGTTGCTTCGTTGATCTGCAAATTTTTTGTGGGTATAATTCGTTAAAGCACAATTTACAATGCGCACAGAGTCAATCTCAAATGACTAATTCCCACAAACTAGCTTCCGTGGACTTTGGTCCTAGAACAGTGCCTGAGCTCAGTCTGATCCACTTTCAACACTGAAATTTCAAAGTTATGGTTTTTGGCTAGGTCATCGCCTTTTTAATGTTATGGAATCTGTTGAAATGTAATTATGCTCTATGGATGACGTTCTGCATCAAAAATTTGAATCTACATGATAATAAACAGCAAATATTTTGGCAGTTTTTGGGAAAATCGAGAAGAGAAATAGGACTTTTGGCTAAATCCTGATTTTAAAACTAAATAATGCACCTAGAATAATGAGAAAAAAACTCAAAAATAAAGCTGAAGCCTCAGTACGTAGATGGAAAAAGCATTTTACAAATTAGTCACAGCGCTTTTCTCGTAAGATTTTGCAAACAATGAATACATCATTCTGACCCATCTGGTGATATACTGTATTTAGCAGCCTAAAATTTCGTCAAGTTGTTCGATGGACAGGTGGAAAAAAACAGAAAGGAATGGAATATCAAAATATATTTTTCACTCGTCAAGTGGTTCACTTTTTCACTCGTCATCTTAAATGATGATATTTTCATTTAAGTACGATAGCTCCCCAAGATATGAAGCTCAAAAGATGAATTGGTAAAATTTCAGAAAATAACATACATCCCCAAAATTTGTACTTATACAAGATGAATCCATAAAGAATAGGAAAGCCACGGCAAAAGATCCGAGCTTCATGCGCACAGTGCAGGCTGTCCAAAATCTGATCATCATGAACTCAAAACTGAGGGATCAGTATTCTACTGTAAAGGTGAAAACAGCTAACTTCGATTTAGGAAATAAAATGTAAACTTTTCGCATCTCTTTCTTTACATTGCACAAGAAATTATCAAAACAACGGCAGCATATTAATGGACACTCGGTTTAGGAAAATTCATAACACGGCCTTCATCTCTGATGTTCGAGTACGCAGTCATTGAGTTCGTGCAGCCATCCAAATTAAACTTTTGCAAATTTGATGACCTAAAATGACAACTATTTTCATTCATTCATTCATCCATTTATTTATTCATTCGTTTACGCTAAATAAAGGTCATTTGGGCCCAACGGAAAGGCTGCACCTAGATCCAGGCATGGGGCTCCTATCCTAGCTTAGAGTCCCTTCTTTTGTAGTGCCAGGAGACTTGCTTTCAAGGTCCTTGTTTTTGTGATGTTAAAGAGATACAAAGCAACTGCAACAATAACTGACGAAAACATATTAAAAAGAGATAATACTTTTCTGATCTTGGATTTCGTTGTTTCTTATTTCTTGCATCTCCTACTTCTGGTATTGCAGACCATTCGTCTTTTGACACGTCCGATAATTTCCTCTGTTGATAGAAATAACGGTTATCATCAATTTCAGAGCTAGCTTCTTACAGAAAAATGAATATAAGACCTAACATACCACGTACTACGAGAACACGACCGGCTCTCCCTTCTAACCTTGCAAAACCTGAGAGTAATATTTGAAGTCGCTCTGCTGCAGTCAGAGAAATGCATTTTATCGAAAAATTTATGGTCACTGGCAGAAAACATTTTAGACTACTCTTAGTCGATATTAGAGACTACTCTTTCCTCTCCACCCTAGTGGACCCAAAGTCTGCGCGCAGGCTAGAAAACAGGAGACAACATGATGAAAATCAAAGTTCAGATTTGATCAACCATCAAAAGGCGCTAATTTTCATTTCATTATTATCTGAAGTTGGCTATGTACAACAGTTATCTGCATAAGAATATAAATCAGTTAATTCAAACCAACTACAACTAAAAATGACTAAATGATATAAAGTGAAATATAATGTCCTTTTTACAACATAATTCACAGCTGCAGTTTTCCCTTTCCATATTCTTATTTTTTTTCTTGAAAGCTGCTAAATTTCACATATTCTTATATCGTCATTTAGAGTATTACAAGGGATGCAGCCTCTGAAGGTATGAGAGTGCAGTCTAACGGTGTTGATTGTTTATCTGAGGCAGTTGGCAATTTTATCAAATTTTATCTCCGAAAAATGAAATCCAAGCTCCGAAAAATAGAACAAAAACCACTACAACGTTTAAACCCTTCAACCATCAACCAAAACTTTGGTTCAATCAAGCATCAGAAGTATTTTCCTTGTAACCTTTTTTTAGACAGTTGAGGCGTTTTTGACCTTACCGACATTGAAAAATCAAATCAAATCTTACCTTCAGATCAGAGAACTGTTGTTGAATTTTCGGTCTTTCTTGGCGATACTTCTCAATTTCTTCCTTCAGCAGTCGTTCTCTAAAAATTGGATTGAAATCAATGTGATCACAAGAAGATGTCAGCGTCTTCTGCAATTTAGAAATTGCTTCCATCCAACAACGATCAATGTAAGAAAGTTGCTTTGCTGCTAAAGATGAATAAAGTTTATCATAACCTCCCTTAACATTTAGTGTCACGCCTTCCATAACAGTTTTCGGTCTAGTTTCAGTTCAACTTTCATTCATTTATGATTTTAAATACAATTTAACTCAAAATAGTCTACAACAAAAGACATGACAACACTATTTAGAAACAAAATTACTAACATTTCTAAAATAAATTGAAAGATATATGCTTTGCATGGTTGCATTTAAGATTGACTGATTAGGAAGGAATTCTCTAAACAGGTAAACTAATCGAGAGAGAGCCCTCCCCCCTGCCCCCATAGAAAATTAAATTAAAAAATCTAGAAGAAATCCTCAGTCTTAATTGTAAATGATATCTAGCACATTTTGTTGATTTTTCGACTGACTGCCTACCGAGTTATCAATAGTGCTCTTGTCTGGATACAGCCTTAATTGACAAAACAAGGCTCACTTTTAAATAGATATACATATATATATGAGAAAAATTTGGATCTTTACGCTAAATTTATTTATCATTTCCTCTTTCTTCTCGCTTTTCTTTCACTCTGGCGACATGAAAATTTTGTTTTTGAGACCATTAGTGTTGTGGCTCACTATCTTTGCTACCCATGAATCATTTTATGAAAGAATACAATACATATATATACCTTCTAAGTTTTCTGCGTTCATCCATTCGTTTATCAATTCCTTCATATACAGCATCAGCCTCGTCATCATCTTTATCATAGTTGCCAGTGGCAAAGAGACTTCCACCATAGCCAGCAAACTAGCAAAAATTGTGACCGAAAATGTTAGTCATACTGTAAAGCGAATATGAAATCAAAAAAAGGCCAGCATAGGCAGGGCTGGAAAATGTTCTCGACCGCGCGACCGTTGGTCGGAGGCAGGTTCTGAAATCTGAGAAAACAACTGACGCATTTTTCAAACTTAGCTGGAAGGGCTCTTAGATATCGTCTACTTTTAGTTACTTCAATATGAATTATCTTAATTATCATCATGCAGTAGACACCACAAAATTTTTGGAGTTAATATTTTTGGACGTTTTATATCAGTGAAATTTAATGTCACAATTTTTTGTAGTCCATTATATTTAGTGTAAGAAATATTTTGCATCATAGAAAATTCACAGCAAAATATTTGTCCTCTTTAACAACGTAAGATTTTGCTAACGAAAAGCTTTGCATTGAAGGGAATTGGGTGAGAGTACTGATTATAAAAAAGAATACATTGTTGTAAACCAAATCAATCTTAGCAATCATTCTCGTCATTATCAACGACAATTATTTGTGGAAATTTCTAACCAAGCCCCTCTAAAATGAAGAACGATCTATAAATGTAGGACAATTTTAGTATGAAAGAAGCAACAATAAACAGGAAATATAGCTTTTAGTCGTTGGAAATTTCTGTCAAAAGCTCCAAAATTTGATGAAAAAAGATCATTGAAAACTTATTGCCCGAAAATATCTTGTCCGAAAGTTATTCGTCCAAAATTTTTCGCTTTTAATATGAGACTCCTTTAGAGGAAAAATGCTTCGTATAACAAAATTGTATTGACTTTCCAAACTTGCCAGACCACTTTCTATCTACAGATATTCTTTTCGTTTTTGGCAAGACAGCAAAGAACCAACAAACATTTGAAATGATTTGACGAAAGACTTTTCCTTACGACAGGAACGTATTTCTTTAACAAACGCTCGAGTATTGAAAGAAACAGTTGAAATTGACTTTTTGCATTTTCAATCACTATCCTTCCAGATATTTATATGAGATTTATCTTTATACCTTGTGAGTCACAAAAGCTAAAAAACGTTCGAAAAATTAAAAGAACTGACTTCTAAAATAGAAAAGGTTTCTGTCATTTATTTAGCCAGTCAGAGTACCGAAACCACTATTTTTAACCAATGGAATGTTGGTCTTCATTTCACGATTTAATATCAGTTTTCTATCCCATTCATGTATCATCATTCGACCTTGTCAACAATAGCTTTTAATAGTGTGCATGTAAACAAGTAAGTTCACTGCCACTTTAAAAAAAAATGCTAGGATATTCGACGTGGGCAAAATCTCTGTCACTATTTCCACCTCAAACAGGAAATTTTAGATTTCTAGAATTCTCGAATTTCAATTGTTTTCAATCCAATATTTCACTTTCGTTCAAGATTTCTGTTATTTTGCATGCAGTATCAATATTTTACGCTTTAAATTGCTACATACTTAAATTATGGCACTGGACTTACAGAAATTCTTAGAAAAGTTTTTGGAGGCCCTCTACCAATGCATTTTTCCAGGTCGGGGACACTAAAAAACCTTTTCCAGCCCTGAGCATAGATCTCAAATCTTTAAAAAGGTAGGTGTACTGTAAGCTGTTGTTAGATAATCTTTGAATTAAACTTTTTAAAGGAAATAATTGTACTTTATCATAAACATGCCATGTTAATTCCTTGATACCTTGATTAATTCAAAAAGGTGGCATTTGAACTACTAAGAGAAGTAATGGAAAATTTGAAAAATCAAAATTAATGTAAATCCTAAATCAATACATGGATAATGATACAATTTTCAAGAAACCGTAGTTTATGAGGGTCTAGAATATGGTGGCAAGCAGCACCTGTAGCTCTTCTGCTTTGGGACTTAAAATCTTGGTAACTTCACAGCCTTAATTATACTAAATGCTGCCATTTCGAAACAAATCAATCTAAGTTACCATTGCTATTCCTTGAATTTTCATGATTTTCAGACTTCAGAGCATTCTTACTTTGGAGCCACTGACAGCACAAGTTGCTGCTGGCAACAGCTATAAACATTTTGACAACAACTTTTGCGGGTAATTCCAGTATGCAGCAACCCCTGACTGTTATTTTCATTTTTTTTCATTTAATATTATTTATACACAAAAGAAACCCTTCAGCAAATCAAAATATACAATATCTAATTACAATGATAAAACTCTAAGAATAAAAACCTAAAGCCCTATAAACCTAATCATTGCTGTTCTTCCAGGGAGTTGTGTTTGAGAGTCTAGCTCTTTAGATGCGTTTTTAGTTGTTTTTAAAACGATCTAACGTCGGTAGCTCACGAATTTTGGCAGGTGTATCATTCCATAATGTGAGAGCTGCGTAATGAAAGCCTTTTTTGGCAAATTCAGTCCTATATCTAGGGATCTGGAGATCTTCACAGTGCCTCGTATTGTAGGTCGAGTGAAAAGATCTCGGTTGGAATTTAATCCCATAGGCTTTCAGGGCATAGTCTGTTCATAATCTTGTAGGTCATGAAATTCCGGTCATAACGGAAAAGATTTTCTACGTTCAACCATGAAGTCGACCAGCCATCTTTTATTCTTGCATTTGATATTATTGAATAGGCCCGGTCTTGAAGGCGTTGGAGAACAGCTAGTTTTGTTTTAGACAGATTACCCCAGATGACATCAGCATAACGCAGATGACTCTCAATTAATGCATAGTATACATTACACAGTTGTGATTGCGGAACGACATTTTTCAATTTTTTTAGAGCTGCAAGTCCTCCACTCATTTTACCTGTGGTGCGCTTAAACTGTGCATCCCAATTTAGCTTTTCATCAACTATGACTCCGAGGGATTTCGTCTTATCGACTCTTTTTATGTCAGAGTTATTTAGTTTCAGCACGTCTGGCAGTTCTAAATTTTTGGTTTTAAGCGGATGCCCTATGATCATGAATTCAGTTTTTTTTTCGGATTCGGGCTAAGTTTATTCACCCTCATCCACTCAGAGAGGTTGGAAAGCTCTTGATGTGCGTCCTCGACTAGTTTCGCTACATCATCCGATGTAATCGTTATACTGGTATCGTCAGCATAGATACTAGCCCGGGAGAATTTAAGACACTTTTCTAAGTCATTCAAGTAAATGATGAAAAGAAGAGGGCCTAGACAAGAACCTTGGGGAATACCACAGGCTACGTCTTTGGCCTTAGATTGCTGACCGTTCAGAGACGGAACTGTTTTCTATTACTTAGGTAGGATTCAAACCAACCCCCAGCTTTGCCTCTTATTCCATATGCACTTAATTTCTTTAGTAATATACCGTGATCGACCGTATCGAAAGCTTTCTTGAGGTCAAGAAATATAGTGAGATTGACATTACTGCGATCTATGTTTTCGTGCCAGAAGTCTGTGCTGCTTATGAGTGATGTTATCGTGGAGTATAACTTACGAAAAGCTGCTTGGTTGCATGTAATACTCTTATTGATTTTGAGAAAATCAAGCAGCTGGTCGTGCGTTAGCCTTTCTAGCATCCTTGAAAACACTGAGATTACAGAGATGGGCCTGTAGTTGTTTACATCAGTCTTTGGACCCGACTTGTAAATTGGGGTGACTCTCGCTAATTTCCAAATATCAGGGAAAACCCCATTCGCAAGTGATGAGTTATAAATCAGCATAAGAGGGTGAGCGATAAATTCGCTCGCGTCTTTTACCAAAGTTATGGTAATTTTGTCAGGACCAGACGCTTTCCCGTTCTTTAGTTGATTGATAGCATTCATCATATATTTTTTGTCGACTGGTTTGAACAGCATTTCTTCGTTTACTGGCGTAACATGCTGCAAGCAATTATCGCTGGGTCTCGTTTCTATGCTTCTTGCGAGCTTTGGTCCAACAGATACAAAGTGGCAGTTTAAAGCTTCAAGCACATCACGCTCTTTTGTCAACGTTTTGCAGTCGATTTCAATACTGGCAAGTGTCGTGGACTTTGCATCTTTATCCAAGACCCTGTTTATTGTTTTCCACATTTTCTTTGGATCCCCTTTATTTTTCTCAATTAAACCCTTGTAATAATCCTGAATAGCATATCGAATTTCTTTGGTTAATTTATTCTGCTGCTTACTATAAGCTGACCACATTTCAGGAGATTTCGCCGCTATTTTCTTCAGTCTGTCCCTGGTCTCCATCGATTTTCTAAGACTTGGAGTTAGCCAAGGAGCGAATTCTGATCTTACCCTCCTTTTCTTAATCGGAGCATGCATATTCAAAAGCGATTCGAAAATCTCCTGAAATGTGCCAGCCATGGCAGATGGATCATTAGCAAAAGGGGTAATAATGGTTTCCCAATCTATTTGTTGCAGGTCGTGTTGGAAAATTGCCTTGTCGTATTTCTTCATTGTACGAGATTCGACTATTTTTGGCTTTGCTCTTTTCTGCTTTATTCGCCAGGCATTTATTTTCCTTATTCCGTACACCAAATAGTGGTCCACCATCCCCGTTTCTAGGACGTCAGCGTCTAAAATACATTTGGAGTTCGAGGTAGAGAAATGATCAATGAGTGATTTGCTTACTCTTTGTTCACCTAGTTCGGTTGTTGTTACTGCGACTCTCGTGTACTTTTTAATCAACTGCTCTATTTGATATTCTGAATACACAAGCTTCAGTTTTTTTGTATTAGCATTTGTGCTATTCTTAAAATCGCAGTTTGTGTCGCCAACAAGGATAATTTCCTTTCCTTCCTTATCTAGGTCTCCAAGAGATTATCTAAGGTTTTCGAATGCTGCTTCATCAACCCCAGAAGTTGGGGGTCGATACCAGCAGACAAAGAAAAAAGGCCTTGCATTTTGTTGCTTTATCTCTAAGGAAAGAAGCTATATATTATCACAGTTCTGTTTGATTTTGGGCTCAGGAAGGGTATCTTTGACATAAATTGCGACTCCTCCCCCATTTGCGTTTCGGTCGTTACGGAATATCTTGTAGCCCTCTATCGATACTTCGGCATCTCCAATGTTTTCGTCCAACCGGGTTTCGCTAAGACCAATTATATCAATATCATTGTCATGCAATATAATGCTGAGCTCATTCCTATGTTTTCTGAGGGAAACTATGTTAAGGAAAAGCAATCTTAAGACTATTCCTCTTCCTCGAGTGATGCTCCCCGCGTCCATTAGTGCTACTAAAAGAGCCAAGACACCGTTAATAGTATTTTATAAATTTATTCAAGTTACCAGCAAACTTTCTTACTCCCCCTTCATTCAAATGCAAACGGTCACTTTTCAAGTTACTAAATAAAATATTATCGTTTTCTATCATATCGAAACCATCAAGAGGCGTTGCATGTTAGCATTGCAAGGAAACGAGGTTGCAAGTCATGAGATTTCTCTACTTGAATTTATACCTCATCATAGTTGGAATCATTAAGATCTTCATTTTCATCATCATCATCATCTCTCTTTCTTTTCAATGCTTCCAAATGTCTTTCATCTCTGTCAAATAAATTCAAGTCAAATTACTGCCCTATACCTAAACATCATTTCTAAGTAAATAGCAGATTGATATGGAAAAACAAATATTCTCATGTTGGGAAGATTTTGAATGGCAAGCAACAGACAATGAATCTTGCACTTTTACAACTTCAACTCTCTGTTCCTCCCCTAGTGCCATCACAGACCCTCCATTCAATCAAGACACCCAGGCCAGGGTGCATTCCATTTAAGCTTTTGTGCACCAGGTATTTTCAGGGAGAGAGAAGCTGCAAAGCATCTGAGTACTCAAAATCTGATGACATCGGTAACAAATTCTTAGCTTCTTATAAAAGAAATATGTGCATTATCAAAAGAAACTGCTAAAAGACTGAGGTTAACTTCACATTCACACCAAGGTAGGCAGATTTTCAAATGCCATCACGCTAAGAACCAACCTTATTGAAGTAATGATGCCGCTATGCTGACAAAAAAAGTCATGTCTACAACAAAGATCTTTGAGTCTGAGTGCATGAAATGCACCCTGAGACCAAGGCCACTTTTCAACCATCAAATATTTTCTATCACCAGCCAAAATTAGGACCTGACTTTTTATGTTGAGTGGCTTCTTGCTATTCAAGGGACTGCAAAATGAGTACCTGTGTACTAGATGTACTGTACCTTGTGTATAATGTGACACAAAAAGATTCAGCAAACAATGAATCTAAAAAGAAAGAACTTACGGAATATCAGTTGAATCCCTTGCAGGTCCAATATCAGATCTTGTGGTGAAACCTGTTGCACTGGAAAAAATATTTTATGAAGCTAATGAATAAAGCATAAACAGTACGTCTGATCTCAAAATTTTGCTGTTTGTAAAACAATAGCCAGGCATAGGGCTGGCATAGGGCTGGCATAGGCATCTTCCAGGTGCACTTTACAAATTTATCAGTCTGTCTGAACAAATGCCTTTCCGAATACTGCAAAGTCCCCTGTTGTAAATCACAATGGAAAAGTTGTTAACTCTAATTGGCTCACTGACCACTAGAATTCGCAAAGATCTATGGGGCATGTTTCATTTTTATTTCATTTTTCATTTCATTTGAGGGTTGCCCTTCAACAGAGTTGATTTACAAGGGGCCCTCTATAAAAACAATTAATTGCAATTATACATTGAAGAAGATTTTTATCGAAGCATCCAAATTTAGCAGTTGTGTTTTCTTTCTATCTTTTTTGCAATTATACACTTAAAGGGAATAGACATAGCTATATCTCATAGCCACTATAAATAGGCTAAAGAAACGCCCACAAATCCATTGTTTCCTTAGCTACACAATGAAACTGGATGCATCGAAACCACCAAGTACAATAGATTATATTTTTGACCTGGCCCATGTCAGCTTTTAACCACGTTGATTCTCTTTAAGTCTAAAAGGAACTAATTACAACTAAAAAAAACCATTTAAGAATGATGATCCTGGAATCACTACCAAACTGAAAGATCTTAGATGAAAGGCCTAGCTCTTCCCCAGACAGGAAAGTTTGTATCGTATGCGCAATACCTTGCAGATGCAGGAACATACGTGGTTTTCAACCTCATAAACAAAAGATTTATTGTTTTAATCTATTGTTCTGAACTGTGAAGTATTATTTTCAAGGCCATTTCAATCTGCATGCCAGTATGGAAAGTATGGCAGATGCACATCAAAGATTTTTTCTTGACAGGCTTGTTGCACACCTGAGTGATTTACAACAAAAACAGCAAAACAAGATCTTTGTGCGCAAGCCTGAAGCTTTGCAACTTTGAGCCCCCCCCCCATTGCTCTGATCATGATAACAGGATATGCAAGAAAAGCATAGCTGCATAGAATGACCAAAGACTTGAGCAAAAAACAGAAGAATAAGAGTGCAATTATGAATAATGGTACGCAACGAGAAATTTACCAGTCACTTGAGAAACTTTCTATTTGATAAGATTCAAGATGTGCACACTTCAAGTGCACACTGTACACTTCAAATTCTTTTTGTCCACACTCCAGCCAGCAGTATGGAATGTAGGTGATATGCATTGCACATGTGCCGTGCACAAAGGCTTCCTCAAGTGCACAAGTTCCCGAGATCTTGTCCAAAAGTGCCATCCTTTCCATACTGGCCTGGACCTGTGGACACACACAGAATACAATTACAAACTTTCCAATGTTATTAGGTTGATGAGGTAAAACTTACCCTCTTCCAAGACCAGGAACATATCCAAGGGGAGAAGGTACTCCAATGAATGCCTTTTTCTTGTTCAGCATCTTCTTGGTTACTCTTTGGCGTTCTAATGAATAAAAATGGAATCATTTAAGTTAGAATGATAGATTGGCTGGCCTAAGGCCACATAAAATAAATTAATAGATTCTCATCACCGCCCGCATGGAAAATGTATCCCACGTCTACATTTTTCAATATTTATTTACAAAATATAAAAGTCCCGCCCACCTTATTTTATATTACACCTCATACTTGTCAATAACCCGTTGATCATTTGCTGTTAATATCTGCAGATGATTTGCAGATATCCTGCGCATATCTTTATGTTGTTTGTGAACGTGATAAACAGTCAAAAAGAAGCAGCAGAATGCACTTACAAGCATGTTATAAGCCCAGATAACAAAATCTACGAGAAAATTACACCTCCCTTGTGGATTTTGCAAGATCAACCAAAATATTTATATATAAAATATAAACCTCCCGCCTCGCGCAAATTATCGAAACTTAGTGATGAGAATCTATTAATTTATTTTACATGGGCCATGGCCTAAAATGTGGGCAACTTTATGATGCCAATTTTCAACGCGATGGTTTGCTCAACAAAAAATATTTGCTTAGCTGTGCAAAGCTTATGCTTTAAGCTTTCATTCACCTTTCTTTGCTACCTCTAAAGCTTTACTTGCTCGCTTGAATCTGTCCCTTTCAAATCAACGTCCAAAAGTTGCTTTGGCCTGTGAAAATGCAAAGATGGCGATCAATCTCAAAACGAGACAGGTTGATCTAAAGCGAGGTAGCGGAAACGTTGGAATGGGAATAGAGGAGCCAGGGAGCTGGAAGGAACAGAAGAACAGGCATTTGAAAGAATCTCTGCGGTATTTTTAATAACCAAGACAAAAATGAGCACGAATTGCCTCAGATGACCAGGATCTAGGGTGTCTCACCAGACAATTCAAATGCAGTATCCGCATTTGCTAAAAGCAAGTCGTTTTTATGGAGAATATTGTAACGTAAGTGGCAAGATTTTTCATAACCAATTCGCATTTCATACCATTCTCAAACTATTATTGGCCATTTTGACAGGAATCTTTCTTCAGGAAAGTCTCGAAAACTATATGATAAATCATGAACAGATTTTTAAAATTCCATCATTTATCTTCAAAGGAGGTTAAGCATAACTTAAATCATTTTATTTCAAAGCAAATTTTAAAGACAAATGACGGAGATATAAGGTGACTTAAATCAGGGGCCTGGGCAATCTAAATATAGTCTATTGTATTCAATTATATTTGGTGATCTCGAGAGATTATCAAAACAATTGGACAAATGATGGCAGGCGCCCATCTTTTGTCCCATTTTCAAACTAGACGCTATATATCCCTCATTTGTCTTTAAGCACATTTTTGGAGGCTATGAATTTCTTAATAGAAGGTAACTTTTCTGTGATTGTTATTTCTTCGGAATTGACACAGACGTATCGAGTAACCACTAAAAATAGGCTAAACAAACACCCACACAGCCATTATTTCGTAAACTGCATTAAGGAGCATCACGGTCCGGGTGATCTTGCAACCCATGGGGCATTCCCTATTAGTAGGTGATTGAAATGTCACACACACTTTGGGTTTGCGAAACGCTGTCTAGTTTTCCTTTGGGTACGCTATGTGACGCAAAATCAGTATATTTTGGGGGTTAGTTAAGGGGAAGTTTGACAAGTTGGGTGCTAGGTTGAGTTTTCATCAAAATATTGCAGCGCAGTTGCCAAGAAGCAATGAAACCTCTAGTTTTTGCGTACCATGGAGCAAAGAACTTTTCAAAGATATTCTTCATTGTCTTGTCGCCCATCACATATCAATAGAAGTTCCCCTGGGTCTTGCAACCATGTCTGTTTCCTTTATAAAAGGCTGGCTGAGCCCACTATCTTTGTTTTAGAGCTGAAAGTAATATGGAGTCTGGTACCCAGGATAAAAATAATGCAAAATTTTACCACATTCCGGATATTCTGCATCCGCTTTGAAAGAAACGCTTTTAAACTAAATTTCTCATGACATTAGAACGGTAAGACGGATCTTAGTGAAATAAATTGTCCTTTCTACGATGGTCTATCTTCCATGTAATATGACCTATAAAATGAAGAATTTGGTGAGTACGCCATGATCGTACAGTTTGTCAAACTAAAGTGCTTTCTGTAATTGACCAGTAGCATACCACTAGTCACTAGTCATTAGCCATCTGTCTCTTTAAGGCAGATTCATAGTGGCATAAGTTCTGTCACGGACTTAGAAAGCATCTCAAACTTGGGGGCACAAAGCCTCAAGAAAAAAGAAGCATTTTCTAAAACCAAAAAGAGCAATTCTTTGTTTATTGCAAAATTTTGGGTCATGTGCCCCAATGGCCCCCTGTTCTTAGGTCTGTAAGTTCTGTTGGCTCTTTTGCACCATTTATTACTGCCCATACTCCCTTTAGTCAGGCCCGTCAGAAGTGGAAGGGCTGGGGGGCCTCAACCCCCCCCCCCAATAATTTTTTGAAGTTTGTTGATTTTGTAAGTGAAAAGGCTGCAAAAGCCAAGGTCGTAGGAATGAAGATTCAAACTCGTAGGTATTCGTGGAAGCTACCACAATCCATCAAAAATGCAATGTCTTTTGACGTCCTACAAGTCAAAAATTTTTAAATTTTCATGGAAAGACTCTCATTAGTCGTGATCCTTTGCTTCCGTCAATAGCACATTTTCAAGAAATGGGGCGTTTTCCAACGATCTAAAGGGCGTGGTCATGAAAAATTTTCCCGGGGACAAGCCCCGGACACCTTGTTTTGCTCGCTTCACTCGCACCTCGTTTCAGCCCCCCCAATATAAATTTCGTTCCGACGGGCCTGCTTTAGTATCTCCCTTTCCTCATCAATTTCAATCAAGATACCTTTATTCCTTTTGTAATATGTCTATATTCGTCAAGCATTCTTCTCCAGTACAGTAAAACCTGCGTATAAGAACTAGTGATTAAGAACCTACGAGCTGAAATTTAGAAATTAGACCCCTATGATATAAGAACCCATACAGCCTGAAATTTGAAATAGGTTCTTATTTGCAGAGATCATCAAATTAAATGAAAAGTCCAGTTGCTTAATCAATGAAACTATACAAACTGATAATACCATCTGTGCACATTGCAAAAAATCTAAAAATGCTTCATTCAATGCACTGTTTAGTAGTTCAAGTACTTCTGTTTCAGGTGTCTCCTTGAAACTTATCATTCTCTCTCTCTTTATGTGCCATGTCCTTTCAAGACGTGGGCGATCATGGCTTTCCACAGCATCCTTTCCTTTGTTCTTCTTAGCAGTTCTTGTTCTTTCATTCCCCCTCTTTGTCCTTCAGGTACACGTTCTGCCATCCATGTGCTCAAACTAGTCAAGTACTTTATCCGTGGTCTTCCTCTGCTTTTCTTCCCTTCAATGCGTCCCGTGAGCGTTAAATTCTCCACACTTTCTTTTCTCATAACATGCCCCAAAAATTCCAACTGACGCTTTCTAATTGTTGGCAGCAGTTTCCTTTTAGTTCCTATTTTCTTTAGAACTTCTTCATTTGTAACGTGGCCTGTCCGTGGAATTTTTAACATGCGCCGGTAAAACCACATTTCAGCTGCTTCAAGTTTGCTCCTCATATGTGCTGAAATTGTCCAACATTCACTCGCATATAGAAGATTGGTCGTTACATAGCAGTCCAATACTCTTTTCTTTGTTTTAATTGTCATCTTTCGATTTGTCAGTACCTTACTTAATTTTTGGAAAGCATCTTTCGCTATACCAATGCGTCTCTGAATCTCTGTCACACTTTCCGTCCTCAGTCAACATGCTTATCATTGCATGCTTATCAACATGCTTATTAACAACTTATCATTAGATTATATAAAATTTCTGATGCTTCTACAAACTTCTGTTGTGAATACATTGTTCTATTATCTATGGTGAATAAGACCTGATGAACTCAAGTGCTGTGAAATGACAGTAAATAATAGACTTGAAGTTTGAGTCAGAACAAAAGACATTCCCGAAAGCCGAACCTGAACAGCCTCACTCAATATATAAGAACGTAGCCAGGCTGACTTTCAAAATTGTATGAAGGTTCTTATACGCTTGCTTCTACTGTAGCATACCGGATATTTCAGAAAGAGCACGTTTGAAAAATCCTCAAATTGTACCTATCGTTGATATCTTTTTGCTTAATTTCTACCATTTATCAGAACATGTTTCAAAGAGTAATAACATTTTTTGGTCTTGCCTTGAAAGGTATGAAATAGCATCTCCAAAAACTCTTCTTTGAAGCATACAGTATATAGGTTCCAAATCTTTAGATTTGCATAAAAGGGTGGATGTAAAATCTTTGATATATTTCTTCTAACTGAATGGCTCAAAAGGAATTTTAGCTGCCTATCCATAATCCTACCGGTGCACTTTTCAGAAATTTTGGCTTGATTTCGAGATTACAGCGTGTTTTATATTTCAGCTTATCTGGGGATGTGACGTCATCAAATTTCTAAGTCATAAATGATAAAAGTGGCAGACTTTTGCTTAACACCATGATGTAGACATCCATCAACTATGGTTTTCCTGGACATTATTTCATGTTAGGGTGACCTGTTTAGAAATTAAGATAGTTTTAAACTTCCTTGAAAATTTCCTTTGAATTGTCAAAAGATAAAAAAAAAGCACTTTAATTCTGAAAATGTTGAAGATTTCAGAAAATTCCAACGGCAGAATTATAGCAAAATGGCAAGAGTTTCTTTGAAGACATTTTGTTCAAAGAAATGGGTCATTGAATTTTACATCGACCTTTTTAAAGATCTGGAGCCTATGCTAAAGCATACTCTTTGCTAGGAATTTTGAATTTTTACCAACTGTCCCAATTTTGCGAACTTTCATAACAATTTCATTGTTGCACTGCAATGTGGGGTGCATTCCTCTCTGACATCTACGACCAAGTATGATTCTTAGAATAGACACAAAAATCACATTGATAATCATTAATGCGTCTTTGTAGTATGCTTCAAATCCAGGTAGCTTCCAAAACAGCCAGATTTGTAATAAATTTAAAGTGCTCAGAAAGATTCTCTATCGGTAGAAACATCATTTATTTGTTTTTTTTTGTTGTTTTTTCAATGTGTTTTGAGTGGGCTTGTCAGGATTTCTAGCTACTGAAAGCTAATTTAGGGCCATTATGCATGCCACATCCAGGCATGGGACTAGACTAGCTCCACTAGCCCTCTATTTCGCTGTTGTTGTTGTTGCTGATGGCCCGCTCAATGTATTAGCAACAAATCAGCTCTAAGGAGCATACAGAGATTGTGGAACCAGTCTAGCATGGGACCCCTAGTTCAATGTCCCTTCCGAAGGACGACGGGGTGAGTTGTGAGGTCAGGCCTCCGAGGTCACCCATCCGGAGTCTGACCTCGCTCGACCGAGCTTAACTTCAGTTACCTGACGAAAACTGCTCAAGCCAGTCGGCCACTCACCCCGTAAACCAGTATCTCCGATGACTCCTTTAGTCTTTCAGTCCAAAGACACAATTTGAAAATTGATGTTGAATCGCTTTCTGGTGAATTTTGTCTACATCATAAGGAACACCATACCCTGTTTCTAATATCTTCGCATTTCATAGGAGAATGGGCAGTTGAATTATTGACCAATAGGTGTACATGCTTAGTTGATGGCCAACGGCTTCACTGATCATAGTGTTGGCAGAAAACACAAAACAAAAAGTGGTACAGTGGTGAGGTGAAGGGGAAACGAAGATGTTTTCGGTAGCGGAGGAATCATATCAATTCTATATTTACCATACCGATGGCAAGGATAGCATCTTAGAAGGAGAGCACGACTGAGAAAAGCGACAGAGAAAAGTTTGTTCATTCATACAATGTCCTATTACCCATGGAGAACCTCGTAGCGACCACCTGCGCGCCTGCACAGCAACCGCTCCAAATACGGGTATTCCGTGATCACATTCTTATGTCATATCAAAGCATAAACCCGGGATAAGATCACGCTCGACGTTTGAAAACAATGAGATAGCCATAATCAGGTTTGTTAAGGCCTACGGGTTATGGTCAAGCAAATACAATAGGAGGGTCTGGTTATTGAACATAAGGAATTCTTAATTCGAACCATATGAGCAGATGCCCAGAGAGCTAATTGTTGTCAAGCTGAAAAGTTTTCTGCAAGATGGAAAGTTTGAGTGATCATGGCGAGTTGAACAAATTTTCAGGAGATGAAATACTGGAGCAATTGAATTCTGACTTGATCAAAGAATCGGAGATACTCGACGAGGAAATTGAATTGGAATTGGAATGTGAAGAGGTGGAAGCAGATAGGCCAGTGTTTGTGGATGAAGATGATCTGTTTATCGATGAAGAGCTCGAAGTTCATGAAAAATTGAATGAAACAAAAGAAATCAAGAAGACAGATGTTAAAGTTATTGAGAAAAATCAAAAGCAAGAAAATTTGCCTACTTCAAACCCGTCCGATAGAGCTGCGAACTCACTGCTTAGAAAAACAATCGCAGAGTTAGAACGTGCATTAACCGACACTAACAAGTTATTAACAGTTAGGGATGCTGAGAACAACAAAGTTCGGACGCAGCTAATATCCCTGGAAAAGGATCTTGAAGCTGAGCGACTGAAGTGCAAGCAGTTAGAGGAAAGTCTCACGGAAAAGAATGAAATTATAAATGATCTTGAAAAAACGATTGAGAGCCACCGCAAAGAAACGGAATCATTGAAATTGTGGGTTGAAAATAACAAAGAAGCGACGACCATAGATTTTGTCAAAGAAACTATTTGTGCGACTCCTGAAGAAATCGATAAAATTAGAGAAATTAACATTGAACAAGAAAAACAAATTTTAGACTTGAAGATGAAGTTAGCAACTTACGTTGAAATGGCGGGAAAGGCAAATAATGAGACAGTTAAACAGAAGCAAATGGCTCAAAATGATCCTCGCTCTAGATGCAGGCATTTACAAAAAGAGCGCGATTTGCAGACGAAACTGCGAATGAAATTCATGAGGGATGCATTCTTTTATTTCATGATTGATTACCATGCGGAGGAGCAGTTACGAGCAATTATCGCTATTTTGGAATACGAAGACAAGCGACAGGATATTATCATTGAGTCCCATCGAATGCGGCAGAAAGGACGAAAGTTTTCGGTATCGCAAGTATCGAGTAGAAAATTGACGTTTGTGCAAGAGGAACTTAGATAATTAACGCATCTTGCAAGATAATATCAGTTTGTAAAGGAACAGATCTTTATTTAAGGCATAGAGGCGCCGAAGGGGATGTGCCAACGCGACGTAACAACGGCAACCAGACAAAGTTACCACAAGGTTCGCCAGAACGTACAATCATAACTATCGAGCAATTTCATCAAACTTTAACTCCTTTGTAATTGAAAGGCTGACTTCAAAGTGACTATCTATTTCTCAAAAATCAGTCACTTAGTGCTAAATTGATGGGGGATTTTGCTTGGAAAGCATGACCAGACTTTTTGACAAAAATTTGTCGAGATTTATCTTCAAGCGATTGAGAGGAAGAAGAGCAAGCAACTAAACAAGAAAAACTGACAGGGATCTATCCTATGAGCAAAGAATGCAATAAAAACTTGGTGAAGGGATCTTAGTCAATGAATATAAATTTTCGTGTTAGATGAAAAAACGCTAAGATCAGAATACATTAGCCTATATACGGCCCTTTTCGTCTCCGTCCCAATATGACAAAAGACCTTATGGGGATCGGGTTTCCCATATGCTATTCTAATCTGGTATTGTTATTTATTTGACAAGACAATTTATGTCTAAATTAGCATAAAAATGTGATCACGATTCTGATAGATGATGCAATTGATCACTCTAAAGTGAAAAATACATGAAAGCTGCTCGCCTTCTCAAAGAACTTTTTTAAAAGCAATTTCCAAGCTCCACCACATCTACATGGTATCCTAAAATAATTTTCCTTCGTTGTTTGGCCACTGTGGAGGAGCTGTAGAGTCGGACATCTCGGTTTTTCCACAGTTGCATAGGTCAGGCTTCAACTGCTTCAATTTAGAGTCTCAAAACTTGCTTGAGTCAATCTGAAACGTAGTTGCTGATCGATGGCAGAGAAAAGGCAAAATCATTCGTTGCTTCAAAAACAGCACTTCCATTGTTCTCCAGCACTAAAGTAAGTTTTCAAAGAAAGGACTCTGGCATCGTATTAAAGTTTTCACCATATGTTGTTTTAAAAGGTAGAAAATGCTCTCTAATAAATGGACAACACTGCTAAACTTAGCAAAAGTTTTAATACGACGCCAGAGCTATTTCCTTGCAAACTTTATTTTGACGTCGTTGGAGAAAAACAGCAGTGCTGTTTTTGAGGCCTTTTCTCTGCCATAGATCAGCAAACACGTGTCAGATTGACTTATACAAGGTCTCAAACTCTAAGTTGAAGCCTGAGGTATGCAACTGTGTAAAAACCGAGGTAATTGAATCCAGGGCTCCTTCACAGCAGAAACACAAACGGGGCACAGTTCTTTTGGGACAACCTGTAGAACTTCGCATCAACCTTTCTAAATTTACTGATATGGGACCTATACCTTCGCCAATCTATGTTGGAATTTTAATGGGAAAAACTTAATATGAGCAACCTCTTTTAAAACAATGTTGGGACAAACCTGAAAGCTTCACAACTTTTTCCAGAAAACAGTCTTGACTCACCACACCCACCTATGAGATCCTATGAAAAGTCTAGACAACTGTACGTGTAAAGATATTCTTTACCGAATAGAAGCTTAGATAGATGATCTGTGAGATTTAAATGATTGTTGATAGCCACAGGCAATTTCGCATACTTTTTAAAGTAAGCATTGATTTCTTAATTTAACCACTAATTTAAAGTCATTCGCTCTTGGTGGATTGAGGTTTTTCGTATTTCTTTATCATTTCCGACGATATAAATGGTCGGGGAAAATGTTTAAGAATGAATAAATCGTTCCTGTTTTTCCCATCCATATACTTTTCTACAGACTTTTACGGCTTTACCATTTAGTCGTCAACAGCATTTTCAAGTTGCCGAGTGGACCTATTTGGTTTCCAGCAAAGTCCAGTAAAACGTCAAACCTTCCCCCGCATGCCAGTTTCGTCAGCTAAACTCCAAAGGGGGGGGGTACCCCAGTTATTAACCTAAACATGGGTCCAGTTGGCTTCAGGGTCTTACCAAATGGCTACTAAGTGGCTCTCTTTGCCAAACACTTACTACCAATTTGGGATATTCTAAGATGCCGCGCCGGTTATAAGATTTAAACTCGGTACTCTCCAACGCAGGCCAACTTGCTCGTGTCACAGCAAAATCACAAATGAAATTTGAAGTTTTCTTGCTTTTTTCAGTTATGCAATAGGAATTAAGAAAGAGAGCTTTCACTGTAAGATGCTACGAAATGACCAAATTTTAGGTCCATGAACTACCAATTGAGCGTATTTTTTAAAAATAAACTGCAATTTGAGGTTATTTCACAAAATTTTACGTAGGCCTTCTTTCACCCTGACTGAATTCCTGTCAGGCTACGATGAGAGTACCTTTCCTGGAGTTAAACTTTCCTAACTTTATCAAGTTCAATGGAACCAGACTTTTAGAATTCCTCGTGTTCTTCATGACCCTTCTTCGCGAAACTTTATGATTAAGGTGGCTCTGCACTTAAGGTGGCCCACTGCCAAGAAACTTCAAAATTACGAAACAGTGAAAGGCGGTTGTATACCCAGTAAAAATAAGTTTAAAACACAAAAAACAATGACTTAAGGCGGTTCGCCTCTTATATGAATTTCAAACTACCACACATTGATGTCCTATCCTTCTGATTGGACAATCCAACAAATAGAGTGCATTTTGATTGGCTGAAATTTAACCTGCTTTAGATATAGCCTGGTTTAACTGTGGCATTGTGAATGCGGTAATGGCCTTCACAAAAGGCTAAAAGTTAAATGATCAACTATATATTTGCTGCGACCAGTGTCAAAATTTTATGAAGACTTCTCAGTAATTTAGCTGCGCAGTCGATCTGAACGCACACAACGGCTTATTTTCACCAATTGGAGTGTATTTTAGTTGAAATTTAAGAGCTCCTTCTCTCTCACAGTTGTCGGAAATCCAGCCTCTAGCACGCGAAGGTTAGTCTGCATGGATTCGAGGTCATCGCAGCATGCACCTGCTCCGCTATCAATCAATAATGATGATTAGGACTGACTAAATACAATTATCTTTAGCTCTGATGTCTTATTACAACGAAAGCCATGCCCTAATTTTTTATTCTGCTTTTACGTGCGAACTAAATGAAGACTTTGTAAGCGAATTAATTCAGTTTATCTCTAGGTATTCGCGTTATTGAACGTTAATGGAAGTATTTTCTAAATTTAACGAATAATTTTGCTAATGAATAAAATTTTTAAGGGGCTTTATCATGATTTAGTTGCTTAAATTATTTAACTATAGATTATACTCAGGAAAGAAAGAAATTAGAAAATAGGGAAGATATCTCCGTATGAAGCTTAAAGCTTTGTAAAGTTTGAGGGATAATGCATTAGTTCTAAATAGGGAAGACCTTTCCACTCTTTCGCATTGCATCAAAAATTAAATTTAGTGTCATTCTCATAGTTTTGTGAAGTTTGAGGGATAGCCCGTTTGATCTAATAAAGATTCCACCTTCTTGCTGTATCCATGACCTTCGTAACCATAACAGTGAATTCGCTTGACTTGAAAGGTTCAAGAGATCAGCTTGAAAGTAAATTTACTACACTTAGACTCGATGTTTTTACTTTGCGACATTGCCACACAAGGCAGTACTCAATGCAGTCCTACATGGCCTAAGGTTTCCCTATTTCTAACCAAGCTAAAACGCCGACAGATTGTATTCTATTAGCGACAGTATTAGCCATCTCTAGCGAGAAATCCAATTAGATATGTAAATTCATGAATAATGTTGCTGCTGTTGCATGGCAGCCTAAATTGGAACGCATTAACTGATATCAGGTGACGGTGAAAGCTTTGTCATAGACTTGCTTCTTCAGGTTAAGTATTCCTCCTCCATTCCAAATTCGCTTGCTGTAACACATGATTCCACAATTAGACCTCAATCCCCGTTTGCACGATAGCGTTTTCATTTCATATCGGATTGGTTTCACATCGGACTGGCCTTCTGTTTACACGAGAACATATCATTTCGTTTCGGATTGGCCAACTGATTTACAAGAGAGTACACCAATCCGATACGCTTCATACGGATACCGTGTACACGGTCGAATCCGGTGTTCAGTGTATTAGCTCAATATGAAACCTCGTTATAAATTCTAAGAGCCTCGCATTCATCTGGGGTGCCGAGCAGAATGCAAAGCGTGCTCATGTAAAAGGAACCCAACGATATATGAAATGAAAACAGTATCATGTAAACGAGGCATGTGTCTGAGTGTTTTCTTCATTTCTTTTACGGACAAGACGATTTAAGACTATCTAACATTGCACTTTTTCTTTAAATGAATGAAAAATTATTCTCGTCTTAGACCTTTCTGGAGTCAGACCTCTCGTAAAATGAATGAAAAATTTCGCTTGTCCGGTGCCTCTCTTTAAATAAATGTACAGCTCCGCAAATACAAAGAGCAGGGGGGGGGGACGATCCTTAGATAAGCAAAATAAAAGCCTAGCTACGGATTCTTATCACTGTTTTTATCGGTTTTTATCATGGTGAAAATGAAAGTAAAGTAGCATTCTATCTCGTATCAGACCTATTCCTAGCAATAGAAATTTTGCGGGTGGGAAGGTCTGCGCGTGTTTCCAAATCACATGTGTCGAGTGATCACTCACACAAAATTGACAGGTAAATTTATTGAAAAGAATATAGATTTTTGGCCCTATGACCTGTTCATGCTCCTTGTGAAATTTCACAATCAATCACACAAACAATTTGATCTTCGAAACAGAAATTTGCATCATCAACAGTGCTCGAAAGCATTTTCTGATCGGGCCTAAGTTAGAGGCTTTAATTCGAAAGGCTGATTAGCACAGCTTTGTTTTGAGATTGAAATTGTAAATGGTGGTGAATCTGACGAAACATGGAGGAACGGCTATCATCGAATGATCCCTCTCGCAACGAACTCGTGCAGGAAGCAGCTCGAGCTTTTCAAGACAACATTAAGACAATGGGGAAAGAAGAAATATTCGCAAAGCTCAGGGAAAACAACGCTTTATTGAATTTAAGTAGCATTTGGCAAGGTTCGATAACAAGTTTGATGTCTTGTGAAAATTTGAATGATGATTTGGTGAAAGAAGCGATGCAGGAGTTAGAAACAGCCTTAGGAGAGAGTCAGAAATTGTTGAGTGAACGCGATCAGGAGATTGCTGAATTAAGAGAGGCCTTAGAGGCATCAAAACAATCACTTCATACGGATTTGAACAGGCAGGAAGGCCTCCTCGATGAATTGGAGAACTCACAGAAACGAATCATGGACTTAGAGCAGGAATTAACAGAACTGCGTAAAGAGGAGCAGAGTAAACAAACGCAGAATCAGGCTGCAATTCTTCAGACAATCAATGTCAGTGACAAGTCGTTTCCGGAGTGTACTTGTTATTGTGGGTCAGTTTGTAACGCCTTGCGAGAAGTTGGAGAAGTGAAAAAGAAGTTAGAACTGACAGAGCAGAAATATGCAAATCTTAAGAGGAAGATCAGGGAAAGAAGAAAAGCTGAAGCAGAAATGCATCATCAACATAGGAGCAGCAATCCTCATAAATTGACAGTTGCTGATAGATCTCCCGGATGTGTTTTACAATAAACAAATTACGAGAAGGGCAACAGATCAACACTGTTTTGAATAATTATTTATTCTTATGTATATATATATATATATATATGAAACTTCATCCTTTCATTATTGTTTAGCACATATAGATCTTTCATTAGCTAATCTTGGATGAGTGTGTTCGATGCAACACATAAAATGCCTTATTAGTGACAAGACTGACTATGTGAGCCTCAATTTGCCCCATTGAATTGGATATTTCTGGCTTCAACTTTGCATGAGCGAACACATTTGCTGGAGAATGAAGAGACAAAATAGTTGATTTAAGCGAATACCAGGGCCCCTATCGAAAGTCGAATTTATGACTATAGTCTCTGGGTCAGACATCCTGCATCAAGTTTAAAAATTACGTGAGTTTCTGTCAGTAGGAATGCGATCTGCCTGTTTTGCGAATGAACTCTCCTCTCTTATGTCTGTATGATACCATAGGCTTCAGGGAAACGACAGCCACTTTCTGTATGCTGTCATTCCGTTTAATGAAAATAAGGAAGAGATGAACTAAAATACCGCACGAAAATTCGGGATTTTTCGAGATTGAGTCCGTCTCAGTATGGCTCACCAAAACGTGTTAATTTGAATGCATAATCTTGGTCAATATAAGTAAGACAAATCACAAAGTGGTTCCAATTCGGTATTTGATTACGTGCTTCCCACGGCTCCCTCCTTTCAAAGTAGCTTCAATCAAAGACCATTGGAGTTGGAAATGTGAAATTAGGCCGAAGAGGGGATCAAAAGGATATAAACGTACGTTTTCGTCTCGATATTTTAGGGAGCATTACCGCAACACTGACATTTGCCTATGTCCCAGCACGTTCTGGCCAGGATTTTGATCCTGCCGAGTTCATTGGGTGATTTATAGAGGAAATATGGTACTTCAAATAGAGCTTGCGATTCTCAATGACGAGAGATATCAAATTATTTAAACTCAAAATCTTACAAAATAAACCTCAGTCTTCAATAAATTATTCCTGATTTCTATTCAGTTAAGTAAAGGCGGCTAAGAAGTCAAATATAAATTCAGCTAAGGTACAAACTTTAAATTTCAGTTCTTGCTAAGAAATATAGTTCAGCTAATGCCACGACTGTGCCAACGATGATCGAGAATATCAGCCTCTATGATAAAAAAGAATTCAAATTGATCATTCATCGATGAATTAGACGTATGCCTCTTCGTCCCTTTTCCCCTGCGTTCTTTGATTTGCTGCTGTCACTTGGTCAACAGGGATTCAAACTTACGCTTAAAAGTGGGTCCAATTCAGGCCACGTAGAGTGAACCCGTACTCAACAACCAAATTGTTAGAATTTAGCATTCAACCAATCGGGAGGCGCTATTCAGATAAAGAAAGCCGTTGATGAGGTCTAGAGTTCTCGCAGCCTCGATGGATCTATTTTGTTTCTACAGAGAAAGATTACAGCCTGAAACGTATACAATTTGCAATTTGTAGGCCAAGACAACATCATTCTTTGTACTACATGTTTCCTTTTCAATTTTCAAGCTCTTTAGACCAGATTTTGAAGCGATTTTAATGAGTGAAAGAGAACTCCATTTGCTTATAGAGTAGGCCAGCTTGAAAAATCGGGCACACTTTTCAGTGTAATATTATGAATCCCTGTTGACCAAGTGATTTCAGCGAATCAAAGATTGCATGCAAAAAAGGGACGCAAAGGCATAAGTATGCCAATAACTATGGGACAACACGACTAAGTCGGTGAAGGGTAATCTAAAAATGGGGACACATGGAATACAACCCGTCGGAAACAAAATTAGCCCAATCACTAGAGTCATTCAAAACAAACAAGAAAGCTTTGAACTGAGAAACTTCGATCAGAACATTGAACTGAGCTAGTTTGCATAGCAACTGTAATCGTTCCTTTAGCTTTTCACCTTTATTTCGTATTTAATAGGAATGCTGTTGAAAGGCTCATATCTAGAGGTTATTAGATTGATTATGATCTTTTTTTCGAGGACATCTCTTCACACGAAGTGGGCAGAAATTGTTGTGGCATACTTTGAAAATAGCAGACTTTGAAAAGAAACTTTAACACCCAAAACCTCAAAGCGGCGTCGTACGATAGCTCTAATACAGAACATTTCCCAACGCCTTCGAAACGTGACTGATAAATTCTTCAGGCCTTTATGAATTTCTTTGTCATGGAAACGCAATATCTTTGTTTGGAGATGAAAACAGATTGGCATCAGTATATCCATTGCCGCAGTTCTGTACCGCAAAACAATATAGACAGTATATCATTGCCCAATGCTTACTAAAAACAGATCAACCATTGTTTTTGGACGAGTGTCATCAAGCAATAGATTCTGCTTGAGCCCGCTTACCGTAAAAACTCTATTAAGCCCCTCTCTCTAATAGCTCCTCCCCTCTGAGTCAAAATTTGAAATAAGCCCCCCTCTCTATCAAGCCCCCCCAACGTATAAAGATTTCTAGAATTTTCCAAATATTTCCATTTCTTTAGCTACACAACCTTGCATGTTGATTTCAGTACGGTTTGGGATGAAAACTGTGTCGGATGCTTGTATTTGAGTCGAAAATTGTATGTTGATTCCGCAAAATATGGAATAAAAGAACTGAAAAGCTACCAAATATATCATTTTCACTTGATTCTGTGAATAAGCCCCCTTCTCTAATAAGACCCCTCCGGAAGGTCCGAAATTAAATAAGCCCCCCAGGGGTTAATAGAGCTTTTACTGTACTCCATGTTTCATAAACTTCTGACAGTGATAACAAGGCAAAAATAAACTTTGCCGTAGGATATTTAGCTACAAAACTGCTTTGTGAATTACTCCATTTGGTTCAAGTTTCTTTCGTTTACCCGGGACAATGCCGTAAAAAGTTGATGGCCAGGAACTTACCACGCCAAAATCATTCCATGCAAATTCTGATGCAAAGTAAGCGAAAAAGACACTTCCAAAGATCGTAAGAAGATAATTCAGTACTGACATCAATTGCTTGGACGTTGATCTCACTGTGAGAATGAGCAATTAACTGTGTTAATAAAAGTATTGTGAGAAACATCAATTATATTGGGTGACTTGTACTGCATTCACACTGACAAAGTTAAACCAGCTTTATCTAAACCAGTTTAAATTTCAACCAAACAAATGACTGGATTTGTTGGATTGACCAATTAGAAGGCCTTATTCGAAAACCTGGCTTAGTTTAAGCTGGTTTTACTTGCAGTGTGAATGGGGCATTAATAAAATGTACATCGTTCGAGGGTTACTGTCCCTTAAATTTCAAAGCAAAAGCATTTGATAATGTCTAGTTGAATGGCAACTAGGTTAAGTTGATTTTAGAACCTCATCTGTTAAGAATCGTCGACTGTAAAAGAATTGCTCAAGAAGGTCCCATTGAAAACTTTTGAAACAGCCTAAAGCCAAGATCAAATTTTTCTGAAGTGTCTGCCCTACATTGATAACTTGAACATGCTCTAGCAAGTATTTCCTATTGGAAAGTCACCCCCAATGATGTAACAAAACTATTCATGGTGATTTCATCATACCAAAAGGATAGCACTTGCTATACATGTAACTGTCGTTGTCTTAAGGAGGGAAAACCGACAAAATTTGATATCCACTTATGGCCTTTTGCTGGGCCTTTTAAAGGAACGTTCTCGAGAAAATCTCCAATGATTTCAGAAAAGAGAGAACAGCTTTAGGTAAATTAAAAAATTTAATTGAAGACATTGTCTACTAAAAAGACATTTGCCAGGTTGCCATTGCCATGTATAATTACTTTTAAAAGTATCCACAGAGCAATATCCTTCAAATGCTGTGCATTTTTTTACATGTTAGCTAAATGCGTGTAGAGCATCTTTTATTCTAATCCTTTTTGTAATCTTTGCCAAAAGAGAATAATTTTTCTGAATTGCTTATTGCTCAAGATTTTATCAAGCCAAAAATAAACTGATGATTGCAAACTCTAAGTCAACATGTTGGCAGATGTCAAAAATCATCAGGTCAGAACTGATAGAGTGCTGTCAGCTAAATCAATGGTACAGTTAGCAAACCAATTATGAAAAAAGAATAACACTCGAGAATAACAGATAATATCATTTGAAAAGTTATGTATGAATGTATACTGGGTTGTTAGTGAGACAAAATGTCTGGCGTTTGAAAGGCTAGTCTGCTCCCTAAATCTATAAGCAATGAGATTTGGCAATATCTGATTCCATAGCCAACATGAACTTTTGCTCCTTGTTTTCACTTGTTTTTGCATCTAAATTTCAAAAGGGGCTTTTTCAGAAAATGCCCCATATCTACAGAAAGGAATGACTGATTAAAGCTGGGTAAATTACCAAGAATCTCATTCAACACATTGGCAATGAAACAAGACAGCCTTCACCATTACTGCTTTGATATTCAGAGAGCAGCAAATCATCAAAGGAAGGGCAATTTTTGGAATCAACCTAAAGTAGAATAATTGATAACATCATTTGAAAAAGATAGGCATATGTAACTATCATTATACACAAAAAATAAATGGCATCAAAGAAGTACAGGATAATTCCCCTTGTGAATTCTTTTGTGTCTTACAATACAACGACCGCAGAGCGACCCAAAAAGTGGATAGGCTAGCAAGCGAGCATAATCTGGGGGTACGGGGGCGCATCCCCCGGAAAATTTTTTTGGGATTACGCTCACTGGATTGCTAGGAAACGCCCTTTTCATAATAACATGAAGAAATTATCATCATCATAGTGAGTAGTTTCAATTATTCAATTTCATCTACAAAATTATTGGATGTCAATGCGGCAAATGCCTCAAGAAGTAGCAATTTGAGCTATTCGTATTAGATCTGTAAAGTGTACTAAGAAATCAAGAGCTTTGATATATACCGTTCTGAATTCCTCTTTAACGGTTCCAATTTCAGCTTTTCTTGCAGCCGACTTAGTGCTATATTTTCAAAATTTTGCCAACAAAAATCAAGCCATTTCTTGCCAAAAAGTGGGTGGGCTATAGCCCATCTAGCCTACCCTGCTCCGCAGTCCCTGCAATACCAAGTGATCTATGTGGAAACTTTGATCTGATTAGTTGTACTTCAAGTAGCCAATGGCAGGCAAGATGAAAGATCATCACATAAAGTTTGAATAAAGAAATATTGGAGCAACATACCATCAGAACCAAGTTCACTTCCAAAGCTCTTCTTGTTCTGAAATAGGAAACACCAAAGTAGATTTTTAGCAATTTCTCTCGAGTTTCAATCAATTCTGGGATTTGTTCACTGAAATAGTGTTTAGTTCAGAGGATCTTGGTTTATAAATGCATCCAAAAAGCCATGCCTTTGATTACTTTGATATTCAATAAACACTTGATTACTTACTTTGATAAACAAGTCAAGAATCATTAAGAATCCTCAAATATTTTCAAGAATTCTTCAAAGGATAAAAATTTGTCAAAATGATAGAAAAGCCTGTACAATTTTCAAATTAAAATTTCTAAATGAATGAAAAATTTTCCCAATATCAAGAATTCCTTAAGAATTCTGGAAAATCCTTAGGCAGGAAAATGCTCTTAATGTGGGCAAGGACCGTATGTGTGTGGTTCAGTACTGCACCTTTCAATGGTTACTGAATGTTGTATTTCCTCTGTTGACATCTGCACTGTACAAGTAGTTCAAATGTGAGAATTTGAAGTGAAGTAGCAATGCAGTGATCATTAACTATAACTGAAATTTTAAGACTTTTTCCAGAAAATGACCTTGGTCTCCTGTGGCCTCTACTGTAGATTATGGATTTAACCACTTTTTTGCAAACTTCTGTCAACTTTTACATCCAAGCTGCTGTTAGCAAAACAGCTTCAGACAAGTTTTGCAAACTTTTGAAGTTAGATGAACAATTCTTGTGATTTTTGAAGGCAAAAATTGAACACAAAATACAGCAGGAACAGAAATATTCACCTGTGCTGAGACATTCTTAACCATTGCATCATATTTCTTTTGTTCTGCCTCAGTTTTCAACTTTTCTAACCTTTTCAGAAGCTCTGGACTCTATGAAGAAAAATCAAGCAGATTAGAAAGTAGGCATACCATGAAAGAAATCTGAAAGAAAGAGAAACGCATCCATCTATTTTTACTGAAGAATGCACACCTAGGGTGTACTAAAACAATTTTCCAAGGAGGGCTGGCTCGTTCTTTCGGTACAAAGTACAATTTTCTTATTTTGGTCAAGCCTTCAGTCTCATATTTTGGGGATAGATAATTAATGATTATTCTTTGGGAAGTTAAGGAATGTTTTCATCTGTTTTCATTTCGATCATTTTGACTGCCCTTAGACAATACATAGACTGAATATGTTACAAATAATCCATTTTTAAGGGTTGTATTGGATACATTGGACATATTCTTTGGGCTTCCCATTGGTGATTATCTTTCTTGATTTGGGTAATGTAAAAAGCTCTGGGCACGCCACCTGTCAATCATATGGTCAGAATGCATCCCTTGATAATACACAGATAGCATGTGATTATAAACAAGGACAAAAGGAAAAATGCTTTCAAAAGATGCAGCTCTAAACAGACAGCATGCTCTTAAAGATAGTTACCTTTTTTGGTTCTTGCGATGGCTCTTCATAGATGTTACTTCCTTCAAGGAACTCATGGAAATATTTGTACTTGACGCTATCTACAAAATAACAAATGCATTTCTCTTCTGGCAGTGGTTAAAAGCAAAGTGGTGTTCTTCTTGCAAATTTTCCATCTTACAAAGAAACAGTTCAAGCACTAATAGCTAGATGATCTTTTTCAGTTGAAACTGCTTAGCTTTGTGGTTGAGTCTGTAAACAAATTCTCTCTCTGACCTGTTTTTCATACTTTCTTTGAACTAGCGGGACATGTTCATCAATATGGTATGCATCAAGTTGAGAATTATGATATTTTCTTAACTGGGGGCGTCGTGGCACCTGTCTATCAGCGGCGGCCAAGGCCCCAAAATTTCCAAAAAATTATATTTTTCATTTTCGCCCCTTTTCCTTTTACTAGACGCTCCCAATGAGTAAAGGAAGAATGTAGGATTTATTAGTGACATGTTCGGATTGGGTCCATATTAACCACCATAAAAAGAACAATCTTCCTGGGATGAGGCTCAATGGTCAGACCAGTACGGATGAAATTCATGTTCGGGGTGCTGATACCAAATACCAGCAAAGCGAGCAAAACTGGGGGTCCGGGGGTTTGCCCCCGGAAAAATTTTTGTGACCCCACCCTTCAGATCGTTGGAAAGTGCCCCTTTTTGTAAAGAAGTCGCCATTGAAAGAAGTGGTAGATTTTGACTAACAGAAGGCTTTCTTGGGAAATATTTAAAATAGCTTAGGAATAGATGGGTATTTTTTGTAGCTGAATGAAATATAAGCAAGATAGCTTGATAACTCTGATAACTTAATGATAGCTTCATTTCTGCAAATATTCTTTACCATAGGCTTGACTAGGGACTTTTTAAGAGATAGTGAGAAAATTGGAGGCTGAAGCGAAAACATCCTATACAAAATGCATAACCCATGGTTTCTGTTTTTGATGTGAGCAATAACTATCAGTCGTGAAAAACTTTCCATGTTTCAAAGGCTAAGGTACCATAGTATTTTATCAACTTAACTTTTCTAGTGCTATCTGACAATATACATTTAGACCTCCTGGTTTAAATCAGCAGTGTCTCCAGAAGCAATGAGTTTTTTTCGTACAAGATCTTTGTAAGTTTTTTGAGGCACTGGTACACAGCGTATAAACGCTGCTAAGAACAGAACTAATATCTGGAAAATGTCTATTAAATAGCAACGAAGAGAGCAGATGTTGTGGGAAGAACTGAAAGCGCTGAATGTACTTAGTGCAAGCCAAAGTCAGTGATATTCCGACAAAACCTTAAAATTTCCGAAAAATCGGACGATCTGAATTCTAGGGTGGGCCATGGCCCCCTGGCCACGACGCCCCTGTTTTTATTTCCAAAAAATACTTTGTAATATGCCCTTAGGTCAGCACAATACTGTGTGGTGCAAAGACCTGGAATAAGATCCCCATTGGTATAAGAAGATCATCATCTGTCCAAACTTTTCACCAGAAGCTTAAAGCTTTTCTCTTTGAAAAGTATCGAAAAGAAGTTTTGTCCATATCTTAATCAAGTTTTATTCACATGAATCAAATTGATACAAATCTGATGAGCAATCAATTAGTTATAAAATATTTATGAAAAGGGGGGGGGGTTCCCTCTTTGATTAGTTTTTAACTACTGAGAGAGCTCATCCTCAAGAAATTCTCTGCATACAATGTTCTTTATTTCCTTCCTTAGTTTATCAATGTTATAGTTTATCAACAGTAGTTGTATTTTAGAATCCATATTTAGTTTTTCAATTCTTTTGCTGAATAGCCAGTTTGCATTCTTCAATTTTGGCACAGGGAAGCTCATTCTGAAGTACATTTTGGCCCATCTGTAGGTTGGGGAATTTTGTAAATTTTATATAAAATAACTGCTACAGATGGTGCTATTACAGGTTATGGCGCGGCTGTGGCTGGAAGCGGTCAAAGTGGCGCGGGGAAGATCTTCCCTGCGCACTACAAAGAATGCAGACTGGCTGAATAGTGCAATTTTGATATAAATGATGAACTGATGATGAACTGTTGCAACATCATAAATTCCATGCCACTTACAAATGGATTATCACACAAAAGTTAGTGTGCAGTTGATATTTCAGCCTGGGTATTTCAGAGATTCAGACCCAGGGCCTAGGGACAGAAAAGCTCATATCTGGAAAAGCAAGTACGAAGAAAAGGAATGAGAACATAAACAGCCAATATAATGCGCCCAAAATGCAATAGGCCTAAAAATTTCAGCCCAGTTCTGATCATACTTACTTGCTTTCTTCAGCTCTGAAAAAATTTGTGATACATATTTGTATTCAATCACCCCTCTAGGGCATGAATGTGGGTATTTGATGTGATCTAAGAAGCTTTCATCTGGGAAATCATGCATAGATTCCTTTATTTTATCTGTCACTTCAACTAAAACGTCTGCCGCCATCGCTGAAAATCTCGATTCTGTGTGGTGCTAACACACTTCAAATTGAGGCTTGAGAAAGATGGACCACTTTCCCGCCAAAAATTTTGCAGAGAACCGCGAAAATGGCAGTCGTTCATATTGAAGTTGAAAACGTTCTTGGTAAACTAAAAAAGCTTGAAGAGGCCGTCAAACATGGCATGGAAATAACTGAAGAATGCGCCCTAGACTGTGAAGAAAATGAAGAAGGATGCCCTGATGTCAAAGATCTAAAACGCGTCATGCTGGCCTATGTGAATATGAGCAGAGATATCCAGCAATGGGACACAGCTGCCCGACAAACGGTCAAATGTTTTCGTGAATCCTACGATCCAGCTGGGTAAGTATCAGCTTCTGGTTAGCTGAAAGATTCTCCAAATACTTGGTTTATTTGTAACCAGATGACATGATTGAGATGTAATCAAGGAGGGGCATTTGTCCAGAAATGTGGCATGTGTGTTTACCAGTCAGGTTGTAAAGGGTTCGGTTCATTCGCAACCTACCAAGACAACTCTTTCAAGCTTGCTGCTCACAGCTATAAGAAAATGTTCTGGAATGTGGGAACATAGGGACTATTGCTACTATTGACTTTTGCTAACTTTCCAGTACATAGTAGCAAAGGCTGTCCTCCAGCACTCCCTCCATCACTACAGTAGTCTTGGTCCAGGGTGCATTCCATGTATGTACTTAGGTCCGAAGATTTTCGGTGTAGACCGGACTTTTTTGTCGGTGCTGTGACGTCATTTCTTCAGTAAAATTGGCTCTTTGCATGACAGCATTTGAAACTCTGCTTACCTTTTTGCATGAATGTGAGGTTGTCCTTGATCTTTAAGCAGTTTCTTATGATAAGGAACTAAGAATTTGGGCCAGTACTGAACGTTTCTTAAAACCATAAGATTTTGATTTTTAGCAGCTTCTCTTTCCCTGAAAATACATGGCATACAAAAGCTCAGGGCAGGGGCGGCTGGCCCTGCTATTTGTGCTATTAGTCTAATAGCAATTTTTTTCCAAAGATTGCACAATGTATTTGTCCATATTCACTTGGCTGTGTTGTAGGACATTTACAATCAGTTATAAACAAATGCTCCCAACGCTTTCAATTGGTTATTGTTGGTCTTCTTTGAGACAAAATTCCTGTTAACAATACCAATGACGTACGCTGTTCTTTCACAGAAAGAAGTTGGCCACGCTATTAGTTTTCTGATTCTAATAGCAGCAAGTTCCTATCAAAGATACCGCAGAGCAGTAATCCCTTGTTTTCATCTGTCAGTCAAATCTTTCAACAATGACTCAACGTAGCCATGCTATTAGTTTTCCAAATCTAATAGCAAGAGGCAGATCCAGTTGCAAGCCTTGCGAAGTTCTCATAAAATCGTAAAAGAACTGTGAATTTAGTTTGTTGAAATGTGCTGTTTTGTCGCTAGACTCGACAGGTCTTCTCTTTGGAAGGGTTGCTAAGGATTTTCCTTTCCTTGAACAAGAGAAAAGTATCAAGATAGAAGGCATGAAAAGAGTTTACACTATTTGTACAAGTTTTACAACTAAAAATCAGTACACAAAATCTTCGCATGAAGTTATGATGGTGGAGAGGACAGTAGCTACTTTTTCTAGCTTGTTTTGTTGTGGCTGGTTGTTCGAAAGAATAATGCGATAAAAACCCCTTTCCAGATGGCAAGCAAAAGTGGAAAGTTGATCTTGGTTGAAATATGATTTTGGTTGCTTCGCTTTGGCTGTTCATGCTATTTGCTATTAGAATCGCGATTCTAATAGCACGGCGGCTCTCCTATGGTAGGCTGAAAGCATCATTGATTCAATCTACTGCCGAGCTTTGGCTCGCAGCCCTTCAGGATATCACCTCAAGCCGTACCGTCCTATTTCTGTGATCAGCACATTCAATCAATCAGCGGAAGAAGGAGCTTTGAAACTGTACCACTAGAATATTCATTATTTCATCGTCCCACCTTACCCTTTGGATTTTCACTGAACCAGTGCAGTAAATATCTTTTGTCTAGGGCTAAACTTAGTTCAATTCGCACAAAAGCAAATGCGCTTCAAGAACCTTTTCCCAGAAAAAGGAAGTTTCTCTTGGAGTCCTAGGGGCGTGGCCCAAAAAATATTTCTAAGGCCACGCCCTCGGAGCCCTGTCCTTAGCTTGCTTGGCTCGCAATTAATAGCAACTCGTTCTTGCTCCCGCCGCCCCTGGCTCAGGGCTTGGCATACCTCTAGCGTACGTTTTACATGGAATGCACCCTGGGTCTTGGTCAATGACTTGTGTGTTCATGTAGTGCACATGTGCTCTGACAACAGAGTCATCAGCCAGAATTACCACAATTGGAGGTTGGCCCTTAAGTTTACGTGCAGCACACACCTTTCAATTGTTTTCATTTGCTAAAATGAAGTTCTGGGGACCAGATGTTCGTAGGCCACATCATGCATATTTTGAATGTGAACACCAACTATTGTGCAGTGAATGTGAATAGAGTTTCAACCAGGAACACCAGAAAATATTATTTTGACATCAGAGATTGATTTGGTTGCTTTTCTGTCCTTCCTTCCAAACCCAATTGGATAGTTACATTTGATTCCAGGTTGGAAAGCTTGCATTCACTTGCAACAATGAAATTGTGCCAAACTCTATACTTGTGGCTACAATAAAAGGTTCTTGCATGTGATAATGAAGGACCCATTGCTAATTTTGCATCTCTTGCAGCTTCTTGAAGTCTACCCACTGCTGCTATCTTAAAATTTTTCTCTCCTTCTACCATCAGCCAAATCAGTCATGATTTCCAGCCGTGAGTCAACTGCCATCTTCATCACAAACTGTTGACATGAACTGTCTTCTACACAGATAATGAATATACAAGAAACAGCCTTGGAACATGTTAAACAAGAGAAGAGGCTGTGGAGCAGGCCACCATCCAACATTAATAAATTTATCATTGTATGATACTATTATTCCAAAATTTATTAAAATTAAGTTAATAATTTGTTTATCCCATTCATATTTTTTTCAATCTTCAAAGGAGTGAGAAAATGGATATAGACAATATGTTTCGATCAAACCTGGAGAAAGTTCAAGAAAGCAATGAAGATGGAGATCTAGAGAAACACAAAAAAATGAAATCTTTTACAGAAAATGTCCGGAATGTGCACCATTCAGGTGAGAAGAATACAGAAATGGATGAAGAAAATGCACCACAAGATGAAGAGATATTAATTTCTCAGATAGTTCAAGACAATCTGCTGTGCCCCATCACAAAGGTATGTGTCTAAATGTTTCTGTTGAAATCAAGCAGATTGATTATACAATGTTGCCATATTGGATGGTTTGCAAATGGTGTGATCTTTTTCCTTCAAAGTGAGTGAATGGAGATAATGGAGGCACTAAAAATGGCAAAGAAAACTCCTTTGCATGATATTGTTCCTTTTGCTATATAATGAGGCCTGATAAACACGTGCATGAATCATCAAATACAATAAACTGATAATAGAATATCCAGACTACATATGTTGATTCTCATTTACATTTCAATTGTTTAGCAGTTTTCCAACAGTAGGATTACTTGACCTAACAGTAGTTTCTGCCAAAATATGCTAAGTCTCCCCTGTTCACTGAACTTTAGCCCAGGGGGCACTTAGCACATGCACATAGAGGGAGGTAAGTCTGATAGTTTTGGGTCAGAATATTGCCAAAAGTGATATTTTTGGGTCCAAAGAAAACTGAAACAATATTCATGATATTTTTAAACATCAAACATCATTTAGCTGATATTTCTGGTCTCACTAGAGGCAATCCTAAATTCTATTTGCATTGTTTTGGAATATTTTATGTTCATGTACAGGTTCCTAAGTATAAAATGAGCTGATATTTTTGGGTTGCAGTGAAGGTGAAGTGATATTTTTGGGTTGTCTGAAAATTTCTGGGACTGAACCCCCATGTGCGTATGTGCTGAGTGCCCCCCTAGGAATTTAACAGTACAATAGACAGAACTTAGGCAGTACAAGATTCAGATAGCAGTTGCAAGAATTGTGTTCCGTTTTTGTACTCTTAGATTACTTTGTCATTAGAAGCAGTATGGCTAAAATGGCCATCGTTACTACTGAGTTTAGCAATTCCACTATGTTACAGGTCATCTTTCAGATGTACAAAAGCAAGGTGGCATGTGAAAATACAGTGACACTTTTCAAAATTGCCTTGCACAGTTGAAAATCACCACTAGCTTCTAATGGGAGATAAATTTGAATTGGATAGCCTTTGCAGATAGTTCAATTATAAAATCTATTTTCACAAATTTTATCTTTTTCTGAGCAGTGGAATCAGAAGTGTTCTTAATTTCAAGTTGTGTAAGAAACAAAGTTGTGTAGAATGGCAAACTGTAAAGCATTCAAGAGATAAAATTTATGAGACAAAATGACAGCCAATGAAACCTTTGGTCATTTAGCCTTTAGCCTAAAATCTTTAAGATCTTTAGCCTCTGTTGGGAAGAATAAGTCAGCCTTCCATCAATCAGGCATTTGCATACCACATCCTAAACATCCATAGTTTAAGTAAGCTTTCCCCTGTTGCAATGTGGCATTATGTGTAAGCCATTTTATTTTTAGACTGAGATGAAGAATCCAGTTAAAAACAAAGTCTGTGGTCATAATTATGGTAAGGAAGCCATTGAACAGCATGTCCGAAGGATGAAACACAGGGCCAAGTGTCCTATAGTTGGATGCCCACAGATTGTCATCATGAGTGACTTGGAAGCAAATACAACTCTGGCAAGAGAGCTGAAAAAGAGGCATAAATAGATAAACTTATAAACTTACATTTAGATCAAGCTATGTTTTGAAAAATACAGCAGCTATCCATAATCAGTAGTGGACACTGCTGAATGTAAGAGCCCCACTCGCACAGGGTTCCATTTGTTCCGTTCAAGTTCCATCTTTGTCCCAGGTTTGGAATGCAGCTGAAGAAGGCTATTCAAATGGAATGAAATGATTGCATATCAGAGTTTGTTTATGGTTCACATGGGAATGTAATTGCTCAGTTCTCAGTTGTTTCTTCAGTTCTTTGCATTCTTATTACTGCAACAACAACACTGTGTGCGCTTAGAGAAAAAGTCTTACCATCTTCAGACCAGTTCAGAACTTCATTTCCTGTTAACATAACAATAGAGCAGAGAAATTGCTTATTGTTCCACTTTGGTACCACCTTTATCATTCCACTTTTTGGAATGGAAAAATGTTTTTGCAGGGTTCCTGTGTTGAAAATCCCAGAGTGTTCCAATTTTTAGCACAGAATAATGTGGAAAGTAATGATTTCATTCCGACGTGAATGGGGCCATTGAGACGGAACTGATTCATTTCAACCGTATTGTTTTGTTTTCTTTTCAATCATAAATCATTTGTTCTATCCTGCCGTAGTGGCCATCACACCAGCCCTTGTATTAAAGTGCTTTCGCTGCTGTGTATTATAATCTTTCGATTTGTTCAGATGAGTTTTGTTGTTGTTATGGATAATTTTCCATTTTAGTCCTTGTTAAATCTGGTGCTTGCAGCACAGGGAGCCCAGGAATAATTGGCAAACTCTTGTCGAGAATAGGAGCTCCGTAGGAAACTGCGAAGGATTTGCGAAGCCTTGAAATGACTGCTGCGAAGGACTCGTAGCGCGTTGAGCTGCGAAGGAACTGTGAAAAACGGAACTGCGAAGGAGAGAAAAGCGAGAAGGAGAGAAGGTTTCATTGGCTGTCATTTTTTCTTCTCTCCTTCTCGCTTTTCTCTCCTTCGCAGTTCCGTTTTTCACAGTTCCTTCGCAGCTCAACGCGCTACGAGTCCTTCGCAGCAGTCATTTCAAGGCTTCGCAAATCCTTCGCAGTTTCCTACGGAGCTCCTATTCTCGACAATTTATGTTTTGAGTTTGCCAATTATTCCTGGGCTCCCTGTGCTTGCAGTAAAAGCTGGATCTCAGCGTGCTCAAAACTTTACAAGAAATTGAGCTTTTTTGCAAATTCCAACATTACAGACCTTGGTTATTTTTTAAGCTCCGTACAAGGATCCAAGAACGATAATATGTGTTTGCCTGGTCCGTAAAGAGCACAACTTTTTTGCTTGTTCTGTAATGAAAATTTAAGCTTTCTAAGGCAAGATCCTATGGTCCGCACTTTACAAATCGGCGAGTCGACCAATCTTTGAGATGAAACTGTCAAACATTTGCATCTTTTTTCACCTGCAATGTAAGGCCCAGTTCACACCAGGGTTGTCATTTGGCCGATTTGACGGCCAGATTTCTCAATTCTGGTCTGGGAGGGGGGGGGTTACTCAATCTATCATGTGACGGAGACGTGCTATTTTGCCCGAAAAATTGGTATCTATAATGCCGTAAATTCTGGTGGATTTTAGGGCCATAATTGCGCAAATCGAATAAATATCTGGGCCATAATTTAGGAAATTATGAAAAATCCCCTGAAAAGGACACCCATAATTCCGTGAAATGTCTAAAAATTGTGAAAATGATACCCATAATTCCGTAACCGTTTGAAAAAGTACCCCTAAGAATGGCACGTCCCTGCACCACGAAAAGTACTAACGTACCCCCCTCCCGAGATTCTGGTCGTTTTCCGGAACCCTTGGCCGACAAAAAATGATTTGGCCGAAAAAGCGAAAGTTGACCAAAAACTAAGGCAACAACCATTTTTGGACAGTTGATGCTCACAATCTCATTGAAAATCTTAAAATTGCCAGTTTGAAAAGCCAAAACTTGATGTAAGGTTTCAAAGGCAAAGGTATAAAAGTCAATCCACCTTTTCAAGGTAAGAGGTGCGAAAGCGGAAGTCTTTTGTTGTTAGAGATTTTGCATTTTTGAGTCCAAAATCTTGTTCTGCGTACAAACTTTAGCATGGCAGCAGATTTTCACTTTCATATTTGTCTTCGTTTGGAAGTTATGGCGATTTAAAGAATTTGAATTCATAAGAGCTTTGACCGTGAAATCAGATGTTTGGACAAATTTTTGTCCAAACTTTGATTTCACGGTCAAAGCCCTTATGAGTTCAAATTATTCATAATGCCATAATTTCGAAACAAAGACAGATATGAAAGTGAAAAATTGCCTCTACACTAACCTTTGTATGTAGAACAGAAATTTGGACTCACAGATATAATATCTCTAACAACAAAAGACTTCCGCTTTCGCGCCTCTAACCTTGAAAAGGTGGATTCTCGAACACAAATCCATCCTCAATTACACACTATGATTACACTATCACTGCATATGATTGACCGAAATTCGGTTTTTTTGAGTAACTTGCTTAGTTGGCCCATATGGTTGGCCGAATTTGGCCGTGAGCCGTAACAGTTTTGGCCGTGACCCATTTCAAACATCTGGCAACCTTGGTTCACACTGGATCGTACGTTTGGGTCGTTGAAATCGTGCAGAAAGACAAACTCCGGATTCAAACTCTGAGCCTTTGTCTTTTTTGGGCCTTTTTGCACGAACCTAACGCCCGGGGGAATAATTGACTTGCGGACGGACGGGTGGCTGCTGCCCGTTTTTCAGAAAGCTACCCTCTTCTAATTACCGAAAGTTGCTGTCATACCCACTTTTATGATGAATTTTGGTGGAAAACTACCCATATATGGCAATGTTTTGCCAATTTCTGGAAAACCCACCCATGTTTAAGGAAAATCTGCCGAAAAAGGGACCCTTGTATAACGAATCTTGGACCAAAAAACCCACCCATATGGGCGGCACATACCCGTACCCTCAATATGTTATGTTACCCCCCCCCCCCCGGATCTAACGATCCAACGACGTAGACGATTTTTCTCCATAGGAAGTCTCAAGCTGAAGATTTATGAAAGTCTGTCTTTGGAGGTCTTTTAACTAGCAAAACAAATTGGCAAGAATCATATGGATCCAAGTTAGCCTTTAAGAAAGAGATTGCGGTCTAAATTGCTCGAAAGGAGACAACCTTTGTTTCTCTAAAGCTGTTGAAACAAGAAAACTTTTTGGGACATCCGGTAACTGAACTGCAAACAAGCTCCGTTTGACATGCATAACTACATTTAACCATGAGCGATAGGACATCCATGGACATTGCCAGCGTGTAGCAGTTTGAAATTTATATCAGCAGCGGGCCACCTTAAACTTATCTTTTTGTTTTGAACTTATTTTTACTTGGTACACCTCCCGTTGAAGACTCCCGTTAGAATGAATTTCAAAATTATAAAACAGTGAAAGGTGGTTGTATACTAAGTAAAAGTAAGTTCAAAACACAAAAAGCAATAAGTTAACTTGGTACACTACTGATATAGGCCCCGTTTACACGATACCGTGCTTTGATGTTCTTTCTCCTGTTTACACGATGCCGTTTTCATTTCATATCGGATTGGTTTCATGCCACTTTCAGAGCGTTTTCATTTGAAAACGCGAAAACGGTATGAAACATATCGGATTGGTGCGTTCTCATGTAAACAGGAGGCCAATCCGATATGGAAAGAAAACGGTATCGTGTAAACAGAAGGCCAATCCGATATGAAACCAATCCGATATGAAATGAAAACGGTATCGTGTAAATAGAAGGCCAATCCGATATGAAACCAATCCGATATGGAATGAAAACGGTATCGTGTAAACAGAAGGCCAATCCGATATGAAACCAATCCGATATGAAACGAAAACGGTATCGTGTAAACAGGAGGCCAATCCGATATGAAACCAATCCGATATGAAATGAAAACGGTATCGTGTAAACAGGAGGCCAATCCGATATGAAATGAAAACGGTATCGTGTAAATAGAAGGCCAATCCGATATGAAACCAATCCGATATGAAATGAAAACGGTATCGTGTAAACGGGGCCATAGATTTCAAACAGCTACGCACTTGGTTTCCTATTGCTCATGGTGTAAAAAGTCTTTTGAGAACCCCTTTAAAGAGTTGCAGCCTCGCAGGCTACTTTTCCTGTGTGCGGAGGAGTTGAGGCTGCGCGCAGGCTACATTAATTTCCAAAGTTTTCGGACGTTTAATTTTCGGACATTTAATTTTCGGACATTTAATTTTCGGACTAAATTCTTATCGATTTCGGACAATTTCGGACAAAAATTCGGACATTTTCAAACAGGTGAATAAAATTTCGGACATATACGATTTGATAATGAGTAGGCAAATCATACACCAGATATAGCAAAATTTCTTCATTCTATGCTCAAAACGGAAACCAGCGTAGAAATCAAGTGTAAAATACAAGCATCATTAGGATATTCATGAATTGAGGTTGGGGCAAAAAGACTTGTCCCTCATGTAACAACAACAACAACGTCAACAATGCAGGGTGTCTCAAAAAAATTGTTCGACGTTTGATTAAATACTAAAAAATAGCGATATGCTTCATGCACCCTTGGTCAAGTCACCCTTTTCCTGAGATTTTACATTAATTTTTGACACGAGAATCTTGCAAATCCGCTAAAAATTCATGGAGTTACAAGCATTTGAAGTTCAAATTTGTGCGAAAGCTGAAACCAGAGGCCTCGAAACGGCATTTTTGGTAAAAGCCCCACAGGCCGTCGTTTCTGTTATTTCTTAATTGTTACAGGGCGAACCAAGTGGGATTCAAACAGGTTTTCGATAACTTAACTGTCAAGCATATGGATGTTTTGTGGATGGAGCTTCAGTCTCTCGCCGATTTTTATTTGAACCACTGTCTTTGAACTTACGCCATGTTAAGGAATTTAGAGAATGATCGCAAGAAATAATTCACTTTAGAAGTCCTATTAGGTTTGCTCTGTTATCAACGAGAGGTATGACATTGGATAAGCTTCTCTTACCTCCGTCTTCGAGCTTTTTTCGATACCAGTAATCTGGGGGGGGGGTCTCTGGTTTCAGCTATCGCATATTTTTTATCTTCGAGAGCTTGTAACTAAGTGAATTTTCAACCGATTTGCACGATTTTAGTCTCTAAAATTATTTCATAATCTTAGGAACAGGGTTATCTTTCCATGAGCCTGTTCATGTTGTCCTTATCTTTCAATATTTTATCAAACGTCGAACAACTTTTTGAGACACCCTGTAATGAGAGTAACAAAACAACAAAAATAGAGGTCACATATACGTCTTTTATTGAGAACTTAGAATTTGAGCCAGTGCTGAGAGTTTCCTAAATGATCAGAATTTCAGCACTCCAGGATTTCAAATCAGTTTCATAAGATCCGTCACAAGCTTCAAGTTCACTAAAAATCCAAGGTTCCTCCATTAGAACAATAGTAATCTTATAACAGAATTTCATTTCTTATCCAAAGAAATTTTTTGTCATTGTGATTTGCAAGACAATTAAATTTTCGGACCACTAAAAAATTTGGACAGTTAAATTTTCTGACAATTATTCTTTCGGACTACTCATTTGTCCGAAAATTAAAACGTCCGAAAATTTTGGAAATTAATGTACTTAAAGAGTGAATGGCTACAACTCTCTAGATTCAGAGAGCTATAATGTTTTCGCAGTTAAATAAATAACTCAATTTGAAATGGCAGACACAATTGAAATGTGATGCAAATATAGTACAAAATATTCCTCTATATCTATTCTAAATGCAACATATTCAGCAAATTAAAATTGAAAGCTCATTATCTATATGTATCAAAGGAAGCCCCGCACCTCAAATGATAGACTGGGTGCAGACTACACGTTTTTTTACAAGCAACTTGGATCAGGCCTGAGTACTAAAAGTTTCTTAATTTAAGATGAAATTTTGTCCATTTTAGTACTAAAAGTTTCTTAATTGGTTTCTTATTTTTGAATACATGAATTGTCAATGTGGTCGCGAACACCGCTGCAGAAATGTTTCTTGACATTTAAAAATTCATATAGGAATAAACAATATTCTTTCATGATGAAAACAAATATGGTTAGTTGATATTGCAAGGGAATAAAGGTTAACGATCTATTTGCTATAAAATCCGTGCTTTTAACTTTGAAAAGTTTCTTAATGTGGAAGTGAAACATTCCAAAATATCTTCACAGGCATTTCATTCTTTTTGTTTAAAGTTTCAAGGGGGCTTCAAGATTACTGCTGAAGTTTTGTTTTGCAACTTTGATGTTGTTACACACGATAACCAACAGTAGACAATTTTTAAAACCTTGATCTGGTTGACAAGGCATTCTTTCGTTTTCTCTATATTTGCAAACAGGCACTTACCCCTTCTTGGAGTTCAGCGTTTGGGTGAGAAGTCCACAGGGTTGGATGGGAATTCATGGGGGATCTTCCGGTCTGTTGTGTGCGCTGCCTATGGGTAGTTCGAATGCAGGTCTTTCATTGATACATTTATACACATTCAATGAATTATCTCAGTTTGCCATCGTTCTTATCTATAGTAAAATCTAATCATTAGATGCTCCTTCATGACAAGAGCTAAAAACATTACCTTTAATTAAAGCCAAACTCGCAATATACAGTTTATGATCGATTAAATAAAAAGGGTAACTTTCATCTTTTTTTGTGTGTTTGATATTTGTCTTGGATTAATAAATTAATTACGATGGGTAGAAGATCGTGTTCATTTTGTTTAAACAGTCTACAGTGGCCCGGAAAGAACATAGGTGCCGCCTTCATGGTTGGATTTGAATGTTTGAGATTCTATTCTCCAGAAGTGTGCCATTTTAGCTTTGATGGCTGAAAATCCCTCAAGTAAAGTGGGTGGGATGAGAAACACTTGTTTTGGCAATAGGAATGAAATGGAACGCAAGAATTGAATGACATACGTGTACGATCTGCTTTCTACGGCATCTGCTTACTAGGGCATCTGCTTACTAGGGGATCTCCTTACTACGGGATCTGCTTACCAGGGGATCTGCTTACTACGGGATCTGCTTACCAGGGGATCTGCTTACCAGGGGATCTGCTTACTAGGGCATCTGCTTATTAGGGGATCTGCTCACTAGGGCATCTGCTTACTAGGGGATCTCCTTACTACGGGATCTGCTTACCAGGGGATCTGCTTACTACGGGATCTGCTTACCAGGGCATCTGCTTACTAGGGGATCTCCTTACTACGGGATCTGCTTACCAGGGGATCTGCTTACCAGGGGATCTGCTTACCAGGGCATCTGCTTACTAGGGCATCTGCTTATTAGGGGATCTGCTCACTAGGGCATCTGCTTACTAGGGGATTTCCTTACTACGGGATCTGCTTACCAGGGGATCTGCTTACTAGGGCATCTGCTTATTAGGGGATCTGCTCACTAGGGCATCTGCTTACTAGGGGATTTCCTTACTACGGGATCTGCTTACCAGGGCATCTGCTTACTAGGGCATCTGCTTATTAGGGGATCTGCTCACTAGGGCATCTGCTTACTAGGGGATTTCCTTACTACGGGATCTGCTTACCAGGGGATCTGCTTACTAGGGCATCTGCTTATTAGGGGATCTGCTTACCAGGGGATCTGCTCACTAGGGCATCTGCTTACCAGGGGATCTGCTTACCAGGGGATCTGCTTACCAGGGCATCTGCTTACTAGGGCATCTGCTTATTAGGGGATCTGCTCACTAGGGCATCTGCTTACTAGGGGATTTCCTTACTACGGGATCTGCTTACCAGGGCATCTGCTTACTAGGGCATCTGCTTATTAGGGGATCTGCTCACTAGGGCATCTGCTTACTAGGGGATTTCCTTACTACGGGATCTGCTTACCAGGGGATCTGCTTACTAGGGCATCTGCTTATTAGGGGATCTGCTTACCAGGGGATCTGCTCACTAGGGCATCTGCTTACCAGGGGATCTGCTTACCAGGGGATCTGCTTACCAGGGCATCTGCTTACTAGGGCATCTGCTTATTAGGGGATCTGCTCACTAGGGCATCTGCTTACTAGGGGATCTCCTTACTACGGGATCTGCTTACCAGGGCATCTGCTTACTAGGGCATCTGCTTATTAGGGGATCTGCTCACTAGGGCATCTGCTTACTTTTGTAAGTTTCCAGTAAAATTTGCACCAAAAAAGTCAATGGTGGGTACTTACAAAGGACTGTTCAAGTTTCTGACAAAGCGTTAATTTACCGAAACAGAAGTTTCAAACAAATAGGAATGGTGACCTACATTCTTAATGATGGCTATTGTTTATCAGAAATACTGCTTGCCAAGGAAGAAAGCACCAACAAATAACTTGCAATGCGCACAATAGCTAGATAATTTTAGCAGACAATCATTTTTTATTCAAGCCAGCTGTAATTTTAATAAATCTATTCCAGTCAAATTTAGATAGAATAGATGATTGCGCTAAAGAGGGCGGTGAGGAAGTTTTTACCAAGATGCACTGGGCTCGAATTACGAATCTTTAACGATTCTATATAAGAATTTGACTGAGAGCGCAGAGCATCCTTGCAAAAAGTTCTTCGCTGTCATCTTTAGCGCAATTGTTTTATTCAGGACATCAGCTGCCAATTTCACGGCTATTGTAGCGTTTAAGGAAGGGGCTGATTTAAGGGGGCAAGTGGAGGCAACTGCCCTCCCTCATCGTTGTCACCTTATGACCCTTTTACCAAACTGTTTCTATCAAAATGTGGGACAAACATACAAGTCAAGACGTTCTTTGAGAAACAAACGAATTTTCTCAATCAAGAGTCCAAAAATGTTTGTACGAATAGACGATTACGCTAAAGATGGGGGCGAGGAACCTTTTACCAAGATGCATTGCGTTCGAATAAGAAATATTTAAGGAATCTATAGGGATTCGATTATGGAACACAACGCATCTTGGTAAAAAGTTCCTCGCCGCCATCTTTAGCGTAATCGTGTGGGCGCGCTTACTTCCTGCTTTACCTTAGGTACCCTCTCTGCGAGCTGGATTTGCCTCTGGTTTAAGGGCCTCCAAGGTAAAGAAGATATGTCCGAGGAAGCATTTAGCTACACTAAACAAAATCAAATATGCTTACTTTACTCCTAACAAAAAGTTATAGGTCTAAGTAAATGTGCGAAAACAGAAATAAATTAACGGAAGCATATTAATAGCTACAATTCTGTGACTATACAGTAACTAAAACGCACGTTTGTTTAGATTCTATGTCTTGTGATCTCTTCTTAGTTTATAATTTACCGTATGAGTTGAGTCAAAAAGAGATTTGGAGTTTGGAAAAATCGTCAAAATTGGGAAATTTGTCATATGTTTATGATTATGATTACTACCGTTGTGGTAATTTTTCAACACAAGGTGTTGCAATAATATTGGCCTAAGTTAATGCATGTCAGATTCGTTCTCATTCATTCATTATGTATTTGTTGGGGCACGGGCCACTACATCTATGACATGTGTCAGGTGTGGGATCCCAGTTAATGTTGAATTTTCTCTTTTGAGGTCTTGCATCAAAGATCGCATCAAACTTGGGGATACTGATTATCAAATAAACGGCGCCCTCACAGGGTGGTCAAAGCTTCCTTATGATTATGATTATATGGTTTTCCCTTAGGGAGTTCTTTGGAGTCCGAATAATCAGCGACCTATTGTTTTCTTGTGTTTGGAGTGGGTTTAAGTGAGCTCCTTGTGAGCCATGGCATCACTCGTTGACAACCTAAATCTCAACCAACTTAGCAAAGGCTTTGCCGGTGCAGATTTGCTTTCACCAACACTGCCATCAAGGTTAGCGTATGCTAGCGCCTGTCAAGGTGGGAGGCGGAGTGATGTCATGGTGCACATGGTGCTTAAATTGTTTTCTTTTCTTTGTTTTACTTTGGTTGGTTTTTTTGTTAATCATTCTTTTTCTCTTTTCAGAAATTTCCTTTTGTTTCTTCCGATTGCTGTTAAAGGAATTGCTAAGTGCCGTTCATAGCCAGAACCAAGTGACGTCATGTCTATTTCTGCACACGTCATAAAACCATGAGCAATAGGACACCCAGTGTGTTGCATTTTGACATTTATATCAGAAGCGAGCCACCATAACTTCGTGTTTTTTTGTGTTTTGAACTTATTTTGACGTGGTATGCAACCACCTCTTACTGTTTGTAGTACTGAAATTTTTTGGTAGTGAGCCACCTTAAGTACAGATCCGCCTTAATTGTAGAGCTACAGAGTTCTGAAATCAAGGTGGATCTGCACTTGAGGTGGTTCACTACCAAAATTTCAGAATTACGAAACACTGAGAGGTGGTTGTATGCCAAGCAAAAATAAGTTCAAAGCATGAAAAAGCACTAAGTTAAGGTGACTCGCGTCTGATATAAAATTCAAACTGCGACGCACTGGGTGTCGTATCGCTCAAGATCAAACGCCAAAAATTTTCATTGATTCATTTGGAAGTAATAATCATTATCGTACTGGGAATGCCTTCCTTCGTTGATCCTCACTCTTTCTTCTCGCCTTTTTACTAATCCACTTCATCGGTTGTAATGGTGTTGGTTTCTTCTCTTCAAATTCTATGATTCCATGAATCGGCATATTCGCTGACATGAAATTCCGAACCGATTCCGAATCAGAATCCGAATGTCGTCTATGCCTCCGGTAACTTGGTGGAACGAACTCAAATGCATAATCGTAAGCGTTCATTCCAAATACTTTTCCATAGCTGAGTCCACTTGATGGGTCCTCCTGGGCGGTTGCATCCACTTGCTGGTCGTAATTGTAACCGATATCCGGATTGTAACTCGGAATGTCCACAGATGGGAACGCAAATTCTTGTTCTCTGTCCATTTCCGGTGCCTCGTCAGTTGGAGGCAAAGATGCTTCCGGCCGGGCATATGATCCGTAATCCAGGACAACCTTTCCTCCGGATATTGCGATGTGCGGAGATCGTAGGGCGGTTCTTATTTCGTTTTCAGGGACCGGCACTTCTTCGGTCTTCTCAGGTTTGGCCTCCATAGCAGGCCCCGAATGAGTTGCAGCTTTCGCCTCATCGGTACTAAACGGCTGTTGCCTCGGCCTCTCTCGTGTACTACGGTCTAGTTCTTTGCTTCTGTTTGAGGTATCTGGGTCCGATCTCGTCTTTTTGAGTTCTTTTTTAATTACTTCTTTCTTGGGTCTTTCTTCACCAGCTGTCTTGGCGCCCTTGCTCTCAGTTGTAGAAGAAGCTGTTTTCTGTTGCAGTCGTTTCTGTTGTTTTAGCACCGCAAGTAGCTTCCCTAAGAGATGATTAGAAAAATGATCTATTCTTTTAACTTCAAGCATTTAGACCTGCAAGGAACAAAACCAAAGGCCACAAGTTCAGAAAATCATAATCTATTCTTGGAAGAGAAACGCTGAGCACCAAAAGCATTCATTCGTTCGTATTTTGTTGTGTTGTAGGTAGATTAACTTGCTCGTCTTTATATATTGGCCATGGGGTAGTCAGTCTTTCCCTCCCCATGGTGTCGTCCCTGTAGTGTTGTAAAGTAATTAGGGAAGTTTTGTAGAATGTAAGATTTGTTGTAAAATTTTTATATGAATAAAAAAAAGCAGTCATTGCTTCAAAATCACAAGATTTTACCTCCTAGCCCAACCTTATCACATAAAACCAAGATATCAGAAAGAACTAGTTCTTTATGATATCTTGATAAAACCTAGGCCTTGATTATATAAAGCAGGGAGCGCCGAAGGCCTTCGGCGCTCCCTGATATAAAGCGAGCTCGTTTGGTAGACGGGCTGGCTCGGCAAACGAGCCAGGTTACTTCTATGGTCTATTCCATAGAAAATGTCAGTTGGTTGGCTCACCAAACGGCATGGCTCGTCTCCATATAATCGTATCAAAACGAGCCAGCCCGGTAAGCGGGATGAAAATGCAGAATGAAACATGCGCAGTTAACCCCAACCCACGTGTCACAGCACTTTTCACATATAATACCAATCTAAATTCCATGTCGGTGAATGAGCCAGCCCGTCTACCGGGGCGGGGCCAGCCCGTTCCCATATAATCAGATCTTACATTTTATCTCGACAAACCAGCAAGTCCGCCTGCCGAGCTGGCCCACTTCCAAAAATCAGACCACAGGGAAACCAGATTAAATATTAACCGTCGCATTTATTGTTTGATAATCTATATTATTTTTCATTAACTTTGTTATTTGGTAATTTCTTCTATTTTCTATGTAGCTCCATCTCTTATTCATTTTCCGTGACCTCTAATGTGCCACGCAGCTAACTTTACAGCGAGGGAGCGTGAAGCGAGGGAGTTAGCTGCGTGGCACATTAGAGGTCACGGAAAATGAATAAGAAATGGAGCTACATAGAAAATAAAAGAAAGTACCAAATAACAAAGTTGATGAAAAATAATATAGATTATCAAACAATAAATGCATCTGTTAATATTTAATCTAGTTTCCCTGTGATCAGACCTCTAACATCAAATCCACTTCAACCACAGGGAAACACAAATTGATTGGTAATGAACAAAAAGAATGAATAAGAATAGATAATGGAAAATAGAGAATAATCAATTTCATTTATTTCCTCTACGCGAAAAATTTTGTCTGACAGCGAAGGACAGTAACGCTGCGGGGAAAGTTAGGCAAAATTCTTCACGTAGAAGAAATAAAACCAACCAATCCTGGTTTCCCTGGGCTTCAACTTTGCATTTGCACTAGGTAACACATTTGGGAGTAATCAATGGCCTCAGAACTCTAGAATGTTGATCAGGAAACTGTGAAGAAGCCTTGCAAAACATTAGATAACGACTCAACAGTGGTCATGTTTAAATGGCGGCAATGTCTTTTAGGACAGCCTGTAGAAAAATGATGTTCTCTACACTTACTTCGAATAGTTTCGACGTGTTCCACAAACCAAATTTCAACCCAACAGGGAGTTTCCTCATCAACCATCGTGTCTTTAATAAAGCTAATGCAAACCTAGAAGATAAACAGCACCCTGAAATAGCCAAGTGAGGTGTTAAAATTGTCATCAAGATGAAATAACACTAACTAACATATTAAAAACAAAACCGCCATGTTAAAAAGTTACACATAAAGTTGGGCATTCACAATGGAAAGAGTGAGGAAAACGTAAATCGTTTGTTAATGCAGGGAGAATGCCTGCTTGGTTTCGGCTGCAAAGGGTATTCCACAATAGACCTTTTAGCTATTCTGAAAAAGAATCTCAATCGAACGATACTTTGCTACATTTTGTAGAATTTTCGAAAGTGCACAATAGTGATAGAAGCTCTAACCCCACTCGGACGAATCTCGTGTATAAAAATGTATAAAAATAACGCTCAATCCAGGCTCTTTTGCTGAATAGCTAAAAGGTCTATTCTGCAGCCTCTTTTCCATTACTTTATCAAAAGTGTGATGGACAGATTTGTAGCTGAGTGTAGCTAATTTAGGCCTCTATACATGCTGCATTCAGGCTAGACTTATCACATGAGTCCTTGTTTCGCTCCATACCGCGAATGATATCCCCTTTCTCGACAATGCCTATTCCGCTTCAACGAGTTGCAACGCTTAAACTTCAACGAGTAGATAAGTTTTCGCAGAATGACTATAACAGCAAATACAAATTCAATTCAATGGAACAAAACTTGGACGAATGTTATCAGTCTACATTCAGGCATACAACCGCTAGTTTAACGTCCCTTCCACAGGCCAGCGAAGTGAGTTGCTTGGTCAGGCATTGGGAAGGTCACACATCCGGATTTTGACCAAACACGACGGAACTTAACTTCAGTCACCCAACGGCAACTCAAGAAGTCGCTCGGCCACTCATCCCTCGACTAACTGAGGCTGTGCGCAGGCTAAAATTTTTATCCTCTATAAGAAAAATACTTTCTGTCCATTACTTGACTCGTTGTTGGGTAGTGTCAGATCAAAGACAAAAAATTTCGGAGTACCTCAAAAAACTTAATGTTCATCCAAACATACTATGATCCAAACAGACATAGACGAATTCAACTTTGCATGCGTTATGCTAGGCCAACCTCTTCATTTACTTACCTTGCATGTGCCCATTAGTCTATTTCTAACAGCCTGTTCGTCGGTGATATTGGCTGAGCACTCCTCCGTTAAATTTTCCTTGAAATCTGCAACGTCAAAGACCTACGGAATAAGAGTTATTGCTCATAGATTTAACAACAGAACCCTAGATAGATAATCAGAAAATTTCATAAATCTCTTTTTTAATTTCAAAATTGAAGAAAATTGCAAAATATCTCTAAATCTCTAAATGCCTTAACAAGCGCAAAGGGATATGGCTCATGATAACAAACACGATACAAGATAATGCAAGATAGTTTTTCAACACAAATGGCTTTTCAACAAGACCATACAAGATGGTTTTTCACCGTGCGTCATTTTTTTATTCTTGGCTTTTTGTATTGCTTTTAATCTTTTTGACGGTGCGTAGCTTCCGTGGCACTGTGGTGATGGAACTGTACATGCGTGGTACAGTTCCATCACATCTTTCCTCCTTCGCATTCACCATGCATGTACAATTCTACCACCGCAGTGCCAAGGAAGCTACACAGCGTCCAAAAGATGAAAAGCAACAAACAGCAAGGAGAATACTGGTTTCCCTGTGCTGCAAGGTAGAAATTAGGAAGATTTCAGCGTTATTTAAGGCCTGTTTTCAAGGTTTCTCGGGGGGGGGGGCAGGCTTCCTGAAAGGGAGTTTCTCGAGAGGGCAGGGCCGTCACAATTTCAGAACAGAGTGGTTGATTTCCTTTATGTCCATTTCAAAGCCCATACGAATACGCCCCCTCCCCACTGAATAACACATTTAGGGACAGTGCAAAATTTATTATAAGACATGGCCAGTGGAGAAGAAAAATTCTTGCAAAAATCTGGTCACCCCATATGAAATAGCTGCAAAAAACCAGCTGCCCCGTCACGCTTCTTTCAAAATTGTATCCACCCCGAATTCAACAACAACAGACATTAAAGCACTACCAATGAATTAATCAAAGACAATCAAAAGCCATAACAAATCCATTCCTTTCCTTACGAGTAATTGTCAACGAAAAAAATTGACTTTGAAGATGAGAGATATAACAGATTAATCGTTCTTCCAAATAACTGACAAGTAAATTTTAAGTCATTTTAGACACAGCCTCCAGCCATTTCCCATTTTCCGTGATTTACCATTTTGTCCTTAAAATGAAAAATCTTAAATGAAAAGAAATGAAATAAAAATGAAAAGAAATGAAAAAGAAATGAAAAATTTCTAACTTCATATTGAACATATAACATTTTACTGCCCCGTACACATTTGCTTGATAAAAAGTGTTGACTCACTTCTGTACAGCTCATAAATAATAGTTGCCCCATTACGTTTGCAGCGGCCATGTCGTAAAATAAACTTTGCACTGTCCCAAACCGGGATCATCGTAGTATCATTCAGAAAGAAGAGTCTAGTGAAACGGAGATGGTTTTTTTGAACAAGCCCGATAGTTCACAAATCAAAATACTTTGCAAGTCAACTTTGCAGTGAACAACTTCCCGAGCGAAATTTGCGATAATTCCTTTGCAGCATCTACATACATACCTTCATGGGAACACCCTGAGTTAACTTCCCATTCAATTTAATTAGCTCGTGTGATAAGAAATAACCCTGAAAATGAAAGAATAAAACACTAGCTTAGGTATTTTAGGCCCCAGTTACAGTATGCCGCATTGCTATCGGAGCGGAGTGACCTTCATATCAGATAGGGGTTTGAGTTACACCACGCCGCACCAATCCGATACACAACGCTCCGATTAGCGAAGTGAAAATCACTCCGCCTTGGATGTGAAAGGAAAATCACTCCGGAGTCACTCCGTTGCGAAGCATTGTAGTGTGATCGCATGAATCCGATATACTCCGCTTCGAAACAATGAAGTTTCAGATTAGTAAACAACAAACTTTGGCGCCAGACTGCAAAAGTGCCTTGCAGTGTGGACTAGATTAGAACTGCGGAGGAATATGGCGTAGTATCAAGAGAAGCGTCGTAGTGTAACTGCTCCCCCAAATAATACTACGAAGTGAAAATCACTCCGCTCTGCTCCGCTGCGATAGCAATCCAATACAGTGCAACTCTAGCCTTAGCCTCAAAGGATATCACCAATCACTAGAAAGGATCGAAACAAGTACAAGGTAGCCCATGAAAATACTCCTGTTTAAAGAATCATACAATCACACCTTGATAAAATATTCTCGTTAATTAAAAACGCTGAATAACTTATCATGAAAACCTATTCCTAAAGTGTTTACGGAAAAAAGCCAGTCTTGCTTGACAGCCAAAACATTAAGGCTTTTTACCCTTCACAAGTCTCCAGTGATAGGAAATCTAACATTCAAAACGAAATTAACAATTAGTACTTTTGCAGTATTCGTCAATACCAGACAGCCCTAAAAGGAGCAACATTTGCTAATTTTAAACCAATGATGAGGTCTGCAATACCTGTAAAATAATTTCCTCCCATTCGGAACTCACGTGGTTTTCGATTTCCTATTGTTTCGGATCTCCTTAATAGGCCCTCGCGCCGTTAGATCTTTGCTGATGATGAATCCAGCCAGAGTCGAAACGTTCATTAAATTGTATACATGGCTTGATCGTATTTGAATTTGTTACTTATGGATGTGTATTGAATCATTTGAAACATTTCTATATTTTTCGTCGTTTCGGCTCTACAATTTGCTATCAAGCTTCGCTTCCCAAGAACTGAATATAATAATTTAGTCCCAGATCTACTTTTTTTGGTGATTGCCAAGCAGGAGTACTTTTTGGGGGAAACTGCGTAACGGTATAACAGCTAATAGCTCAAAATTTACCTCAATAAAATCACACCAAATCCACAAAACTGACGGACATTTCACTCGTTCGAAAAGCGTACGACATTGTTTACAGAACAATGACACTTGTACGGATTTTTGATGGGCTTTTCTTGAAAACAAAAGGATTTTTGGCAAAAGTGGTCGAGATTTTTTGGGACTGAAATGCATCTCGCACAAAACTTCGCTTGTGAAGAAAACTTTCAGAATAAAACGGATGATATGTAAAGCTTCGAACGCTCTATTTACGTTTTGAGCGACTCCTAGTACGGTCCCATCATGCTGAAGATAAAAATTGCATCGTACATGACCAAAGTTTATATAATACAAATCATTATTATATTTACCGAGGCTCAGGGCCGCCGAGAGCGAGGCCGGGGCCCCGGGGCAGCTTATGGACACGGGCCCCTTGCTTGACACTTGCACTGAACATAATTTCCAGAATTTAAAAATTGTAGTGGATCTTTTTGTCGGATGTTGAGACTGAAGTGCCACACAATGTTTCCCTGAGATTTCTTGTTCAAATGCATATTAAGAACATTTATAAAAAAGTTTTAACTTTCTAACAGAGTGTATTTTTTCGAAAACATCAGCAATGGCATGAGCAATAGTTCCTTTTGCTTAGTCTCAAGATGATTTAACGAAACAACTTTGCAATAAATTAGCGCATTATTCTCCCATGCATTTTCTTACATTCCGTCTAAAACTTACAGTACGTATTGCTAAATTACTCTCCTTGTAGGGTACTTTTTAATAACTAGGGCAAGGCCACTGGGAGCAAAAACTATGTCTATTTCATGACTATTATCCTATCACATGAAAATAGAAAAGGGACATCAAGCTACCCGTAACTGCTACAAAAGGAAGCACACCTAATAAAGGGGCCGTGGTGGCTGTGTGATTTAAAACCGAGTTTAAAATTTTCTAGATCAAACACGAAGTTAAAGGCAAATATGTTTGTTTGGACAATCGGGGAAATCTTTTCTACGATACCATACATTAAAATCTGAATTAGGAACTTGTTTGAAAGATGCGATGTCGAAGTGTTTGTAATAACGCAGAAACTCCTGTGAGAAGATCTCTACATGGTACTTCAAAAGGAGGGTAGGACAACAAAAAGTGCATTCGAGACGGTGCACTCCCGCGCATTCTAAGTTGGAATCCTAAACGTTTCTTTGGTAGAACACGGCGTATCTTATCTTAGTAGGAGTCCCTCACTCGTATTTTTATAGTAATCCAGAACCCTATGCCTTGGCAAAGCTATTTGTTAGTCATTGCTTTTTTTACGTTCTACTTTAATCAAAATGCATCGACATCTTCAGAATAGTTATAGTACAAATATATTATCGGTGATCTAACCTATTCCATATTTTCTCAAACAGACCTTTTTAGCTATTCTGAACAAGAATCTGAATCGAACGAGAGAATTTTCAAATGTTCACTATGGTTAAAGGTGCTCCAACTCAACCGAGCCTTTTGCATAAAAATGTGTGAAATATGGCTCGAGGTCGTATAAATATCTTTTCTGGAGTAGCTAAAAGGTCTTTGTGGATAGTCTACGTCTAAGTAAACCGTTTAACTGCAAGAAATGAAATCATGTTAAACAAGACATTTGTAGGTCATTTTCTGTGTATTGTCAAATAGGCAAAGAATTTTGCCGGCACGTTCGTTATTGAGCGCTAAGAAGTCCTAAAATGTCTATAGATTCACTTTGCGAGCCTTTTTTAGTGCAAAGGTATTAATTACGCTACTGAAGTCAATTTTTCGCGTAAGTTCGCTCTCGATGCTTAGAATAGCTAAGTCGTTCAATCTTTCTTGTGTCATTGTACTCCGCAAAAAGTTTTTGATGAGCTTGAGCTTGCTGAAAGATCGCTCTGCTGAAGCAACTGTAACTGGCAATGTACAAAATATCCTCAAGGCAATGCATACGTTTGGGAATATCTCGCCAAGCTTGAATTTGCTGATTTTGTTCAAGAGGCTGAATGGACTTAGTGATTCGTCTCCAAAGTTTGCGGCATGAATTGCTTTTAGGTGTATCATTTCTTCTCTCAATTCATCTTGCAAGATATCACCCTCGTATTTCTTTGCCAGGATAGCACAGGCTGCCGAAATTTGCTGCTCCGTTAAGGCAAGATATCTCCAAAGGAAACCAAACATGCCATCTATTTTGTATGCAGGATCATAGCGTGTTGAAAGGCCAGCAATGACTGCATCGACGATGACATAGAAAACATCACGTTTAAATGTTGCTTCTTCCACAGATTCAACTGCACCGCCTTCTGGAGAGACCTCTTCTTGTGTCTCGTCAAAGAATGATCTCCTTTTCGTCTTTCGTTTGGCAGGAAGATTTGGATCAGTTTGCATTCCTTCCGCAACCAACTTCGACTCATTCAAAATTTGAGGCCATTTACTGCGCAGATCTTTAAGGTCGTGGACAAGTGATTTAAGATTGGCGACCTCTATATCAATGGTTGCTTCCCTTGCTTGTATGATCTGGTTTCTTTGATCGATTGCTACCAAAATCTTCAACCATATTGCTGACATTAGGATGCAAGTAAACGAAGAGATGTACCTTATGGCGGCGTTAACTTCAGTGGCAGTCTTAGGAGTAAGATTCAGGGTATGAAGTTGCTCCAGAGCTGAACGTATACCTGGAAGATGAGCCGCAAACGGTCGCACACTTGCCACACGATCCGTCCATCTTGTACCTGACAGGCCATGCAATGAGGATCCAATGCCTCCTTGAAGTATTAACCATCGTTGCGGACTGCTGGAAAATAGGTTGTACACAGTTTGTACCATTCCAAAAAACGTCACTGCTTCTTTACAGCAAGCTGCAGAGTCTGCTCCACATAGATTCAGTGAATGGCATGCGCACGGTGAATACAGGCACAAAGGATTTTCAGTGAGGATGTGTTGTTGGGCTCCATTGTATTTGCCAGACATGTTTGCAGCGTTGTCATATCCTTGACCACGGCAGTCTGCAACTGGAATCCCAAACTGTTTCAAAGTTTCCAAGATTAACATGGCTATTTGAACACCAGTCTTCTTGCAGCAATCAACAAATGTCAAGAATCGTTCTTGGACAGCAAATTCTTGAAGCTCTCTCGTCAAATACCGGATGATGAAGGTAGTTTGCTCAACATGACTTGAATCAGGTGTTGCATCAACCATGATTGAATAATATTTTGCATCATCGATTTCATCCAAGACATGACTGCGAACGTACTCTGCACAAAGACCAATGAACTCGTTCTGGGATGAAGCTGAAAGATAATGAGCTTGAAGTCTTTCACCTTTTTCCTGGGATACTTGAATCTTTGTTACATGCTCTCGTAGAAGTGGATCATAGTGGGAAAGGAGCTCAATGAGACCCAAGAAATTTCCATTGTGAATGTCACCAATTCTTTGTGAAGATCCACGAAAAGGCAGTCCTCTTTCACCAAGAAAGACAACAACATCAATGATTCTTGTGAGAATCTTCTTCCATTTCTGAGCCTCTGAGAGAATTCTTTCGTCAGTGAGCACGTCAACTCCAGAAGATTCTTCCAAACGCCTCTCCACTTCTCGCCAGGCAAGGTAGCATTTTTTGTGCGCCGTACTGTGTTCGTGCTCGGGAAGCCTGTCGAAAAGCTTTCGCCATTTTTGTGCTGTGCTCCATCCATTTGCTGAAGCCAAGATTGACTGGGATGATCCTTGGTCCACTGCACTTGGGAAAAGTCTGCATGGTAAGCAGAATAAAGCACTCTTAGCAGGGCTGAACACGAGCCATCGTCTGGAACTCACTTCACCATTCTGTTGTTTGAATTTCAGCACAGACGTTGGAAATTTCCTGCCAGTAATATCATTAGGAAACTGCTGTGGATGTGGTAGATGGCCTTTCCGTATCATTTCTTCGATTTCCAGTGTTGTAGGAGCTGCTGGAGACATTCCTATGTCAAAACCAAAATGACTAGGCTTGGTTGTTTCACCACGAGCGAATGCAGATTCCTCTTGATTTATGCTTGCTTCTAAAGATGCTCCAGACATTGATTCATCGGGTTCGGGTTCTGAGAGTTCTGGCGAAGCTGAAGCTGTCGGTTGAGGACCAGCTTGTTCTTCATGTGCGGGGCCAGGGCCGGGGCTTTCTTTTTCAGGTTGAACTTGCTTTTTAACACCAACATCAAATAACGTCAGTGCACCTCTCCTTGTTTCTTTATCCCTTTGCTCCTTTTCTCGTCGTTTCTGAGCACCAGACTTGTGTTGGTAGAAGGACATATCCGCTTCGATTTTCTGCTGTGCTGTTCTCTCAAGAAGGTCTCCAAATCTAATCTGAAGCTATTGATGACTGCCAAGCTTTTATGTTAAAAAGTGGCTATTTTTGTCCAAACGTTATTCCTTTTAAGGAGCTATTTGTAATATTCAATTTCGTCATCGTTGATCAATCTCTTTCCAAAAGCAATTAAAGCAACTATTGAATACGAAAGAAACCAAAGTATAGGTCATTACAACCATGGTCATACAACGTAACAACAAATTACCGCCCAAAAGCATGACGTCAAAATACGCATCGAATTACGGATGATGTAACGCTACGATTTGGTTTGTTGTCACGACACAAAGTTTATTGCTAATGGAATGAACTGAGGCCCGTGATATCAATGCAGAGTGGAACGGACAAGATGAAAGTTTGATTCTTCCGGGCCCCTTGCGGGGCCCAGTTCGATAATATCACAAAAACATATAATGGAAAAACAAAGCTTAATTTTTACGGGCCCCTGGCGGGGCCCGGGCCCCGGGGCAGTTGCCCCGGCTACCCCCCTCTCGGCGGTCCTGCCGAGGCTTATATAATACAAATGACAATAGACGATTACGCTAAAGATGGCTACGAGGAATTTCTTAAGAAGACGCATTGCAATTGAGTTACAAAGGGTTACAAATCTTTAAGATTCTATTGGAATTCGATTATAGAATGAACTGCATCTTGGTGAAAGTTCCTCGCCACCATTCTAGCGTAATCGTATATTGCCACCAAGCTTAAAGTACAATCTATCAAAAGAGGAGTAGATTATTATTACTAAATGAGACTCCAACACATGAACGCATCGAGCAAAAGCTCTATTGAATTTCTACACACTCACCCTAAGAAAGATTGGATTTTTTCCAATTCGCGTTGCCCAAACATTGCCAGTATCATCTTGGTGTAGTTTTAACCCCTACAAGAAATAATCAAGGAAGTTGTAATTTCGCACTAAAAAGTGAATGAAGAAGCCATACAGTAGAACCCCGCATGAAAGAAACCGCTTTCATAAGAACCTTGAGGATGAAATCTAATTTTTAGCCCCCTAGATAAGAGCCCCCCAGTGGCTAAAATTGGGAATAGATTCTTATACAATAGGTTTCGTGTCTTCAGAACTCCTTAGAATTTTCACGCATTCTTAACATTCTGATCAGAATTCTTCATTGGTACAGAAGACTATCAGATTTCAAAACAAAAATTATAATCTAAAAATGTTCCCAAGAATTTTTCATGGTTCTCAAAACTCTTCAAAATTAATTTTCTGGAAAACAATATTCTTTCATCTTTTTCTCCATTTTTATCATATTCAAACACAAAACATTAAAAGAAATTCTATTACAATCATATCAAAAGAAAATTTTCTTTTGGCTTTGCGGTTTTAAAAACCATTTTTGTGCGAAGGCGCACTAAGACACAGAGATACAAGGGAGCTCTATTCGAACAACTTGAGAGCGGTAGGACCTGACCACGCTGAGTTGAAGACGAAACAGAACAGAAAACAAGACAACAAAACAAGACACAAGGATCAAAACAAGGTAAATAAATAATCAATCAAAACATCCGTGTCCTAACACCCTTAATTAAATAAACCCCCCCCCCCCGGGGGCTTAATAGGGCTTCGTACGCTCAATGCAACATTTAGCTACAGAGCAAGAGAGCATGACATGCACTTACCTTGCCAATGCAGTTTTTCACTTTAAGCACTTTCGAGTCCATCGTTTTCGAAGGTAAGTAGCAGAGACCAATTCTAAAAGAAGCAAGAGAATGATAACATCGATGAGTCGTTGGTCATTTGTTATCATTCCTTCAGCTCACTGAGCTTTAGTGTCCAACAATCACGTTCTCCCATGAGCGATAGGACACCCGGTGTGTAGCAGTTTAAATTTATATCAGTAGCGAGCCACCTTAACTTATTGTTTTTTTTGTGTCTTGAACTTGTTTCTAATTCGTACACAACCACCTTTCAATGTTTCGTAATTTTGAAATTTTCAGTAGTGAGCCACCTTAAGTGAAGATCCACTGTAACTCGTAAAGCTCTGTGGATCTTCACTTAAGGTGGCTCACTACTGAAAATTTCAAAATTACGATTACGAAACATTGAAAGGTGGTTGTGTAAGAAGTAAAAACAAGTTCAAGACACAAAAAAAACAATAAGTTAAGGTGGCTCGCTACTGATATAAATTCAAACTGCTACACACTGGGTGTCCTATCGATGGTTCTCCATGGAAAAAGGCATCATTAAGAGACGTCAGAAGAACTATAAAAAGAAGAAAGTTATATGGATAAATACCATCCGCCCTCCAGTTCTCTTCGTCGACCCCAGAGGCTACGAAGGGGACACTACAATTCTCGCACATTTTCAGTATAAATTAAACAGCTAATCATCAGCTTCTAAACTGGATGAATAAACAGCGGAGCAAAAATTTAGATCATCTTTTCTTTTCTTCCTTCTTCCTGATTTCTTCTTCCTAGCTACAAATCTTCAGAGGTGGGTGTAAAATCATGTTATTAAAATTACTGTAACTGTGACATAAATCAATTATATTACACCTTTCCTTGACTCAAAGTGCTTGAAAGGAATTTTGGGTAATTTGCTGTAGATTTGCCGTAGCCATTTTGTGATACCTTGATTTATTTGAAAATTGCGGCATTTATCAATGTTGAGGCTATGACGTCATCAATTTTTGAGGCTATGACGAAATGTTGAGGCTATGGCGAAATCCATAACCAGGCGAGCTACAGATTACTGCTTGCAACGAAATTGTAGATCTTCATAAACTATGGTTTTCTAGAAGGATGTATCAATTTTCCTCAAGTGGTTTAATGTTTACGAAAATCTTGAATTTTTTAAAAATTTTCGATGAATTTTTACAAGAATCATCCAAACGCCGCTATTTTGAAAATAATCAAGATATCAAAAAGTTGCCATGGTAGATTTAAAGCACATCACCCAAAGTTCCTTCGAAGTCATTCAACCCAAAAGAAAATGTGATACAGTTTTAAAACGATCGTTTTAAATCCTGAGGGACCGCCCGACACTCAATCAACAGAACTCTTCTATACCTTTGTATCTTTTTTAATCTCCCTGGACTTTCTTTGTTAGTTAAATTTCAATAGACTTTCCTTATTTAGATATCGTATGATTGATAATTCATTATACATTTTCTCTAGAATAATTATCACTACAAAACCTCACACGTGTAACTTTGATTTAGCTGAAGATGAGACAAGCTTGTCTCGAAACGTCCTGAACATGTCTTGATTAATTAATTTTTGTCTTAACCAACTGGAAATGTCTTAACCAACTTGAAATGTCGATTTAACTGCGTTTATGTCGATTTAACTACGGTTTGTCTTATCTGAAATGACTCTCAAAATGATGTTCGTCGTGGTCCTAATGTTACGATTTATAATAAAGCTGCGCTTTCCAACCAATGTTTCGATCGTTTTAAAGATTTGAAATATTTGAGTCTTTCGCGCACAAAGAATCAATGCTTTTCTGACGTCATGCTCAACGAGAACGTTGGAACACGCTCTGATGAGCACGGAAAGCCAGTTTTCAGACATTTTCCTCTCTAGAAACTTTTTAACTGCTCTGCAACCAATCGGGCTATCAAAATTCTGTAAAAAGTATGGGATTGCTCATACTCTTGGCAATCGAAAGACAGATTTAACGAAACTATTTGTTTTCAAGGCTTTGGAGAAGGCTCATTTCAAAATATTTTGCTAGCTTCCGAAGAACTTCATTTTCCACTCCGCTATTTGAAGTAAAAGCTTGGCCAGTTTCTCTGCAATCAGTGCAATGAAATTCTAAAGTTTGGTAGCCTACTCGACAACAAACGCAAGAAAAACTGGCCGGTTGATTACGGTTGGCAGCTGTGAACGAATCAGTAAAGCGACTGCAATCAGTGCAATCACGTATGAAAACAAGTCGGCAGTATTTGGAGACGGACAATAATGCAAATTTATCTTCTTTCATACAAATCTTTCGTGCCTGCACGAGCTGGTATATCTTGATTGAGTCCCAAGGCGAAGAAAAAGAAAGAGGTTTGCAAAACAGTGTGTGATAGAAAAGAAAGGAAGAGCCGCTTTGGAATGAACCTTAGTAATGTAATGAACCTTAGTTTGATTGCATTTGCATCATGTTACATTTGATTACAATGTATGAAAGTTTTTATCATTTTCTGTCAGACTGTTTTGCAAACCTGTATCCTTTTCCTCCTATGTCTTTAGAGTTCTGCAAATAAAATTGAGAATTTCTCCAAAGTCTGCCGAACATTCTGCCTTTTAGTTTGGGACAGAAGGTTCAGCAGGCCTGCCAAACCTGCCAAACCAAGTGCGTTAGGACACGGATGCTATTGATTATTTATTTACCTTGTTGTGATCCTTGTGTCCTGTTTTCCTTGTCTTGTTTTCTGCTTTGCTTCGCCATCAACTGACGTGTGTATCTGAACGTTTGCTTAGGCTCAGCGCTATGAATAATGCTCCCTCGTATTCCTGTGTCTTAGTGCGCCTTCACAGAAGAAAAAAGTTTACTTTTGCGGCTTGCGGTTTTAAGACATAACTTTCTTCTGTGAAGGCACACTAAGACGCAAGAATACGAGGGAGCATTATTCATAGCGCTGGGCCTAAGCAAACGTTCAGATGCACACTCAGTTGATGGCGAAACACAGCAGAAAACAAGACAAGAAAAACAAGACATAAGGATCACAGCAAGGTAAATAAATAATCAATAGCATCCGTGTCCTAACGCCCTTGGCCAAACCTGCCATTTTCGGAATTGATAAGTCAATCAAACACAAACTCTTATTCTTCCAAGTATACCGTTTTTAGAACTGGTGCCAATCAAACACACCCATGGTCTTTTCTACGAAAATAAAGCAAGAAACATACAATTCTAAAGCTGTACATTAATCCTCAACAGGCATAGGCTGTTATTTCGAGATGAACATAAACGCTGGCAAAAAAAACTGCTCCTTGTAAAAGTTTTTTCGAAACATTCCCACACATCATGGGGCATAAGTAGTTAAACGCTAGTAATATTTCTACAGCCTGAAATGGCATTACAAAGTATTTTCCAAAGTTTACAAAATTCCACGAAATCGAATTACGCGTTATTGATTCTCGCCAAGTCCAAAAATCAATACCGCGACGACTGGTCGCGCGATCACACGACCAAATTTGCACAAGTGGAAACCCGCCTTCAGGGAATCTGTCAGACAGGCACAGGCCAGTCACTGGTGGTGGAGAGAGCTATGCTAAGCTTTTGATAATTCAAACGAAGAGCTGAAGTATTTTTTCACCTTCTTTATGAGGATACAGGCAAAATAGTTGGAGAGATGAACCTCAGTAAAGTCCGGTGAATTTGAAGTGACGTCGTTTTCGTGTCTTACATTTTTTTTTTACATTTTAAAATTCTTTACCCAGGGATACAATTCAGTTTGTAACTGTTTTACAATGTACCCTGCAAATGCGTAGTAGGGTTTTATGAAGCGCAGGAATTTCAAAATCAAAAGTTCCGAAATGGCCGTTGGAGTTATGGCGGCAAGAAATCAGAGAGCTGCTGCCACATGATACAGCACACAAATGGATAAAGGGATAGTATAAAGGCTGCCTATGAATTGCTTTAGTCATCACGATCCATCACGAAGCTTTGTTTTCATACGAACACAACGAAAAGATACAGCGACGAAAATAGATTAGGCCATCAGCTAATCAACCATGAGAACCCTGGCTGATAGGCCTTCAGTGGGTGAGTTTACTGGAAGCTAACCTCCAAAGCCCGGGGGGGGTACATGACTTGCGGATGGACGGGGGTCTGCCACCCGGTTTTCAGAAAGGTACCCTCTTCTAATTACCGAAACTTGCTTTCATACCCATTTTTATGATGAATTTTTGGCGGAAAACGGCCCATTTTTGGCTATTTTTCGCCAATTTCTTGATAACCCACCCATGTTTATGGAAAATCTGCTGAAAAAGGGACCCTTGTTTAGAGAATTTCGGCTCAAAAACCAACCCATATGGGCGGCACATACCCGTACCCTCAACATGTTATGTCGCCCCGGGCTCCAAAGACAGTGCTTCTCTTTTTTCTCTTTTTAGATGAGCCTGGGCATAACAGCTGGGAATAACAGCTAGGGAATAAAATAGCTTCCTAGCACAAAATGCCTTAGAAACGTTCTCGCAAATATTCCAACACATGACGGGCCATAAAAAGTAACATTTCTACAGCCTGATATATATATTGTAGCATTACCGCATAGTTTTCAAATTTTAAAAGTTATTCGAAAGATGTTTCGCGTTTCATATTTTGTCCTTATGCAATGATCAATACAGTAAAAACCCGCACATAAGAAACTTCATTTATTAAGAACATGCTATTAAAGACTGAGAATTAGGCTTCAAATTCTGTCCAATTCATTACATATCGTGACCTATCAAAAGTGGATACTATTTTTAAGCAATTCTCTAAATAATTTTCAAGACTTGTTTTGGTTCCAGAAATTGAACAATTTTTTCCACCCCTGGGGCAACATTTGACATATCGGGTGACCCAAAAAAACTTCACGGGCTGGATCATAGTTGGCTCTCTGAAATCAAAAGCTATTGTCAAATGCTTTGTATCATAGTTTCGTTGAAAGGCTTAACTATCTTTTGAGATGCTGCATGGTCATTTTAAGCAATGATAACCATCTGAAAAACCAGATTGAAAGAAAATTTCGAATCCAGGCTTGACTTCTGTTCCTCATTCAAATTTCATGCTCCAAAGCCAAGTTGGAATTAAGCGTTTTTCACATTTTCCAAAAAAATGGACTGGATAACGAGGGGAAGGTCCGAGCAATGAATGAATTTCCATACTTTTATAACTGTTTTTTTCGGTCAGAAGGCATATCTTAAAATAACAAAGCAACATCTCAAAAGACAGTGGAGCCTTTCAGCTACATGCTGATACCTTGTTTGTCTTCATAACATTTTCTTTCAAGGAAACATGTGCGATATAGCTCGTGAAGCTATTTGTGGGTCACCCGGTATTTATTTCATCTTAAAGTTCTGCAAAGACTCGAGACCAATGCTCACCTAGAAAAACAGTCTAGGTAAGAGCAGCATTGTTAATGGTAGCTCCTTCCAAACAAACGGTATGCCGATCTTTAGTGCAACGACTCTTGCAAACCAATCCCACAGATATAATTGTTGCCAAGAATGCCACCCCTGCAACCACAAAAAACACTGCACCGGGGTATGACGCCGCCAATCCGGCATAGGTAAAAGGACCCATTATTGATCCAATTAGTTCTGCAAATGTTTCGATCATCAGAAGGACTCCCATCATAACCCCGACGGACGACGGTGGAACAAGCTTGGTAAGCATGGATCGCAAAGTGGGGATCACCACGGCACAGGCAGCATGCAAAACCTGAATGAGATAGAGCATCAATAACGACTGTGCAAACCCAAGAAGAACGTAATACAGCATCATTGTAGCAAATGTTATCGCGACCATGACGTAATCATTTAGTTTGAACACTTTCGTCATGAGAAAACTGAAGAATCCAAGGCCGACGATGCTAATTATAAAACTGTCAGAAGCCACCAAATAGCCGATGTTTCTAGCATCAAGAAAGAATGGACGGTTTTTTACGTAATTCACAAGTACAGACATCTCTGCAGTGTACGCTAGTGTCCCAAAAGCCATCAGTAAGAACAGAACAAAGGCTACATTCACGTCTCCACTTGCCTTGAAACACTGGAATAACAACTTAAAATTTCGAAATGGGTTTGCGTGTCTCAGGACATCAAGAAACTTGATATTTTCCTCGTGTCCAGTCTTCAGATCTTTAATTTGTTCGGATGATGCTTCAATCTCTTTATTTTCATGGCATTCTGGGATCATCCCAATATCATTCTCACTATCTACTTTGGTGATAGATGGCAATTCACCAACTTTCTTATTAGGATTAAATTCTTCCTCGTCTACAACGTTCTTTGGGCGGATCTTTTGCTTCATTGCAAGGCCTTCAGCATCTGCTTCAGGCCTGCAGGTAGTGCTTTCTCCCATCTCTTCTCCAGATCGAGTAAACTCCTTTCCATTTTCCTGCACAAAGATACATTCATGACTTTCACCATCGCATTGGTCAGGGATCGAAGCACTGGCTTTTCGTTGCACTCCGGTTTCAACAGCAGGGTTTATGATGATGGATACTGACACTGAGGAAAGATCATTTTCTGACTCTTCTTGGAAACTACTCTTTTCTGCATCTGTACTTTCGTTGTTATTTGGGTCAAGTGAACAAGAATTCTGCCTTTCAATTTCTCCGTGTTCCGAAATGCTAGCCTCCTCCACTTTGTTTTTCTGCTCGAATTTGGAATTGTAGTGCACAGCTGGTTTCAAAAGAAACATCAAATAGAGAATTGCCAATAACAGCAAACCAAGGTTGGCGACAAATACACCGATGTATCCAAAACGTTTTATTATCAATCCACTAATGAGTGTTGCAGAGCAGCCCCCCAACATTGCTGCAGAATCTAGTAAGTTAAATCGCATCGTTCGCTGTTCAACTGTTGTAATTTCCGTGATGTATGCACCTGCTACCACATAAAATCCGCTAACTTTTCCAGTGAAAGCAGGTATTGGCGCCAGTAGAATAAATACCCAAGGTTCATAACTTACTCCTGAGCAAAGGATGAACAAAATAACCATGTTCTGAATAAACAGACTTATCGGCGTTAGATACATGATCTTTGTATGTTCAAAGTTATCTGAAAGTGCCCCAATAATTGGTAGAGTGAAGAGCGAAATGAAAGTTGAAGTCACCATATAAGCCCCAAACCACAGGGTCGATTCTTTCTGCACAACGTCGTAGTCATCTTTGAAGAATCCTTTAGACATGTCAAGACATCTTGACTGATTATGTTTGATCCCGCAAACATCGTCCAAAATAATTTGGGGCAGTGTGACTAGGTCAAGGAAGAATACCATGAAACAAATACAAGTGAGAGGCTCCACAGTAACTGCAGCAAAAATCGAGGCCATGACTCTGTACAACTCGGAGGATTCTGTTTCACTTATTTGGAAATGACGGCTCGCAAATGCGGAAAAGCTAAAAGGTCCTGACACCCTTCATGTTGTTGTTCTCACGTTGAACTGTTCAAAATCAAAGATGGTCAAAACATATTTCCAAGCGGGCGAGGATTCTATTTCTTTAGGGAAAAATGTTCACTTTGGAGCTTCTGTTTACTAATCTCAAAGGACGTTATCCCGACTCAGGAGACCCCAGACCACCCAGATTGGTTTGTCACTTGTGACACTGGACACATTGTGTTACAACAGGATCTACTACGGTTGATTCACACCCAAGTACAAAGTGATTAGCGACTGCAGGCAAAGGGAATTCCGGTCGGTCAAGATATAAACAACAGTAAAGCATGCCGCTAAAAAGTTTCTTTGAAACCGAAGTAGGTAACTTGGTCAATGCGTATTCCAGAGACTGTTTTTAAATACCTCCTCGGGCATTCTCTTTCTTTGGTTCGGAAGCTTATTTTACTCCAAATTTTACACCAGGCGGAATCTTTTGGCGGAAGCGGGTTACTCGGTGCAAATGCATGCGCTGAAGAATTTTGAAGATCCATTTTGGCGGAAAAGTAGAAAACATTTGACCTTACCGTGGCAGAAGTTTCCGCTCCATGTTTTCACGGTAGTTCGACTATTGGCTCTCCTCTTTCAAGACACATTTCATTACTGTTGTTCAGTGTGGGGAGGCTGTGGTGAAACAAGACTGAGGGTATTGCAAAAATTGCAAAATCGGGCTGCAAGAATTGTCTCCAATAGCAGTTATGATACATCTGCAACCCTTTTGATTAAGGACCTTAAATGGCTTTTGTCAACGACATGATTAAAGTGAAACAGCTACGATGGCGTATAAAGCAATAGCAGGTCTTACACCTAGCTACCTTTCTAATTTGTTCACAAAAAATACTGACCGAAATATTGATATCAGCTTGCGAAATGCAGCAAACTATCTTTACATCCCCTGAATGACAACTAGCAAAGGACAAAAAGCGATATCTTTTCCTGGCGCTAAAACTTGGAATCAACTTTCGTCGGCTATCAAAGAAGCAAATTCGCTTAATACACCACTTTAATTAAGCAGCCTCGTTTTGGAAATTTGTCAAAATCTCTTCCTATTGTTAATATAAAAATTTCGAGCCCAGATTCGGATTTCGCACCCAAACTTTAGTCTGGCTACGCGTTTTTAAATTGCTGACAATTGTGATGTTGATCTTATGACGATGTAAAGTTCAGAGATTTATAAGGGATTTGACCGTGAAAAGTCGTTCGGGGTGAAACTTTACACCCCGAGTCATTTTCACGGTCAAAACCCTTATAGATTTTCAAACTTTACATCGCCATAAAATTAGCACTACAACCGCTAGCAACATGAAAACTTAGGGTTAGACTAAAGTTTGGGTGCTAAATCCGAATTTGGCGTCTAAAATTTCATATGAAAGAATTTTGAATAATTTCCAAAACGAGGCTGTTCATTAAAGTGGTGTATTCGTTTAAATGCAAACTAAAACACCACTTGCAGCCTACTGTTTGAATGTAATATTTCGTTCCATTCACCGGTTTTGATTTTAATCGTTTTTATTTTTGATCATAGGTACTTTAGTTTGACTTATTCGGAATTAGCTCTTGTAATTAGGTTATTTTGGGCTTTAGCTCTAATAATTGAGTTATTTTAGCAATGTATTACTAATTTTGTAAGTTTCTAACACGGTCCCCTGTAAAGCAGTCTTAGATTCGCGAAGCCACCGTGTATAAAAAATTTAAAATGAAATTAGCTAGATAAAACCTAAAACCTAATTCAAAATGAATTAACAAGATATGTCATGCGAGTCTGCACGATAAATTTGCTGAAAGATCCTCGATAACCAAGTATGATACAAGAAACAAGACTCATCTCCAAATCCCAAGGCTAAATCTAGACTTCAGTAAAAAAAGTTTCAATTATACTGGTCTAAAAACTTGGAATACTATTTCAACATACATAAGAGAGTCTGGCAAACTCACCCGATTTAAGAATAGGCTAAAAAGTCATTTTCTAAGCTGAGGAACAAATACGTTTTCGCACGAATCTTCCCCCCCCCCCCTAAAGGCTCCCCATTTCAATTTTTCAGTAGAAGGTTAGAGAGCCCTTGCCTTCTAAACACTAGATGCTAATCTTACTAGAATGACCAAGTGTTTAATGGCGAAAATGAGTGTCATCGCATTTTTCACAATGTCAGCCTATTCCTCCCTGTATCTTGGAAACGCCCCCTCCCCCGCCTGTTCAACATCCAGATTTGCAATCTACGCCCGAAAATACCCTAGAAAAACCATATCCCATAAAATCTCTCGGCCGGTGGTAATACACCTCATTCTCCCTCTGGACTATGGAAGAAAAACATTGGCTTTAGGGAGCTGTCATAAAGTATAGAACAGAGGGGGGCGGAAGGGATTTGACAGGGTCAGCAAAACTATTGAATGAAAAATGTTGGGCTAGCAAAATATTTCAAGTGATAGGCATGGGCCATGAAGGTATTTGTTTACAATATTTTACAATTGTTTTAAAGAGATCCAGCATCATTTTTTTCTGCTCTCTTGATTATCAGCATTTTCATTCATCTCAATTTTAATACAGTGTTATCTTCAAACTCTTCCCTACTTTCTTAAAACTTTATACCGGAGGTCGCATAAAGTCGGTATTGACAGCATGAAGCACAGGAAGAAAATTGAACTGCACAGTATAGAAGTTTATAGATTTCGAAACCCTGGGGTCATCAAATTATTTTTGCAGGCATTTAGGGGCTAAGTAAACAGTTCTTGTTTCTTGCATTGGGCTACATAAATTAACGGCAAATTTTGAAATCCCTTCCGCCCCCTTCTGTTCCATTCTTTATGACAGATCCCTTATATCAATGATTAAACGAACTCTCTTTTTTTATACTCTTTTATCATTATACTGAATGGATATCGTGAATATACAAGATGAAATGAATGAATGAATGAATGAATGAATGAATGAATGAATGGATGGATGGATGGATGGATGGATGGATGGATGGATGGATGGATGGATGGATGGATGGATGGATGGATGGATGGATGGATGGATGGATGGATGGATGGATGGATGGATGGATGGATGGATGGATGGATGGATGGATGGATGGATGGATGGATGGAAATGAAATGACATGACACACAATGCGCAGCGACATCACTGCGACATCGTCATCAACCAAATAAACTTGTCTTCTTCACGAAAAATATACAAAAATTCTTGATGGATTTTGGTACTTTCAGCATTAAAGAATTTGATTCTGGAATGGTTCCTTACCTCAGAGAAGAATAAGTAACAGAAAACGGCAAAAATACACACCATGGTCAAGCTCTTTCCTTAGCAACGCTCATAGTTAAGCAATGGCGGTCCTACTCCCCCTCATTTCCCTTCTTCTTTCAAAGAAGCTGGTCTTGCCTTCCCCCAGTTTAGATAAGACTGAGTTGAATGTCATGTGGACTTGCCCAAGTCTCTTCCGCGTACCAAAACTTTTTTTGTGGGCTTTAACACGGGAGATGTGGGTTTGTTCTCTTTCAGGTGACTATTTTTTGTGGGTTTTAACACGGGAGATGTGGGTTTTAACACGGGAGAGACTTGGGCAAGTCCAAATGTCATGCAGCTCGAGCTCTGTTGTATCAAAGCGCCAACGTTTAACCGCATGTCTTAAAACATCAACACCAACATGGTGTCCCAAATAATTGTGCCCCATTCGTGCGGCGACCGCAGTGGAATCGTAACTCTACTGCACTTCTTTGTACTATTTACTTGGTTTTCACGTTGTTTGATAACAAAGGAACTGCTGTGCTTGAACCAACCATTTATTTTGACTTTGTTCAGCGACCACTTGTCACATTGACTCGAATGTGGTTTCAAACTCTAAGCTAAGGCCTATCCTAGACTTATGGCGATGAATCCCTCGAATCCCTTCGGTACACCTTGCTCAATAGGGACTCATAATAAAACGGTGAAAAAGCTAACCTGTTTTCTGCATTCATCAATCGAATTATGGTGGAACAACGCCCTCATATCTCGAATTTAGTCCGAATGTTATCAGTACTTCAATCGAATCGAATTGCGTCGAATGTTCTATCAGATTTTCTGTAGCGATAGTAATTCACAAATATTGCAATCTGATTGGTACTCTACAGGGTGTCTAAAAAAAGTGCACGACATTTGATTAAATACTAAAGAATAACGATACGCTGAATGGATCAAGTAACCCTTTTTATGAGATTTTAGGTTAATTTTTGACACAAGAATCTTGCAAATCCGCTAAAAATTCATGGAGTTACAAGCCTTTGAAGTTCAAGTTTGTGCGAAAGCTGAAACCAGAGGCCTCGAAATGGCATTTTGGTGAGAGTCCCATACGCCATTGTTTCTGTTATTTCTCAATCCACCTTTTCAAGATAAGACGTACGAAAGCGGAAGTCTTTTTTTGTTTGAGATTTCGCATTTTTGAGGCTAAAATCTTGTTCTGCGCACAAAGTTTAGCAAAGAAGCAAATGTTTACTCTCATATCTGTTTTCGTTTGGAAATTACGATGATATAAAGAATTAGAAATCATAAGGACTTTGACCGTGAAATTTGTCCAAACATCTGATTTCACGGTCAAAGCCCTTATGATTTCTAATTCTTTATATCATCGTAATTTCCAAACGAAAACAGATATGAGAGTAAAATTTGCTTCAATGCTAAACTTTGTACGCAGGACAAGATTTTAGCCTCAAAAATGCAATAACTCAAACAACAAAAGACTTCCGCTTTTGCGCCTCTTGTCTTGAATAGGTGGATCGTTTCAAGGCGAACCAAACGGGATTTGAACAAGTTTTCGATAACCTAACTGTCAAGCCTATGGATGCTTTGAGGAACCAGATTCAGTCCCTCGTCGATTATGTTTTGAACCACTGTTTTTGGTCATCTACAATGCTAAGCAAATTGGACAATGATTGCAAGAATTAAAGTACTTTGGAAGTCCAATTTGGTTTGCTCTGATATCAATTAGAGGTATAACATTGGATAAGCTTCCTTTACCTTGGTCTTCGAGCTTTTTGCATTACACGTAATCTGGAGGTCTCTGGGCTTACGCAAACTCTCATTAAATTAAATCAGTTGAATGCAGAAGAATAGAAGAACATCAAATGAATGCAGAAGAATACGATTTGTTTGCAAAATATCATAAATCCTTCGTTGAACCTTGGAGCAAAAGAGCTGATGCTTTATTGGACACAGAATTCCAAGATGAAACTGTAAGCAGCACAAAGATGGCTGAACCTATCCATAGTTGCCTTGGTGGCATAGCTGTAGCTGTTTCATTTATCGAGCAAAGCCGGCGATGGACAGACATGAGAGACTTGAAGAGCCATGTGGTCGATTTGCAACGAGCGTGCCAGAAAGTAGAGCAAGAATTACAGCGCATTGAAGGTACGAGCTGCAATCCATTTTAGTCACGTATCATCATCATCATCATCATCATCATCATCATCATCATCATCATCATCATCATCATCATCATCATCATCATCATCATCATCATCATCATCATCATCATCATCATCATCATCACTTTTATTCCAATAACTAGTAGTACCTATAAGTTATCAACTGCGGCCACGCTAATTAGCGATTATGCTAAGATATTTTTAAACTCAAATAATGTTCCATCATTCAGTATTCCACGTTATATGACAGTAAAGGAGTGTACTGAACGCGAGGTCAACAGATCATCGTGTTGACTTAAGCATATTGAATATGTGATTGCGTGTAAACACTGAATTACGTCGATATTGGTATTGTGCTGCAATTGTGAGTGCAAGTCCTTGGTAAAAGAGCATATGAAATGTCTCGAAATCAGAGCTACTGGGCTACTGCCCTCCTTCTTTGGTATTTGGGACACTCCTTTGGGACACTCGCATATTTTTTACTTGAAAGCTCACAACTCAGCGAATTTTCAGCCGATTTGCAAGATTCTGCTCTCCACAATTATTTAAAATCTTTGGGACAGGGTTATCTTCCGATAAGCCGGTTCATGTTATCGTTATATTTCGATATGTAATCAAACGTCGAAAAATTTTTGAGACACCCTCTAGGATGCTCAGAGTTTGGGCCCAAATAGGGTAAGGTCTTTCAGAGTAATATTATGAGTTTCTGTTGACCGAAGCGCCATCATCAAGGCAAAGAGCACAAGGAAACAAGGGACTCTAGGTCATAAGTCTTAGCCTATCTTATGCATCTGTAAAGGAAGCCAATGACAGCTCCTCCAAAGAAGCCTCACAAATTAGAACATAAGATACACAATATCTGTCCGCCTTCTTTGCAGCTGACTGACTCTCAATTTTAACAAATTCTGAAATGAAAAATGAACTTACTTTGCAGACTGGTCGACAATATGCGAGCCATCAATTGTTATGACTGGCTGATGCAGAAAGAAGGATGCAACATGAAACTGTCTTTCATAACAATCAACACGACACCATGCCTTCAGCCTCCCTCTCGTGAAGTCTCGCATTAATGGCAGCTCACCTTCGTAAACGAGTTGTCGACCACTTGGCTTCAGACTACCATTCTATGAAGGAGATAAGGTTTGAAAGAACGTAAGAAGAGATAGTCTGCGCCATCTGAAAATGTGCTGCGATATTCCCTTGAGACTACAGCCAAGTCGGAAAAACCAAACTGGTTCGATGAACAATGAAGATTTGACTCGTTCAACCAAGGGCCTTAGGACGATACTTATGTTGGCAAACCTCAAAGGAAAACACAAAGGGAGTCGACAAGACTCAGGAGACCCCCAGAACGTTTTGTCCCTTGAGGTATCTTGCCTTTTGCATTGGGTGCATTTTGCCCTGTGTGCTGGCGGTGTTACTCCGATCCAGTTCCCTAAGGAGCCATGGTAAACATGCAAAACTATTGCAACAGGAAAACAGAAGGAGAGTTGTAGAGAGAGCACAAGAAAAACAAGACGAGCGCGTTCCTTACGAAAGCCACTGAAGCTAGGCCTAGTCTCGAGCAGCGACGAACCAAGCCCAAGTTGATGTCGGCATGATTTTGGTGAGTGTATTTATTCCTTTCCTTGTTGGGGACGAAGAATAAAGAGAAGTAAACATGGATTATTGGCAATTTTTAGTTCAGTTGTGTTTGATACATGTTGAATATTTGCACTTTAAGGAAACTATGATACATCTTTGAGTTATGTGTTTATAGGCCGCACGTTGAATCCACTACAACTTATGTGTCCTATGTGGTACTTTTACATTGATCTCCCTGAAGCCTTCTGGTACTAAATAAAGATGGCTTAAACGTTTTTTACCTATATAATCGTTAAGCAAATGGATTGTGTTTCTTTGCTTCTCCCTCTGTTCCTCCTCGATAAAAGTCAGTTTACAAAGCAACTCGAAGCAAACCAAGTGCTGCTATTAAGACCTTATTCTGCTGGGCAGAAACCGAATTTCGCTGCGCAGGACATGGTCACATGTCAGAGTAAGATATTAATGGCAGCAGTTACTTTACTTCGAGTTGGCTTGCAAACTGTTCCATTAAAAAAATGCATTGCCAGTATCAAATTCCAGAAAATTACCAATGATTTGCTAGATATTTCGTTATACAAGGTTGCATGTTAGTTTTGACAGTTTGGGATGGAGAATATGTCGAATTTATGTATTTGACTCGTAATATTGTACGTTGAATCCGCAAAAAGCCCCCAGGGGGCTTAATAGAGCTTCTTCTAGGCTTGCCCCAAGTCTATTTCGTCATCTGTAATAAGTTTATGTGGGCAAGTCTAAGCTTCTACGGTATTTGCTGCTATTTCTTGTAGTTTTGCGGTGAATGTACCAACAAATCATATCGTGTCTTACCTACTCGCTAGACTTAGTACATGAGCCCTTGTTTTCACTCCATTTACCGCAACCATACCCCCATAATACCCATTCCGAATGACTCTAACAGTAAGTAAGAATTCAATGGAGCAAAACTTAGACGAAAATCATCAGTCTACCTGCTTGCCTCCGACATGAAAATCATCTTTACTCCTGTTTCGTCTAGACTTTGCAGATGATGATTCTGCTAGTGCTTGCGCAGTTTTCTTCTTTTGAGTCTCTCTTTGTTTTCGCCTAGATTCCTGGATAGGAAGAAGCAAAGTGAACGTTGATATAATACCGCATTCAAGATAAGTTAGCTCCACCTACACTAGACTACATTTCAACCAATTACTAGCAATGGATTTGTTAGATTGACCACTGGGAAACCAGATTAAAGGGGCATTCTGCGCATATCAAATGCTTGCAAAGATTCACATCGATATCCCAATCGTGGAGCAATCATGTCAGCCCTCGAAAATCGTTTTCCTTTCGTCAATCATCGGGTTTTTCTCTGACAAATGGGAAAAATAACACCCCTTTTCAAGGCATTTCCTAACAAGTATATACGATGGAGCTTATCAAGTAGGGTGAGAAATACCTGGGTGAACACATCGAGATATAGATAATGTTTTCTCAAACGCAATATATAGAGGAAAATATTTGGAAACGCTTCAGTCCTAATAACCGATCATTTTTACGCGTCGTTGTTGGCGACAAAGGCTGCGTTCTTTCCTTATCCTTTATCGACGGTTGTTCGCGAGTCTTGATGGGCTCGTTATGCGTCGCTGGTTGAAGTTTGAATGTCCTCCTTCACTTGTTCATTAATGTATCCACGGTCAACTACAAGCAAGAGAATTGATCGGCTTTACCGACAATTCTCGTTTTCTGCCTCGGATTCAAATGCGAGGATATGGCTCAGTTCTCGGTCCGTCGTTTGTGGCCGGTTTGAGCTTTATCTAAGTTGGAGAAAAATTGGGAAATGTTGATAATGATAAAGATGCTCGTTTTAAAGACGAACAACCCAATTCAGCGATATTTGGTTTTTTCCGAGCAATTTTCTGTAAAGTTAATTTTCGTAGTATCTTTTAATTGGTAATCCATCCTATTTTTAAAGGACATTCTTCATCAGTCAACAGTGTTATTCGTTTGCATGAATAAAGAGTTTCGCTTCAAATCTCCTCTAATAAATCAACGTTCATACATACTACCTCATTTTCCTTCCCATGACGCTTCACATCTTGCCTGCTCATAGCAACTAACGCATCATGTAATCTGGCTGGCTTTGTAGAAACCTGAATGAAATGAAAGAAAAATTTCACGCATCAATAAACTCCTTGCATGACAGCCGAGACTAAGCTAGGAAAACTAAAGTATCCATCTATTGTTGGTGCACGGCAGCGGCAGTGCTGGCAAACAAACGCAAAGTTGCCAAAATTCCGAAAAAGCTTGCAGAAGGTTCAGCTTTTAGAAGGAAATAAAGTCCGTATCACAAGGTAAACAAGAAACAAGAGGAACGAAAAGGACGTGAAGGCAAGGAGAAGGAGAGACAGAAGGAAAGCTGTTAGTGAAGGAAACCTGAAGTTAATAAGTGAGAGGAGAAAGGAGACACCAGCGACAGCGACATACGCAGGGAATTTGAAAAAGTACGCTTCGCATAAGGCAGAGCTGTTTTTAAGCAGTGGTACAAGGGAAGAGGTGTTAATGACCAATAAGGCATAATTTTTCATTCTTAAAAATCTCGGGGGGGGGGGGTAGCTCGACCTATCATCTGACAGGGACGTGCCATTTTGGCCGAAAAATTGGTACCCATAATTCCGTAAATTCTGGTGGAGTTTAGGGTCATAATTCCGTAAATCGAATGAAAATCTGGGCCATAATTCCTGTAATTATGAAAAATCCCCTGAAAAGTACACCCATAATTCCGTTAAATGTCTAAAACTTGTGAAAAAGATACCCATAATTCCGTAACGGTTTGAAAAAAGTACCCCTCAAAATGGCACGCCCCCGTACCATGAAAAGTACTAAGTTGCCCCCCCCCCTGAGTTAAAAATTACTAATACACCTTTGGAGACTATCAAGAGTAAAACTTAGAGCATGGACTGAGCTTGCTTCCTGTAGAGAAATCCGAAAAAGATATAAAAGACGACAAAACCTGCTGCACAAACGCAACCCAGTCTCAACTCAGGCATTCCTATGGTCTTGATTATCAGTTTCTGCCTTCGTTACGAAGACAAACACCCTGAAATCAAACAATGGATGCATGATGATGAGGGGTACATTTCAGAATACTTATGGAAGAACTAAACTTGACCTTAAAACTTCTTGAGAGTGCAAAGGGCTGTCGTAACAATTTGATTTAGAAAATTTTGTAAATGTTCTCTCTTAGAAAGGTGCAACAAGAAGTACAGTTTTGCAAGAAATATTTGGGTGTTTGTGGCAAGCAAGCAGAGGAACTTTTCTCCAGCAAAGGGCAATCGTTTTGGCCATATTTTGCTTTTCGCAGCAGTTTTTGCGTAGCAGTATATTGGCAAGCCAAGTTCTAACTCAAGTATATAATTTGATATAACATTTATACACAATGTGTATGTCGTTTCTTTTTCATATCTAACTGAGAACTGAGTAACCTTTCAGCGACATACGGTATTGGGTATTAACAGCAACTGGTCTTTTAAATAAAGGCAAATTTCAACGACTAAATACTGCTTACTCACCGACATCAAGAAATTTCCAATAGTTCTCTCTTCGTGCTTTCTGTTTGTCATCAGGAAGTCGTAATCAATTCTGGCCAGCCTTCCACGGAACACTGAAAAATGAAATAAGTTAGGAGAATAAAGCGGGTTGAAAATAAAACAGCTTTGTTAAGTAAATGAAATATTACTAAACGATTATCAATTTAAATCCCGCAAAAAACGCAAACAATCTTCAGATCTACGAATAATCAAGAATTTCCAAAACCAACAAAAAAGACTAGACCACAAAAGAAAGGAGTTCATTGTAGACCGAAGGGTCACCCGAGAACTGAATTGCATAAAAATGATCCAAAACTGTGTTGAAATTCGACCGCTGTTGATAGGAATTCGCTTGGGGTTTGGCAGAGTGTTGAAAATTAATGGAAGAGAATTTAGTATGGTGTCAAAGGGCCAACAATTTACGTCATAAGTTTAAGTGGTCCACAATGACTTCTTGCCTTCATTGGAGTCCACTGCATATAGACGGTAATTGCATCAAAACGAAACTTGCCATGGTGATGTGCTTTCCCATTGCCTTGTAAGCATTAGACCATGTTGCAAGTAAACAAAAACGAATGCAACTACAAAGAGTAGGGAGTTCCATTTTTGAGTTGGCCCCGGTGTGCTTTGCGTGGCTAAATCAATTTTGAATTTGAAAAAGTCTCCACTCCATAGAGTTTCGATTGGTAACCTCAGCGTCCAGCATCCTTTGCTAGAAATCGTTTTGATCTATACTGTGGCAGAACTTTTATAATTATTGAAAAATGCTTTGTTCCTTCGTTTAGCTGAAAGACTTTTTTTGAATTGTTACGTGGTCAACCATACCGTCCGACCATGGTCTCTCTTGTGACTATGGTCCGACAAGCAAACTGAAAGAAAATTTCGAATCACCATCCTCTCCAATCAATGTTTCGCGAGAGCTTTACGTAGAAAATAGAAATGGACTTGGAAGTCGACTGCCAAAATCTAGCGTTAGGTAAATGACTGATCTCTACTAAACAAATTTGGAATGTGGCTATTTTACATCTTCGAAAACATGAACTGGAAGAGGACAGGAAAGTCCAAGAAATGAATGAATTACCATCATTTTGAAATTGTTTCTTGGATTGCAGCTTTAGTTTAAACTGTCCAAGCAAAATCTCAAAAGACAGCTAAATCCTTCAGCTGATATCTGGGGCAAATTAGACTCATTCCAAAAATCTCTTGTTTTGCTTCCCCTGCAGACTTGTTGCTACAAACTCAACTGAAGCAATAACAACAACCACAAGCGAAAATTAGAGGGACTTATGTAATGAAGACATGTAATGAATCTAGGGGCATACCACTTCTCAAACTAGCGTAGATTACATATGTGATTTGAAAGTCACATGACTCTCGTCTATGCCCGGGGGGGTACTTGACCTAAATTTGTACGGGGATGTGCGCACGAAATAAATTTTTTTCACCCTGCTCCAGAATTTTTGCCTTCAAATGATACCCTGTTCTAGAAAAAATCGGTAAAAAGTATACTCAAAACACAAAAATTTGACTAAATAATAACCTGTTGCAACAAAATTTCCTCTTTTGACATGTTTTGACAACCTGCTCCAGAAAACTTGCCTTCTTTTGATACCCTGTTCTAGAAAAAATAGGCGAAAAAGATACCCTGAAAAACGGCACATCTCCGTCGGACAAATATACTAAGTACCCCCCCCCCCCCGGGCGTCTATGATCTTTTTGTAACTTTAGTAATCTTATAGTGATCTTTTGTGTGATTATTCAGTATTTTTCCAGTTTGCGATTTTTGTGCCTTTACCATGCGATTCGTTTGTGATTTTGTGATTTTTGCATATGATTAAATTGGTCTTACAAGGAAGGTGCACGAAAAAAATCAATGATTTGCTGGTCAATCTTCTCTGTGTTCATAAATTGCCCTCTGAAAGCAAGGCGTGATCTTGCTTGTGAAGTTTTACTTCGGGTTCTTGCTTGTGAACCTTTATTTAGGGTTGCTCGTTACTTAATACATTTGAATAGCTTCCAGTGAAATACAAACTATGAACTGAAGTGAACTAAGCTGAATTAAACTGAGGGAAGGTGTATACGATGCAACATAATTGGGCTTTCTTGCCTGCCCCGACGAAATGAGAAAAAGGACCTTAATACTCGAAACTTAGATCTCGAGTCCCCTTACACGTAGGAAATGTAACTCACGCTTGGTTACTGCGTTTTCATCCCGTTTGTTTATTGGTATAAATTGCCATGTATCATTGATTAGATTTGTTGAAGATGAACCAAGTATGGGAGATTAAGTAACTCAACAACTGGACAATTTGTTCAGTTTGATGGAGTTAAGTCTGCAACTCAGTCTGTATTCTGTGGAGTTCCTCAAGGATCCATTTTAGGGCCGTTATTGTTCACGCTGCTGATCAATGATATTGACCGTCAACTAAACCACTGTGAAATCATCTTATACGCTGATGATGCAGTCATTTACTGTGCGCACAAAACGTGTGACATCATCGAGAGCCAATTAAATACCGACATTGACCAAGTTGCTCACTGGCTTGCCAAAAATAATTTAGTCGCTAATTTGAAAAGAACAAAGACCGAATGTGTCCTATTCGGAACAAGTCAGAGAACATCGAAATCAGCACCACTAGAGATCAAGATGAACGGACAAAGTATCACTGAGTCCAAAAACTATGAATACTTAGGAGTGACATTGGATAAAAACCTTAATTTCAACGAGCATTTAGAGAAGACATTCAAAAAGATTTCATCAAGAATCAAGCTGCTATCACGAGTACGACAGAACATTAGTCCATACACTGCAGAAACCATCTATAAAATTATGATCCTTCCTGTTATGCTGTACTGTTCAAATGTTTTTGTGGGCATGACCCAGTCGAAGAAACAAAGATTTGAGACCTTTCAAGATCGTGCAATGCGTATCATCAATGGAAATAGAAAGAGTGATGTCAAGCTCCCCCGGATAAATCATCTTCGAAACAGACTATGTGCCTTGGAAGTTTTTAAATGTTGAAACGGAATAGTGCCAAAAGCGTTTGAAAATTATTTCACAAGGAACAGTCACAAAATGAATACTCGCAATAACAATAAAAGCGTAGTAATTCCAAAAGTTAGGACAGAAACCGGACGTAAAACCTTCTCGTTCCAAGGAGCAAAGGTATTTAATAACCTACCCAACAACTTGCAAACTGAAACATCACTTCTAAGATTCAAAGCATCCAGCAAGGACACAAACTTAGATTTTTAGCCATTTTCTAGTTTCTAATTTTTGATATTGTAAATATTTCAGCTTTTATTCATGTAAATCTTTAAGTTTATTTTTGTAAATTTTACTTTGTAATATACAGGTCTTTGATTGATAACAGTAATTTAGTTACTGAACAAATTAACCTGTATAAATATGAGAGATTATTATTATTATTATACAAGCCATTTATACCTTTGTTGCTTTCCTTGTAGATACTGTTTACCCAGATGAACTGGAAGAATATGTCTCTGAATGCCTTTATAATGAATTTGATATCATAGTTGAAGATGGAACTTGCCCCAAGGTGAATTTGACTCTTAATATTTACATTTACATTCATTTTTTAAAAAACTGTGTACAATGCACATCTTTGTTTCTGATAATAGGCTGTTTTAGCAAGAAGAAGCTAGTCAAGAGGACGCCAGCATACTTAATCTCCCTGGTTTAAATCAATGAATACTTGTTATTTCCAACCGTTTGAGTCAACTACCGTTTAAAGTCAACTACCATCTAACTCAACTACCGCTTAAGGTCAAACCGTTTAAGTCAACTACAGTTTAAGTCAACTACCGTTCAAGTCAACTAAGTCAAGTATCGTTTAAAGTCAACTACCATCTAACTCAACTACCGCTTAAGGTCAAACCGTTAAAGTCAACTACAGTTTAAGTCAACTACCTTTTAAGTCAACTAAGTCAACTACCGTTTAAAGTCGGCTACCATCTAACTCAACTACCGCTTAAGGTCAAACCGTTTAAGTCAACTACAGCTTAAGTCAACTACCTTTTAAGTCAGCTAAGTCAACTACCGTTTAAAGTCAGCTACCATCTAACTCAACTACCGCTTAAGGTCAAACCGTTTAAGTCAACTACAGTTTAAGTCAACTACCTTTTAAGTCAACTAAGTCAACTACCGTTTAAAGTCAGCTACCATCTAACTCAACTACCGCTTAAGGTCAAACCGTTCAAGTCAACTACCGTTTAAGTCAACTACAGTTTAGGTCAACTACCTTTTAAGTCAACTAAGTCAAGTACCGTTTAAAGTCAACTACTGTATTTTTTGCTTGGAATGTTGATGAAATGAAGTATACAATGATTGTCATCGATTGCCTCATCCTCCGCTTCATATTCAAACTGCGCTTTCCAAACAAATTGACCTTAATAATCTTATTATACCGGGTAAGTCCCAAAAAAGTTTACGCCTTTGGCAGGTTATGGAATAAAAAGTATGACGCCGATATTCAAAGGCTAACTTAGATGAGGAAATTTGTTTCGTAAAATAAAATATCTTTAAGAACCAGCAATTACAAAATGCCTGTACCAAATTTGTACGGGATCGAGAATTCTAGGTTCCATTCCGGTCCATGATTTATGCGCAATTGAAGTTCACATTATCGATTTCAAAAATAGAATTTTAACTTCAATGTAACGTAAATCATGAACCAGAATGGAATATGAAATTCTCGTTCCGAAACATACCCTTTACCAGCATTTCAGGGTCTAAATGACAAAATTTTCTCATCTATGCTAACCTTCGATAGATTAAAGGCAGTCTGTCCCCTTTGAAGAATGAAAATAAACTCGATGAGGATTTCTATTGTACACTCCACAAGTTTGTGCTAATTCGCTTTATCCTAAGAAATCAAGGTCATAGAGACTCAGTGATGCATGAATTTCACTCCAACGTAAATAAGGTAAATAAAGCCGTTGCTAAGGTCAGAACAATAGGGGACAGACTGCCTTTAACACTTCAGCTTTTGAATATCGGCCTTATACTTTTTATTTCACAGCCCTGCCAAAAGCGTAAATCTTTTTTACTCATCCCGTGCATCAAGTTTTGTATCAACATTTTCTGAAACAATCATCCACAGAACAGGGGATATTGAAACTTGCCGAGCAACAAGCCCAGGGCGGGAGCCTCTTTTATATTGCAGCTCATTTTATGATGTGACGTCATCAAATTTCTAAATCACAAAGCAGAAGAGTGAGAGAGTTTGCTTGATACCATATTGCAGGCATCCATAAACTATGGTTTTCTTGAAAGGTATTTGATCTTTCGTCAAGAGGTTTAGAAATTAAGACAGTTTTAAGTTTTTTTTTCGAAAATATTCTTGAATTCTTAAAAACGAAGAAAAATACTGTAATTCTGACCATATTGAAGACTTGAGAAAAGTCCAACGGCAGATTTTCTTTAAAATAGCTCAAGTTTCTTTGCGGCTGTTCAGTTCAAAGAAATAGGTCATAGAATTTTACACCCAGCTTTTAAAGATTTGAAACCTATGGACTTGGTAGTTCAAGGTGACGTACCCGTTGCAAAATCTAGGGTCTCAAATTCAGCCATTAACTACCTCTTAAGTTCAAAAAATTTTCAAATTTACTACCGCTTAGTGTTGTGAAAATTGATATGACTCATTCGCAGAGATTTAAGGAAGTCTGATGAGCTGAATTGCTATTAATAAGATTCCGTAACAACAGAAATCAACCAGTTATTCAGCCAACTTTACTTGCTCATGTCTTCCCTACAATAGTGCTATTGCTTCTGGAACAATAGATCTATTGTTATTGCAGCTTACGGAAAAGCCACTACCGCTTAGGCAACGAGTTACCACCACCTAAAAAGCTACTACCGCCAAGGGATGCGAGGTTTTGCAACGTTTTGCAACGGATACGTCACCTTGAACTAGCAAGTCCACCCCCCCCTGGGGTAACAAGCATAAGAAGTGGACTGCACTACCTTTCAATCTTTCACATTTCAACTCCAAGGTGGAAAGCTTGCCTTTAAAGAAGCAAAGCTCTGTGCTCAAAGGGGCAATTCCCTCCCATCAGATAGAAATGAATGGAGCCACAACTACCCATCTCTTAAGATCTCTCGAAAACCCTGAACAATTTAACATGAAAGACGTAGATCTCCCAAAACGAGCCGATATTATCAGTGAAATTTTCTGTCTTAAAGAACGCAAATAAAGCCTAGAAGCTTGTTAATATTTAGCAGTGTTATTTGACGTTACTAACTTCTGAAGCTAAGCTTTTATCAATTTTTGGACGACATGGAATTCCAAACATTTGAACTTGGCTAAACTCTTCTAAATCGAAGTTGGTGTCAGTATCTTCAAATTAGTTTGAATTTCACAAATTTTCAATTGATCTGACTATGCTTAACCAGGCAAAATAGACACAATTAAGCAGACCATTTTCACAATGACGTCATTCTTTTGAAATACTTCCAGGAAGATCACTTGCCTCCATATAAAGTGGATCCCCGGTATGTCAACAAAGAGGCCCAAGTGTAACCATGCATGTCTATGAAATCTTTGAGAAAGGGGGTAATACTTCCATTGAATCTGGGAAAATGCCAAGAAGAAAGTAATGATTTCTGCTTTCAAACTTCAAAGAGTGTTCTCCACACCTGTGACGAAGTAGAATTGCAAGGTAATAACATTATCTATATCTCGATGTGTCCACCCAGGTATTTCTCACCCTACTTGATAAGCTCCATCGTATATACTTGTTAGGAAATGCCTTGAAAAGGGGTGTTATTTTTCCCATTTGTCAGAGAAAAGCCCGTAATAAGAGGTCGATGTTCATAAGCGAAGGCAGAGAAAGGGTCAACGCGAAAAGTTACCAAACAAGCATGGTTGCACTCGGACCCCAAGTGATGACCCACCGGGCGTGGATCTAAGTCTCAAAAGCGTGCATTGTTCCTAGCAGCGCATGAAACAGTGTTGTATTTGCATTTATAAAATATTAAAGATATGGCGTAGATTTCTTGCTGTACAGGGAATCGCATAATTTGCCTCGAACTGAATGTGATTTTGAAATACGTCTTGTATCATCTCTTCCATTTTCGACTCGCGAAGTTGTTGGGGGAACCAGATATGCTTTATCCGAGGAAACTTATGTGTCCCCTCGTGCAGTAGGTTATAGCTCATGCGCAGTAGTGTTTTGGGGTTGAAGCTCTGACTGGCGCATGAGCTTTGACCCACTGCACGGGGGGACATATTAGTTTCCTCGGTCAAGCGTATCTTGTCTCCCCAACAAGAAGGGCATTTCACTCCTAGAAGATCTCGTAAAACTTTGCCAAAATCCTTTTGTTATGAAGAAAAATCCGTTAAATCCCTTTGTTGTGAAAAATCTCTTATGCTTTTTCGAATGAGTTAAATGTCCATCATCAACTCCCGAGTCTTACTACCCTGGATCAGAGTATTTTTAGAATTTTGAGAAAAAAATTAAAAAATCTTAGAATTTTGAAAAATCCTTTTATTTTTTTTTTCATTTCAGATAGATTTTTCAAAAAATCCTAAAAAATGCTCTGATCCAGGGTAGTGTCTTACCAGTGTCGATTTCCTTTTAACAGCATGAAACAAACTACAAGAAAACTAATAACAACTGTTTCTGGGTTCAAATTAAGATTCCCTTGGCCACTCTAAAGGAAAAACAAACATTTTGGTGCGGAAAAAGATTACTCTTTCAAGATATGATTCTGTGTCTTTATTTCCAAATATGGACTTTCATGAGTTAATGCTTTCAGATATCTGTTTCTATCCTATCTGGCTTAGTAAACTTGTGAACATGTTTGTCCAATTTTTTCTCATATTAAAACTTTACAATATTTATATCTTTATATACTTGGGGAGTTATATTTCTCAATTTGTCTGTAATATGAATCTTAGTTGTTGCCGCTTTTATTTATTTACCTGATGATGCTGTATGGATGTACAGCGAAATATTGTTAAATCTTTTTATCAATGGATGTTGAAACATATTCTTTTTCTAATTAAAGACCCATTGCTAACCATGATCCTTTGTGCGCCGAATGAAAGCAAGACAAAGGCAATCTAGGCCAAAAAGGACTTTCAGATAACACGAAAGTCGACTTTGGCGCCACGAAGGATCACGGTTAGCAATGGGTCTTTACACTATACGCCCGCTGCAACATTTTCAATACATAAAAAAACACGAAAATCGGAAAATCAGGTTTTTCACTCTGTACGCGGGTGGTTTTACTTTTCACCTACCGTCCCTTTATCAATTCAGTCTGCGGATTGACATGTTATCTGTCAAACAATTGGATTAATTTCCAGCACAGGTCGAACAGATCTTTCATGTGATAACGTCATCTGACAAATACAGTAACTTAGTTCATAATCATCATAATACTGACAGTCATCCTTAGACTTATTACGTTGAGTCCCAGTAGTCGCTACCAGTGGGTGGGTGGTAGCGATTACTAGGACTCAACGTAATAAGTCTAAGTAATCCTTATCATCATAATGACAATGAAAATTATCATCGTCATCCATCTATAGACCTTTTAGCTATTCTACAAAAGCGCATGAATCGAGCGTTATTTTTATACATTTTTATACACGAGGTTCGATCAAGTGGCGTCAGAGCTTCTATCACAATTGTGCACATTCGAAAATTCTACAGAATGTAGCAAAATTTCGTTCGATTCCGATTCTCGTCAGAATAGCTAAAAGGGCTATTCTAAAGCGAGCTAAAGTAAGAGTTCTAGAGTAGCCAATTTACATCTAGTTAAGGCCTCCTGTGTAATATAGGTTGTCCCTAAACGATTGTGCCCCGTTTGTGTGGCTACTGTGGAGGAGCTGCATGTTCAATTATCTCGGTTTTACACAGTTGCATAGGTCAGCCTTCAACTTAGAGTATGAGACTGTGTATGAGTCAATCTGGCCAGTGGTTCCTGACTTATGGTAGAAGAAAGACAAAATTAGTGGTTGCTTCAAAAACAGCACTGCCATTCTTCTCAAGTAGCGTCAAAATCTTATGAATAGCCAACACTGCTAACCTTTCAATATTCAATAAAAATTCTACCATGATGCTGGAACCCTTTCTATGAAAGCTTTATTTTGACATTGCTGGAGTACAATACAAGTGCTGTTTTTGAAGCAACCACTTATTTCGCCTGTTCTCTGCCATAAATCAGTGACAGCGACCACTTGTCAGATTGACTTAAAGGAGGTCTTAAACTCTATGCCTGGCCTATGTAACTGTGTAAAAACCAAAATAATTGAGCCTACAGCTCCTCCACAGTAGCCACATAAACAGGGGAAACCCTGAACAATTGACAATCATTCAAAATGAAACTAGAATGGATTTTTAATGGTAAGTTATACTGCAGGATACGAGCGATTCAAAGGTATCACCGAGAGAATGAAATGCTTCAGGTCAAATTTTGGTTATAGCCGTTTCAAGTTGGTTAAAGGAACGCAAAATTTACGGGTACTTCAAGCTATCGTCGAATCACCTCTGAAAAAGATTACGTGGAATGCTTTGCTTCTATATGCCTTAGCAAGTTTGCTTTTTCTTAGTCTCTGAGTTGGTGATGCAAACCCTAGTGATTCAAACAAGAATAAAAATAAGCACGAAAATATACTCACATTTTTGAACAGTTACTACGTCTTTATGCACCCTGCTCAGATGGTTGTTCAATTCTTGCTCTTGTTTCAATTTCAAAAATATCTGAAAAAGAAACATACTCCAATAAAACACATGATGGTAAGATGACAAAGACAATTCAAATGTTGGGTGTGGATTTCAACTCAGTCCCCCTGGAAACACAAAATGAATCAGCAACGAATATTATGATAAGCTTTCATCGTCAGGAGGTTACGTCATTCAGGATATTATCAGGTTCCTATTTTCAGATAAATCTCCTTGGCATTCGATAACCCCCTGGTAAATAGCGATTTGTACTGCATGTTACTACTTCGACGGGGGTGCCAACGGGTGTGATTTTTAATGGGCTGCAAAGGCGGTTTGATATATTGAAAGCCACAAAGATTCCAGACCATAATACTTAAATAGTAAACAACTTGTTGCATAATCGTTGACTCCGGTCTGCTGTTTCGCCCTTTCCGATGCTAACCCGTCCCGCCACATTTGGTCCAGCTTGTCCAAAATATGTGGTGGAAACTTGAAAGGTACTGCAAATTCCAACAACAATAGGGCCGTATCTCCATCAAATTCAAAGTTTAGCTACCAGGATTTTAGTGAAAATCTCTTTATTAAAGAGCTCAACTCCCAGATCATCAAAAAAACACAGGAACTGGAAATACATTGCTCAAAAAACTTCTATACCTATTCCTCTATATGAAAGAATCTGAAGAATACTTATATAATTGGTTGCACTTTATTAATTGGTATTATTTGATTTATGTATGAACAGAGGCATACACGTTTTTCTTTATATAAAATTGCTTATAAGAAACTCAACTCTCAGATCGCCAAAAAATTAAGAAACTCCAATACTAAGAACATTTGATTTGATAAAGGAAACCCGTGACATATTTCTTTTTTGTTTTGACTTGTTTCCTGTGTCATATTACTTGGAATGTATTTGAGTTACATGTAAACATTGGAAAGGCTTGAATAAACCTTGTTCGAAATGTTTAGGAGGGCACAACAGGCAGTGATCATGAAGATTGCTATGAACCTTTTACGAAATTCGTAAGAAACTCTGTGTACTTAAAATCTAATAATTTTAAGAATCTTTCAGTACTTGCCTCAATTCTTAGTTTCTTATGAAAAATACGCGTCTTTTCATAATACTGGCTATCAAATGTCTGCGTAAACATTGGAATTCCCCAAAGACGAAGAACGAAGAAAGAATTTTAAGAATCCCTTAGCACTTAAAACCTGACAAATTTAAGAATTTTCAACATTGTGCCAACCTCTTGGTTTCTGATAAAAATGCATTCATGCCTTTCAAAACTTTTTGAAACATACTGCCACATAAAATTTACAGACACGAAGATGTGTTTTAACGTCTGCACTTGAATTCAAAACCATAGAAACACAAACATCAAACAACTTCAGAATCTCACGTGTTTAGGACCGTCATGTTTCGAGTAGCTCAAGATCACGAATACAAACAGCAACGAGAAATATTGTAAAATCCTACATGTCTAAAATAAAGATCGCCGGTAACTCGAAACAAAAATAAACCACATTCTTTAGTTAAACCAGTATCGAAATGGAAACATACACATACTGCAAAATCAAATATGGGACTGTAGAAATTCCTTCATAGTAGACGCTTTACAACGTTGTTCCCTTCACTCACCAAAAACAGTCATTTTGCCGTCCATCGTTTCTTGATTTTCCAAAGTTTCAAGTAAAGATTCCAAGCAAAGTACACTGTATGAAAGAATTCCTTACACCAAGAACAACCTGAGTCTTACTCTAACTAATGAGCTAATGGGTCGATGCTGCTTGATTTTCAAGAAATTTTTCTGCTTCTCTCATCTGTATTTACTTTTCGGCAGGTTCCGAGCTTCCTTCAAGAATCTCCAGGCTAAACTTCACACTACGGGATTAACTTCTTTACTGCCCCCTATACATAGAGAACGTGTCTGCATAGTTCAATATAAATGTTCTATGAATCACATTTACCTCTTGAAAATTTTCTGGAAAATGCCTCTCAAAGGGTTGCGAAAATGTACAAGGGAAGACTCAATTAATATTAAACCCTCAGATGTGAAGTACTCAGGAAAAAACTCAGTATATCAGATTTGTACATTCATTGGCTAATATTGTCCTATCTAGAAGCTCGGTTTGACTTAGCAGTTCACACTCGTTAACTACCATAACGGAAACAGCATTGCCTCATTGTTTTAAAGACAGCGAAATATCAAACACGACTAAAAGTCGTTGACACAGGGGTTGTCATCAAAGGGGTCTTGACAGTAATGTTTAGCTGCCCAGTCATCCACACAAAGGCATTAAAGGGCAATTGATTGATGGTAACATATAAGATTATACTGCTCTGAATGGTATATCGCATTTTTTCCAAACATTTTTTGTGTTTTCCAGGCAAATCGCATATTCAATAGGTGATCGGAGGATAGTGACGTCATAATAGCAAAGAGCGTGCTTTTCTGACGTAATGTTCAACGAAAACGAGGCTGCCCTATTGCTCTCTTGCCTCTAAATCGCTACTGGCCTCTTTATCGTGTTTTGATGAAAAAACGGGCGACGAAGCGTGGCCAAAATTCGCAGGATGCTTGAATAATTTACAGCTTGACCAACATCAGCATATGTAAAGAGATTCAAAATTCACAGCAACAGTTGGGAAGTTGGTTTATATGTATTAATCATACCAACCAAGGGTTTGTCCTTTCAGAAATACCCCATTCACACTTACAAGTACAACCGGTTTAAACTAAACCAAGTTATCGAATGAAGTCTTCTGATTGAACAATCCAACAAATCGAGTGCGTTTGATTGGCTAAAATTAAACCTGGTTCAGATAACGCCGGTTTAACTGTGTCAGTGTGAATGGAGAGCCAATCATCTTATGCTTACTTTAGAACTTCCAATTTCATAATCGGTGACACCACATTCATCAAGAACTTTCTCCACGTTTTCTTTATTGCATGCAACACTTGATACCAAAGGATAACAGATGAACTTATACCTGTTGAAAGGAATCACTTTTATGTTAAGTAGGCATAGTACAGTAAATCCCCGCATATAAGAACCTACCAAAATAAGAACCCAGAGGCTGTTTTTCCTACATTATGTACCTTGCAATTAAGAACCTGTTTCAGTTTGATGAAACAGAGGTTCTCATTGCAGGGGCTGCAAAGTTTATCTTTGATTGCTGTTACTAAGTTCATTTTGGTCCCACTTAGCTTTTAAAGTTAGATTCTCCTCCCCCATTAGTTATTAGGTCCACAAGGACTCTCCCAAAACAAATAATAGGGCTGAACATCTATGCAAGAATCTGAAAGGGCCTACCTGAGGCACCTCTCAAATAAGAACCTTTATACCTTGAAATTAGTCCTAGTATCTTTGAAATAAGAACCAATTTCAGCCTGGCTCTCAAAAAAGTAGGTTCTCATATGCGGGGATTTACTGCAGGCACGCATTTAAATGAAGTCAAAGTGAAATAGAGACAGCTGGGACAACAGGCTACAGGAAGTATCTCTTACCCTTTTTGAAAATCATGCACATCTAATCTGGTCCTTATAAAGTACAGAGATGTTATGGAGATCGTTACAACTAAACTTAACATGAAAGTGTCTTCGTCTTTATGGCCACTTTATTGGCCTCTTGCTCAAAGTTAACACAAGTAAATTTGGGAAAATCAAAGGCCGTAAAATATTGAATTAGGAAAGTGCTTGAAAAGTTTTGGGAGAGAAAATGAAAGGGACATTGAAAACAATACATTGCTCGAGTCATTCTCCCGGGTTTCGGAAAAGAAATTTATGAAAAGTGAGTTAGCAAGCCTTGCTTGCAAGCCGTAGTTTTACAGTGGTACTGAGACTGTACATGTTCCATAGATAACGTAAGGGTAAGTTCTTTGACACACTATATAATGTGGTACGGCAGTCTGAGCGAGCTTTCCATAGTGTGCGTTTTATCATTCATCAAGAAACAAATTCATATTACTCTTCTTTTTCACAAATCAATCCAATTTTTACTGGTGCCAATGTTCTGTGGTACACTACAACATAACTTCACTAGTAAGATACTTCATAGACTTGCGGTCAAACGAACTTTGACGAAATAGACTTAGGGTAAGTCTAGATACTTCCGTACATGAAACCAAATTATGTGAGACCTTTAACAAATAAAAACTAGCAATGGTAAATGCAAAGGTGCCCCTCGCCTCTTTCGACAATAGACCGTTTAGTTCTGAAAAGAACTTAGAAAGCAATTTGAACGGTTGGAAGGATGGAGACTGTATCCTGTTTTTGAATTTCAAAGATGCCGAATTTTGCAGCACTTAACAGCAAAATATTTTGCAAACTATTGAGCAATGAGGAGAACCTGTCTGACCAGTTTTAAGTCCAGATGTGCTCACTGAACTTAATTTCTTTGTCTCCTCTGAAGTCTGATTGGCCAATAAAACAATGGTGTTGTAAATTTGGGAAAAGTTGGTTTTGGAACTTTTATCTGATGGCAGATCGGCTAAAAGCTCTGGAGATTTTGAGTCTACAGCACCCTTTGTTCCTTTATACGCGCGTTGTTGTAAGAAGGCCCTTCTTGGGTGCGGGGGAATGAAAAAATTGGCAGTGAACCCAACCTCGTGGATTCTACTGTATCTGGTATACGGTACAACTTACCTCTCTAGGAACTGCTTATAAGTGAGCCTAACTGGGTAACCATGCTCTCGAACCCTCAGTGTTTCATGCAAACAAAATCCTTGAATCTGTTTCAGCATAACTTGATCATCAAATTTGTTTGCTTCTTCGGTATTATTTGACTTGATACATCTGGAAAAGCAGTTGAATTTCATCACTCCAATAATCTAGCATTTAGTACAAACACATCAAAATACATGTCAACCGTTTGGCATGGGGCCCTAAGAGTGCGTGAAAAACCAATCGGAACTTTCTAAGACCGCAAATTGCTCGGTGATGCAGCCAAAGAGAGAAAGTTGCTTTATTGGCCCCCAGAGATTGGGTGTGCTTACCACTATGGCCTTGCAAACCACAAATACGGAAATGGCTGGTTAACAAAAGAGGTGAGATCATTTTTGAAAGTATGACATGTTTTTCTTGTGTTCTTGCATACACCACTTTAATTTAGAGCCTCGTTTTGAAAATTACTCTGAATTCTTTAACATGAAAGTTTAGAGACCAACTTTGAATTTAGCACCCAAACTGCAGACTAACCAAAAATTTTCATGTTGCTCCTCTGGAGTGTGCAAGATTAAATAAGCACCCCCCAGGGGGGAGGGCTTAACAGAGCTTTTACGGTAGTTGTAAAAGTATTTGCTTCACGCATGGCCAACAAATAAGGGAAGCAGTTAGTGACAACAAATCAACAGCTGGCAAAGAAGAAACTTCATTGATTTTCACTTGCTTACTCGTTGTCCCAGAAGCAAAATATTTTTTCTAGCCCTGCTCAATGCATTCTTCGCGGGTTTCATTGCTGCCTGATTTCATATTTGCATAAAAAATTCAACAACTTATTCTAATAAGGAGCCCAAGGTAAAGGCTCCGTATTTGACCTAAGCCTTATTGGTTTCAGCTACAGAGCAAGCTTTACTTTGCTATTAGCAGGCGCTACATCTTTTACGTAATTTTAGTATATATACACTGACAGACTTAAAATGTTTCATTCATAAAATACTAAAACTTGTATTACCTTATAAAGTGTGGCTGGCTCTGCAGAATCTTCTCCATCAACTCAACTAATGAGTTCTAAGAAAAAAGAAATGGATAGAAGCAAAAAATACTTGCAGCAAGGACGTTCTATTGGAACCAAGAAATCATATCTTTCTGAGTTCATTCGGGAAATGCAGATGTCCAAAGCCTTCTCAATAGTGCTGTTCCTTCTATATTTCTACTTAGCATCAGAAGGCAGTCTTAGGACGCTGAGAATCTGCAGGGTGTCAAATAACATCGTGCCCCTTTGTGTAGCTGCTGTGGAGGAGTTGTAGATTCAGTCATCTCGGTTTTTACACAGCTGCATAGGTCAGGCTTCAACTTAGAGTTTGAGACCTTGTATGAGTCAGTCTATCAAGTAATTGCTACCTTATGGCAGAGAAAAGGCAAAATGAGTAGTTTCTTCAAGAGCAACACTTCTGTTGTTCGCCAGCAATGGCAAAATCAAGTAAGTTTTCAAAGGTAACGTTCTAGCGTCGTATTAAAATTCTTGCTAAATCTTTAAAGGGTTAGTTGTGTTGTCTATTCATAAGAAAGCACTTTCGACCTTTAAAGAAATTAAATGAAAATTGTAATATGATGCCAGAAACCTATCTTTGAAAATTTACTTTATTTTGACATTGCTGAAGAACAACAGAAGTGCTGTTTTTGAAGCAACTAATTTTGCCTTTTCTCTACCATAAATCAGCAACAACATGTCAGATTGACTCAAACAAGGTCTCAAACTCTAAGTTGAAGCCTGCCCTATGAAATTGCGTAAAAATCAAGATAATTGAATCTACAGCTCCTCCACAGCAGCCGCACAAACGGAGCATAATTTACTTTAGGACAACCTGTAAGCTTATCGATGCAGCGCAGTGCCACGGTCCTTCCTCTTGATGTGACCACAACACACATCATGCGATTTCTTTAGCTTGATATCAATTACAAAGAGCTATCAACTCTCCTCACTCTACGTAGCAGATTCGACACGGCATGGGCTTGAACCATCAACCTTTGGATTGATAGTCAAGTGTGCTACCACTAAGCTATGTCACTCGTACCGCAAAACTGTCAACTGCCCACATTAATGTAGAACTTCCACCCACAATACCCCCAGAGTACTGATACCATATTGTACGATGAAATAATTTTTATACAAGGTGCTTACCCTAAACTGTGTTCCGGTTGTAAAGTTAGGCTTTTGCTTTCGTCGGGCAGCTGTAGCACTAGTTTCACTCGTTTTTCTGAAACGAAAATGAAATATTAATAATAGCTTATACAAGGCTTTATTCCTTTACCGTATTCAAGGTTGGCTTCAATCTATCCAAAATGCCAATTAACGCCAACCAAAACCAAAATACATGTCACTAGTAAATTTAATCCAGATTCCAAGAACGGATAACATCTGTAATCAATCTAAAAACATAAAAGCCCTAAATTATCAAGATACAGTTTACATAGGGATCGTCTTCAAATTATCGTATAGGTTTTATACGAATTCATACGAATTCAATCGTATGCGTGAAAGGTGTCATTCGATTTAATTCGTATAGCTGCACAGGAGATAAGAATTGTATACGAATTGTTTGATTTCTATACGAATTATGATACGAATTTGATAAGAATTTGATACGATTTTGATACGAATTGTGTATACGAATTGCTTATATGATTTTGATACGAATTCTATTCTATTTACGAATTGCTTATAAGAATTTGATACAAATTGCATACGAATCACATACGAATGGTATAGGAATTTATCCGAATTCTAAAAGGCGACGATACGAATTAATTCGTATGCGGCTTTTAGAATAATCGTATCAATATCGTATAATACTACGAATTCCCTTTACGAATTTGATACGAATATTTGGAGACGATTCCATAGTCACCCTCATCAAAAGGGCAAATCACCTCCAAATGATAGTCAAACTCTAAAAAGAATATAAGTTCGAAACTCCCAGGTGAACTGAATTAAAAGCCATGTCTTTGCCTCTACAGTAAAAGCTATATTAAGACCCGGAGGGATTATCCAATTTTGGACTCTCCAGTGGGAGCTTAAATGGGTGGGGTTATTAGAAAGGGGGCTTATTCACAACTTCAAATGACTAAATTTGGCCAATTCAACATACAATTTTACGAGACGCCAAACTATATCAAAATCAACATACAACCTTGCTTCACTTATCAAATGGCAAATCTTTGGTAGCCTCTGGAATTTGACACAAGTTTAATGGTGAGCGGGCTTCATAAATTTTGGCACACAGGGAAGGGGCTTATTGGAGGGAAGGCATAATACAAGGGGTCAGATAGAGCTATTACAGTAATTTATGATAGATTGTGAATCTTTAAAATGTGTTCCTTATCAAAAAACAGTTATGATCTTTTCAGTTGCTAAAAGTTCATCTTAAATGGGATCAAATGTTAGGTCGAGGGAGACATCATAAAGTAGCAATGAATGTATCAGCCAAAACAGTTTCAAATACGAGGCCTCTTTACATTTACATCCATTTCAAGTCAGGTTGTCAGTCCCTTGATAAAAGATCTTTTGATTTCTTTTGCATATTTTATACCATGAAAATAAAAGGTTTTACTAGTAATTTGTTTACAACTTGTACCATAAAACTTGCTCCATGAATGCAAAAAGTAGCATAATACTGAAATTTCCCCCAAGGGTATGGTCACATGACTTGAAATGGGTAAAACTAACCATTGCTGAGTTTTCTATCAAGTCATAGTTTGTTTTTCTACACTAATCTGATTTCAAATATCTACGATTATTACCTTTTCCTTGGTGTTTGCTTTGAGTCTTTGGAGCCATCTTTTGACGGGCTAAGAACAAAAAGTTACAGACGATCAAATCATTACTCAAAGAGTTAACACATAATGACATAAAAGGCTCTGGGATCTAAAAGGGCATATACCAATTACTTCCTTTTCCCAATAAAGCTCGTTTATTTGAATGATAACTAAGAGAGGCTGCAGGCTCTAAATACCTGCATGCTGTCGCGCAGAGCTCCTTACTTCATTATCACCATGTCTGAACCAAAATCATAAACAAATTAGTACTTTCAAGCCTCTGCAATAACTGTTCACTCCTTGGATAAGAGACAGCGTGTCTCCCAAGAGCATGTCTTTCTAGCAAATATTCAGCTCAAATCTTTGAACAGGTTTTCTCCAGGAGCATTAGTAAACAAATATATAAAATATACCATTTGAAAGAAACAAAGGGTTGGAAGTGGAAAGTTAACGAAACGAACTGCTCCTCTTAGTGGCGTTAAACATAGCTTTGCTGGACATCCCTTAGTGTTTCCTTTGAAACACTGCCTATCGCTTATGAAGAGACTCTCACATTTAATACAAGCCCCTAACATGTTTATTCAATCCTTTCCCAGCTAACGCTGGCAGCTTAGGCTGCTCTATAAAATTCGAAGATATTGCATATACACGAAAACTGTTTGCACCCCAGTGAGCTATTGTCACAGAATTAAGAGATTACTTATTTGAAAGGGTAGAATTCCCCTGAGATCTAGCGAGAACAAAATGACAGTTGCTGATGAGCAGAGAAAAGAGCAGTCAACTGTCTGAAGAGAAAGAGGCATATCTTTTGTGTCCATGAAAAGGAAAACGTTCCTAAATGGGTCCTATCAAGCTGCAAATCAGAGCTGCAGGACTGCTGAGAAAAGTAAAGTCAAATGTCTGAATAGGATCATAATATGTATAGGCATACTAAAGATCTATTGTGCCAAAGAAAAGGAGCCACTCGCCTTTAAGTCGTAAAGAAACTTGACCTGGATGAAAGTGAATGAGCCTGAGGCATGATAAGATTGGAACGAACAACATGGAGTATCATAAGATCAAAACACGATCTTTTTGCCCTGCAAGTGCAAGTTCATATTGATCACTGTTTCCCATCCTGTCAGTATTTGCTATGATCAAACTATTTTGAAAATCAACAAGTTTCAGGCTAATAAAATCCGAAATAATAGTAATGCTATCAAGATGGACTCTCTATATCGAATCACAGTGCCAGTTATCAAATCTTGATTCAAATCGAAAATTTCTACGGTTCGTCCGATGTTGATCCGTTTTCGTGGCACACGGGTAATTGATAAAGGCAGCGCAAAGTTTGCTTCAGTTGAGTTTCAAATGTTGTTAATGACAATCAATAATTGTCTCGGTTTTACTCTCCGTTCTATATTCTTTATTCAGCAAAATGTAAAAAAGTTACTTTATAATTACCTGGTAATATTGCGAGAGCCTAAAGTCAACAGTTGCGGGCGGGCTGGTACAGGAACAACGAGCATAAAGTATAAATTTCTTAGAACATTACACGAAGATTTACACATGAACAAAGCAAAAAGCCTTGAATATTGCAGCACTACGTTTCAGGAATATCCCTTCATCGGTAAAAATGAAGTGGAATACCATCAGGCAGACCTCACCAATTTTTTTTGTTCCTGCGAGCGCAAAATTTCTACAAAATGTACTTGCAAATTTCTGCAACGCCTATCATCTATAACTTAAAATCTTTCTGTGCATCACATGAAGCAAACTTCGATAAAGTGAGGGAAGCTTTGGTCCTAAAAGTTAGATAGTGAAATATGCAAGAAATACTACTTGAGACGTCACAAAAACTCTTGGACTTGTAAATACAGTTCATCGTCTGGTACGCTCACTACGTTCAACCTCGACGCAATCTTTTTAAAGTTTTCAATGAATAAATAAATGTTCTTCAAGAGCTGTGATACGTAAGGAACTGTTTTCCATGTGAGGCGTTGAAAGATTAGACTGAGGTCAATATCACTAATGCTTTCAATACACCACTTTAATGAACAGCCTCGTTTTGGAAATTATTCAAAATTCTTTCATATGAAATTTTAGACGCCAAATTCGGATTTAGCACCCAAACTTTAGTCTAACCCTAAGTTTTCATGTTGCTAGCGGTTGTAGTGCTAATTTTACGGCGATGTAAAGTTTGAAAATCTATAAGGGTTTTGACCGTGAAAATGACTCGGGGTGTAAAGTTTCACCCCGAACGACTTTTCACGGTCAAATCCCTTATAAATCTCTGAACTTTACATCGTCATAAAATCAACATCACAATTGTCAGCAGTTTAAAAACGTGTAGCCAGACTAAAGTTTGGGTGCTAAATCCGAATCTGGGCTCGAAATTTTTATATTAACAATAGGAAGAGATTTTGACAAATTTCCAAAACGAGGCTGCTTAATTAAAGTGGTGTAAACTCTTGACCTTTCAAACCATTCTATCACAATGAACCAACCACATTTGATAAAACTAACATCATGATGGTTGTTTCCCAGTTCCTACTAATTAATCGCTAAAAACTTTAGAAAACATCCTTTCCGAAATGTGCATGCGGATATTCACTGTATCTAAAAATGTTTCTGCGAGTGGCGCTCGTGTACTTTGGTGATGCCTGCCACCAGGTCGTTAAATTTCTTTTTTATCAATTTCCAAATTTCCTTTTAAAATTCCTTACTCTATAATGAAAGAGCCAGTTTTCGTTATTGACCCTTGGAATAATGAGCTGACAACACTGTTACTAGAATCTGAAAAAGAAAATGTCCTTTGAGATCAAACTGAAGTAATAAAGTACTCAAAACAAAGTGAGGTCGTGGAATCGATACTCCATCTTCTTAAGAAAGTAATTGGTAAGATCTTTGAAACAGCCAGGTGACCCAATTAAAGTGAACCATTTTGAAAAATCACAAGAAATTGCTTGTGTTACCATTTTATATTCCTTTACTTGTACAAAGGACCAATTCAATTCAATATTCAGTTTCCCCAGATAAGAGACAACAAAATTAAGGCATTAAGAAATAAGCTTTGTGTAACAGTACTTTACAAAGTATCTATTTAATCGATAAATAAACAAATAACGCATTGCTAATTGTTCTACAAACAGAGCTTTGTTTCATACAACGTTTCGGGCTTACACCCACAATCAAGTATTGACTTTGGCCTTAAGAAGAGAAACGTCGTATTAAACAAAGCTCTACTTGATAATGGGTATCCACTTAACAAGGGCAGATTTTGTAATACAATAGCATATATTGGTTTGGTTCACACCTCAATTCAAAGCAATTAGCGAATGTAAACAAAAGAAATTCTCTCAGGCAGTAAATCAAAACAAAACAGAGCCGCAACGTTGCCCTGAAACCAGTACGGAAAACTCGCGCTTGGTGCGGCCGAAGGGAGGTTTTTAAGAGAAGTTGGGTGCTTATAACAAAAGAAGAAGGGTAAATCTAAAGTTCTGTCTCGCAGATTTTGTTTCCTTGATTCAGGAGCTGAGGAATAGCTGCTGAAATTTGAGCAATAAATATCCAGGAATTGTAATGGGCTCTGCTCGGCTTCTGAATCACGTAAACAAAATCCGCGAGACAGAACTTTAGATTTACCCTTCTTCTTTTGTTATAAGCACCCAACTTCTCTTAAAAACCTCCCTTCGGCCGCACCAAGCGCGAGTTTTCCGTACTGGTTTCAGGGCAACGTTGCGGGTCTGTTTTGTTTTGATTTACTGCCTGAGAGAATTTCTTTTGTCTGCATTCGCTAATCGCTTTGAATTGAGGTGTGAACCAAACCAATAGATGCTATTGTATTACAAAATCTGCCCTTGTTCATCCACTTGAGAAGCCCGAAACGTATCAACCAAAGCTCTGTTCGTAGCACAATTAGCAATACTTTATTTGTTGATTTATCAATGAAACATTGTGCAAAACGCATAAAATAAGACTGTTTAAGCATTTATATCTATTTAATTGTTAGCAAAGGAAGTTCATCTTGCGATATTTCATGAGTTGTTGAGTCGGACATCACATAAAACATTTTTCAAGGATATATGAAACCAATTTAGTGGAAGTTAGGGACAAACTTCAATTTGATAATCATTTCTCGTGATCTTGCTAAAACCAGGGCGCTTGTAAAAGAGCACGATTTCCCGCAACTTCAAAGCAATTTCAAAAATTTGCATTATACCAAAATTCTGGAAATGGATATAAAGAAATTTCACCAAAGACAAAATTATCAAATAGTGGTAATTTCCTAGCCTCACGACATAGTCCCAGATATCGCAACAACAACAACAATAATAACAACAACGACAACATTTTTTATTTTTGCTCAATCTGGGCCTTATGGACTTTGATATAAAATTTTGAGACGGAGATGAATACGTTTACGTGTGCCCTCTGGAATGAGGCTGCTGTGTAGTCTCAGAAGCAAGGCAAGCGACCTTCGACAGTTGGGAATTCTCAATGCTGCGGTGAAGTTCATGGAAGCAAATTGGCCTTAAAAATGAGGAACACCTGGTTAACAGTGAAAGGTTTGTTGATTCTTGTATTATTGAGGAAACATTTGTATGGATACTTGTGGCTTTTGTTCACGGCTAATATCACTGAAAGCTTGAAATCTGAGCTGCTTTGACATTGGAGTTTCGAGCCGGCAACTTAGGCCCATCCACCATTGCCTGGAGTTCGTACAGTGTTGCTATGGTTTCCATATCAAGTTATGAAATCGATAGGGGAAAACTTCATCCCAAATCTCAGTGTCAAAGTCCATGAGGCGTAGTTGGAGCGTCCATCAGTCTATCAATATCGATCACTACGAACATGTCATCAGGCTAGTAATTTCCCATAAAGTTAGACTCCTTTTCCAGTTAGCAGCCTCTACTTCTTATCTACCAAATTTAGTCATTTAAGTTTACAACTTACGATCCTTCTTTTTCTATTGTGTATTGAGAATAACATTGAAAAGCACAGCCTATAGACAGCTAAATCACAACATTTGGACTGGCCAGTAATTACTATCAAACAATATTGTTTGAATGTGCAAAATAATGCATACCTTTTAGGCAATCAATGATGTGATTACTAAGAGAGGCTCTGTTCTTTTGTAGAAAGCCGTCCACAAAATAATGAACCTAGTATAAAAATAAAACGGTCTTTCAAAATACTTTCTAACGCATTCTAAAAGCAGATAAGTCAACCAGTGTACATCTTGTATCCATATCATGCAGAGTTACAGGAGAAGTACTGTCATAAAGCTTATTTGCCCATAAACCATGGGATCCAATGTTGCAAGCTCAATGGCCATTTTCTTCTGTGGTACAAAATGGGGCTTGTTTGTACTGTAATGCAATCTCATTGTTTTAGGAGCCAACCAGTTGCATGGTAGATTCCTTCCAGGTAGCTCCTTCGTTTTCACATTAAGATATAGTTAATGAGTACCCCTCCCCCAATACAGAACATCTGAGCAAAATTTCTCCACCTTGCCGCGTTCCAATCCTTCCATACTACATATGTAAAATATCTTTCTTCTTGCTACATATTTGAACATAACAGTGACAACCGTAGTAACACTGAAGAAAAGAATGTTTATGTGGAAATTAAATTTTCAGTGCACGCTCCTGTCAAACAAATAAGCACTCAATTAAGCTTAGTCCAAACTTGGGTAAAATCGAGACAGAATTGGGATAACGCACTCTGCAAGCATTTCAAACAAGATATTTAAGGCCCCGTTTACACGGGATCGGATCCAAATGGATCCGTACCCAAAGTGTAACGGATAGGCCTTGCGTTTACACGGGACTCGACGGATCCGAACCCATTTGGATCTGCTATCCGTACCCAAACGGGATCACTTTCGAAGGTGATCCCGTTTGGATCCGATCCCAAAAGGGTCTCGTGTAAAAGGGTGGGATCGGATCCAAACTGGTACGGATAGGAAGTGACACGATTAAACTGAAAATCCTTTCTTGAAATTTCAAAGAGGGGAATCAGAGATGAGACAGAGTCTATTAGAGTGAAAAATTTCAATGGATCTGATTAAAATAGGAGAAAAGGTTTACTAGAGCGCTGCTGAGAATCCATAAAATCCAAATGGATCCGATCCCGTGTACACGCGAACAGTTCTGGATCCGAACCCGTGTAAACGCCGCTCAAAAAGTGGATCGGATCCAAATGGATTAAGACTTATCGTTTAAAAATGGAATCAGATCTTGTTGATTCCATCCAAGTAAGTAAAAACATCCTCGACAGCATTGGCATGGCAGTATCTCACGTTGAGGCACCAATGATATCCACGTTTTCATGGTCACATCTCAACTGCATTACACACGCGGTTTCGCCCTATCGTTTGAAAAATCAAATGGTTTGAACTAAACGGGCCCATACCACTTGATCAATTTGAGGCATTGCTAGAAGTTGACTCACCTTGCCATTAAAATGAGTGATTGCAAACATGGGTCGTTTACTGCTAACATTTGAATAATTATCATGGTCAACACAGTTTGCATTGAATTTAGAAACCAAAGTATTATCATCAGCATTTGGATATCTGCTTTCTTCATCTAATAATGCAAATAATCCTGTTGATTTCTGCAAAAACAAAGAAAGATGACTGTCAAGTGGCAGTTGGAGAATGCAACCATAGGTTTCAAAATCTTTGAAATGTTTGTATAACAAGGACAGGTTTTGTAACACAATAGCAACAGTTAGTTGTTAGTTGTTCGATCACTGACACTTCTCGTGTTGGCATGTAATTTGAAACAGACACTAATTTTTATCTCTATGGTAAATTGGCTTCGGATTAGTCATAGGCTCTTTGCTCCTCGGGGTATCGTTTCTTGTAGTATTGTATAGTCGTATAGTAATTTTGTAGAGTAGTGTAGTTTGTAAATTTATATTGTAATTTTTTAGTGGATATATAAAAATAGCAACAGTAGCTGTAATTGACAACTCAATTCAAAGCGATTAATGACTACAGACAAAGGAAATTCTCTCAACCAGTAAATCAAAACAAACAAGGTCGCAAACGTTGCCCAAACCTATCAGGGCAAACTCTTGCCTCGTGCAAGCGAAAGGTGGTTTTAGGGTTAATTATGTGCTTATAATGAAAGAAGAAGAGTAAATATAAAGTTGTGTCTCGCGGATTTTGTTTATTTGATTCAGGAGCCAAACAGAAGGCATTATGATTCTCGGGTATTTAGGGCTTAAAAGGAAACAATTGCCACGCAGTTCCCGAATAAAAAAAATAGAATCTGGGAGACAGAACTTGGAGTTTGCCCTACTGGTTTCGGAGCAATGTTCCTGAAAAGTCAAACGGTAGGACTTTTGGATCAAAAGCTATTCAGTTTAAAAAAAGTCAAAAATATACTCCATCCTTTCCACCCCGACTTACAGAGTTGAAACCTGTCCTGAGAACATAAAAAGAGGCACACAATGGTCTGTCGAAGATACAAATGACGTGGTCGAAAGCTTGTAGCTTTGATTCAAAATGAACCTCAAATAATTTGAAGCGACAGCATATAATGTTATTCCATTTTTCAAGGTTGACTGTTCATAATTCAATGAGCCTACATCAACGTCAGAAACGACAAAAAGATAAACAGAAGCACGTTACGTAATGCGCCAGCATTATGAGCTCCAACCAAAAAGTGCCTCAAATCTACCTCAGCTATCATAAGCGACACACAAAAACTCAGAAAAGAAATGTTGCATATTGTCAATATAAACAGGAATAGCTCTACAAAGATCTCCTATAGGTGATGCAGTCATCAAAGCCGATCTTGCGTTCTTCGACAGCACTTGTAAAATGACAAAAGAGCATTAAATATTTGTTCGCAAAGTGAAGCTAAACAACAAAACTAGCAAACGTTTGGGGATCTCCTTCTGTTGCAGTTCATCTCACGTCTTCTGGGTGCCCCATGCCAGGATACAACAGGCACAGTTGGCCTAAATTAGCTTCAACTAGCTAGAAATCCTTCATGCCAACTTAAAATGGATAAAAACAACAGCAAAAATAACAACAATGTCACAACTAGCACGAAAGATATGGTCTATCAGAGTATCAGAGCGATCAATGTTCATTACAGTATTACCTCGCCACTAAGAAACTGACTTATTAGTTTAAGTAATAAGTAACGGCAGCCTGCCAGATGGCACCACATCTACCCTGATATAAGAAACTCATCAGCATGAAAATTTAAATTGGGCTTCTTAAAAACAACTTTGATTTGAGAAATTGTATATTTCAAACACTTCGTAATACAAAACTTATTATGAGTATATGTTTACATAGGAGAGCATTATCAAATCAAAGATTAATTGAATTTGAATAGTCACTGTCCAGCACTTGGTTCAATAAGCAAATTTAATGGTTCTTTTCAAACATACATGCAAATTTGGTGAGTTTCTAGCTGTAATCATAAGAAATTATTTTGTCCATTAATAAGAAACCAAGCAGCATGGTTTTACAAAATGAGTTTCTTCGTGACGGGGTAACACTCTGTACGTGAATCTGAAAGTAAAAGCTTCGACGATACGATACTAAAAAATGAAACTTACTTCAAGGAGAAGGTTAATGATATTCTTGTTATCAGGATAATCCAAAGCCAAGCCGTCAATTCCTTCTTGTTCGTATTCAAGCTAAAAGCAGAAATTCATATTTGAATTTTGAGGGTATACAAGTAGTGTCAAAACGTTTTGATAAGTATATTCTAACATGGATTTTTCAATATCTAAATCTTGGACTTGTCAAAAACATGGATTTTTCAGCATTTACATTACTTGGATTCGTCGAATAATTTGTTTCTACTTGCTCAGTCATCTCATCATGCCATCCTGAGGTCACATTGAAACTGTTCATCGTGACACTTGCAATTAAATCTATCTTCTGGCTGCGATTTTTTGAACGTATCCAAGTGAATTCTCAAAGGACACTACAAGCTAAACTTCCAATATCCAAAATTCTCTCTCAATAGTGCGGGCAAATAGAACCAGATACATAGCAAATGAAAATGTTTTCAAACTGGTATCAAGCAATTAATATAGATCACTGCAGCAAGCCTTTATCTGACTTTGATTTGGGGAATTTGGAAATCGGTTTAGCTCATGACAAATTGTTCACGGTAACACCAAGAAATTTCCCTTGTTCTCGTAAAACCTAATCTAAGTTGACCCTCTTTTTCAATAGTCCCTTCAGTATTTCGATTATTCTAAACCCCAGCCAACTACGGGGTGAGCCAAAAAAACGTTTACACGTTTGGCGGGCTATGGAATAAAATATTTGTGGCCAATATTTAAGAATGAAGTGTCAATCCTTAATCAGTCCAATGCTAACTTAGACGAGAAATTTTGTTGGATAAATTACACATCTTTAAGACCTAGCAATTAGACAAATGCATGTAATGGGTTTGTATGGGAATCGAGAATTTCATGTTCCATTCTGGTCCATGATTTATGTGGCATTGACGCTTAAATTCAATGACATTGTCCATTTCAGAAATAGAATTCCATTTCAATAGCAAGTACACCATAGACCAGAATGGAATGTGGAAGTCTCGTTCCCAAACATGCCTCTTACCAGCATTTTCCTAATTACTGGGCCTAAATGATGAGTAAAATTTTCTCATAAAGTTAGCACCTGACTGAACAATGACCACATACTTTTATTCTATTGACTACCAAATGCGTCAACTATTTTGAATCATGGGCTATAATTTTTGGATATATGATCTAAAAACTCATCAGCAGGTGCTTCAAGGACTTAATACTGCAAGGAATATACAGACTGGGCTACCATGCTTAAATAACTGATGATATGATATGATATGATATGATATGATATGATATGATATGATATGATATGATATGATATGATATGATATGATATGATATGATATGATATGATATGATATGATATGATATGATATGATATGATATGATATGATATGATATGATATATGATATGATATGATATGATATGATATGATATGATATGATATGATATGATATGATATGATATGATATGATATGATATGATATGATATGATATGATATGATATGATATGATATGATATGATATGATATGATATGATATGATATGATATGATATATGATATATGACTTTTTGCCAGCACAATCGCATAACGATAGGCTTATTAAGGGAAAAGAACGGGCCGATATCCAACAGTACGTTTCTTTCTTTAAGATGGTATGGCGACCTATCTATTTACTCTTCGCTTGCAAACTAGCCAAATTTGAAAAAGAAATCTATATGCATCATCTCTTACTGCCCCTTCAATATAACATCAAAAACTGATATGTTCCGACAAAATTTGGATATATAGTTTATCAATACCGGTTCTGGTTCGCAAGGAAGTTCTGCATAACTGCTAATGCTATTTACATACCTTTTCCCACGCAAACACATGCTGAACAAAGAAGAAATTCAGTTGTTCATTTGCAGAATTAACACACAGCTGCTCAAATGTATTCGTCTCAAATTCTTCAAATCCAAATATGTCCAGTAAACCAAGAGATGGCGCTGTGGCAGTCCTTCAAAACAGAAACATGCTAACGGTTAAATATGAACAAAGCAAACTACTTTTGACCTTCCAAGCACAGGTGATTTCACCTGACCAACAACTATACCATGACAAGTGACAAATAATCAAAATCAAAAGCTACGTTGTCTAATGCAGGTTAAAATCCAATCATATAACTGAGTTTTCAGCCCAATGGATGACTTCTATTTGTATGTGACGGGGGGGGGGCGTCAGACACAATATATTTTTGAAAAACCTAAGAATATACTAAATTTGGGACATTTTAGACCCCTAAAATATACTAAACCCAAAATTATACTGCATTTGGGATATTTTAGACCCCGAAAATATACTTTTAGCTTTATGGTACACGAAAACTAAAGGTTTTTATAGCATTTTTGACAACTGTACTGCAATATTTTTTAAGGAATGAACTTGACCCAGAGATTAGACTTGCACCGTCTGTCACTGTTTTTAAGAAAAAACTTTTGTCAATTATCCGCCCCCTGCAAAATCTATTTTCGGAATTCACGACCCAATGGGATTATCACACTTTACTCAGCTTAGAGTGGGTCTCAGCAAATTGAATTTTCACAAATTCAGGCATAATTTTAAGGATACTGTAAACCTAATGTGCCCTACGAATGATGGTGTTGAGGATACGGAGCACTTTTTGTTGCTTTGCCCATCTTTTGCAGTTCAACGACAAAACCTTCTTGCTGAAATTCTTCCACTGTTACGACCATTTGGATATGCTAATCTTTCAAATGAGGTTCTAACGCAGCTCTTATTTGTATGGTGATGAAAACCTCCCTAATGATGTTAAAAGGAATATACTCGAGCTAACATTACAATTCATCAAGGAAACCGGTCGTTTAGATTAAGCCCTTTCCAAACTCTGCTACAAACCACGAAACCACCAAGCACCCTTTCTTTGCAACAACTTTTTGTTTTGCTTATTTTTTGTTATCTATATCTTTCTTAAAGGGACATTCCGCGAAAATCAAAAGCATGCAAAGGTTTATATCGTTATCCCGATCGAAAAGCAGATTTTGTCAGCCCTCAGAAATCGTTTTCCTTTCCTCGATCGCACTTCTCAAAGGCAAGATATGGAGAAAAACTTTAGACCGACTTCAATTTTAATACCCTACTATTTTTGTGCTTCGTTGTTGGCGAACAAAGGTTGCAAAGTTTCGTTATTGTCCGCCGGTTACTCGTCGGCGAGCATTGATGGGTTTGTTGCGTGTCGCTCTTGGAATTGAGTTTGAAAATCCTGTTGTATTGGTTCATTCATGTGTCCACGATCGACTACGACCAAGAGAAATGATCGGCTTTAACGACAATTCTCGGTATCTGTCTCTGATTCAAATGCGAGGTTATGTCTGAGTTCTCGGTCTGTCGTTTGTGGCCGGTTTGAGCTTTATTTGAGGTGGAGAAATATCGGGAAATGTCGATAATGATATGAATGTTCCTTTTATATGCAAACGACGCAGTTTGCCGATATCCAGTTTTTTCCCGCGGAATGCCCTTTTAATAGTTCTGTCTGGTTTTCGTTTAAATGTTTTTCTTTTTAATTTTTCTTTTTTTAAGGCCTCGGGGTTGTCATTGTATTTTGCTCCTCTTGGTATCGTCGTCGTAGTATTGTAAAGTAGTTTAAGTAGTGTATTTAGTAATTTTGTTATGTAAATCTTTAGATGGAATATATATATATATATATATATATATATATATATATATATATATATATATATAAATATTTTGGTGAAAAACTCACCCTAGCACTCAACATGTCAAACTTTCTCATCAGCAACCCCAAAAATATACCGATTATGCACCAAACAGCGTACTCAAAGGTATACTAGACAAAGCTTTACAAACCCAAAAAGTGCATGACCCCTACCCTCCGTCACTTACTGATAGGAATACCTCTCTGGGGTTTCTAGCACCTTTGGAGTTCCAATACAATTCTCATGCGGTTTTCAAAATGCATCGATTTCATCGATAATAATTTGTGTTTATGTAAGCAATATAAGGCAAAATAAACATTTAAGAATAAGATAAATCGTACATTGATCAGAGTTTTGTGATTTAAAAAACACAGACCCAGGTACGACTGATCTCATTCCTGAATATTTATTTTACGACTGATATCATATAACACGCTCAAAGTAAGATTGTTTTGAAAATAAGGCAAATACAATGAACCTGAAATAATTCCTATTCGACATAACTATATGTTTCGAAAACAATATAAGTACTACGTATGCGAATCTGGCATCCTCCGTCATGAAACCCCCCTTCTCTGCATAAGAATGGACGGCAGGACCCCGGGAGGGGGGCAACTACCATATAGGCTGGTGCGGGATGTGCCATATTTTGGGGTGCCTTCTTTCGAGCAGAAAATAAATTTTGAGGTATCATTTTTGGTAAGATCACAAGTAGTCATAAATTTTGGGGTGTCATTTTAGCAAAAAGATTCTTTAGGGTATTGATTTTGATCAAATTTCACTTGCTTGGTTAAAATTTTGGATAGTAGTCACAATTTTTGGGTATACATTTTCAATGCCTGTAAATTTTGGAGTATCATTTTCGCGAAAACTTATAAATTTTAGGGTGTGATTTCAACGTCAAATGGCACATCCCCGTCCCCCCCCCCGCCCCTGGGGGCAGGACATCTTTCGCCTTTTGCAAGCAGCCAACACAATATGGAAGAAATGTGAGGAGTCTTGAGGCAGGCACTTTCGAATTCTTTGTGGTACAAAAAGGCTCAAACATACTTTTTCTTGTGATCAAGGCACTGTACGAAACTGTTTATTTTGAAGACAATCCAGCTGAACAGTCGTCCGTACAATTCTTTTGAGAGAAGATCTCTTCCTAAACTGGCCTTTGATACACTCTTTGCTGCCGTCATCGTTTCACCTAAGATAGAACACAAGTGAAATTAAAGTGAATAACTTTAGTTGCAAATTGAGGTATCATGGCTCATATATAGCCTATTGCATTTGATATTCAAAATTGTGCCAAAGGAAACAAAGGAGAAGAAAATGATGGTGTGTGCAGGTTTCCTTTGCCCTATTCATAACAAGCACTATATATATTTCAAGTTATTCACATTTCTTATAGATATAATACGCAAGCAAGCAAATTTTAAATCACACCTAGCGACGTAACTCACCATCCACTGTTGCTGTTAATGTTGTCAGTGCCTTTTCGAATTTCTCCTTTTCTACACCTAGCAGGATCGCAGCTACGAGGAAAGCAAATAGATTTACTACTAACAACTGCAAGCAGCAACGAAAAGAATTGTTCGAGGGAGGGCCTTCTTCGTTAAAAAAAATCAGTAATGAGGTGAAAACCTATTCGAGGGAGGGTCTTCTTTGTTAAAATTAGTACTAGGATGTGGGTCTATTCGCGAGAGGCTTACTCGGATATGGGGAACTGGACGAAGATTTGTGGTATGCTTGGTAACTTACCATTTTCGATTGAATCTATCGTGCTAACCATCAAATCAGCACTGTCGTCTTTGCTTGCGAATTTCATATTTCCAACGTTAAGAATTCCAGATAGAACTTGGAAGCAATCAGCAATTTCCTGTTGTGAGAAGATATCGGAGATTCATAAAACTGTGCACTGAACTAATAAATCTCAACTTATTTTCATTTGATTCTATAATTTTTAGACACTTTGCAGAGTTTCAGTATGATGCCCCGTTTACACTATACCGGATAGCTATCGTCGCGCCGCAACTTTCGTATCGGATAGGGGTGCTATTTACATCACACCAGAGCTATCCGATACACGACGCTCCACAAATCGGAGTGAAAATCACTTCGCTTCGTAGGTGATATGAAAATCACTCCGGCATGGTTTTGGCATGATGTAATTGGTGCTATCCGATACGTTTCGTTTTGCAACCACATTTCTTTTCTTTTAGAACAATGAGAAACAATAAAATTGAAAACAAAGGACTACGAAACAATACTGAATTGCTCCGTCGTGACGTAAACACAAGGCCTAATTGGCATGGAATTTAAGACGTAACGATAGCTATCCGGTATAATGTAAACAGTTGCCCTATCCGATAAAGGTCACTCGCAACGAGACGCGACGATAGCTATCCGGTATGGTGTAAACGGGGCCTGAATTACTGTTTTCAATCTGACATGTTCAAAACAAATTAATAGATATGATATATTAAAAATACTGGCTATAAGAACTTGATGCAAATCTGTTTAGTTAATCAAACAAAGAAAGGAATGAAGACAGAAGAAACCATTAGCTCTGGTGCAATGTCATTTCTAATTGCCGTTGGAAGGCACTGGGGCAGAATGCAACTCAATCCATACTCAAGCCATTTCAGAAGGCTGAAACGTCCATCGGGAACGACTTCTGATCAGCGCTCCTTTCAAAAGTGGCAACTTTTGATCGGTATCAAATGAACGGAGTACACGATCGTTGCTTTCTGAACATCTTGTGAACAGGTTTCGCAAGTATTCAGGTGCAAGTTAATTCAACGATTTAAGCATCAGCATTGCTGTTTCTTTTCGAAGAAAATTAGATGTCGTTGGATAGCCTAGGTTTTAGACAAGCGGGCCCACTAAAACATTACTCTCGCTATTCGTTATCAATCTCGCTGCTCTGGAGAAGTGTCGTCCATTATATGGCCAATAATTTCAATAACCCGGGACTTGTCCTTTAAGTCTCGGCCAATTTCATGATTCTATTTACATTTCTTACCTCTTTTTCGTTCGTTCACCACTGCGGCTATAAATTTTCTTCATGTGGATTGATATTTCAAAAGTCCTGTCTCTAGAGAGGAAATCTACAAAGAAACCTAAGCAAAATGGTTCCTTATTCAGACTTAAGGTCATGAAGTCTGAGTGCTGCCATTGGCTATTATTGCCGCCCATTACGCCCTTCCAGTTTACAAGGGAAGTTTCCATTCGCTTCAAGATATTGAAATGCAAAATTTATTTAAAAAACACTCAATTACATGAAAATCTTACTTAATGGCTAGAAAAATCAATGGGACCCGGTGAAAGCAAGATCATATTTAATTCATTTGCATTTTAGAAATGTACGCCAAAATTCACCAGTACTTCTACAGGGCAGAAGGCGGGATTTACATAAACTTTTGCATGCACCTCAATTGCTGAAACTCAAAATTCAACTTTTGCCTCAGTCTTTACTTTGTCTTGGTTTAGCGTGTATATGTATCTTACTTTTTTGTTTCTTTTCTTTTATTATTAATCTACCGTTGATATTTCTTAGAACATTGTAAGTGGCATTTTTAGTGAGGAATCGGTGACCATGCATCTTTCCTCTCTCCAAATGCCACAGAATCTTGCATTAACTTTGTTGTTTATAAGCTTTTGATCGATCTTTGACAAATTTACCTTCATTCGTATTGAATTCGTATTCGTATTCGTATTAAAAGTTTAAAGTAATCAATGATAAACGAATAATAGTAATCAGAGCTGCTTTTCTAATTGAAACTCTTCACCAAAGAGCAATGTAACTTGTTTGTCCGTCGGACAAAATGGGTGATATTGGAAAAAAATTCATTCTGTTTTTACCCTCATCTGCAAACTCATCTAAATCAGTATGAAGTGTTCACTTAAAATTTCCATGATCCTTTTCTCCATTATTTGGTGCTATAACCAAGTTTCTCGGTTTTTCATAAATAACCTCTGAAGATCTAATTTAGAAGTTCGAAACTACATGGGTATAACGGGCAACACCACTATACTTTGTACCTTTGAAAGCTGTCAATTTCACGTTTACTGACGTCTAAGTTAGAAGTCATAGTCAACTATCTACCCACAAAGTACCTCCACCACAGCTTGATCTTTCTCGCCACTCGACTACCATTTGCGAAAATTCCCATCTGCTTATTCCACAATACCGCCAGATTATGATATCAAAGAACAAGACCTTCTATCGTGCAACAAATTATTCTCATTTTTTCATCTTTTCTATTGTTCTGATTCTTCCCCTAAACATCAATACACAAAAGCCCAAAAGCAACATCGACATTGCTTCATTACTTTCCTATTATTATTTTATTCAAAATTAATTTCAGTTCATGAAGAACACTGCATAATAAGGTGTTACCTCAATAGTGAATCCAATATTCTTCATTGATTTGCAAACGCCTAGGTACATTCTTTTCAAGAGATTTTCATCCGCTTGTGTTTCTGCGATTGTAGCACCAAAACCAAGGTACCTATGGGACACCAATCAATTTTCAATCAACTCCTTCAATGGAATTTGAGAAATAATGTTTGCATTACAAGTGTCCAAAAAAATTGTGCCTCGTTTATTTGGCTGCTGTGGAGGAGCTGTAGATTCGATAATCTCGATGTTTGAAACCTCGAGACATCACATTAAGAGTTTTGCTAAATCCTCTGCTCATACGAGAGCACTTCCTACCTTCAAATAAGTGCAGTGAAAATTTTGATACGATGCCAGAACCCTTTCTTTGAAAATTTACTTTATTTCGACATTGCTGGAGAACAACAGAAGTGCTGTTTTTGAAATAACCACTAATTTTGCCTTTTCTCTGTCATAAATCAGCAACTACTCGTCAGATTGACTCATACAAGGTCTCAAACCCGTCTCAAACTCAAAGTTGAAGTATGACTTACGCAACTGTGTAAAATCCGAGATTATTGAATCTACAGCCCTGTATAAAATTTGAATCATTCAACAAATCATTGTTAAAAAGGCAGCAATTTAAAGTATCTCCAAGATTCCTTTTCGTTTCTCTGTCCGTCCCTTGATATTTTACGACAAGGTCTTCACGTTGGAATTCCCGTATTGTTAGCGCCATTTAGAGACAGTAATCCTTCAAAAGAGGTTTTAACGCAGCTTTTAATGTATGGTGATAAAGCCCCCCCCCCAATGAAACTGACAGAAATATACTTTGAGGTAACTCTACATTTGATCCATGAAACTGGTTCATTTGATTAAATTCATTCAAATTGGTTACAAGGATGCTTCAAAGTAACCATTCAGATTTGCAAAACTTCATAATTTCACTCTGATTTAGATTTTTCATCAAGTGGTCTATTTACTGGCACTTACCATTTTGCACTTATGATTTATACTGAACATGAAATTCATCAAAAAATTACATAGACAATGTTGAGTTCTAAGTTGCGATATCACTTGAGTCAGTTAGAAAAGGACTATATAACTTCTCGTGGGTTTCATCTTCGAATTCATCAAGACTGACATCTCTACATGGTGTTTCAGAAAAAAGCAACCCAATAATAATAGAATGTTTTCAAGAATTGATAACTATTGAATAGATGTGACGTATGATACCTGAAAGCAAAATCTATCTTCTTTCTAGTAATAACCATCTTGGACACACTGACTGAATCATTTGTCATTTTGTTGACGTTTTACTACGTATGGCCTATTTTATATGCAGGAAAATCATAGGATACTTCAATACGGAAAAACTCATCTTTGTATGAGCTTAGTTAATCACTTTTCAATCCATCCCAAGGTTCATGGGAGTAAATTTGTTTGTTTCATGCCAAACGGCATCACCTCCAGTGCCTCTAGATTTGAAAAGCTTTGACGAAATCAGTTTTAGAACTTTTTACGATAAGAAAAATGCCTTGATTTTGCTCTTACAGCGTGGTGCGTTAAAAATTGGTGACATCTAGCTTTATATCGTTCAAATGACAAACAATGACACTGATGCAACCAAACTGTATATCATTAGAAAGAAGATAGCCCCTGATTTCCACATGGCATACATTACGTTGTCAAATCTTATCTGCTGAAAATTTTCAATGATATTTGGGTTGAGTTTTTTCCGAAACACTCTGCAGTGTTTTTATTGGATGGAAGTAGAAGGCTTTGGAAACTCGTAAAAAATGATGAAAAGTCTTATACCCGGTGTCCAAGAAAAAACGCAACAGATTCTAATAATTCTACCGGCCCAGTCAAAAAATAGTTTAGGCGTTTGAAGGGCTGTGGAATAAAAAGTATTTGACCGATATTCAAAATTGAAATGTTCATCTATCAGTCAAAGGTCAACTTAGATGAGAAAATTTTGTTTGGAATTATCCCTCATCTTATAGACCCAGAAATTAGGAAAACGCTGGTAAAGGGCATATTTGGGAACAAAAATTCCATATTCCATTCTGGTCCATGATTTACCTTCTATTGACATTCAAATTCAGCATCTCAAACTGGCAATGTATACTTCAATGCCACATAAGTCATGGACCAGAATGGAATGTGGAATTCTCGATTCCCATACAAACCCCTTACAAGCATTTTGATTATTGTTGGGTCTTAAAGATGTTTGATTTTACCAAACACGGTAATGCCACGGTTGTAATTTTGCACTATGCCTTGCACTAGTTCTGGCAGCTCTGGTTTTGCCCTAACAGCAAATTATGAGTATTTCGATTTATAACTCTGCAACCAGATCACCTAAAACTCTGAAAAATATCTCGAAATTTAATCTAATTATTGTAAATTTCGAGAAAAAAAACATTTAATTTTTAATTTGAAGTAGCTTGTGTTAGAATTTTTTAAAACTGTTACGTTTTTTTGGACACCCGGTATGTACCTGTGATTTTCCATGGTGCCAAGATAGAGCTGATCTAATTCCTCTTGTGACATCCCATGAAATAGGTAGTAAAATATGTGGAAATTTCGACCTTCCTGAAAATAGATGAAAAAAAACGTTGACTGACACAAAATATCTTTCATATCAGCGTGATCACTCCTAAATGCATGTAAATAAAAGAAACCCAAAAATTTAGACGTTACCGTGTAGTTTCCTCAAGCTGAGTATCGTAAAATTCTCCGTTCTGTTGATTCAATTCTTGATAAATTTCGTTATTTCCTAGCAACAGTTTATTCTAAGCAACCAGCTGTTCTGTAACAAGTAGATACAAAAAAATGTGAAATACCTTTCTTTGTCGTATAACTCTAGTCTTTTCCAGCAAGTATTCAGAGAAGGCAGCTGAAAACGAAGAAAAAGAATTTTGCCGTGAATGAACATAAATGAGTAACCGTCACATTAACTCAACTTAAGATCGAGATCCAAAACTTTTGTATCGAAAATGAGGCAAGAATGTACGAATATTCAGTAAAATCCCGTGTAAACGAACCCCGTTGGAGCTATAAATACAAAAAACTTATCTAAAAATATGTCAAACCATTCATTCCTCAGAGTTTAAAAATCACCTTGTCGGTTCTTCATTCTATACAGGGTGTCTCAAAAAAATTGTTCGACGTTTGATTAAATGTTGAAAAATAACGATAGCATGAAAAGGCTCATGGGAAGATAACTGTGCTCCTGAGATTATGGCATAATTTTAGAGACCAGAATCTTGCAAATCGGTTGAAAATTCACTGAGTTGCGAGCTTTCAAGGATCGAAAATATGCGGCAGCTGAAACTAGAGACCCCCAGATTATGCAAAAAAAGCTCGAAGATGGAAGTGGAAAAAGGTTAATACAATGTCATACCTCTCATTAATATCAGAGCAAACCAAAAAGGACTTCGAAAGTATTAATCCTCATAATCATTGTCAAAATTTGCTTAACATTGCATAAGTCCAAAAACAGTGGTTCTAAACATAATCAACGAGAGGCTCTGTTTCCTCAAAGCATCCATATACTTCAAAGTTAGGTGATCAAAAGAAAAGCTATTTAAATCCCAATAGACGATTGCACTAAAGATGGCGGCGAGGAATTTTTAACCGAGATGCATTGCGTTTTTTAATCGAATTCCTATCGAATCGTTAAAGATTCACAATTTGCACACAGTCCATCTCGGTGAAATATTCCTCGCCGTCATCTAATAGTGCAATCGTCTATTGGTTCGCCCTGAAACAATGAGAAATAACGGAAGCGATGGCCTATGGGATTTTTATGGAAAGGACGCATTTTTGTTGCCACAGCAACTGCTTTAGGCCTGTGAGATTTACAGTAACTCCTCAAACGACATAACTGCAACAAAATGTGTTTGACTAAATGATGCGAGTCAAGATTAGGAGCTGTCAGGTAATAAAACTTATACTAACCGGTTTTGTCGTTGTACAGGAAAATATAAAGCCCTCGGTCTTATTGGATAGACCTAGCAAGCTCGGTCCGAATTTTTGAGACCTCGGGCTTTGTACCTTCCTGCACAACACAAACCGGTTAGTATACGCATAATAAAACTCTGCAACACCAATTTTTCCAAACTAACCTGATATTACAGTGCCATCAGGATTGAAGAAAAACTGCAGGAATTTGCCAAACCTCGTTGCATTTCTACTAAGCGGTGTTCTTGCATGACCAAATGCATCTAAGATGATATTTGCCTGCAAGAATAAGTACTCTTTAGGACTAGTTTAAATATCGAATTTTCTCCATGGCGAATGTCGAATCAAACTGCAGTGATAAAGGGAGAATCTGCAGTTCTTAAAAATCTTACTTATATTTATACATCGTCCTTTGCTGTATCGGATTCAAAAAATTGTTGAAATGACCATTGTTTCAAAAGTGCAAGCATAGTTCAAAGAAAATTTTTTCTAAAATATACAACAAGAGGAACATGATAAAGACGTCTTCTACTACGACCATTCACCATCTCTCTCAACCATGTTTGGTCTTAAAAACCGTGTTTTGTGCTGAAAACTACTACGGTACCTTCCTATTCTCTTTTCTTGCATTTTTTTTCTCTATTGTACTAGAACCTCTAAGGGGACCAATGTGGAAATATGGTCAGTTTGACCCTTAAATTCTATCCCTGCCATTGCAATTAGGGGTTTTCCTCGTACGTTCTTAAGCTTAAAGTTTACATTGTATTGCATTCCATCTATTTTTTTTCGTTTTTAGTATGATAACTTGTAAATATTTTGACATGGCGAAATAAAACACACAAGCATACATAGTGGCCGATCACGTAGAAACCAAACGCAACCACGGACCATGGCCTAGAAATGATAAACTAAATGCGGCAGAGAAATGATGTTTAAATCCAGTCGCGTTTCGGCCGTTGAATACGACAGAGCTGGCGAGGTCCTGCCGTTGTAACGATTCAAAACGACCGGTGATTTAAACATCACTTTCATGTCGAATTTAATTGACATTTGGAGATTTCAGCTTAGTTATGAGAAATAGATTTCTTGAAGTACTTTAAACCCCATTGCACTAAATGTGCAGACGATATCTCTCGCCCGTGAAAAGCTACGTTTCTTTATCTTTCTACATGGGACGTTTCTCCATGTTTGATCAGGCATTCTAGGCCTTTTTAGGCAATACGTAACCATGGAGTTTTCGTCAAGCTGAATGAATCTACCTTATTTCCAGTGCCCATAAAACTCGATAAGAATTACAAAAAATACTTAAAATTCTCGGCTTTCCAGGAGAATCAAAAAATTCCAATCAATCAAGTAGTCTTGGTGGTGCTATGAATTTTCAAAAATGGGGAACTTTTCCTGTCTCAACCGTTATCGCCCGGCTCCCATCTTTCTCTTGTTTCTACTGATAAGAATTCTTATTTCCCCCTTTCTGCGACATTTCATTGCGACTTTGGACATGTTTTCCAGCACAGTGATATATTGCAATAACTACATTTCACTAAAGAGAAGTTTGATATCACCACAAACATACATAGTCCACTATACGTAGTGCCCCCCCCCATTACACTGTCAAAATTACCCATAACACCATAGCATATAACGTTTGAAACGAAAACAACTTCTCATCAAAATTCCAATGATGTCCCTAGTTTATCCTTCGAATCACGGCCAGAATTTTATTGGAACCACATAGAAGGGTAATGATGGAATAATTAGATTTTAGTTTTATGTACCGTATATAAATAACACTTTCAAAGCTATTTATGACATATTCAGAGAAAATAAAAATTGTTCCAAGCTGCGTACTGGCTACGTAGATTTATGTCTTCCTTTGCTACCGCATCAGATGAAAATATGGGAAAATATTAAGCCAGTTGTGCCAATATTTTAGCAAATTACTTGAAAAATTGCTGTTTAAAACAAAGCAGTTTGAGAACCGCAAGGAAACCACTCTTGTCCAAGTGCCCCCACTATATTCTGCCCTTGTGTTTCCTGGTAAAAAACTCAAAACAAGGAAGAGATGCGAGTCTCCCTGAGTACAAAACACTTTACAAGTAAATACATCAGCTTTGAATTGAGCAAATCCTTGTGAAAAAGAACTTGAGGAATAATGTTCAGGCAGATACAGCTCGCTACAAAGATTATGTCATCCTTGGTACAAAACTAGAGCTCCTCATTTGACCTCTCGCCAGCGTACTTACCGGATTACCTGGGCCCCCAAAAACATCAAATTTAGGGAGCCCCGGGCAAAGTTTTGGGAAACCTACGAATTTTGCCATGCGGAGTTGCCTCCGTTGAAAGAAGCTGGTCCACGCTGAAAAGGGTCCACAGTGTCACAAGAGCATGTTATTGCCTTATGCTTAATGGCACCAAATTTTGATGTCCTAAGACTATTAGACCGCAAGAAAATGATCAAAAATTTGGCAGCAATGAAGTAAAGACTAAAGACATTAGCATCATGAACCAAAAGGCAAGGGTAGTTTTATTGGGATTACACAGAGATTCATACACTCTTGTATAAGCTTATTCGATTTTTTGAGCTTTTCCCTATCAAACTATTTCGTTGATATTAACTTGTTTGGTGAATGAATGTTTGGCCTTGTCCATAAAATTCATGGTTACAGGATGCTGAGTACTATGCACGTGATGCATATATTTTTAAGGAATATTGTAAGGAGCCCGGTCAGTTTTGGGTCCAGGGCCCCAAGAGACTTAAATGCAGCCCTGAGCTACAGTAGACTGCACATTGTTTCCTGAAAGCAAATGTCATGCACACAAACAAGGCATTAGCAGGTAGCTGAAAGGCTCTAGCTATCTGCTAAAATGTTGCTTGGACAGTAAGAAGGTGGGTGTGAAATTGTATCACATTTTTCTTTGAATTAAAGTGGTTGCAAGAAACATTGGGTAATTTGCAGTAAATCTGGCATGGCAATTTTTTGACATCTAGATTATTTTCAAACTTGTGGCACTTATGCCTACTGTCCTTGAAAACAGTTAAAAAGTATGGAAATTTATTAATTCATTGTAGACTTTTCCCTCACTTTCCAGTTGATGATTTGAAAGACCTGAAAACAGATGAATTTCAAATTTGCTTTGGAGCAGAAAAATTCGAATTAGGAACAGAGGTCAATCATTTGGAACAAAATTTCCTCAAATGAGTTCAAATCCTTTGCTACATTGAGTTTACACGAAATGTTGATTGGCAGATGATAGCAATGATATGCCACTCAAAAATGAGGAATCTAACATTCAAAAATTCTTTTTAATCTGCTTTTATGGATGGCAATCATTGTTTAAAATGACTATGTAGCATCTCACAAGATAGCTGAGCCTTTCAACTCAACTGTGACAGAAAGCGTTGTGAGATTTTGTTTCCAAAGTCGTTCAGATGATACATTTGACAATAGCATTTCACTTCAGGGAGCTAGTTATGATCTACCTTGTGAAGTTTACTTTGGGTCACCCAGTAAATGAGCATAAGAAAAAACTTACCATCGTAATTTTGTACTGGATGTCAGGTTTCTCTGTTTTCAGAAGTTTCAACAATCCACTCAGAACAATTCTTCCAATCTCAGTTTTACCAGAACATGTTTCACCAGCAATTACACAACATTGGCTCTCCAATTTCTTGCAGATGGCTTCATACATGGCTGATGCAACTGTCAAGGGATGTGGCGATTTTGGATCAGTTACCTTTCCCTGCAAATTAAAAGTAATCTCTTGTTTACAGTTGTTCCACTGACTATGAAATTTAGCATCTAACTGCATTCCCCAAACATAATTACCTGTTTGCAAGGGCCCTGTGTATGGGGCCTGGTTCAACATTTTGAAATTTTACTGAAGTCATAGGAAACATGACGTCCCACAAGCCTAAGGCTTCAAACCCTTTGAAACTGGGTAGTGGTGGTACCAGCTCTGAAAAATCTGAAAGAAGTGGGGAGGATTTTGATGTAATATTTTAATCTAAATGTATACCCAACCAACTTCATACCATTTTTCTTTGACAATTCTTGCCACCTTTTTGGGATTTGGGTAGGAAAAATCCCCCTATTCCCCTCTGTGGTACCGCCACTGAAACTGGGTGAGTCAGAAAGTTGGACACCAGTAGAAAAGCTATCCCTGGCTATTGAAGATATAACATACGTTATTGATTTATCAAATAGCCAACAAATTCAAACATAATTCCTGGCAGAAATTATCTACTCTGTTCTGATTTTATAATGAATCTTCTCAAGATAATCCCTTCAAAACAAAATTGACAATAACCTAAAGCAAAAATTGTTCAAACTTCCATAATACTGTCTTTCATCCTTTACCATGTTGAAACAAACACACCTTAGCTTAGTATGCTTTCTATCCTCCTGGAAGGATGAAAAACATTTCCATTGGGATAACAAAATATTCAATGGAAGAATGTCATGTGTACCAACACAAGAAGCCACCACTGTTGCCAGGCAGGAAAGCCTACAAAACTGGATCATTATTTTTAGCATTTTCTTAGACTTTTTGAAGGAATACCTTTTTGCAACAAAACTTCAAAAACCTCTGGAAAGGAGAGGCCAGTTTAAGGCATGTATATTTTCATATCTTATGAAACAAATCAGCTACTACCCACTTGCCAAATTAATCCTTTGAACTTTGGGGCAAAGTATCTTTCTAAATATCATGTGCCCTGTTTTACTCATTTGATGTAAGGTAACACTTATTGAAAGCACAGAAAGGAGAAGGAAAGGCCAAGAAAAACTGGGACAAAATATATATGCCTCAGGAAGGGGAAGCTAGGCAGTGATGTTGTTCAAGATAAGTGATGAAAAAGTTAACCAACTTACTGCATCCTCTCTTGGGACACCTTTGAAGGCATTAAGTGCAACAAGTACATCTCCAAGGTAAGTCTGAAAAAGAAAAATCATAATGACAATTTCAGCTGCTTAATAGTGATGTATATTCTGTTAGAGTGCTAAATCAGTCTATACCTTCTAAAACATATCTACAAAAGTAGCAAGATCAATGCAAAGTTCATTTGGCTCTCAAAATGACATAAAAAAGTCTGTTTTCTTCTAACAGTGCTTACGGGGAAGATGGTGGCTTTTCATACGCCCTTTCAATCACACAAGACAAATCACAGGCTGAAGAATCATACGGTTCTTTGTGTTTGTAAATGAAGAGGGGGACACATTTCTCCAAGGTAAACAAATAAATGAATGGGGCTGTGGAAAAAAACGGGGCCAGATACAGGTTAAATGAGGATATGAGTGGTGTCATAAATCTTCTGAGAGGGGGGCAGGCACTTATGATGGGGGGGTTAAAATGGCTAAAAACACTGTTTTCATTTAGGCTATTTTGCCAAAAGTTCCTCTGACAGTGATCTAACATCTCCTATTACAGGGGGTTAGATGCTTAGAATGGGCAGATGTAGCCCCCTAGTCCTCCCCTGGTACCGCCATTGGTTCAAAAGATCCATGCTACAAGAAGCTTATGTGAGTAAAGCAAACTTCTTACTTATTACTCAAATCATGAAACAAGTTAGTATCAGGCTTGAAGCATGCAGGAAACGTCAATAGCTTGGCAAGGGAAAAAGAATCTGCAGGAAACCATATACAGTATGTGATGTGCACAAGGCCTGTAACTGTAAGCATCAACAGAGGTACTAATGAGGACACGCTCTTCTAAGCCAATCAGTTTGTAAAGACATGAAATAAGCATCTTTGACAGTTTTCATTAAAATCCATACCCTTACATCCCTGAAAACAATGGTAAGAAATCCTTGGGTGGTATTGCATATCTTTTTATTGAAATTCTTATATCTGGCACTGAAAAGTTCTTTAAGAATCTCTCCAGAACTTTGCTCATACTGAGCACATCACCTGCACTGTTACTTTATTCTTAAAAACTACAAAACAGCTTAACTAAGTGGTTATGAACAATTACTTTAAGACTTCATTTCTTTCAGAATGGTTGCACTGTAGCACAGAGAATCTTTCTAAGGAATGACTCCTTAAGCAATACTGAGAAAGCATGGATTTAGAAAGCAGAGCAAAATGAGAACATGAATTATATACTGGATTTACCACCATTTTCATTCATAAAGAAATAACAAATGCACACAAATACTTCTTACAAAAGGAAGAAATTCTTCAGAAATCTACATTGTTCAGTTTAAAATAGTTGTGAAAATCAGATTTTGCAATATTGAAACAGTTGGATGAAACACTGATCTAGCACACCAAAACGAATATTCACTCTCTGAAAAAAATACATTGCTAGGACCGAGGTGCTCCCATTTTCCAAACTCAATCCAATTTTAACATGGTATTCAGTCATCCAAGAAAAAGCAATAATACCTTGACACAGAGACATACTGAAAAGCATGGCTAGTAACAAACTACTGTAAACATTATAAATTCTCAAAGGTTATGACTAAAATTAGTATGTAGCTTAATAGACCTTTTGCAATTTGGAGAAAGGGATGACAACAGCACAGCCAATTCTGATCAATTCTGACAGCCTTGACAACAGTGGGAAATCAGAGGAATCCGTTACTTGTGACTCAGTTGCATCTTCCTGCAAACTTGGGTTATTATTGATTTGTTTTGCGCTTTTCAAGAGATGCACAATACTTCTTTAGTCTAGTAACTGTTTTCTCTGGATTATTCAGGCATCTGGTCATCATTCCCCCATTTATGAGTGTATCTTGAGCCACATCAGTGCAGGTATTTGTCCTCAGCTTTGGAGAGGCTCAGTTTAGGCCCAGCAGATAAGCCTAAGTTTAAACTGAACTTGAAAATAAACTCAAAAATGGTCAAAAGGATGACCAGATGGCTAAATAATCCAGAAGAAACAGTTACCCAAAACAAGTATCCTGCAACTCTTGAAAAATGCAAATAATTCAAAGATAACTCATGTTTGCATGGAGATGCAACCAAGACGCAAGCGGTACCATTATCATCAAAGCCAAGGGGATTCTCCAGATTTCCTTCTGTTGCCATGGCTGTCAGAATGGGCTATGCTCTCCTCAGTCCCTTCCCCCAAATTGTGAAAAGGTCTATTACAACAGCTCAGTTACTATGAAGAATAATACTGTAAGTTGTTATTAAAATTTGCTACTCAAGCTCAACTTGTATCATGTGGGACTAAAACGAATATTCAAAGCAAGTAGCAATGTATGGCAATTCATTGTTGTTACATAACATTTTGTAATATTGCTCAAAACATTATTTTCAAGCTTAAAACTTCACCATCATTTTCTCATGGTAATAAAATAACAATCATCTCTGAAATGAATTTGGTCTTTGACATATATGTAGTTATTCATTTCAAGAAAAGTTCTTAAACTAACCTGATTTTGGTGATTTTTCACATATACCTTATATTTTATTGGGCCCACTTGATAAATACAGCTCATCATAATCTTGGTCTACAGAAAAATACGTTTTGCAGCATATTTGTGACACCAAATTCAAAGGTACTTGGACTTCCATGAAAAACAATTATTTACACAAAACCTCTTTGCATTACAAGAGGGTGTGAATTTGATGAATTTTGGTATAGTCCTGATAACATTAACCATCATTTCTTTGTTCCTTTGTAATGTTTGGTCTGGTGTAAAGACACACAGTGTATTGATGCCAAATATTTTATGTCAGACAACACACTTGCACCCAATTCCTGGGTCATCAAACAGAACCTCTTTTCCAACAAGTTATGACACCAAAGATTTGGCGTGTGAGAGCTAGAGAATCTGGCAGATGTTTGCAGAACAAATTTTCTGTCCAAACAAGACTATATTGTTCTTTCCAGCATTTTTTGGCAAGGTAACAAGAATTTAAAACTGGGAGTAAATCTTTGGTTTAAATACAGAAAATAACTTCCCTGTATGGAAGGCCAAGGCTGAAATGTTTCAAAAATTTACACCCAAATTCTGTTGTACTTAAAAAATCGATCATCTTTCTCTTGCTATCCTTGAAATTTTGCATTGAAGCTCTTTGGTGTGCAAAACACAGTTGGAAAATCCATTAGGTTAAACTCACCAGATTGCTAATGTGCCACATTCTGCCACATTATTACTGCTCTGCAGCCAAACTTATTTATCATATCATTTTCTTTCCATCTAGCAATAAAATTTCTCTTATTTTCTGTATTACTTTATCTATATATCTATTTTTCTCTTTTCTACATCAACTGAGCCTTCATTATTGAAGTTGTTGATTAAAATCATAGAAGTAGAAATAACAAAGTTTCCAGCTATGTGGCAGGCATTCAATTCAAGAATCATCCCTGCATGCAAGCAGAAACTTGACATACAACTGTTATGTCTCTGTTTATACTTTCATTCCAGCCCCAATCTCCTGTCTCCATAGGCAGACACGGAGCTAGTCGTGTCCCTATCTACTCCCTATCTACCGCAATTCCTTTACTAAAGACTATTACAGGGCTCAGTCTCGCAATCATTGAATTCCATAATCCTTTTTCTTATCGTGTCACGTACTAAAACCGATTTCAAATTCAAGGCTCGTGATTCGATCTGTGCTTCTGCAAGGGAGAGACGCGGCCTCCCAACTGATAGCTTTCAAAATAACAAACAAACATGGTCATCATCAAAAGGCTTCCGGAAATCTTTTCACTTACAAAGCTCTCGCCATTTCTGTTCCGCTCTTTGAGTGCTTCCAGCAGTGAAGCTTCATCTGTTATTCCAAAATCCACGAGGTTGTCGCCCATATTGATTTAAGGACAAAGTTTTGAGAGTATATCAGGTGTTTCGGGGTTACAGACGCCTTGCTGATCTGATGAATTTAGGCCAGACGGCACCCAAGCATCTCTCTTCTTTGATCTCGATTTTTAGGCGGTCTTCGCCCAGCAGGATCTTCAATAATGCCTGTCTTTCGTAGGAGAGTTAGAGAAACATAGCTTTGTTCATGTTGAAGTTAGCTTACGGCGTGTGTAGCGTGTTTTTCCTCATCTTAACAAGTAACAATTGTCATTTCGTATGAATAATTCAAACTTTTTAATTTTCCAACAAGACATCAAGCGAGGCTGGACTTGAAATAGAGGTCAAAGAGAATGGAGAATGCTGGAACGTGGAACACTGGAATCACGGACTTCAAAGCAAGGATTGGGCAAGCGTGAATTTGTACTTTTGAGCCAAATTACATCATAAATCGTTTGCCAATGAGTCAAGCAGTTTAACTAAATCAGTCCCAGATTACGCTCCCGTCAAACAGAAGCTATAAATATAATATACCAAACGGGTTTAAAGTTGAATGACTCCTGAAATCAGATGAGTTTCCAAAACCAAATCATTAGGAGTACAATAAAAACCAGCACATAAGAACCTAAGATTTTGAGTTCAGCCTGCTTAGGTTCTTATGCTATGAGGTACATCCCACAATCAGGGTATAGGTTCTTAACATATGGTCCAAAAATGCAAGAAAACAAAGGATAGTTGAAAGTTTAGCATTGAAAACATGATAGCAACATCACAAGCAACGCAAAGCTCTACTTTAAAAAACATAGTCCTCTAGTCCTTTTTGGCTGAATTTTCTCATCTCCTGACCCGTCCACAGTCACCAGACAACCAGTTTTTTTCTAAAACCCTGGTAAAGAATTCCTTGTCTTTCCTTAGGTCCCGTCATGTTTCACTAGTCCATTTAGTCATCAACACTCTTCTCACCCTAGCTGAATTTATTTCCCATTGAACGAAATAATGAAATTTGTACCCTTAATTAAGAACCTTGTTAAAATATCAGGCTGAAATGGCTCTTATTCATTGGGTACAAAATATACCATTTCAGGCTGTAGGTTCTTAACAAATGGAGGTTCTCATGTGCGGGTTTTTACTGTAATGGTGGACGACAATCTGAAATGGGACGAGCAATTCAAAACTGTTAAGAACAAGATTTGTCGGGGACTTGCTTCACTAAAGAAACTGAAAAATATCTTCCCCAGTCGAAGTGTATATTCAAGCAATTGTTGAAACTTGCCTACCCCATTCAGATGGGACAGTCCTCCAACAAGAAAGCATGAAACTCTCCAACGATTACAAAGTAGAGCCAAGTCGATAATCGAAAGTGCCAGATTAAAAGACAACTGGTCCTGTGATTTGCCGAACGCCATTAATCTTATTTCTTTTCATCGGTCAGTTATGAATAAGCAGGAGCGGATCCAGGCTTTTTGTTGAGGGGTGCTGACACCAAATGAGGGGGTCTGGGGGCGAAGCCCCCAGAAATTTTTTTGGGTGCCACGCCCTCTACTTTGCCGGAAACGATGACCACTCCCTTTTGACTTTAAAAAAATTTCAGTTATTAACCATGTAATTTGATACTTAGGATAACCAACATAAAGTAAACTATAAAATTATGAAAACATTCACAAGAATTTCCTTGTCCACAGATTTTCTTTTTCTGTGCCTTGCCTGTATTGATCTTCCTCCCAAATAACAACTAGCTCGATTTTGAGTAGAGGAAGCGCTGTCTTTCGTGGCGCTTTCTCCTCCTGAGTGAAATAAGTTTTTTAAAAACTTGATGCATGGAGAAAATTACACGTTTTTTTATAAGAAACTTGGATCAGGCCAAAGTACTAAAAGTTTCTTAATTTCACATGAAATTTTGTCCATTCTTGTTCTAAAAGTTTCTTAATTGGTTTCTTATTTTCTGAATGCAGAATTACTAGATTTATTTAACACAAATTTATTGTTACAAATTAGTTAAGACAAATTTTGTTAGATAATATTGCTCAAGAATAAGGTTCCGCGATCTATTTGCAACAATATCCGTGCTTTTAACTTAGAAAATTTTCTTAGTACTTCTTTGACATAATGCTAGAGTTTCTTAAAATTTTGGCTAGTTTCTTATAAACCAGTTTCTTACATAAAAAACGTGTATTCCATCTTTGACCTGTGGCCACTAATGGAAATTGAATAAATCTTGTCGCCATTCAGGATGTTTCTTTGTTCAATTTGAATCATAGTCACAAGAGATATTGCACAAAGCAACAGGACAGATTAAGAAGGCCTTTGACTCGCCTTTGACCTTTGATCCTGGACTTTAGCAAGTCCACCTTTGATCCCGGCAAACACTCGTCTGTCGTTTTCAGCTCAAACAAATGTCAAAATCCATGAAAAATCCCGATTCAACTCGATCAGAAATGTGGTTTTTCGCTGCAAATATGAAATATATGAAACATTTAGAATCTCAGCCAGAAAGATTCTGTGCAGTGCATACCTGAGAGGAAGAAATTCTCCTGCTCTTGTCCCCTTCTTGGCCGGGAACTGCGAACTGACTGACGAGGAACTTTGCAAACGGTCAGGCCCAAATCTTCAAACTTGGTGAAAGCTTCCTTTTCCTTATTTCTACTTTCAGACAAACTCCGTATTCTTTCCAAACATACATATTGGACCGCGATGGCCTTACGTTTCTTCTCATCGCAAGATATGCCACTACTTGTGAATAGAGTTCTTAGCGCGGCAAGAACATAGTCGTCCAGCGCCAAAAATTGAAGCTATTGGTCCATCGAGCATCCCTGAGGCAGTTTCTGGATCAAAGCTAGAACTCTTTGATCAAGCCGAGCACCCCTCAAAAGCAGTTTTGATTGGCTTAGCCTTGAAAATTTGAATCTCGGACGCTCCCGCTAAAACTGAGCATCCATCAATCTATGATGTTATTGGTCAAGCATCTGATCATGTGAGCTGAGGGACGCTCAGCGCGACAGGGAAACTGCGGTGAAAGAAACTACGGACCACCTTGCAGTAAAGTACAGACTCGTGGAATGCGTAACTGATCCTCTGCGATGTTGAGACTTTAAGACCGCCTTGTGTTTTGACGTCAACAAAATCCTGTTTGGAGCCGATGCTGAGTTTACAGTTGAGGGGTTGTGGTGATGTTGCGGGGGAGAAGGGGTGCGGGGATCGCTTTATCACTTTATGTATTCATGTAGTTATAATTTTCAGTGCTTCATCCAAATCAGCTAATATGCAGGAAAACCATATATTTGGAATTTTGACGGGTGCTTGAGCACCCGTAGCGCCCCCTTGGATCCGCCCCTGATAAGCTAAGCCCTGAAAGCCTTTGGGGCATATTTGAGCAAAGATCAATGCACTCAAGCTATGTAACAAGAAACTGCCATAATCTTCAGATCCCAAGACTAACTACAGAACATGCAAAAAAGGGCTTTAGATATTCGACTCTAAAAATGTGGAACGATACGCCTGTTGATATACGAGAGGCCTCAACTCTCGGTTGCTTTAAAAATCAATTGAAAGCACACCTACTGCCGGATCAAAAACGCTAACTTCAAAACACTATCTCCTAGAAAAACAGCGATATTAACAATTTAGATTTTTTGTTCGCTTTATAAGACTGTATATTGCATTGTTGATAGTGAAGGTTTTATTTTTTCGTGTATAAACATGAGCGATAGGACACCCGGTGTGTAGCAGTTTAATTTCATATCAGTAGCCAGCCACCTTAACTTGTCGTTTTTTTGTGTCTTAAACTTGTTTCTACTTCTTACACAACCACCTTTCAATGTTTCGTAATTTTGAAATTTTCAGTAGTGAGCCACCTTAAGTGAAGAGCTTTACGAGTTAAGGTGGATCGGCTCGCTACTGATACGTATGTATGTATGTATATATGTATATGTATATTGATGTCTTCTTTCTTTAACGTAAATTACAGGACTAAGCTAACAGCTTTTCTTCAGCCTGGTTTACAAATTAAAATTGAAAAATGAAAAAAATGTCATGATTCATATACAGGTAGAATAAAGATTATTAAAAGTTATACAATCAAAAATTTACAAATATTTAAAATTATGGGTCATGCTGTTCCTAAATACTTTTCAGCCTTTTCAGTAATTTCATTATTAAATCGTCCAACTGTATTCAAAGTTTTCAGCAGATACAATGCTCATGAGATGTTCTTTGCATTTCATTTTGAATACCTCTACAGTTTTGCTTTTACGAATGTCCACTGGTAAAGAGTTCCAGATGTTCATACCATAATAACTGAAAGATTTGTGATGCAGCCTTGAATTATGCAAAGAGTTATTAGCTGCAAATCTTGTGTTGTGGCTATGCACACTTTTTGCATGAGTGAATAGAGAGACATGTAAGGTGGTGCCAACCCATTCACAATTTGAAACATTAATACAGCACATGCAAACTCAATTCTTTGATGTATTGGTAGCCAGTTTAATGATATAAACAATGGTTTACTCCTGGATTATCTGTTTGTTGAAAAAATAACACGGGCACACTGCTTCTGAAGTTTTAGTAGAACATTTATTTGATTTGCACTCATATTATATAATAGTGGGGAGCAATAGTCGAGGTGACTCAGAACAACAGAGTTTGCAATTGAAATGAGGCTCTCGGTAGGCAGGAAAGGCCTCACACGCCTAATGATTTGCAACCCATAGTTAATCTTCCTACTCAGTTCTTTCAGATGCAATGAATAGTCAAGGTGCTGATCGAGCATAAAACCAAGACATTTGTAAGATTCTGCATAGTCAACCTTATGGCCATCAATTTGTAGTTCAATAAGATCCTCAACTGGAACAAGTTTGCTCTTTTTGCAAAAAATTATCACTTTCGTTTTGCTTGGATGTGGTAAAAGCCGATTATTTTTTGCATAGTCATTGATCTCATTTAGACTTGCTTGAATATCAGAGGTAAAATTTTCGGCAGTTTTACCATGTGATAATGTTGTTGTGTCATCGGCAAAAAGGATCACTTCTCGAGAGGAAACTTGTGAAGGTAAATCATTCACATACAAGAGAAATAGCAAAGGCCCTAGTATAGAGCCCTGTGGCACACCCATAGTTACTTTAGCAGAGCTGGAAAGAGCTCCTTTAAAATCCACTACTTGCTCTCTGCCACTAAGATAAGAAGTAAGCCATTTATGCATCATGTAGTCAGGGTTGAGCTGTTTCAATTTTGATTAAAGGATATGGTGGTCAACAGTATCAAATGCCTTGCGTAGGTCTAAGAATACTGCTCCTGTCATTGCGCTGGTATCCATATCTTTATAAATCAAATCAATTAAGTGAATCAGTGCTGTAGCCGTTGAATGTCCATGACGAAATCCAGATTGTAACAAGTGGATCAGCTTTTCTTGCATTAGAAATGAATAGACATGGTTGTATACAAGTCTCTCTATGATTTTACTAAGACAATTGAGTACTGATATCGGGCGAAAATTTTCAACAGATGAGATCTCCCCTGATTTATAGATTGGAACTATTTTTGCTTTTTCTATGTTTCTGGGAATACACCAGACTGAAAAGAGTAATTAATCAGTTTGGTTAAGGTGTTGACAAAAGCATGAGATTTACCAAGACTCTTTACCATTTTCATTGGGATCTTATCAAGGCCAGTCCCTTTTGAACATCGAAGCTTCGAAATCACTTTTACCACCATGTCAGTAGATATCACTGGCAATGACAAGATTCTAGATGTAAGCTTATCAGTTTGATTGAGATTAGGTGTTTGCAGATGTGAAGTTAATTTGCTTGCAGCAGAACTAAAGTAATCATTAAAGCAATTTGCAATTTCAAGCTTGGATGAGTAGTGTTTCTCTGCAACTACGACTTTATCAGGGAGCTTAGCATTTTTAAATGGTAATAACTTCTTTAGTGTTTTCCACATTTCCTTCGGATTGTCTTTATTTTCTTTTATTGCTGATGAAAAATATTCTTTCTTGGAAGCTCTGATTTCCTCCGTTGCTCTGTTTCGTGCTCTCTTGAAGAATTTCCATGTTAATTCACACCTATTCCTGAGGAAACACTTTAGAGCATATGATTTTTGTCGAATAAGCTCTAGAACAAAACCTGAAATCCAAGGATAGGATACTCTTCTTACACGCTTTTGTCTTAAGGGGACATGATCATCCAGGATTTGAGACAATAACTGATACATAGTCGAAATTTTATCATCAATCTCATCAAAAAGCTCCAGTAAATGCCAAGGCGCTGCACTTACATCATGTACGAATTTGGTTTCATCAAAGGCTTTAAAGTCTCTGAATTCAATTCGTAGGTGCTCTGGTGTTCATTTGCTTTTGGCATTGGATGACCTACATGTATAAATTCCTGGATAAATTCCTGTATAAATTCCTGATATAAATTTAAACTGCCACACACCGGGTGTCCTATCGCTCATGGTATAAATAGTCATATAATATCACATCATTTAATTCGATGACATGACAGCACTCCGTTTCAACTGGAGGCAAGCATAGCATACAGCTCAAATCCTTACTGGTTATTTTGCATGCCTGATTTTTCTCAATTCGCTCAATTTGAAACAACATTGATAAGAACGTTTTTGGCTTTTTGGTTCACCAATGAATAGATTTATCCGCTTTGTTTCCATTTGAATGAATTGAGCGAAATCAGGCTTGCCACATCTACTCACGATTGTATGAACTGTATCGAATCGCATTCGCAATGCAGTGATCCACAAATCCTATCGAAGCGACGTTTTGCTGCTGGCGCTTTTGCAGAGAAAATATGGAACGTGACAAATTTGCAAGAAGCTGTTCAAGACTGGATGTATTAAGCGAAATTTGGAGACATTTAAATGCAAAATGAAGTTAAATTGATCCTTGAGTCGTTGGTAAGTGAATCATTTAGCTCAATAATACAAGCCAAGCCCTTTTGGGGGCAACAAATGAGCCTTGATCGGTAAGAAGCTTAGGCCCAGATCACATTTTTGGCAGAAATCGCAGAAAGTCAACTGCAATTTTGAGATATCATTCTCAAGGGACAGTGCTTGGCTCATTGTTTGGGGCAATATCCATAATTGCTAAGAGCTTTATCCTTATATCTTATTTGCAGCGACTTTTATCGATGTTTGAACGAATGTCAATATTCTTCGTTCTTCGACCGGAAAATCAACCTTGTCGGCTTCAAGTGAGATAGTTTCCCATGTAATTTCTGTAACTTAGTAGCCATTACAACTTTCGTGAGGGTATTTAAGAATTCACTTCGAATGGCCAGTTTGGCATCACGTGGTTGGAATGGGGCTATTTGATGGCTGAATACCGTGAAATTGAATGATTTCCGCGTGCTTCATCAACCAGTAAGGATTTGAGGTGCATGCTGCTCTCTTCGCGTCTGCAGGTTTCGGCACACCTCTGAAGACCCTCGCCTCCGTCCGAACCGACAAAGCGGTTCGATGCACTACATGGATTTTCACACCCTCTATTTCATTTGATCAAAGCACACAAGGAAGAAAAAACCATGCAGCAAGTTCAGCATTCGCAAAGTAGAGAGTTTGCGAAATCATGACGGCAACGGCAACTGGAACGCAATGTTGCTTTTGTTTCAAGAATTTTAGATTCAAAAGATTCATTTCTTCCGTTCGAATTTGGTCAGTTGGGTCTCTTAAGTTATCCTTTTCAATTTCACAATTTGGAAGTCCCATTTTTGGCATTCTGTACTGCAGATCTGGGCTTTCGAAGTAGAATTCAGTATTTTTAAATGCTTGTCTTGAAAAAAAGAATGGTTTTCGAGCATATTGGAGTTATCGGAGGCCTCCTTTTAGCCGATATATAAAAGCTAGCGTACGGAAAAGATACTTGCTTTGCAGAATATCAGATGACATTCTAGCTGCCGCTGCCGTCCAGGTTTCTTTAACTCTTCACAAAACAAGGGCAGGTTTTGTACTGCAATAGCATCAGTTGTTTTGGTTCACACCTCAATTCAAAGCGATTAGCGAATGCATCAGTGCAGACAAAAGGAATCTCCTCAACCAGTAATTCAAAACAAATATAGCCGCAAAGTTGCCCTAAGACCATTAGGGCAAAATCTCGCCTGGTGCGGGCGAAGGGTAGTTAATTAGATAAGTTATTTGCTTATAACGAGAGATGAAGGGTAAATCAATAGTTCTGTCCCAAGGATTTTGTTTATGTGATTCAGAAGGCGAACAGAAGGCATTACAATTCTTGAATATTTCATGCTCCAATTTTAACAGCTACTCCTCACCTCTTGAATCAAATAACAAAATCCGCGAGAACATTGGACTTACCATTCGCCTTTCGTTCTAAGCACATAGCTCCTCTTAGAAAACTACCTTTTAATGGCACCAAACGAGAGTTTGTCGCACTGGTTTCAGGGAAACTTTGCGGCTATGTTCGTTCCGAGCTACTGGTTGAGAGGATTTCTTTTTTCCGCTTTCGCTTGCGGAGTGAACCAAATTAACTGGTATTGTATTACGAAATCTGTGATAGCTCTTTAATAATGTTGACACCTACACCGAATGTAAACATCAGGTCAACGTCTAATTTTCTTGTGAAATCATGTATATGCATGGGTAGTTGATACTACTTTTTGCTTCGACATTCATGCTTGAGCAAGAGAAATTTGTATCGCTCTGCAACGTTTTGCGATGTTCTGCAACGCGGTTCAAAGATTTGTGATTTAGAAGAAGAACGAACTGCTTCTTTATTCGCCACTTCCTCTGAAGCAGTACATAATTTTTTCCCTCTCCCGCAAGCACAACAGGCATTTCACTCACTCGAAGAAGCATACGAGATTTTTTAGATCATTTGGATTTCTACTACCAATTTTTGGTTGATTTCCTTGAAGAAAACAGGGTTTTCGCAAGAAGTGTAAGAGATCTTTGGGAGTAAACTGCCTCTCGCAATCACCAATGGTATGCAGTGCAGTAAATCCCCAAATATAAAAGCCTACCAAGATAAGAACCTAGAGGCTGCTTTTCCTAAATTATGTACCCTGCAGTTAAGAACCTGTTTCAGTTTTATGAAAAATGGGTTCTTATTGCAGGGGTTCCAAAGTTGATCTTTGAATGCTGTGATTAAGGTCATTGTGGTCCCAGTTGGCTTTAAAAGTTTTATTCTCCTCCCCAATTACTTATTAGTTTCATAGGAACGCTTCCAAAACAAATGATAGGGCTGAACATCTTTGTGAGACTCTTAAGGGGACTACGTGAGGCACCCTTCAATAAGAACCTCTGTACCTTGAACTTAGTCTTAGTACCTTTGAAAATTGAACCAATTTCAGCCTGGCTCTCGAAAAAGTAGGTTCTTATACGCGGCGATTTACTGCAAGTATGCGAAAAGGAAACAGTGTTGCACCATGGTCCAAACGTGAACAAGATCACAGCAGAGAAAGAACAAACATTTTTAATGGATTTCATTCATCATTGAATTCACTGAGTTGATGCAGCTTCGCCAGATGGCATGGATCTGATAATATCCGAGTCTCCTGGATCGGTGATGCTAAGCACTGACACATGGAAGTATTTTCCGCATGCTGTTCCAAGCTCAATATTGTTTCCAGTGTAGTGATGGACACCAGTCTTTGCCAACATTGCATAATACTCTATCTCGCTTTTCCTGAAGTGAAAGATAAGAGGAAAATTCGGTATATATAAAGAAAGTGCTTAAAATCATCACACATACCGGTTTTTCATCAGAAACTTAGATCAGACCAAAGTAATTAAAGTTTCTTCATTTAACATAAAATTTTGTTCATTTAAGTACGAAAAGTTTCATTGTTGGTTTCTTATTTTTGAATGCATGAATTGACAATGTGGTCGCCAACTGCTGCGAAATGTTTCTTGACATTTATATAAAACATCAACCAGGAATAAACAAAGTTATGTCATAATGAAAACAAAAATGGTTAGTTGTTATTGCAATAGAATAAAGGTTCAACAATCTATTTGCTTTAAAATCCATGCTTTTAACTTTAAAAAGTTTCTTAATACTTCGCAGACATAGTACTAGAGTTTCTTAACATTTCGGCCATCTTAGTACCAGTTTCTTATAGAAAACGTGTAGATGAATAATCTACATAACAATTTAAAAATTTAGTACTAAGAACTAAACGGTTAACATGACACTAAAGTACGACGTCTGTACACAGAATCATAAACAGGAACTCAAAGTAAACGTATCTGTGAGTCACGGGGAAAAAAGGACATAATAGTTGTCCCATTTTCACGAAAAACTCACACATCAATTTTTGGCAGTTTTCACAGGGAAAAATATCAGGAATAATCCCCTGCAAATTCCTGCCATTCCTGAAAAGGATGACTTCCAAATCTTGTTTGAAACGATGATTTTGCGGTTTTCTTTGACGGGTACTACGTGTATGTTTATAAGACAGAATTTGGGTCAGCACTGAAAGATTCGTAAAATTATCAGACTTCCAGTACTTGGGTTTCTAGCGAGCTTCTTAAATGTTCAACAACACTCTTCATGTTTGCTTCCTATTGCCCAGTGAACAAATCGTAATAATGATGTTTGCAGCTTTTCCAATGTTTAGACATTGCGCAAGTACATTCCAAGTGATATAATACACGAAACAAGTGAAGCTCAAGTAAAACAATTTTACGGATTTCGTTTGTCGAAATGTGTCTTAAGTTATATTTTTCCAAGTACTGGAGTTTCTTAATTGTTTAGCGATTTGAGAGTCGAGTTTCTTATAAGCAGTTTCTTGTACAAAAATACATGTATCACACTTTGCGTTTCATCTTTTTTGAAAACGAAAGTGTAATTCGGAATACAAATTCTCCTGCTTCGGGACTTCAAAGAACAAACCAAACGTTCACATTTTTTACGGTTGATCCAATATTATCGGATTTTGCAACTTTTTGATGGCTTCAAAGGTGGCGCCAGGTCTAAAAACTCAATAGATGGGGAGATTCTGACATAATTTTTCAGCCTCAGGGTATACCCAACTAATTTCATGTCATTTTTCTTTGACTATGTCTAAGCATTTTGGAATCTGTTGGGGACAATTCCCTCCAAATCCCAACTGTGGTGCCGCCATTAGATGGCATGGGAGAAGCACCAAACAAGCTGCAGCAAACAATGGAAAAGCATTGGAAACATGCCTGAAAGACAGTGTTTACACATTTGTTTACAGCTTGGCAATGTTGCCCCTTGAATTCCAAAATGCTGATAACAAGTTCTATCAGACACCAAAAGGAACTGGCTTTACAGGTTACCACTTTAGAGGCATCCATGTCATGACCTTTACATGGGCCCCTACACCTCATACATTCAAATCCAAAACTTTCCGACAATCAAACTTTCAGACAAAATTTTGTCCGAAAGTTTATTTGTCCCGAAATGTGGTGCTGTCTGAAAGTTTTTTTGTCCGAAAGTTTTAAATTCATTGAAAATGGAAAAGCACAAGAAACATAACATAAAACGTTAATAAATCAATGTCTTACCACTAGTACTTAGGTTTCTTTAAATTTTGGCCCCTTGAAGCGTTTCTTGAAAAAAGCTCACGCATGGCAGCACCTTTTAATTTGGTTTACAGCTGGTTTTATCATTATTCAGTCTAATGAAAATTACATTCAAATGTCCTTGTTGATTTAACATATAGTTTGGTATAATGCTTGTTTTTTGATGTTTTGTTTGTCCGATAGTTTTTCATCCGAAGTTCCTGAAAAAGCGTCCAAAAGTTTTTTGTCCAAAGTTTTTCCCCGAAAGTTTTCATCTGAAAGTTTTCGATTTTAATGTACCACCTGGAATGAAGAAATCAGTTCTGGTTGGGCAGGGGTGACATCCAGGTAATGATTTGACTTGTACATTACTGTTAACACAGAAGGAGGATCAAGAAAACAAAACTGTTTTCATAGACCTAATTGGCTAAGCATTTTTACCCTTTCAAATCATGTGCCATACTCTTGGGAGTTTTATTATAGTTTCTTACATTATCTGCATGTCTGTCTGAGACCTTACCTGAGCTGAGGAGTATTTGAGGCGATGATGACCAGCTTGGCCTTTCCCTGTCTCAAGGTCTTCAAAGTTGACCTGTAGCCAAGGGTGTACTTTCCACTCTTCATTACAAGGGCAAGCCTTGTATTGATACTCTCCATAGCCTTCTTTTGCTTCTTTGATGCAACCATGATGATTTTTTAAGATGGGCCTCCAGCAAACAGATTATCTGCAAATAAAAATTTCAGACAACTTCTGTTAATGTTCAGTAGACCCTTAGCAAAATTTCTAGTATGTTTGGAGCATGTTGCAAGCTTGATAATAACTCATTTGGAGCATGATTTGGGTATGTTAAAAAGCTTGATTTGAGAAAGAATTGTGCACTGCTTGCGGTAGCTTGCAGCATGTATCTTTTGAACTGGAAGACAGACTCAATCAAGCTTGATTGTAGTGTGTTTGAGAATGACTTTCGCATGTGATTATTGTCAAGCTTGATGTCAACAGCGGCATGGCCAGACAAAAATTAGTGGGAGGGCAAAACTAAAAGATTTTCAGACTGGGGGGCAAAAAGGTAAACCTAGATATTTTTGTTGCATTTTTCAATTACAATTTTTGCTAATTTTTGAGAAGCGGAGGGGGGCAATTGCCCCCTCTTACCCTCCCCTGGCCATGCCACTGTGTGCAAACTGACCAAAATTGTGTCAACACGCACATTTCAAGCTCCTTCAAACCAAAATCACGCTCTTTTCAAGCTTGCACAAGCTTTAGTTGCAAGCTGAACTTCTTCTTATGGGGAAACATGACAACAGAACACAAAGGCATTCAATCAATGTCTCATATTTTGCAGGCTCAAGCCACTTTTATATCCGCCGCAAATTCAACTACTGTTAGACAAGGAATCTCCCCTATCTAGCAATCTACCCAACCTTTAATTTATGCTTGATTTGCACTAAATGGACAATGGGGATTCAAATTAGACTTGGATACATTTTGAATTTTGACCAGAAGTAACCCTTCTGAATGATGTCACTAACTGTCATTTCAAGAAATAATGTTGCTGTAACCCTTTGAGTGCATGTCTGACATGTTGGAAAATAGTTTAGTTGGACAGTATTTGATTAGACCTTCCAATTGATACACAAGTTTTTTGATTCTGACAAAATTTGAAAAATCTTTATGACATTATCGATCCAATGATGTCACAATTGAACCATCTTCAGAACCAATTCATTGTGATTTTTTCATTCATCTTAACTAGATTAATCACAGACTCTGAACTTAAAGTTGATGAATAATTATTTTGTATAGAAATAGCATTTTAGGTCCACTAAGTGTAAACTCAGAATCTGTGTGGTCGATCTCGTTAAGATCTATGAAAAATTGGGCTAAATTGATTATAGCTCAATTATGACATCATTGGATCAATGATGTCATAAAATTTTTTCAAGTTTCATTAAAATCAAAGAATTTATGTATCAATTGGAAGGTCTAATCAAATGCTGTCTAACTACACTATTTTGAAACATGTATTTTCACACAAATAGTTATGGCGACCAGGGCTCATAATATATAATATTTTTCTTCCTGGTAGCAAGCCAAGTACTTTCATTTCTTTTTAAACACTTTCTTCTTCTTTCCCAATTTACCACCCCATTCTGTCCCTTTACCTTCCTCTCGTTCTTTCTTTCCTCTTCCTTCCCTCCTTCGTTTCCCTTCTTCTCCCCTTCCTTCCGTTTTGTTTTCCTTTTTCCTTTCTTCCTTCCTGGGAAATTTGAGTATTTCAGCTACCTTCCTTGTAACTTTTCGCGCCGCTACAACGCTACTTCATTTTTTGAGCCCTGAGGCAACATCGGTCCTAAAATCACCGTTTATTGATGTCATCGAAAATGGCACTTCCAGTCAAAATATCCAGAGTATCAGAGCCTTTTAGTGCTCAAAAAATGAATCCAAAAAAGTGAAACAGGACATTCTAACTGTGTGAAGTACACTTTGAGTAACTGCCTTCTTTTGCGCACCGAGCAATTAGTTCCTATTGTTTCCATGTCTGGTGCACAATAATCTAACATTCCATACCAGTGCTACACGCAACATGAGGCAAAGACATCTCTTGGGCACCTCATCCTTTAGCCCATTCAACCCTGAACTGCCCTCCACAATTCATAGGCCCAAAGGTGCAACCAGCGAAATGCTCAAACAAGTTTTGGCGTATATGCATGCAATTGCAAGTATAGTATTTTGCAAGTATAGTGTATACTATTTCATAAGTAGTATATATAATTGCAGTCACGCAGTTACAACATGAAAGTTTCATGTGGTTTCTGCTTCTGCAGCTCTGCACACTATTTCAGAAATTTTTCTCCAAGCTGTGCGATCTTGAGCTTTCAACCTTATCTGTTGAAAATCTTCCTTGCTCTTGATAGTTGGTATTGGAAATGACCTTTCCATTGATCTTGCTCTTGTGATATCTTTGTTTAATGTTGTTACGAGAGTTTCTCGAGGTCTGCCTCTGAACCTTTTTCCTGATCCTTCAAAGTAGAATTTCATCGCTTTTACTGCTGGTATCTCATCAGATAAACGTAATATGTGACCAAACAATCGCCATCTACCTTTCAGGATGTCAATTGAAATTGGTCGCTCTTCACATCTTTTATACAAATTTTGATTGGAAATCTTGTTAGGATATTTTTTTCCTATTAGCTGTCTCAGTTGTTGTCTGTGAAAAGCATCAAGGCCTTTTGTCTCTTTTTGTGTCAGTCCCCAAGTTGAGCTGTTATACATCAAGACTGGTTTTACAAGTGTTCTGTAAAGCTTGAGGCGAAGTTTTTCGCTGATATGATCTTTTCTGATCCAGATGAGATTTAATCTATTCATGGATGCTATGGACAATTGTTTTCTTCTTTGTATATCTGCTGTATCTCCCAAGAGAGAGCCAAGCTTTTTAACTGTCCTCCATTGCTCTGTGTTTCTTTCTCCTCGAAAAATTTCTGTTTGCTCTGTTTTGCTGTCGTTTACTTTCAAATTATCTCTTAGTAGAATCTCTCCAATCTTTTCTGTGATGGTATTCTTCCCCTGTTCACTTGTCGTAAGGAAATCAGCATCATCAGCATATATAGCTTCCTGGGGTAAAAAGGTTGGAGACCTATTACCACTTTCTTCAACATCATCACCGTCCATTTCTTGTCTAAAATTCCTTACTTTTCGAAGTGTTTCTTCAAAATAGATGTCAAACAGTACACCACTGAGTGCATCACCTTGTGGTGAACCCATATTGCTACTGAAAGGCACCGTCTCAGCGTTGTTTATCCTTACGTCCAGAGTCGTGTTGCTTAGTAACAACTGAATCATTCTTACTTCATCTTCATCAAGGAACTTCTTTACAATGCCAATGAGCTGTTCACGTCGGATTGTATCAAAAGCGCTGCTCATGTCTATGCCAGTGATGTAAACTTTAATTTGTGATGTTTGTGTCTTTGCAATGATCCATTTGTATGCCCACACTATGTCTGATGTACTGCGGTTCGGTCGATATGCTGCTTGTGAATCTGCTAAGAATTGTTCTACCTTAGGTTGAATGCGACGTAGAACTATATTTGACAAGATCTTTCTTAGTATTGGGAGTAATATCACAGGTCGCAGGTTGGTAACAGGCCCTTTGGTTTTACCAGGCTTTTGCAAGGACACAAGTATGCCTTCACCCAATTCTAGTTCTATTTCTTTTTCAAAGGCTTCATTGAGGGTTTCTTTGATGGCTTCAAACAGAGTCAAGGGGCCATATTTTACCATTTCGGCAGATATATTATCAATCCCTGGGGTTTTATTGTTATTCAGTTTATCAATGCCGGCTGTTACTTCTTCTATTGATATTTCTCTATTCAATTTTCTTGGTTGCCCATCGTACGGCTTTATACTACTGACATCATTATCGTTGAAATGCTTCTTCATAAGTAGTGTTATTAGGTAATATGTATTTTAAGTTTTAGCAGGTAATATTAAAAAAATTGCAAGTGACGTACATCAACGCGATATTTTTTAGGCCTAGGGTAGATGGTCGAGGCCTTCTTCTTTTCTAAGTTTGTTAGGCACCGATTGCGACACCAGGCAGCCAATTATTCTTGCCCATTGTCTTCAAATAGCAATGTTCTTACAGCTGAAATCGAAAAGGGGTACAATTACTCTGGTCCCACAAAGAAACTTAATGAAAGACGTGGCCACATTTCTCACCTATTGCTCTCGCAGGCAACTTTCTTGAAAGAACGAAATAGCGCATGGCAAATTTCACAACAGTACCGATAGAGGCTGGGAACTAATTGCGCGGTTTTGTTTGCGAGAAAACGCGTGTAGGGGCTGGATCATGTTGGAGTAGGGAGGAGGCAACCTCGTCCCCAGGGCCTTTTGTCATATTGGAACAAAAGGCCCTGGGGACGAGGTTGGGGAGGAGGGTACTTTGGCTCGAAATTGAGCAAAGTCTCGAAATGCATAGCCATTAAAACGCAAAGTGACGATAAGGTACAAACACTTTCAAAACTTTCGTTAAACTGGGATTCAAAGCTCCTCGTTCTTAATAAAAAGTCTACGCTTTGACAGAAAGTCGAATAAATTAAAAACATTTTCTATTTTTCAACTAAAAATAGAGGAAAATCGGTCTATTTTCAAAACTTGTATAATTCGGGCATAAGAAGGGGCGAGAAGGATGGTAGAAACTTAATGGAACTATATTTTCCTAATTATTTTCTATTTGAGAAAGTCCTAAATCTTTCTCTTTCATCTCGACTTGCTTGCCTGGGAGGGGGGGGGGGTAGGTTACTCGAGTCTTTGGGTGACACGGACGTGCCGTCCAACACTTTAAGGGAAGACTCATATGCAGTGCCTATTCTAAGCCGAATTCACAAGACCACAATCTGAAGAAATTACGAAGTGGAGATTTTTCAACAAAGAACTGTTGAAACCATGCTCTTCTAAACAGTAGGAAACGCCCTTTGCTTTTTCGTGTTCCTTTGATGTGCAAATAGTCCTTCCAGCGACCCTTTCCGTATCTTTTTATTTTTAAAGTATTTTTCTTGGTTTCAATGTCTGTCGAACCCCTATGCACACTTTACCAAGAGACTGTCAAGGGACACACACGGAATGCCAGAAAGGTGCCACAAATGAGATTCAAACAAATTAGTGTACGGACCAACTATGGACTAGAATGTGTAGAAAGTAAATAATACACAGTTAAGTTTTTAATACACCCAATACATACAAGTCATGGTCAGGAAAATTTCCAAGTAGTAATCGTTATCAAACAAGTCAGAATTTAACAGGTTTGGTTTTTTACTCATTTCACCCTTTTTCGTTTGTCTATGATCCTCTGCTTCTGTATGCTGCTTTGCTTTCTCTGGAGGTCTTGCATGTCGATTTTTACTTGTCAACCAATCAAGAGCAGCCTGTGATGGGTAAAATGAATCCAAGTCACCCATGTTCTTAGATACGTGCAAGTCATTTCTAATCATTTCTGATGATAGTGATACCCTCCTGTCTGACGTTTTAAGCATATTGTACATGCTTGTAAGTCGCTCTACGTCAGCAGAATGTGGTTTAGCACCGACAATTGGGTGTTGAGCTTTTTGAGGTCTTCTATTTCGAAATCAAGAAGAGGCATATCAGGACAAATAGCATTGTAACAGGCTTTAAGTTGGTCGTTGGTAACACTAGGATCTAGCTTTTTCAGGGGGCTGAGTGAAGCTGTTGATTCCAACCTTTCTTCTTCAAGTCGATCGTTTAGAAAATTAATGATCGATTGGATCACTTCACTTTGCACAGCATCAAAATTCCTCCTGTCGGACGCGTATCTGTTTTTTCATTGACATTTAGCTGTAAGCTTGTTAAGAAAATTTCTTTCCAACCTCCTACCAAAGGAGTATGCTTCAGTTTGGTATGCTTCAGTATGGTAAAGGAGTATGCTTCAGTATGCTCCAAGTCTTCGAAGCATTGATTCTTTTTCTGAATGATGTCAAAGATCAATATAGTGGGCCGGCTTAGACCAAATTTTTAATGAAATTGTGCACTTTGTGATAAAAGCATGAAAATTGGTGGACATGCACAGTTTTGCATGCTGAAAAAAAATGAGCTATATGACCACTTTGGCAAATTCCCGGAAATCTATTTTTAACTGGAGAAAGTCGTTCCCAGACCTCTAAACCTTTTTTGGGCTATTGGTATGTAGAAAGCTAAATAACGGGGTCAATCATTGCCCCTATATCAATTCAAACATGTAGAACCTGATAATAAATGTAACTGACAAGTAACATTCCAAAAGTGCTATTTTTAGACAGGGACGCTCGTTCCCAGACCTCTAGACCATTTTGGGGCTGTTGCTATGAAGAAAGGAAACAACGGGATCAATCATTGCCCCTATGTCAATTCAAACAAATAGAATCAGCTAATAAATGCAACTGACAAGTAAAATTCCTAAAAATGTTATTTTTAGATAGGGACACTCGTTCCCAGACCTCCAACGTGGGTTCTCAGTGACAGTGCATGAATGGTTCTAAAAGTAGACAAACAACGGGGTCAATCATTATTAAATCTTACATGCTGAATGCATACTCAAATTAAAGGATGGTGAAATATTCTTTGGTTACTATTAGGGCTAAAGCACTTGTTTCCAGACCTCTTAATAGGTTGGTCTGAGTGTGTAAAACATAGGCCCAGTTCAGGCTCAGGCCAGTTGATGCTGTTTGTTATGCAATGCAACACGATACCTTGTTATTGAAACCTTCACTGTGGCCTGCTTCGTTCTATTTTAAACATATACTGAAACCACTACAGTACTGCACATTTCTTTTCATGTGTGTCTGGAACCATTTGGATACATGAAACGTTTCTCAAATTACTCACATTTCCTTGACGATAACGAACGATGGAGCGGCAGGACGAGGAATTATCCACTGAAATGGCCTCGGACTCTTGGAATGATGTATAGATCGTGAGGTTTGTTATTCCTTGTTCCTTGTGCAACGTTTGTGAAAATAGATAAGCCTGTCCAGACTATCGATAAAGTACGATTGGTCATAGCAATGTTGTCTTTTTCGGGTAAACGTTGATACTGAAAATGGTACTATTCCAAAACACGACTTTCTGATTCGATGATAAAAGGGTTAAAGACTTCGCATACCCTATGGGACACATAATTTTGGGAAAAAAGCTGCACCATAGAAAACAGTAGAGAAACAATAAATCTAGGCCATTTTGTGGCAGGAGAGGCAATTGTCTCCTGCAGTTGGTATATCATATATAAGTTTGTTGAAAGCTGTAGCAGCTAGTAAAAAATTTATGGGCTGTGATGAAATCCTAAGAATATAACAACTTTAGAGACATAGCATGTACTTCACTTTGTGAGCAGATATAATGTATCGTAAGTATCTCTCCTTAATTACTCTAGCAAAGTATTATACTAATTTGTTTAGATGATGGCCAACAGAAGTTTTAAAATATTGGAGGGTAGCTTGTCAACATCATCATCAAGCATCTCCACACCAACAAATTGGAACCTTTGTATCATATGCCAGGCAGAAACATCAGAGAATTTAAACTGTCCAGCTCTGTCTAATCGCAAAGATGTTGGTAGCAGGTACAAGTCAATTGCTGCACACCTACGTAGATTTGGAGAACTTGGTTTACTCCCAAGAACGTTGCAGCTTGACAGGTTAGATGATGGTGATGGCATTGAGGAAACTCTTACGAAGCACAAGGCATCCTGGCATCCATCATGCAGAGCACGGTACAACACAACGAAACTAAAGAGAGCAGAAAAGCGGCCAATTGAGAGTGATATTTCCAAACATGATAGCTCTTCTGAAAAGAGAACGAGGGCTCAGACCGACATTTCTGATTTTCATCGTCAAGAAACGTGCTTTTTCTGCGGCAAAGGAAGTGATGATAGTAAAAAGCTACATAAAGCAGCAACTTTTCAAGTAGATCAGCAAGTACGAAGAGCCGCAGCTGTAGTTAAAGATACAGAACTTTTAGCAAAGTTGAGTGCTGGTGATATGGTTGCCCTGGATGCAGTTTATCATTCCCAATGCCTAGTGACTTTGTACAACCGTGCTCGCAAAGAAAGCCAAGTCATGAATAGTGAAAATAGCTCAGAAAGAGCCGTTGCAGGTATCGTGTTTGCTGAATTGGTATCTTATATCGAGGATTCAAGGGCGAACCCTGATGAATCACCTGTTTTTAAGCTTGCTGATCTTGTTTCTTTGTACCAGTCTCGGATGGAGCAACTTGGTGTACAAACAGAACAGCGTATTCATTCCACCCGCCTTAAAGAACGTCTTCTGTCTCATATTCCCGATCTGCAAGCACATCGCTCAGGCAGGGACGTCCTGCTAGCATTTCAACATGATGTTGGCGATGCCTTGGCACAGATGTGTTTCCAGGATGATGATGATCAAGGAATTTTGCTTGCAAAGTCAGCGAAACTTGTACGTGAAAAGTTGTTTTCAGACAATCATCCCTTCAATGGCACATTTTCCAGTTCCAGCAAAAGCGAGTCGGTTCCTGAAGTGCTTGTTGCGCTAATTAGTATGATATTAGAAGGACCAGGTATTAAAGAACAGACAAAGGAGATTACTTTATCAGCTGCTCGCTCTATAGCTGAATTAGTCAAGTATAATGCAGTCAAGCACAAACGAAGTCCAGTAAATGTGGCTGAGAAATCTTCGCGACATTCCATGCATCAAGAAACCCCCCTCCCAATTTACCTAGGACTTTTGGTTCATGCAGAAACAAGGAAGAAGGGAATGGTTGACAAACTGCATAGCTTGGGGCTGAGCATATCATATGATAGAGTATTACGCTTGTCATCAGAAATGGGTAACAGTGTTGTAGAAAGTTACATGTTGGATGGTGTTGTGTGCCCCAAGTCATTGCGGAGGAATGTTTTCACTACTGCAGCGGTCGATAACATTGACCACAATCCAAGTGCAACAACAGCAAAGGATTCCTTTCATGGAACAAGCATATCAATTCTGCAGCACCAAAGTTCAGAAAGTGAGGGAGAGGCACTTGGGGGGATTCTCATCAGCGGAGCTTCAAGGTCAAAATCTGTTGGTCATTTGCCAAGTTATTACACGCATGTCCCCCCTGTAGATTCCAATGTCAAAGGAACAGCCATTCCAGAAGGACACATTTCATCCATCGAATATCATGAAGCTGTTTATAGAGGTGCACAAATTTACGCAAACGAAGAAATTGATTGGTTAGATCACGTCGCAAGCAACATCTCGAAGGAAGATGATAGCTCTGCATTTGGAGTATCATGGTCAAATTTTCATGCCAGAAAGCAGCCACAAGTATTACAAGCAATAACAAGAAGTGCATTACTCCCATTGTTTCAAGAGAGCGCTCATACAGTCGCGATGATACGACATTCTATTGATGTCACAAGGCAGGTGATTGGCCATTTGAATCCATACCAAACACCAGTTCTTACCTTTGACCAGCCGCTGTACGCTCTGGCAAAGCAAATACAATGGAAGTGGCCGCAAAATTATGGAGAAGATCAATTTCTTGCAATGCTTGGTGGTCTACATATCGAGATGGCGTATCAGAAAACCATAGGCGATTGGCTACAAGGTTCAGGATGGGTCTCAGCCATAGAACAGGCAGGCATCGCTTCATCAGGCACAGCTGAATCTTTTCTTAAAGCATCACATCTCTCCCGAACAAGACGAATGCACCAAGTGAGTGCAGCAGCCCTACATCTGGCAAAACGACATGCCTATGAAGAATACCATGATGCCATATCTGCAGAAAACGAAGATCCTCTAAGCTTCGAAGAATGGCAAAATGACAAAGAAGCAAATATCCCTCAGTTCAAGTATTGGAATACGGTCCTAGAAATGCAACTTCTGTTGAACATTCTTGTTCGTTCATTAAGGATTTCTGACTATCAGATGTATATTGATTCTTTGGTTGAGATTGCCTCTTGGTTTTTTGCAATGAATCACACTAACTACGCAAGATGGCTTCCGGTGCACATTCGAGATTTGAAACAGCTAGGAGCTCAACACCCAGCAGTTGAAGATGCCTTCAAGGCAGGGAAGTTCACTGTAAAGAAGACACAGCGAAGGTTTTCTGCAATTCCAATCGACCAAGCTCACGAGCAAAATAATAAGATAATAAAAGGAGACGGTGGAGCAGTTGGTTTGACGGAGAATCCGAGTGCGCTTCGAAGGTGGATGGTAGCAGGACCAGAGGTGGCAAGGGTTATTCTGGAATATGAGGAGCTGTTGCATGGCCGAGATTCTGTATCAAGTTATCTTCATCACGACGAAACGGCAGGTGTTAACAAGGCTTTTCAGAAAGATGTTGCATCCTTTTTCAATACAATTAAGGAATTGGGTAATCCATTTGAAGAAGAGAGCAAGGATCTCATTGCACTGGATACGAAAAGGATCACAGACCAAGAGTCTGTCGCAAATCTTTATAAAGCAAAAGGAATAGGAACAGAGCAGCTAGACACCTTCATCAAAGACCGACTTGTCAATAGAAGTAAGCCAATCGATGATCCAATCACAAGGAATAAGCTAGCAATATTTGCCAGTCCATGCAAACGTAAAACAGCAAAGAGTGGAGTGCAACTCAAGTCAATGAAGAGTGACTTGGAGCTTTTCTCCAGAATGTACATCTCCTGCCAAACAAGAGAAGGAAATCTTGATGAATTCTTCAAATATGAAAATCAGCCTTTCCCTCCAGCATTAACAGATGAAACCGGCTCTCTAAGGTTGGGAAGCAAGAGTGATCTTCTTCAATGCCTTGTGGGTGATGATGATGATAGTGATGAAAATGAGAATGTACACGTGGAGCCCGTAAATGCTACAGCAATCATCCTCGATGGTGCAGCAATAGTACAGATGCTAAAACCTGGCACTTCAAAAACGTTCAAAGAATACTCTGAGCAAGTGTTTTTGCCATACGTAAAATCGCAGCTCCAAAAGGCAAATAGAATTGACATCACATGGGACAGGTATTTTACAGATAGTTTAAAGGGAACAGCTCGTGCTAAACGTGGAAAAGGTATTCGCCGCCGAGTAATCGATTCAACTGCGTGTCCAACGAACTGGGCCAATTTTTTGAGAGTGGATGAAAACAAAATAGAGTTATTTAAGTTGCTAACAGAAAGCCTTATTGTAGCCGATTTCATCCAAGGAAAAGAGCTATTTGTCACTGATGGAGAACAGGTGGTATGTGTTCCAAACCAGGACACTGCCATCCTATCACCATGTAATCATGAAGAAGCAGACACGCGGATGTTGCTCCATGCATCCCATGCTGCCTCTAAAGGACACAACAGCATTATCATTCGCACTGTCGATACCGATGTGCTGGTGCTTGCTGTAATGGTAGCAGAGAAAGTTCCTGAAATTCAACAGCTTTGGTTGGCATTTGGCAACGGAAAAAACTTCCGCTATATTGCAGCTCACAGGATAAAGGATACAATTGGTCCACAGAAGTCACTCGCGCTGCCAATGTTCCATGCTCTGACAGGGTGTGATACTGTTTCTGCATTTGCAAACCATGGAAAGAAATCAGCCTGGGCAACATGGGAGTGTTTTCCTGATTTAACAGACGCACTGATAGCATTGGCTTCATGTCCTGAAATGATAAGCATGGAAGTGATGAATACCATACAACGATTTGTTGTGTTGATGTATGACAGGGCAAGTCAGTGCATTGAAATAAACAAGGCCAGAAAGAAGATCTTTGCAAGGTGCAACAACGTCAAGAGAATTCCTCCTACATACGATGCACTAGAACAGCATGTGAAAAGAGCAGCATTCCAAGGAGGGTTCATCTGGATCAATACTCTCGAAAAGCAGCCGGAGCTACCCTCTCCTTGTGACTGGGGATGGAGGAAAGATGACAGCGGTTTATATGAGCCACATTGGACAAACCTCCCAGATGCTTCAAAAGCCTGTAAAGAACTGATTTCATGCAAATGCAAGAAAGGATGCAAGAAAGGCTGCAAATGTAAGAAGGCGGATCTTCAATGTACCCAACTCTGTTTTTGCGAAGGAGACTGTGAAAGACAGTGACCTTCAACCGATTAATTGATCTCAGCATATGTATTGCTTGCCTATTGTTTGCTTTCAAATTCAGTTACTAACAATGTTAAATTTCAAGTGCACCTTATAGCATAGGAAATTGTTTTACAATTTTAGTTTAGAAAGTTGAATGTATGGTCATTCCTCGTGCTTTAAGGACCTGGGAACGAACACATTAGCTTCAAAAATAGTAACCAAAGAATATTTCACTATCTTTTACTTTTTGCATGTATTTCGCATGTTAGATTTAATACTATGGCCGTTGTTTTTCTACTTTTAGAGCCATTCATGCACTGCTACTGAGAACCCACGTTGGAGGTCTGGGAACAAGTGTCCCTATTTAAAAAAATCTTTTTTTGAAATTTTAGTTGACAGTTACATTTATGATCAGATTCTATATGTTTGAATTGATATAGGGGCAATGCTTGATCCCTTTATTTAGCTTTCTACATAGAAATAGCCCCCAAATGGTTTAGAGGTCTGGGCACGAGTTTTACTATCTAAAAAAGCACTTTTTGTAATTTTTCTTGTCAGTTACATTTATTATAAAATTCTACATCTTTGAAATGACATAAGGGCAGTGATTGACCCCGATATTTAGCTTTCTACATAGGAATAGCTCCAAACTGGTTTAGAGGTCTGGGAACGAGTGTCATTGTCTAAAAATAGCATTTTTTTGGAATTTTACTTGCCAGTTACATTAATTATACGATTCTACATTTTTGAATTGATGTAGGGGCAATGATTGATACTGTTATTCAGCTTACTACATAGCAGAATCACCAAAATGGTTTAGAGGTCTGGAAACGACTTTCTCCAGTTAAAAATAGATTTTCCGGGAATTTGCCAAAGTGGTCATATAGCTCATTTTTTTCAGCATGCAAAACTGTGCATGTCCACCAATTTTCATGCTTTTATCACAATGTGCACAATTATTTTACTAAGCCGGCCCACTAATATGTTATCATCTTGGAAGGTTTGGTGAAACCTTTTATAAATGTACAGCACATATGCTGTAATACCTGCAAGCTGAATGTTGTCTTTTATCCAGCTACTTGCTAAGGCAGCCCCTGACTTCTTGGCAGTGGCGTAACGGAGACAATCGGGGCCCTTAGGAATGTTTCCACTTGAGGCCCCCTAACTAAAGCATTTGTAAATGACGTGATAGAAACATAAAATGGCAGTAAATAAGTTATGCAGGCAAGGTTAAAACATTTGCAGTGATTTACTGTGAAAAATGCATAACTTTACAATAAAATCGATATGTCTTTTACAGAAGTTCCAATTCTGCTGCGCTAGTTCATCGAACCGAAGAGATCACTCAAAAAATTAGGCCATCTGAGATTTTCAACTTCATCTATGACACCGTCATACCTCTTACATTTGAAGTTTCTTTTCTAATCTGACTCAAACTATAATCAACGAGTATTTATTCTACCTTGCAAATACATAAATATCTGACCAATCACAATCAAGAATTTGTAATAAGGAAACTCCTCCTGGCTCGTTAAACTTAGTCAGCTACCACATTACAATCTGTAGAGAATACCGCTGCCTATAAGGCGTCTCTAGAATTTGCTAACGGTTCTTACAAAATGTTCTTGTAGATACAAGGATAAAAATTCAATAGTTACGAGTATGACTAACTACCGTTTATGCTCGAAGCAAAATACCTGAAAAGGAGAAACTGTTAAATGAATGAATATGCGCGAGCTGGGTGCGCAACTGTAGGGGTGGAAATTCCCTAACAATGTCCACATTTTCACAAACAATAACTTTAAAAGCTCCATCTCGATACAAACGTAGATTCGTCAGTCTACCATTACCAAGCACATTACAACTGCTAGTTATCAACATTACTTTCAATTCACTTAGACTGTCATATCTTGAAGGCCTGAGGCTCCGTGGTCTTTTTAGTCATAGCCACAGCTTCAGCTTGAAAATAGGCAACGAAACAATTTTCTTTGCTGGGGGCCCCTTTTGGCTGGGGGTCCTTAGTTTTTGAACTAAGGTGCCCTAAACTGCGTTACGCCACTTCTTCTTGGCCTTGCCCATTTTCAAAGTATTGGATAGATGCTCTCCCTTTTTCCAATTTTTCGGCCATGATCAGTCAAATGCGATTTCGATTGCATTGCAGGAAAAAAAACACAGATGTGAAAGTTAGGGTTTTTATAGAGTTTCTTTTAGACCACACATTCTTAATTTCAAGACCACATTTCACATTTTCAAGATCACAAAGTGTGGACAAGACCACAATAAAATAGGCACTGCCATAAGTATGAATTTTTTTTGTCAATTTCCATACCCATTTTTATGGACTTTTGGGCAACAAAACCTGTTGAACACCCCCAGAAATCGAGTTTCATTTCATCTTCAATGTATAATATGAAAGTAAAGTTACAACCAACCACGTTTCAGGGCTTAAACAACAAAAATTCAACGTTGTAAATACCAAGTTATAAAGCTACCCATTTCTAGTGGAAAATATAAATTCTGAGACCCATATTTAAGGATTTTCGAGGTTCTAAACCCATCCTTAGGGGCGGCACGTACTTGCCCCATACGTAGAAGTTATCCCCGAGCTTGCTCCTAGTCTATTTCATCAAAAAAATTTGGAGAGAGAAAAGTTTTTCGTCTTTAACTTTCAGACAGACTTATTACAGATGACGAAATAAAGTTGAGTCAAGTCTATTCTGAAACCAACTCTATGACGTACAACCAGAGTCTGGTACTACAACAACCTTATCCCCAGAGCCTTTTATGATATTGGGATAGAAACGAATAGACTGATAAACTCAAACTTAAACTTTTCATTCACAGCAATAGATTTAGTACAATGTATTGAAAGAAAGAACCGCTAATTAAGATACATCTACAAAATTACAACAGATATACAGTTCAATAAAGTTTGCTGTTGGACATATGGAAAGAACTCAGAAGGAGCTATCTAGGCCATATGCTCAATTTGACGTGTAAGAAAGTGTACAGCAAATGTCTTATTTAGAATGAAAAGAAAGTTCAACAGACTAACAAATAAGAATAAGAATAAGAATAAGAATAAGAATAAGAAAGTATTAGTAGGCTAGTATATTAGCAGTGTATAATAGTCATATCAAAAATCCAATAGTGCAATGCATGGTATTAAGGTTGCATGGCAATAGCGTTTGAAAAGTAGATTAATTCGACTCTCAGAAGTAGTTTCTCAGTTTTTTTGTGAAGGATGGCTTGTTTGGTGACCTTTTTATATGCGCTGGCAGTGAATTCCAGATTTGACTCCTTCATAAATAATTTATCTTTGTTTGTATTTTGTGGAGACCAATGGAAAAGCGAAATTGTCATTTGAAGATTGTCTTGTTTCATGATGATGACGTATGTTTGTCTTGACGAAAAGGTCTTTGAAAATTTCATCACTATTTTCGTTATAGATATCAAACATGAATTTAGCAACTTCAAGTTTATACATGTTATAAAAGTTAAGAAGTTTACACTTCTTAAAGACTCATTGCTAACCATAACCCTTTGTGCGCCGAATGACTAGTAAGACAAGGGCAGTTTAGGCCAAAGAGGACTTTCAGATAATAAGAAAGTCAACTTTGGCACCACGAAGGATCATAGTTAGCAATGGGTCTTTAAATAGTGGTCCACTATGAGCTTGTTATTTTGCAAAATCAATGACCCTAACAGCTTTACGAAGGCTACGTTTCAATGTTTCTAAATTAGTTTTAGCAGCACTACCCCAGATTAGTATACCATAAAGCATGTGAGATTGAATAAATTAATTGTAGAGTGTACATAGGATGTTTTGAGGTAGGACGTGTCTTGTTTTGTAAAGTAAGCCAATGCTCTTTAAGATCTTAATTTTCAGTTGATTGATATGATGTTTCCAATTTAGTTGTTTATCTATGATTACTCTGAGGTATTTAGTGTAATCTTTTTGCTCAAGTTTTTCATATCAATCTTGAGGACTATATGTATATCAATCTTTTTTTGATGTGGATTTATAATCAGAAAATTGGATTTAGATACATTTAAGGAGTGTTTGTTGGCCAATAGCCAGTCTGATATATTTGTTATTTCTGGGTTTACTGTTTGCTCCAAGGTTTGTAGATTTTTGCTTGAAAAGAGAAGACTGGTGTCATCAGCAAAGTGGTAAAAATCCAGTTTTTGTGAAGAAACATAGATATCATTGATGTATAGCAAGAAGAGTAGTGGACCTAAGACGCTTCCTTGTGGAACTCCACAGTTGATAGAAAGATCTTTTGCCATTTCACCATTTACTGAAACAGTTTGTTTCCTTTCTGTAAGGTAGGAAACCAAGCATGGGTGATACCTCTTATTCCATAGTGTTCTAGCTTATCTAACAGAATATTGTGATTGACTGTATCAAAGGCTTTTGAGAAGTCTAGGAAGATACAGCATGAAAAGCGTTTTCCTTCAATATTTTCAACTAATTTTGTGTAGAGATCTAAGTTAGATCTCTACACAAAATTAGTTGAAAATATTGAAGGAAGACGCCTTTCATCTAAGATTGCCAATGTTGTTGATTTATTTTTTTGGAATCCAAATTGATGTTTGAAAAGAATTTTGTGTTCATCCAAAAATTTAATCATACGCGAAAGCATGGCCTTTTCTAGGAGCTTGCTAAATGTTGGTAAGATTGAAATAGGTCGATAGTTAGTAAGCTCGAGTTTTGATTTGCCCTTGTGTATTGGAGTTACCTTTGCAAATGTTAGTTTCCCTGGAAAAATTCCATTTTCAAATGAGGAATTAGCAATTAAAGAAACAGGCAGTGAAATTGTGTGCCTTGCCACTTTTATGAGTTTTATTGGTATATCATATGAATCATTAGCTTTAGTTTCGTCTAAGTTGGCAATTAAGTCATTGATTTCTTGTGGTGTACTTAGTTGAATCGTTGAATAAAAAAGCTTGTGGGTTTGGAGTTTTAAGATAATCTCTAAAATGCTTCTTCGCAGGTTTCATTTTGTCAACTTGTTTTTGTGCTGCTGTTGTGAAATATTCGTTGAAACAGTTTGCTATGACTTTTTGATCAGTGGTCAATTTGCCATTTATTAGAAGGCAGAAGTCCTGTGATAACAATGAGTCCCTTGTATCCCTGCGGTAAACCTTGCTCAAGAGGGAACTCATAATGAAACAGAAAAAACTTGGCCCTATTTTCTTCAATCATCAATGGAATTATGAAAGAATCACGGCGCTTCGAATCTCCATCTCGTGGGAGTGTTTTCAATTCTCCAAACGAATCGAGAATTCTATCACATTTACACCTTAACAATAGTGATTCACAAATCTCGCAATCTGATTGGTACTGGAGGAATTGCGAGGTTTGGGCCTAAATAGGGCCAAGTTTTCAGAGTAACACTATGAGTGTCTATTGCCCGAAGCACCAGCATCAGGTCAAAGAGCACAGGGCAACAAGAGACTAATCGTCATCAGTCTAAGAGACGAACAGAGACGAGGCCCTGGGGTCTAGGTTGCTACAACAACACAGCATTAACCTGTCAGGAATCTGGCTGACACCTTGACCCAATAGCTTAGGACTGTAACTTAAACAATAAACAAATGAACAACCCTAAGCGCGACGTACGCTAAACTTTCAGGCAAACCAAAAAAAGAACAATAGAGATCGAACTCCAAATCTTTGAACCAAAAGGGCTCAATTTAAAGCTTTACTATCGCTATAATTACATTCCCAGCCTCGCTTTATCAGTTGTCTTCTAACGCCATGAGAGACGGTTGTCAGATCCCTTTGTTTCCATGAATCCTCGTGGCCGAAAGATACATGCGAGGCTGTCAACTGAATTATTGGCTGCCAATAATTGAGGCGCGCTTTATATAGCGATAATAAAGCTTTAATGACTCAACAATCACTTAAAGTTACGGTAAACGTTTTCTAGATGAAAATATCCATTTTTCGATTTCGTCGCATTCTGTTAGCCTAACTTTCAAGGCACATGATGATACCTTGTTTGAAGCCAAACAGAACTTTTGAAAATGGAAGAAATGTCATGTAAATGAAGGTTTCCATAATTTTTTGATCAGGGATTTAGGAAGCATCTCAAACTTGGGGATGGGCACTTCTTCCTTAAGAAAAAAGGGGCATTTTCTTAAAATGAAAAGGGCAATTCTTTGTTTATTGCAAAATCTTGGGGGCACGTGCCCCTTGTGACCTCCAGTTCCTACGTCTATATTTTTAAATACAGTTTTTGTTTGCGGTCTTCACAATCTATATCTAACCTCTTGGCCTGTTAAGCCGTAATCCTTGGTCCTTGTGGTTTGTGTAAAATAGCATGCATGGCATGTTCTATTCGCTGGACTCCAAGACTACAAGACCCGGACCCCAATCCAAGACCCCAGATTTAAATGTAAGTGATTTTCATCGTGCAATTTTTTTGATATCAAAGCGTTGGAAGATGGGTAAAAAGAGCAGAAAACAGGAAAACTTTGTGAAATATTTCTATTCTTTGAAAAAAGAGAGTAAGAAATATAGCACTGCACGTTCTTGTATGCTTGTGCTTATTCGATAATTATTTGAAGACTCTAATTGATTTTTTAAGCCTAAATGGCTTGATTCGGATTAGTGTGGCTTATGTGACCCCAATAGGTACCCTACAAGTGCCTTTTAGTAAAATCTCTTTTTCTCAGGACTCACAAATCCACGAGGTACAGGAACCAAAAAGCTATTTTACAATTTGTACCCTTCGAGCCAACCTTGTCCCCAGGGCCTTTTGTCATATTGGGACGGGCCAATATGATAAAAGGCCCTGGGGACGAGGTTGCTTTCGAGCCAATCGAATGGCTCGAAAATTTGCATGTAGCCAGGGCAGACTTGGAGCTTAGAAAGTGTGTCCCAAATTCTTTGTATGTGTCCTGGTCCGTCTTTTATAGCCAAATGCAACTGTGGGAAGAGCAGAAAAATCTTTTGCTAATTTTTGACAGCCTTTGTTCGGGATACTATCAGCGAAAGTCTTTTGGATTTTCCCCTGAAGAGCCAGACGCCAGTCGAAGCGCTAGTCTGCGCAGTATCGATCTGAGGGTCATCGCCCTTCATCCTTCCTTTGTTAATTCGCGCATGCCCCAAAACGCTTCGCTCGTGCCATTGATCAGCGAGCCAATCAGAGTTAACGTCTTTTCCTTTTTCATTCACAAAAGGGGGAATTCGCAGTATCCCGAACAAGCCTGTAGTTTCAAAGGTAGAAAGAATTCGAAAAATTCTAGACACTCTTTAAAAGTTTAGGATTTGCACTTCCTGCTGATGTACGTCAGATTCGGTTACTTCTTAGGCAAGGGTGCAAAATAGATTTTGAAAGTGATAAATTTTAAAGCAATGAATTTTTTCCTGGAAGATATCATTTTACAGTATTTTTGCAATAATTTTGACATGGTTAGAATCCCCACACTCTTCTGCATCGAATAATGTTTATTTTACCTTGATTCTGTCAATAGTTTAGGTCTTACCTATCTAACCGCAAACAATTCTGTAGGGTTAACGGTGTTGATTCAGATATCGGAGAAATAGAAGTGGGAGTACCACAGGGTTAATGCCTTGGCCCTCTTCTCTTCCTCATCTACATCAACGATCTTCCTGAGGCCAGTCTTTGTCATCAATCTCGCGATTCGACTCAGCTGAATGAGGCACAGATAGCGATCTCAGTAAATTGGAGACCTGGCTTCAAGGCAATAAGCTTTCGTTGAATGTGGCCAAACTCATTCAATGCTCATATCCACCAAGCAGAAACAAAAATCTCTCAAAAGTCGTAACGAAGCCTTGGATCTGAAGATACGCGACAATGAACTCGAAGTAGTTCAAATGACAAAGTATCTTGGAGTTCAAATCGATTGCTGTTTGAATTGGAAAGAACAAATTAAGGCAGTTTCTACTAAGGTCTCCAGGGCAATCGGCTTTTTAAGACATACTAAATCCTTTCTGCCTCCGACAAGTTTAAAAACTCTTTACACTGGTATTGTCGAGCCCCACTTTCGATACTGTTGTTCTGTCTGGGGTTGTACTGGATCTACAGACATCACCCAGCTGCAAAAGCTCCAAAGTCGTGCTTCTAGAATCATCACAAATAGCAGCTTTGATACCCCAAGCAGACCACTTATTGCAGAGTTGGGCTGGCAGACCATTGAAGAACTCATTGATAATGAGTCTAAAATAATGGTCTTCAAGTCGCTCAACGATTTGGCTCTACAATACTTGTGTAATCTCTTCACGAAAAACTCAGGATGCTTCTCCCACAACCTCCGGAACACCGAGACTGATTTAAGGTTGCCAAAGAAAAAGTCAGCGAATGGGCAAAAATTGTTTTCGTACCGAGGAGCTAAAATATAGAATAGACTTCCTGCTGAGTCAAAGGCAGCATCCTCTCTAGATGGTTTCAAGAAAATTGTAAAGGGTTAATTTCTTTGTTTATTGTATATGTTGTATAATTGTAAATAGGCTTTTAGATTATGGTTTCTGATTTTCGTTGTGACTTATTTTAATTATTAATGGTATGTAAGTTTTTGATGGAGGGCCCCTTGAAAAACGGCTTCTGCCGAAGGGCTACCCTCCTAAAAAGATCCAAATATGAAATATACATCAAATAAATATGAAAGATGAATAGTTCGGCTTTTAGAGAGGGAAAACCATCCTAACCCTAGGTTTACTTCTACTTCAAAGTTTAAATCTAAATTTACATCTACTTACTGCCGAAGATCACCAAAGTGAGTTGCTGCGTAGATTGACAAACTGTCTCAAAACAAACTCTAGACGTCCAAAAATGTGATTTCATAAACTTTGCCTTAGGGGCGTTAGCGAGGGGTTGGTTATCGTTGTGGAATATTTATACCACGAATAAAAGCGTATATACATTAACAAGACTAGTTATTGATGCTTTTTATCTCGCAATATTTTTAGCTTCACAATTTGCAAACGCGGAATGTGAGTAGCTATCTAAAGTTCGTGTTGTGCTGCTCGATCTTCTCAGAATTGGTGCAGAATGAAAACCAATTTATCAAAGAAACCCAGCGTCGCTTATCCTACAAATCCAGACCCCAAATGGATCTATCTAATTATCTTAGGCCAAAGCACCTACTACGCAAAAGAAATCTGTTACTCACGACCTTTTTAGAGCCTTTACTACGAGCAGTGTTCTTTGCGATCTTTGCCTTGTCTGCAACCCCAGTAACAAAGAGCAAGTCATGCTATTCATACCCTAAAAACTGGGACTTGCCCTCTACTACGTGCTGCATGAAGACAGGTGCAATTATTCTAATGGTCTTGTACAATTGTCTAAAATCGCAAAGACCTTAGCTTTTACAATTAAGTAAATAGTGCTGAAATGGCATCGAAAAACTTTTTTACTCTACATAGTTTTTGGTCGTACTTTAACTTTGCTTTTCATTTTTAGTCTAGTGTGTGCCTCTATCTCATTGTGGTACTTAGGCTCCCATTGTCCTAGGGTCCCACGGTCCGGCTTTTACTGTATGCCTGTTTCAAAAATAGCAATCACAGACAGGCTACCTATTTTGGGAAACCAAATATCACAAAGCAGTGCAGGATGTTTCGTGTCCACTGTAGACTGCTGTCCAAAAGATCGAAAAATTTCATGCTGCACCAAGGTTTAACTGTCGGCAGAAATCCAGAGCCATATCGGAGGTACTTTGTGCAACTGAAAGGTTTGTGTAACTTTGCCCTCTTATGGATCTAAGCCTTTTTCATCTTTTACCCGAGACTTGTGCCGAAATTAGGCCCAATCTTTGACCGTCAACCTCTCACCTTCAATTCACGGCAGGTCAAAGACAATGTAATAGGGATGGAAGTTATGTTGTTGAATCGGATTGCAGTTATCTCGCACAGACACGGAGACAGAAAGCGACGGTGGTGATGCCGTGTTGTGTGACGATACCATACAGACCGACTGACCGACTAAAGAATTTACATATTACTACAACTTCAATGCAGATTCGTTACAAGAAGTGATTAAATGCAAGGCAATGGAATCAAACATACATAGGAAGTCTATGCATTAGAACTGATGTGACAGTGAGGCTGTTTGTGACGTACTTGTAGTCCGTCTGCATTCTTCCCCTTGGTGCTAAAAAATTTCGAAAGCTATTTGGTTGAGAATGTTTTTGAATTGATCAGTGATACTGTGAAAGTAAGACATTGAAGAAGGTTCATGCGAATAATGAATTTCACTTTCACTGCTTTTCAACATTGTAGAAAATTTACCCTACAATACTTTAACGACGACTCCGCAAAATTGTCCTTGGTCTTGCATACCGTCTTGTTAGCGGTTAGCAAAGGATATAATGAAACAATGTCTAGGGGAATCTGTTGTGGCTACCACCAGCAAGACGCAGACGTCTTTGGAAACGCAGCTACTTTTTTATGTTTTCACAGCATTCTGATTCTCCAGATTTTTCCCTCGCTGCTAACAGACAGACAAAGTCCCTAAGAACAGTTTGCATTCTTGCATTTCCATGAATAGGCATTTTGCTTCCCTTCTTGTAGTCCTATTTTTGCAGTGCGGCCTTCAAAAGTATACTTTCAGATTGTTAGTTTCTGATTAGAACGTACAACATGTCTCTCGAGACTCGCAAAGGTTTTGTGGTTGATCTCACTTTGTAATTTACATGCTCGAACAAAAGAACTTTCCTGGCGTCTTCTTGACTTGCGTCTTCTTGCTAAAACAGCCCAATAATGATATGTGGACTTCGTGCCGACTGCGAAACAATATGGTGTTCCACGCCAAATCATGACCAAATGATAGCCTGCTAGGCAATGATACGCGAACTGAAATGCCTAAAGCCTGGCTCACACTAGGTCGTTTGGGTCCTTTAATTGCAAAAAGACCCAAAAGACAAATGCTCAGCAGAGCCGCATTTACCCATGGGGCCAGGGGGCCCTAAATTCTTAAATTGGGGGCGTTTTAGAATCGTTGAGTTGTGATCACAGGAAGCCCATATTCCAGATTATTAGAAAAATATTTTGTTCAAGAAATTATTTTCCGTTCTCTTTCAAATATCATTGCGTTGTTCTCCTTTCGTCCTTTCTTTTACATTCACAACCAATCCGTGTTATTATCCGTGAAATAAAGACTTTTGAAAAGAGCACAAGGAAACAAGAGAACAACACAATGATATGTCAAAGAACGGAAAATAATTTATTGAACAAAATATTTTTCTAATTATCTGTACTATGGCCTTCCTGTGCCTAACCCTTAGACTGCGTTCACATTGCACAATCTTTTGAAAGCGCATAAACGCTCGTGCAGAAATCCGCCATACTAATCCCTCACAACAATGTTCAGATTGCTAAATATTTCCGCAATCTGAAGACTGTAAAGGATCAGTATGGCGGATTTCTGCACGAGCGTTTACGCGCTTACGAAAGATTGTGCAATATGAATGCAGCCTTAGGCGTCCTGCATCAAAGTGAGGCTCATCAATGATTTCTGGCCGAATCTTCGATTGGACATTTATGAGTAGTAGTTGGAACAATTATTATTCTATCAAGCAGCGAAACTACGACAACGTTCATAAGCCTATAAATGATTCAAAGATCAAAATGTGAACCAAAGGAACCCACATGTATTCATGAATGCCAGAGAAAGGTGCCAGAGCGAGATGCGAGTTGAGTTGTTACTTTGGTTGGTTGAGTCAGAGTTTGAGTTGACAACTTGAAAAAGCTGCAAGAGTTGCAAAAGAAACAATTGCGCCGTAAGAACAGGTTTACACCTTGCAAATTTGCAAGGGCGACCGCCAAGCAAGGTTGAGGTAGGTAAGTAGGTAGGAAGAATTTTTCGATTAATTTGTAACGTATAGATATATACTGTAGTATTTTCACCTTGTATTGTATGAAGCATTCGTTCGCATTTTGTATGAAAGTTACGTGATATTTACTGCAAGCAAGGTGTGTAGTAGAAGTTAGGCCCAGTTAGGCCCTTTTTCGCGTCCAAAAAAGAAGGCGCAGGGCCGTCATTTCCATTGTACCCAAAGTGTGAAATGATAGAGTCTGCACGCACGTAAGCAGGCAGGCTGAATATGACGACACCCCATTAAGGAATAAACTGCTTTTTTTAGTTTGGCAAACTTCACATCGGAGAAACAACTAGAAAACTCTTTGACCCCTGACCAGGATGACAGAAGACTTGCCCCCGGCAGACTTACTACAGATGACGAAATAGACTTAAAGCAAGTCTATGATGACAGAAGCATGAGGGCACAAACACAGGTAGGCTAATGTCATGGCCCGGGGGGCAATTCTATTGGTATGTGACGGGGGGTCAGACACAGTATATTTTTGAAAAACCCAAAAATATACTAAATTTCGGACATTTTAGACCCCAAAAATATACTCAATCCAAAAGTATTCAAATTTTAGGACAGTTTTAGACCCCAAAAATATGCTCATAGCTTTGTGGTATGTGAAAACTAAAGGTTTTATAGCATTTTCGGTAGCTAGCCTGCAATGCTTTGGTGAAAAACTCAGCACTCACCTCAAATTTTCTCATCAGCAATCCCAAAAATTTTCCGTTCATGCACCAAATTGCGTACCCAAAGGTATACTAGACAACGTTTTACAAACCCAAAAAATGCCCAACCCCCAGGGAGTGCCCCCTGGGGCCATTAAGCCTCGTAACAAAAGGAAGATTTTCTCTCCAACCCATACCTCAATTTGACCCTTATGGTTTTGGAATGTGATTTCGTATTCTGTTTATCAAACTAAAGAAATATTTTATGAATTTTGAGAAGAAAACTTTAAAGTAGTGTTGGTTTGGGCTGCACAAAATGGAGGAGATATGACATCAAAAAGTTATCATACATCAGGTTGCTTCCATGAAGAATTGCTTGAATAGCTTCATTTTATGCTGTTTTTATTTGAAATTTTGATTTTAAAACAAACTTTTGGGAATAATCGAAAAGTTTTCAAACTTTTGACTTTAGAGTCAAAGCCCGGGGGGTACTCAGCACAAAGTTCTGAAAATCTCTCAATTATTCCCAAAAGTTTTATTCAAAATCAAAATTTCCAATAAAAACAGCATAGAATAAGCTATATATTCAATCTTCATTGAAGTAAGCTGATGCTTTGATAACTTTTCCATTTCATATCTCCTCCATTTTGTGCAGCTCAAATCAACAACATGGTACTTTAAAGGATGCTCTCCATATCCAGCGTTTTGAGCGCGCGGGCGCTGCGACCAAATAGGAGCATGCGCAGGTGATAAAACTTAGCTATCAATCTGGTCACAAGCGACCGATTTTTGGGCGCTTTGGGAGTAGGAACAAGTTCAACTCCCATCGCTAGCGTTTGCGATCGCTACCGAAGGAATCAATCTTTGTTGCAGCGCCCGCACGCTCAAAACGCTGGATATGGAGAGGAGCCTTAAAGTTTTAGTCTCAAAATTCAGGAAAAGTTTCACAGAAACTTGTTCTTGTTAGTTTGATGAACTGAAGACAAAATAGTGAAATTCATTGAATGTTTTTTTGCCATAAGAGTTAAAATTAATTTTGGGTTGGAGAGAAAATCCAGACTGGAAAGTTTGTACTGCACAAGCTAGATATTGCAGGATCAAGACACATGATTTTCATCCTGCCTGAGCCACACAGTCGGCAATAAACAAGGGACCTATTGGACCTAGTATTGTTTTAATCCATTGTTCTCAACTGCAAATTTTCATACAATCTTACAGAGCCCCAGAGCCCATCTCAGCTGGCACAAATATACAAACATTCCAGTTTGGGAGAAAATTCCCTTTTGTTGCTAGGCTCATAGGCCTGGGCTATTTAGGACATCTTTGCCAATATGTTTCAGGCCATTGTTTCCATACCTTTGTACCCCAAAAGTTTCATCGTATTGGGATCTGATACTTTTATGCAGAGACCATTTCCATATGCATATCATAGCCATAGGAACCAGTGAGCTCTGGGGTGCATGCCCCCAGAATTTTACAATACACAAAGAAGTGTCCCTTTTTTGCAGGAAGTGCCATTTGTGCTTAATGGAAAAAGTACCCAAAGTCTTGTACCCCCTAACTTTGAGATGCTTCCATGGCTCTGTGTATTTGAAAAACAGAGCATAGTGGACAACTGCTTTCTTTCGTAAAAAGATCTCCTGGGGTTCTGATTCTGGGGCTCTGATCAGATCACATTTTCTCATGTTATTGACCAATCTGTGTGAATTTAGTTACAATAAGCAGAGTTTCTTTGTCTAACTAGCACAAATTGCAACACAAGTTTAAAAACTGTAAAGTTTGCACAATATTGTTGATCATCATTATCATTTCATGATTCACTCACTTGTTGCCCGCGGCTTAGCACACAAGAGCGTGCAAAGCAAAGGGCTTCTAATGGGCTGTGGGCACGTGATTTTTGCCAATTGGGCTTGAATTTTACTTTTCCTAGCTGAGTCAGCAAAATTCATCAACAAAGGGAGGCTTGGGTCAAATGGAACCAAGCCTCCATTGTCTCCATTGTTGACTATCGGGAGGAGTGGAGGCTTGGGCCAAGAGATTGCATCAGAACCATCAATGAAAGACTGCTGGTGCTGAAAAAGCTTTTGTTCTCATGCAAAGTTGAACATAATCTTTTACTTCCGCATGCCGTGATAGCTCCACAAAAGCAATTTTGTTTAGAGTTCATTGGTCAATGACAGATTGTGATTGCTGAAAGGCAGTCTGTCCCCAATTATTCTGACCTTAGTTGCGGCATTATTTACCTAATTTACGCTGTTGCTAAATTCATGCATCATTGAGTCTCTAGGTCCCTGATTTCTTTGGATAAAGCGAACGAGCACAAGCTTCTGGATCGCACATTAGAGGTCTTTATCGATGTTGTTTTCATTCTTCGAAGGGGACATGTAAACAACCATGGTTGGGTCACTAGTTCTCTGCAGACATCAAGAGGGACCCACAGTATCCGGGAAGAATGAGAAACTTCAGAATTGCTGAGCTTGGGTCTAAATTACCAGCAATGGACCGGGGTAGATACAATTGCTTCTGGCATACAGAGAGACTATAATGTTATGACACATTGGGTCAGATATCATAGTCTTTCCTGAAGAAGAAACGAGGCTTTCAGGCCTGTCTCAACCCTGAGCCTACAAGGGTGGTACTTGACCTAAATTTGTGCGGGGGTGTGCCATGAAAAAATTTTTTTATATAGTTCCAGAATTTTCCCCTTCAAATGATACCTTATCCTAGAAAATATCTGCGAAAGTATGCTCCAAAACACAAAAATTGGACTAAATGATAACCCAATCTAGCAAATCTAACAACCGGCTCCAGAAAAATTGCCTTCTTTTCACACACCGTTCTAGAAAAAACATGTGAAAACGATACCCTGAAAAATGGCACATCCCAGTTAGACAAGTGTACTAAATACCCCACCCTATTTTTTTTCTATGTCCCAGGATTTCACTGTCAAGTGCTTATTCATTGTATGAATTTGTCTCTGCTTTCTTCTTACTAGATATTTCAGTAAGGTACAGTTTGATAATCTCTTTCTCAAGTGTGGGCAGTGATTAGCGGTTGCTATTACTTGTATAATGTATATAAACAACCTAGCATAATTAAGCCAAACAAGTAGCCAAGACTTAGCATGCCTTTGAAAGACCGTTAAAAAGACCATTTTTAACGTTAAAAATTTATCGTTATCGTTAAAAAGACCATTTGATAAAAGATTTAAAGAAAAGTACTAAATTCTCTCTTCTTTTCTTATAGGGAACATGGACATTGGTAAAAAACATTTTGCATCTGAAATTGATGAAGCGCAAAGCAGAATCAAAGATCACATCAGAAAAACACCACTTCAATACTCCCTATGGTTATCACATACAAGCAACTCAAATGTGTACATCAAACTTGGTAGGTATGCCTGCTAGGGAGAGTACTTTTGGTACCATTTGTTCAAGGGCTACCAAATAGAATCTTTTTTACCCAGCTCCAGAATTCCCCTCAGAACGATACTTGAGAAAAATCCATCGGACCAAACAACAACCCTCTCTAGAAATATTCTATTTTGACATGTTTTGACAGCCTGCTATAGAAAAATTGTCTTCTTTTGATTGCCAGTACTATGAAATGAAGTGAAAGGCACATCCTCATCAGACAAATCAACTTCAGTACTCTGGGGAATGTCCATTGTCACAGCACCAGTGTGTGTTGGAGTGGGTTTCCCACTGCCTGGTGCTACTTTTGGAGCCCCATTTTCCTTTCCTTCTCCATTTTTTTATTGCCTGTTGGGTACCCTACAGTTATTTTTTGCATCATAATTTTTAGCCTATTGCAGGATCCATCTTGCTTTTGATTATACTGTCCTTGCTTTTGATAATACTTTCTTGCATCAACAAAAATTACATCAAGGAGGAAAGAAGATCACATTTTAATGGTATCCCTGCCACTATAATTTACTTTATATGTAAATGATATGCCAAGCGCAACTTCCTTAGAGCCAAGGCTGTTCGCTGATGATATGAACATATTCAATTTTGGAAATAATCTTAATGCAATGATTAACAACACAAATATAGAGCTAGAAAAGCTTGACAGTTGGCTCAGAGCTAATAAGTTGATGGTCAACACTAGTAAGACAAGTTACTGCTTCTTCCATCCGTCAAAAAGAAAATCAGTCAATGATTCTTACATTGTAAAAATGGGTGACGAATTAAAGCAGTCTAACGACATTAAATATCTAGGCATTAAGCTAGAAAATAATCTTACTTGGGAGAACCATGTCCATAAAGTTAAAAGTGAAATAATCAAATATACTAGCATGTTTTCAAAACTGAGGTATTACGTTCCAAAACCGTGTCTAATGTCACTATATGACTCATAAGTCCTTTCAAAGATATCATATGCCTTTGAAGCCTTTGGCATAGCGTCGCAAAATAAGCTGAAAGATCTACAAGTCTTGCAAAACAGGATTCTTAGGATACTTCAATTTAAAGATCGTAAATATTCAACAAATGCAATTCACAAGGAATGTAACATCCTGAAACTTATTGATTTGTATGACTTTAAAATCTTAAAATTTATGCACAATGTGCATTACAATAAAGGGAAACTACCCTCAGTCTTTGAAGGCTACTTTGAAAAAAATGAAGGTAGTCATACATATCTAACTCGTCAAAGTAAAGACTATAAAATTTTTCGAGTAAACAAAACATGGGGTGATAAAATGATGCAAAATAAAGGTGCACGCCTGTGGAATGAACTTCCCTCTCCAATTAAAGATATCTCCAACCCTCATACCTTCGCTAAGAAATTAAAGAAAATCTTTATTGACAAATATTAACTAAAAGAGTGCAAATCCATTACTAATAATCATATAATCCATTTCCTTACTTGTATATCTAGATAACCTCATATTCTCATCATATGACAGTATACGACTGTACTTATTTTAATTTTTATTCTTATCATCTTATTTGTTATCCTCATTTTCTTTTCTTTTGCGAAGTTTATTTAGCGGCCCAAGCTAGATAAGCAATGCTTTACTTGGGTCGCGTAGAATGCAAGTACCTTTTTTTCACAGATTTATCGTACATTGTAACAACTTGTATTTTACGAATAAAATTGAATTGAATTGAATATAATTTGGGGGTTTTTTTAAACTTGTTTTTACCAAATTTGTTATTTTGTAAGTTGTATTTTAACTGCTGTATATTTCTTTAATCATTGTAAATATTTAATAATTTCTGTGGCAAATTTTACATAAAGTGTATTTATCGCTAACTTTTGATGTAACAGCAGTCCTAAAAAGCATACCATTGAAGACAGTGCATCCCAAAACAGTCCTCCATGCATGTGAACTGTTAAGCATCTATCTCTGGAGATGATTGTAACCTTATTCATATAGCTTTTACTCCATCCCTGACATTCAGAATTGGTTTGCTAGTTTTTTTGTTGACGCTTAGATTGCAGATCCCAAGCATTGTTAACTGCTGGTTCTGGGTCTTGGACACCCCAAATAGTTTACTGATCATTTACTGCATCATCTATCAACAGGTCCCTGTCACTGTACAATGAATTGTGCCGAACAATATGATTCTACTGTTTTCAGATTCATGGAGTCCATATATTGAATTTGTGTATGTTGTTAGTCACGCAGATCCCAAATATTACATAACATACCATACATGCATACATACATACATACATTGTTTATTTGTTCCGCAGGTTGAAAGTTTGGCACCTCTGAGGAGCTGCTGTGGACCTGCAATTAAAATCTAACACTAAATAACAATAAACTACAAATATGAAATTTAGCTTGAGCTTGTTGTGACTTTTCCATTTGTTCTTGAAGATATTTTTATCTTTTGTTTGACTTGATTTGGTAAAGTGTTCCATAAAATGAACCCTCTTTATCTGAAACTGTTTCTGCCGATTTCTGTCTTAAATCTATCTTCTTTTAGCTGCATCAAATTTCACAAATTTCATCTTGCAAATTGATTTGGTATTGACACCATGTCCAAGGAGGCCCCCATGAGTCTCACTTATTTCATTTTCCATTCATTGAATTAAAGTATTTGCATTGACAAGCTTTTTCTCCTTCAAATTCAGAACATGAACAGATAACAAATTCTTTCAAGCTCAGAGGTGCAACAAACAAGATTAGGAAACTTTGTGAAGACCAAAATGAAAACAAAAAGGTTGTCACAGCCTCATCTGGAAACCATGGTCTTGCTTGTGTAAGTTTATGAAACAGAATATTTTTAATTCTTGTTGCATGCTTTTCCCTTTTTGGGTCACCTCTAGGGTCCATTGATCCTTTACTTCTTTCAATGTGGAATCCCACGAGATTTTGAATTGTGTCAGCTACCAAAATTTGCATATGCATTAGCTTGTTTTATGTGATAAAGGCTTTTTGAACTATTCTTTCCAATTTTCAAATCTTGCAATGCTGTACTGTGCCATAAACCCTTGATTTAACCCTCACCATCAAAAAGCTGCCCCCTCCCCTTGAAGAAGCCTCCATCTCATAGCCAGTTTTGAGAAACTAACCAATTGAATCTGAATTCAGCAAAAGGATGTTTTTACGCAAATTAATGCAAATGATTTGCAGTAAAAATTTGAGTGTGCTTTGAATAACAGATTCATTAAGTAAAAACCCGCAAGTCCAACAATAGGCTCTGCTGCTGGAAGAAAACTGTTGACTCCAGAAAATGATAGCAGCCAAGTCAACCTGTCATCAAGGAGAAAGCTACCAAACCCTGCAAGAAAAAAACTAATCAACCTGAAACTTTGAATGGAGAAAAATAGTTTACAGCTCCAAGGAAAAGTAATTTTAAATGGATGGGAATCAGATTTAGAAATTCTGTGTCTTAGTATCATGTTTATCATTGTTATAGTTCCATTTGTGGTAAGAGACTGCTGTGTTGGCCTCCACCAAGATATCATTTTTTTATTGACATATATATATATGTATATATCATTACAATAACAATGTTACTTCCTACCATACAAATTCTAATTACTATACTACACTACAGGGACGATACCACGGGGAGCGAAAAGATAATGACTACCCCGTGGCCAGTAAGAAGACACGCACCATTAAACTAACAAACAACTACACTGCGATTTAAGACATTAAGAACTAATGGAAAATGTGCTAGATTCCGTCTGACATTAGATGTCTGGTCAGGGTTTTAGAGAAATAAAATGTATTCACGAGCTCAAGTCGTTCGTGAAGTTGAAAGATGGTAAAAGTGCCTGACATCTAATGTGAAACAGGATTACATAGAAAAGAACATTTACTTTAAAGGACTGGGTGGCTGCTTGATACGGACGTTACAAATGATTTTGATAAAACCGACCAGTTTCGTGGATGAAGCGCAAAGTCAATTTGAGTATCTTTCTATTCAATTTTGCTTTTTGAGCTTTTTGGAAGTAAGATGGCGATCAGGAGTGTTCGTAGCTTCTCTTCATGCAAGTCGGTTTGTTGGCTCCTCTTCAGTATTGTCATACTAAATTCAGCTATTATTCACAAGAGAATTATTAAACAGAGAAGATTACAATCAACCAAAATAGCCTACCTTCACGACATATCTGATTTGCATGGATTTGAACCAACGAATGATTTTGGCCTAAGTCGCGTGGAAGGTCATGGGCCTAAGTTGAGGTCAAAGTACAACCGAAGCCGAATCGCCTATTGTGCTGGAAAAGGAACTCAAACATTCCAACTCCTCAAAGATGCATCTATTTTGTTGATTTTATCTGGTGATATAGAGTGCAACCCTGGCCCAGTAAAAAATCCATGCTCCTCATGCAATAGAGCAGTTGCAAAAACTCATCGAGCATTATTGTGTAGCAGCTGTAATAAGGAATGTCATATTGGCCCTAAATGTGGGAATGTTTCCACTACTCAGTATAAAACCTACAAGAAAACCATCAACTATTCTTGGAAATGCCCCTCTTGTGTTTTGACAGTACCCTGCAACCAAGCCTTAAACTCATCTGATGGTATCCTGGATCAGTCCATAGTGGCTGAATCAAATTTTTCTGCAATAAGGAATCCATCATTTCCATTTCCTAAGAAGGGATTTTCTATCTTTCACTTAAACACTCGAAGCATTTTCCACAAAATGGATGAAATTCGTGTATTTGCCAAGCAAAACCCTTACCATGTCCTGGCCTTTTCTGAAACTTGGCTCCAGAAGTCAGTATCGAACTCAGAAATTGATATCGAAGGTTATGCAGTACCTATTAGGTGTGACAGACAATATGAAGATAAGACTGGAGGTGGCTTAGCAGTTTATTTTAAAAACTCAGTTCTCCATAAGGAAATTTGCTATATTAGCCGTCCTGAATTAGAAGCAACTGCTGTCAAAGTTTGCCCAGCAAACTCCCCTTCATTCATTCTCATAGCTGCATATAGACCAATGCCACACTCACCCCTTGAGCCACACTTACCAAACTTTCTTGACAGTGTCCTGGAAAAATGTCCTTGCAATGACGATATCGTAATGCTTGGGGACTTCAACCTTAATCAGTTTGAGATAACCACTGCTACTAGAACAATGGACAATATTTGCATGGTGCACAACCTACATCAACTCATTGACCTACCAACAAGGGTCACAGATTCAACAAGCACACTGATTGATCTAATATTTGTTTCTGAACTTTCTTTTGTTGTCTCCTCGGGTGTCGTTCCACTGGGAATAAGTGATCATTTTGGAACATTCGTATCACGATCAGCCCATAAATCTAATCATTGTAAACAAGATCATTTGTTACATCATTATCGTGACTACAAGGCTTTCAACGAAGAAAAATGTTTGGAAGATATAGATGCAGCCCCTTGGGAATTGGTGAATATATTTGATGATATTAATGATAAATTTGACATATTTTACCAACTCATCACCCAGCTGCTTGACTGGCATGCTCCTAAAAAACAAAAAAGAATAAAACACGAATCCTACCCCTGGATTACAAGTCGCGTAATTGAACACATCAGAAAAAAGGCATATGCCCTCCAATTGTTCCTTAAAAATAGAACAGAACTCACATGGAACTTTTATAAAAGAATAAGAAATCATACCATTGAAGTCATTAGAAAATCTAAAAGGGAATACTTTGTTGATGCTGTTGATAGTGTGGAGGACAATCCCAAGAGAATGTGGAAGATACTGAAAAAGCTACTGCCCTCCAAGCGTGCTAAGACTCCAACCAAAATCAATTTCGAAGGCAAAACCTACACATCCCCCAGTGACATAGCAAATTCCTTCAACGAGTTTTTCACAACAGTCGCTGCTAAAATCACATTACATCTTGAACCCCCGCAAGTAGATAATGTGTCAATATTAACAAAAAGTAAGTTAACTATCCCATCTGCATCTCCAAACAGTATTTCCAAGATCATATCAAAGTTGAACAATTCTAAAGGAATTGGTCTGGATGAGCTATCGGTCAAGACCATCAAAATTTTCTGTAAATCACCAGCATTTGTTAAAAGTCTTGCTGAAATTATCAATTTTTCCTTCAAAACTGGCTGCTTTCCTAACATTTGGAAAAAAGCAAGAGTTGTTCCTGTTTTCAAATCTGGAGACATTCATAATATCGATAACTATAGGCCAATATCAGTGCTATGTTGCCTTAGCAAAATAATTGAGAGAGTTACGTTCAACCACATCTATTCGTTCCTGATAAAAGAAGGCCTATTACACAAATTTCAATCTGGATTCAGACATCTACACTCAACTACTACAGCTCTCCTGCATCTTATCAATACCATTTATACGGATATGGATAATAGTTCACTCACAGGAGCCCTCTTCCTGGACCTTCAAAAGGCATTTGATACTGTGAACCACACTATTATGCTTGCCAAAATTAAAGCTCTTAATCCCGATGAACAGTTATTGAATTGGTTCACATCATATCTTGAAAACAGAACACAAGTAGTAGATTTCGATGGCAAACATTCTAAGCCAGCTACCATAAAAACTGGCGTTCCCCAGGGCTCGATCCTCGGTCCACTGTTGTTTTTACTTTATGTAAATGACTTGCCTTCACTAATTGAATCTGAGACAATAATGTTTGCTGATGATACCACAGTGTTATCACATGGCTCCTCGCATCAAGTTGTTACATCTACTATCCAAAGGGATCTAAATAGTATTTGTTTGTACTCATCAAGGAATCATCTAGTGCCCCATCCAAAGAAAAAGAAAGTTATTCTTTTCAGTAAGCCATCACAAGCTACACCTTTAGAGGAAAGATCACCTTTATCACTGAACAATGTTGGTATTGAATATGTAACAAGTTACAAGTGTCTCGGATTCACTCTAGATCAGCATTTGGACTATTCTTTACACCTAAAAGATATGTGCAGAAAGATCAATTACGGCTTACAAATAATGAGACGTGTAAATGTGTACCTCCCCAAAGAAAGTCTGATCCTTCTTGCCAACTCCTTGGTCCTAAGCCATCTGGATTATTGCTCCCCTATCCTATATAATTTGAACTGCGGTCAGCTTGACATATTGCTGAAGCTCCAGAAACAATGTGCGCGCATCATTTTTGGCTATGATAGAAGAACTCATAGCAAGCCATTATTCATCCAACTTAACTGGCTACCATTGCACCAACGAATCGAATATAACATATGCCTCCTTCTCTACAAAGTCAACAATAATATAGCACCACCTTACTTGTCTGAAATGTTTGTGAAAACAGCTGAAGTTCATCAACATCGAACAAGAGCTGCTGTAAATAGTCACTTTTTCAAAATTAGAGGAACTGGACATACTTACCTAAAATCATTTAGATATTATGGAGCAAAAGTTTGGAATTTGTTACCAACTGAAATACGTCACACTGAGCCTATTGAGAACTTTAAGATAAAATGTAAAGCCTACTTTATGGACAAAATTAAATCTGACTCTTATGTAAAATATGACTGGTCATTCCATTGAACTTTTATGCCAAAGAATTTTTTTACTGTACACAATTTGATTAGGATTTTAGTTTTGATTTTTTTTTATTTTTATTTATTACTTTGTGAACCAGGCTGTAAACAAGTTTTTAACTTAGCCCTGTTATTCACGTTAAAGAATTTCATACACAATTCATTAGAAAGGTCTTGATCACCATATAATAAAAGCTTTGACACCATATAATAAAAGCTATAACAGAAGATATCATTTGATTCGAGACCAGCACCTTACAAAAGACATGATTGAACCAATGCAATATGATGGCAAAAAAGCATGGAGTGCACTGGTCTGATGATGTCGAACTTGTCACGAATAGACAACAGACCAAAAGAAGAAAAGATACACAACATTGAAATATATTCTTAATGATAGCTTGGTGGATGCCAACACAGCAGTCTCCTACCACCCATGGTTTTTCACTTGTCTCGATATCTATATCAACCAGAATTGCAATATGCCATCAAACATAAACATTTACGTTATTGTTGAATATACGTCCCCTTTTGAAGAGGCCAATTCAAAAAATTCGTTATTACAAGTAAGCCCCCAGGGCCTGGGGATTTGCGGATTTGCAAAGGATTTGCGCCTGGTTTACGGCACATGAAAGTAAAAACACACATAGAAATCACCTGACAATACTCCAACGACGAAACCACAGGAGCAAAATACAATGACAATCCTGTGACCATACAATAACTAGTAAAAACTCAAGCCCAAAGGTTTGATTCGAAAGGTTTTATCTCCCCAGGTTTTGCACGATTTAGATATTCGATAGACTATCACCTGCCTTGTAGTACATTTGTGTAAACGCTAATTTTTTGTAAAATGATTTTGAAATATATCTGGCAGTTTATCTCTGTTATATTGCACGTGATAAACTCAAACTGAAGTTTGCAACAAAACATTGCTCATTTTGAGGACAAGAATGTAAATCATACAAGGTGAGAAATGCTTGAAACGATTGTGAATAAAATTTCCTTGTCGGTTGCTTGCAAGAACGATTCATAAGTCATGTCTCTTCGTCTCCAAAGTTGATTTTTTTCATTGACTAAGTCTATCATCAGTGGTACTATACAACATATTTTGTGCGTAAATAAGGGGTAGATACATTTTTTATGGAAAGGCGACAGGGCAGTTGTTTTTTTTTGCAATAATTCCATATCGAGCAAGGAGATTTTTTGGAAGAATTTTTCTTATCCACCGGCTATGGCATATGATAAATTTAGCACTGTCCCAGATAACTGCATGTGTTTTTAAAAAATGGTCACTAAGAAAAAATTACCAAATTATAACCTTCTTCTAGTCCTTAGATGTGGCCTATTCATTTGTTCTTCCTTCATACCAACATCAGAATCGTGAAAATAACACCCTTTCGGGGGGAATGTCGCCCAGGGGAGGGGTACATGACTTGCAAATGGACGGTGGTCTGCTGCTCGGTTCTCAAAAGCTGCCTTCTTCTAATTACCGACCGTTGCTGTCATACCCACTTTTATGATGAATTTTGGCGGAAAACTACCCATTGGTGACAATTTTTTGCCAATTTCTGGAAAACCCATCCATGTTTAAGGAAAATCTGCCGAAAAAGGGACCCTTGTTTAGAGAATTTTGGACTCAAAAACACACCAATATGGGCGGCACATCCCCGTGCCCTCAACATGTTATGTTACCCCCCCCCCACCGGGGGTATGTCGCCACTACCGCTGGCAAATGTCCCTGTTTATGATATCATTCTTTTGTAAACCATCCCCCGATCATAATAGACATATGAATTATTATTGTTTCAAATGCAGGCTAGATGCGTGAGAAACACAGGTATTGAATGCATCATATTCGTTGGTGAGGCAACAAATTCTTCCAAAATCAGAGGCCTGGAGAGATCAGGAGCAGTAATAAGACGTCATGGAATTGACTGTTTAGATACTGAAATGTTTGCGAAAGCCTTTGCCAAGGTAATGTGTAAATTAACCGTTCAAACTCCTGAGGGACGTAGGTTTAATGAATGTTTGTCCGAAATTTTGCCAGTAGAATTTCAGCCCGGTCGAAAGTTTGTCCCGTTGAAACGTTTGGATACTCAGACCGCCCTGACTTGGTGCAGGCACATTCTGAACATGGGATAGAATATGACGGTACAGTACAAGAATTTTAGCAAATGTTTTTACTATACCGGAAAAGCTTGAAAACAGTAGACGGTAACGAAACCGTTGCAAACCTCCACATCTACTGCACTGATTGCATATTCGAAGCTTTTGCTAAAATTCACTTCAGTTACAAAATTTTGAGAAACGTTGTGTTGTTGTTGTTGCTTTTGTTGCGACAATTGAGACTATGTCGTTGTCGGGAATCAACTCCGCAGCAACGAGATTAGAATTTGACTTTGCAAAGAATCCCCAGTCTCTGCTCGATAGTATTGCAAAACGTTTCGTTTTTGCCGTCTTCAAGTCCATACGATGCCGTTTTCAAATGTGCTGTGTTGAGTCCCGTTTCATGATGTGCTGTTGTCAAATTATGGTGGCAAGAGATGTGCCGTTTTGTCGTGCACATGAAACCTATCCGTAAAACTTTTGTGCTGTTTGCAAATTTTGCCGGTTCCGTGTAAACGCAGTGGAGTAAAATGACGACATCCAGATCGCATTATATATTCCAGAGAGTTTCCCTTTCATTCAGTTTTCGGCACCCCTTCTTTGAGCCCCCCTTTAAAGTTCGGGCTGCATCAAGAGAGCATCTGGTTTTCGCAAAAAAGAATGCTTTAAAAATAACAGAAACGATAGCTCATGCGACTTTCACCCCAAATGCCATTTAGAGGTCCCTGGTTTCCGATTTCGCACAACCCTTGTGCTGCAAAAGCTTTTAGCTCCGTGAATATCGAGCGGATTTTGCAAAATTCTGTTGTCCAAAATTAATTCAAAATATCAGGAAATGGGCAATTTCATTATGGATCCTGTTTTTTTGTCTTTCTTAGAACACTGGTGCACTTTACATCTCGCCATATAATGATCCTGATATAATTGCTGGTCAAGGAACCATTGGGTAGTTTTGTATTTTGTCATTGATATTTTCACATTTCTTTACAACTTCATTGGAGCTGTATAATCGTGGAAAACTCGAGTGAAAATTCCCCATTTTTTGTTAAAATTGGAAACTAACAGAATTGTTTTAAAGGGGTAGGGTCACGTAATGTAAATAAACTTCTTTCGAAACGTCGATTTTGCAGTATTTTTGAAAGGCTATATCATAATGATTTTCCACTACTTTCTAAAGGTGAAAGTTTTATTTTGAAGAGGGACTCTCGTACTTCGTAGAGAAACAAACGAAACACTCATATGTTGTACGATTGCAGAGATACTGGTGGATTTTTAGAAGTAACTTCAACAATATAGATTCTAGAGATAACAGGTTTGTTTACGGTTACGTGACCCTCCCCCTTTTATGAAATATTGTACCTCACGCTTGCAAGAAAATGGTTTGTCTGTTCAACAAAATGATGCATGTTTTTTTGTTATTTTTAGCAGAGAAATTTTAAGTTTGTTAGTTGAAAGCAAGTCCTCCTAAAGTTTTAGGGTAAACCATCCCTCGAATCAAAAGAAGTCCATCCATCACGCCAATGCAGATATTCAATATTGTGAACTTTTTGCAGGATTGAAATTTTAGAAGACCTTCCTGATGTGGACGCTGTATTTGTGTCTGTTGGCGGTGGAGGATTAATATCTGGAATAGCGACATATTTGAAACATAAGAGACCAGATGTAAAGGTAAAGACTTATCTGCTTGCAAAAATCCGCCATGAATATAGCTTGAACGGGTAATTTTCCGCAAAAAATTCATCGCAACTGTTAAGTACAATGCTACCATGGATCAGAGTATTTTTAGAATTTTGACAAAAATTTAGAATTGAAAAAAAGGGAAAAGGGGGGAAGGAAAAATTTCCTTCCTCGCTTCTGTTCTCGTTTTTCTTTTATTTTTCATTTCAGATTTTTCAAAAATCGTAAAAAATTCCAAAAAAAAACTAACAACTACTCTGATCTGATCCAGGGTACCGTTGGCAATTAGAAGTAGACTTAGGACGTGATTCCTTGCATTCCTTCATTATTTTCAACCTGGTGTTTTATTTTCTCTCAAACAAAGTGAGCGAATAGCATCCAATTCAATGGCGATGCTATCGAGACTTATGTAATGAGTATAAGTTAGAAGCAGGTTGCTCTCTGAAAACTGAGCATCAGACCCCTGTCCATCTACAAGTCGTGTACCTCCGACCCCCATCCCCTCGGGGCTCTAAACATTCTTGTGACCTGTTGTACAATGCCTGCCAAAAGTCCTTGGAACACGTAGGCCATTTCTTCATAATCCACATTTCTAATCATTGCGATTGGGTTTAAATACCCCCTTACCCCCGAAACAATGTTGATCTGGAAGGTTATTGCCCTAGTATTCCAGCAGAGTCGCGGACCATCCTGCCATCCCTATTTCATTACCACAAAACAACATTGTTCTGAGGGGGAGAGGGGGATATCGTGAAACAAGGCAAAATTAGCAGAGGTGTTCCAAGACTTTTAGCAGGCATTGTAGGTTTTGCAGTAATATTTGCCCAAAAATCACTGGTGTTCAACAAACAAATAAGCACTCCAAAACACACCAAGTCATTGAACAACCTTCCGGTTTGAAGTCTCTTCTCATGAAAACCCCCTAGATCTACAGCAGCATGCTTGTGCAAGGGGTAAAAGCATTAGAAGTTGCTTTTACAAACCGTGTGCTTTTTGCCTTCCAAGGCTTGTGATTACTGAAGTTTTTTTTATCAAGTAAAAGCTAAACTATATACTACTATACATATTTTGTCCCATCCACAGCAGGAAAAGACACGCGGTCACCTAGTTCCCACTGCAGAGGGGACTTGCAAATGGAGGCACACAATTTCCAAAAAAGAAAAACTAACAGAAAATCAAAACAACGAAAAACAAAACAAAACTAAAAGAACATGAACAACCAAAATCAAACCTTAACCAAGGAGGGGAGTCTGATGCAGACTAGGGATAGACTGAAAAAGGCTGCTCTTAAGAGTAAGTCTACTATTCTCATGGATGCATACAGACAAGCTCGAAATAAGGCCAACTCTGTTAATATCAAGCTCAAAAAGCAATATTTTTCTACAAAAATCTCTGAATGTAAAGGGAATATGAAAGAGTCTTGGAAAACAATCAATGAAGTCCTGAACAAGAGATCCAAATCCTGCAACATTGATTGTACCAAGACTCTGGGAATGCTATTGTTAATAAAAAAGACATTTCAAACGCTATGAATAGTTTCTTCTGTACAATTGGTGAGAAACTAGCCAGTAAAATTGATGCCACCCCTAACCCACTTCTGTCTGGGGATTTTACTGAAAGGAGTAACAATGTTCAGTTCCAGTTTCGGACCATTGGAGTGCAGGAAATCAGGGATGCGATTGCCAAGACCAAAACTTCAAAGAGCTTTGGGAGTGACAGTATCTCCTGTTATTTCCTGAAACTAGCCTTGCCTTTTATTGAAAACTCATTGGCATGTTTGTTCAATACGTCACTTGAAACAAGCCAATTTCCAGACTCATGGAAATTGGCCAGAGTTACACCAATCTTCAAGGAGGGAGACAAGGCTGATAAATCAAATTATCGCCCTATTTCAGTTTTACCTGTCATCTCAAGGCTCTTTGAAAAACTCGTTGCCAACCAATTGTACCAGCACATGTATGATAATGGGCTCTTTTCATCTGAGCAGTCAGGCTTTTTGCGCCTTCATTCTACAGTAACGTGCTTGCTTAAAAACACTGATGACTGGTATAATGGGCTGGATCTCGGAAAGCTAGTGGGACTCGTATTTATTGACCTGAAAAAGGCATTTGATACAGTTGACCATGATATACTCTGTAAAAAATTAGAATATTATGGTATTCAGGAGCGGCAGTTAGCATGGTTCAAATCTTACCTTGCCTATAGGAAACAATTTTCTAGGGTGAATGGCATTGACTCATCAGTTGAGGAAATAAATGTCGGTGTACCCCAAGGCTCATGTCTTGGTCCCCTTCTTTTCCTCATTTATATTAATGATCTCCCACGATCTGTCCAGGGATCAAGAATGTCCATGTACGCTGATGACACGAGTATCTGCCATCAATCCTCTGATATTGCTCAGCTGAATGGGGCCATTAACAGTGACCTTGCACTAGTTGAAAAATGGCTCAAGGGTAATAAACTCTCTCTTAATGTAATGAAAACACATGCCATGCTCATTTCCACAAAACCGAAGCATAAAACTTTAATGAATCAAGGTGAATCTTTGAAGTTAAAAATTCGGAATGATGAACTTGAAGTTGTGCAAAGAACAAAATATCTTGGAGTGCAGATTGACAACAAGTTGGATTGGAAGGAACACATTAAGACAGTTTCCTCAAAGGTCTCAAGAGCAATTGGCTTTTTGAAACATGCAAAATCATTTCTGCCAGAAAAGACTCTGAGAACTATGTACACAGGTATTGTGGAGCCGCATTTTCGCTATTGTTGTTCTGTTTGGGGCTGTTGTGGTCTGACTGAGATTAACTATTTGCAAAAATTACAAAACCGGGCTGCACGCATTATAACTGGCAGTCGCTATGATGCACCGGGCTTGCCACTTGTAAAAAGACTTGGCTGGAAGACCATTGATGAGCTAATCAGTAGTGAGTCTAATATCATGGTCTTCAAATCCCTTCATGGTCTTGCTCCACAATACATGTCCAATCTATTCACAAAGACATCCCAGCTAACCTCAAGGAATCTTAGGAATTCAGCAACAGATCTAAGAATACCAAAGAAAAAGTCAGCAAATGGGCAGAAATGCTTCTCTTTTAGGGGTGCTAAATCTTGGAATGGCCTCTCAGCTGAGCATAAGAATGCTTGCACAATTTACAAATTCAAACGTGTTGACAATCAGTAGGTGTATATATGTATTTGGATTTCTTTTTATTGTAAATATTCATTTTAGATCTTAGGCTATTTTATTAGTATTTTATGAAATTGTAATTAGGTTAATTTAGTTTTTTTTCCAATATATTTTAATTTGTATGTATATGAGTGGAGGGCCCCTTGTAAATCATCATTGTTATAGATGAAGGGCTACCCTCCTTAAAAATTTGAAAATGAATGAAATGAAATGGGAGAGGACTGCTGACTACTGAAGGTGGCAAAAGGTATACCGTGAAACATGATTTGCCATATTTTTTAGTCATATTTTTCTCATGAAACGTGAATAGCCAGCATTCATTTTCGTGAAACTTAAAAATGATATATTAATTCAACGTGAAACGTGGAATTTAACATCCTATTTCCGTGATTCATGTTTCAGACCCCGAATGAATCGTAGCCTCCCTATTGCTAGTGTAGAAAAAGGTCAGCGAGGAGAAATAGCCACATGAAAGCACTGTCGTAGTTTTGGAAAGGTTGCAGTTCGCCGTGTCTTAATGCAGCCTAAATAGTGACATTAGAGGGAGCCTGCTGACAGACCTTACTTTGTCCTTTCCCCTCACTCATACGCAGGACTAAGTGGGACTAAGTAGGTCTGCCCACGCGGTACGCTAGAGACATCTTTTCTCTTCAAGTATCTATTCTCGTTCTTTCAAGGTAATTGGTTGCCAACCGTTAAATTCTCCAGTCTTATGCAAATCAATAGAAGCTGGGAAGATTCTTGACATGGAGTCACTTGAGACACTTTCAGATGGCACTGCTGGTGGGGTCGAGAAGGGAGCGGTATGTACACACCATTGCTTGAAAGATAAGGAATTGAGTTCTCAGTGTTAGGTTTTTTTAAAACAAGAACACATCTTCTTGTATATCCCAGTGCGACCCTGTTTACACAATGGTAGCAGAATTTGAAAATGGCAGAATTACAAACTTTGCCGTTTTACTAACCGACACGAAATTCTGCTGGCATCGTGTAAACGGGAGGCCAAATTCTACCGTCAAAAGTGCGTTTACACGATGCCGGCAGACTTTGAAAACGGTAAAATTGCAAACTTTGCCATTTTGCTAGCCGACAATAATTTCTGCCAGCAGACGTTCCAAATTCTGCTAGCATCGTATAGACGGGAGACCAAAACGGCACCTTATCTGCCGTTGTTAAACCTTACCGGGATCGTGTAAATGAAGTCTGATTGCTTCCAACTGCCAAACAAAGTTCCAAAGGTTTACATATAAATATGATGTGCTTATGAATGACGCTTTACTTTTTGGAGGAAATTTCGAGTGAAGCCTCCCCCCAGTTCCCAATGTCGTAGATGAGTTCATAACAATGTGTTCTTCAATAAAGTCAACATTACAATGGTGGGGGGCCTTTAGCAGTGAATGATAGTAACTTAATGTCAGGATCTCTCAACACAGAGCTCATTTGTCTCAACGACTTTTCGAGTTTCAGCCGGGAGTGCAGTGTTGTAAACATGAAAATGCTTTCTTCCTGAAGTAAGCAAACAATTTCAAGTATAGGTGTATGTTAGGCAAGGGTGGGGAAAAGTGTTGATTGTTTTGCTCCACCAGACTAAGAAATAAAAGACTCAAACCATCAAAGGTTTCGTTTGCAAGAAACTTGCACCGGATGACCCAAAGTCTAAGAAACTCTAGTACTGTTTTTGAAAAGAAATAATAAACTTCAAACACTGAATTCAAGGATACTAGATGGCAAATTTGCTGTTGAAACTTCCTTTCTTCTTGCAGTTTTATTCGTTGCAGTATAATATAGCTGTTTGTTTGAAAAATGTTGTCTAATTGTAACATCCAAAATAACTGTAGCAATGGAAGAAAATGCATCATAGTTCCTACTCGGTATACTAAGAGCAGAATGAGGACACCTTTACCAGTAGAAAGCGGAAATTATCACGCGAAATCCAGAAAGCTTCAGTGTCATGAGCTGATCCAAGTTTCTCATAACGAAATTCATTACTGCTCTGTCTTGGGTTCTCCTCGTGCTGATTGTTTCTAATCATTCCATGCATGTAGATAACATTGAACATGTGTAAAGATTTGGTGGATGAATGGGTGTTGGTCACTGAAGATGAAATCTCGTTTGCTGTTTACAATATGCTTCAAGAACATTGCAAGGTCAGCCAATACACCACTTTGATAAATAAGCCTCGTTTTGGAAATTTGTCAAAATCTCTTCCTGTTGTTCGTATGAAAATTTTGAGCCCAGATTCGGATTTAGCACCCAAGCTTTAGTCTTGTTACCTGTTTTTAAACTGCTAACAATTGTGATGTTGATTATCTAAAGTTCAAAGATTTATAAAGGATTTGACCGTGACAGATCGTTCATACTGAGACATTTTTGACGGTCAAATCCCTTTTAGATTTTCAAACTTTAAATCGACATTGAATTAACACTGGGACCGCTAGCAACATGAAATCTTGTGACCAGGCTAAAGTTTGTGTGCTAAATCTGAATTTGACCTCTAAAATTTCATATGACAGGATCTTGAATAATTTCCAAAACGAGGCAGTTAATTGAAGGGATGTATCCTTATTACTTAAACATTTCCAAGTGTGTAAAACAATACATATCGTTCAAATCTTTTACGATGATTCTTATTGAAATAATGGTTCTTACTCATGACAGTTTTCTGGAGTTTTTTTACAGCCTCCACCCGACATCTAATGTTAGGCACTCTCCAATAGAGTATTGTAGCGTATTGTAGAGTATTTTATGTCGGCAAATGCTGGGAGAATACGAGAGTGCAGTAAATCCCCGCGTCATATAAGAACCTACCAAAATAACAACCTTGAGGCTGTTTTTCCTAAATTAGGTACCCTGCAATTAAGAACCTGTTTCAGTTTGAGGAAACATAGGTTCTTATTGGAAGGGTTGCAAAGTTGATCTTTTGATTGCTGTTATTAAGGTCATTGTGGTCCCAGTTGGGTTTGAAAGTTTTATTCTCCTCCCAATTACTTATTAGGTCCATAAGAACGCTTCCAAAACAAATGATAGGGCTGAACATCTTTGTGAGACTCTCATTGTGACTACAAGAGGCATCCTTCAAATAATAACCTCTATACTTTTAAATTAGTACCTTTGAAATAAGAACCAACTGCAGCCTGGCACTCGAAAAAGAAGGTTCTTATAAGCGGAGATTTACTGTAGCTCCAAATAATGAATATCTTTGCCGCAACTTTTATCACTCATATGTCCTGTGGAAAAACAGAAAATTTGGTTCCATTGTATTTGTGCCAACCCCTGCTGCATCCTTTAAGAAAATCGTCTTTCTTTCCAGGTTGTAGAGGGAGCATCTGGAGTTGCAATTGCTTCATTTCTCAAAACAAAGGATAAATACAAAGACCAAAATGTAGTTATTGTAAGTTGTGGAGCAAACATCTCTGTTGACAAACTTCGCTTCGTTATTGACAAGCATCATCAAAAGTAAAACTAGAAAACTTCAAGAAGCTGAAAATCGTTGGATGAAATGCAACAATTCAAAGGAGTGCTGGGCAGACCTGTAATTCCGTAGGTGTTTTTTAAATAGGCAGTTGTCATATGAACTTTGAATGGATTTGTTCGTAACTTAACATTCCCGAATCCGGAAAAAAATTTGTTTCAGAATTCATAAGGTTTCATTCGAGGGGCACTTCACTCATTGGAAAAAGCGTACGATATTTTTTTCAGAACGAAAGGATTTATTTGGCTTTTTGATGGGTTTTTCTTGAAAGCAAAAGGATTTTTGCCAAAAGTGTACGAGATTTTTGGGAGTGAAATGCCTCTCGGTCTCGTTCGTTCAAATCATTTTCAAATTCAGCAAAGCAAGGGACAACACCCTGACCTGACCTTTTTCCCGGTTGTAGTGAAGTTTACGAATACTCTTGTAGACTTATTTGAAGAACGAACAAGAACCAAACACCGGTCATGACTCTAAAACATTTCAAATCTCCATCTTAAATCAACACGACTACAACCACAACAAAACACGAGGCCTAAAGTCCCGGATAAAATCAAAACGAGATTTCCAGTCTCTCTCTCCGTTCAGCACACCGGTTATTTTTTAATCACGACGACTACGGTTTCCTTTGCAAGGCCAGATTTATTTTAAAAACCACAGGTTGTTTCAGAAAAAAGAAACCCACTTTTATTTGAAATTCTTCAGGAAATGATAAGGTTTTCTTTCAGATGATATCCAGGTTTGATTGATTGAAGTTTGCATAACTTAGTTGATGTTTAACTAGGGCATTTATATGGGCGAAAATCCATCCCTGTGAGAGCTTTCCATGACTAATAAATGCATGTAAGCCTCGGGGTGGGCAGGGGGTCCTTAGTACTTTTCATGGTACGGGGACGTGCTGTTATTTAGGGGTGCTCTTTTCAAACCGTTACGGAATTATGACTATCATTTTTACAATGTTTAGACATTTTACGGAATTATGGGTGTCCTTCTCAGGGGATTTTTCATAATTTCCAGAATTATGGCCCAGATTTTCTTTTGATTTGCGGAATTATGACCCTAAGATAGGACTTCGAAGGAATCCTTACAAATGAAAGTGATGTTGAGTCACGAATGAACTGTAATGTATTTGTTTCAAGATTTTCAAGTTGAACAATAGAAATGAAAGAATGTATTATTGAATATGACTAGAAACAGACATTGGATGTACAATTGAGATGTTTTTTATAGGAAATTAAATAGATATTTTTATAAGAATTGCGAGTACTTCTGTACGACAGAGCCATTTTTACATTGTTATCATCAGCTGCTTCAAGGGAATTGTCCCCAGAAATTTCTTTACAACCTTTGTACTGTTGTAGCTTTTAACTATTGTACTTTGAACTGATGTTCGTAATTCAATTCAACAAGATGAGCGTAAATTGACGGCCCTTACGGAGTCAACCTTGACTATAGACTAACTACTTCAGTCCCAGTTTTCGCTTTGTTTATTGAATTGGATGATGGCACTCCTCTGCAAGTGGGACAGATATCATACTATCTGAAAATCCGGCCAAAATCGCCGTGAAACTGACGCGACCAATGAGATTGCAGAGTTCCAGACAACAGCTGGATATCGACATTTCAACCTCCTTCCAAGAATTAGCCTCCCTTTAGTCTCGAGGCTTCAACATTGATGAAACGTGCAAGGATCGCTGTCGATTGCTGTGGTGAAGTCGTAAGAATATTTAGGCCTTTACAGCAGCTTTCCTATGTCAAAGTGAAGGAACCTTCAAGCAGTACTCAGAAGAAGTACTTTTCTTGACTCAGGTTGGTTTGGTTTTCTTTACAACCTCAATGAAACATGAATTTCAGGTGTTTTAGAATTGTTGAGTTGTCATCGTGTAGAATGGGCCTAAGCTCGTGGCTTCCAGCATCAAAGCGAGGTTCATCAATTTCTGGCGGAACTTTTGATTAGTTTATGAGTCGTAGTTGTAGCGCCTTTCAGTCTTTCAAAGAGCGAAACTACCATGATTTTCATTAGTCTACCTTGACTATGGAAAAAAGGTCGTAATTTTGCTCTCATGGCATCGTTCATTTGAATTTAGGTCATACCTACCAACACGTCAGTTGGAAGATAAATAATTCCATTCATGTATCCAAAAACTGCACATCGTTAGAAAGAAAGATAGTTTGCCAGCGAATCTCATTTCATTTCGTTTTATTCCAGTCAAGTGTATTTAGTTATTGTTGGGTTGCGTTTGCTTTTAGACATTCTACAGCTAGGAAGCAAATTTAGGCCCTAACCATATAAGAGTGGGCTGGCCTAGTAGACGGGCTGACTCGTTTGCCGAGATGGAGTTTAGGCCCTGACTATATGGGAACGGGCTTGCCCGGTAGACCGGCTGGCCATGCCCTTAATTTCACTTTTGCCCATCACTACACCGCTACACTGCTTATTTTATTCAAGCCGTTCCACATTCGTTGTTACTGTCACCAGTCTCATCAGAGCAGCATCAACAATTTTCTTTCCTTCGCAAGGGCGTGCATCACGATTCTAGTTCTCTAACTAGGGTCCCAATTTCATTTGGAAGATTGACGGATGAGATAGAAAAGAAGTAAGAAGAGTTTCTTTTGGGATCAAATGCTGACTTCATTATCAACGTATTTTATGCGCAATATCTCATAGCAATTTGTTCTGCAATATGTTAATATAAGGAGTTGCACAACTAGGAACAGTGTGACTGTACTGCAACACTATAAAGGAAAATCAACATATACGATAGAACTCAAGACATCTTCCAGTAAATCCGAGAGCTATATTACTGTAAGGTATCGCCTTGAAGAGAAATGCTTTCCTGGGACTGAATAAAATTTGTGATATCCACAATTCAAAACATGTGTTTGCCAAAATATCTTCATGAGGAATCGTAGAAACTTTGTTAAAATCTGCTTAGAGATAAAGACCAGGAAATAGAGAGATAGATCAGGGAGATAGATCAGAACAGATGGATCTCTCTGCTGCTAATGCCCAACTGAACCACACTCCATTGGTGCCTTTACGCAAGTAAGGCCATGGGCATAATAGGACAATGTTTGTTTTAAACCCAATTCAAGTTCAGTTATCAGTCTCTCAAAAGATCATTTTTGTGATTTCGTCAACATTTATCGCGCCAACAAAACTTATGCCATAAATGGAAAGTTAGAATAACGCTAAAGCTTCCCGAGAGTATCGTAACATGACTTGAACAGGGTGCAAACAAAACTTTGTCGCTTTCGTCTGTCCTCTGTAGTGCTTCTTCAATGCCTAGAGCTGTGGCTTATTACGCACTTAGGTGAAAGGAGCGTGAAAATACGATGGCAATTAATCGCGTGACCCACAACTGCAGAGAGATATTACTCTTGAGAGACAAAGTGATTTTTAACTGGTTGCTTCAGGACAATAATTTCTAGCTACGTTACTAAAATACGATTACGTATTCATCACTGTTCTGTTCTATTACAGTTATACCAGTCCTCAGCATTCAGAGCATAACACCACAAGCCGTCCAATGACACTTCTTCTCTGTCCTGTCCATACTTCCAAAGCATGTACTGAACATAGGAAAGCGAAGTATCTACCTTGAAAGCTAGCCTTCGATACTCTATTCGAGCTGGCAACAACATAGCGAACAGCACGGGAATACCAAATGACTTCTTCACCTTTCTGGCCTAGTAAAACAATTTCTTGATGGAAATCATATCTTTTGAAAAATTCTTAAACGTCTCAACTGCAAATAAATATCCTACTATGAAAGAGAGGCCTAGTGAAGATGGCCACCACGACGTCTTGCATTGGCATATGAACCATCGTCTTCTTTCTTGTCTGGTTCGAGTTTGACCATGTCATCAATTCGAAGGATGGTGATTGCAGCTTCTGTTGCAAATTTCAGGCACTTGATTTTGCCCATCCCTGGCTCTAATACACCAGCCTTCTTGTTATCACGAACAACTCCTTTGATTAAATCTAAACCAACCCTGGGAGAAAAAATGACATGATATCGGCAAGGATTCAAGCTAGAAACTAAGAATTTTATTACTTAAAAGGAATTCGAAGCTAACCTACCAGGAGAGTAAAAAAAGTTTACATCTATTACTCTCAGCGGGAGTTTTACAACATGCACTTAGATAATCAGCTACGGAAGGGAGGGCTTACATTAGTAGTCAAGCCAAATCTTGCCGAGTTTACAAGAGCTAAGCTTGTTTTGAGCCACGTATACCAATGCGTCTATAATCCGAAGTCCTTGCATACATGTGCACGTCTTGTGCAGCAACCTAGAATTATCCCTTTCCATGGCAAAACTACGGCTATGGACGTGCAGAATAATTAAAGAGCACACGCAGATTGGCATCAGATTACTAAAATGTCAGTCACAAAGGTCCACTTTTTGAAGCCTTGCCTGCTCAAAATAGATATCAGATCCTCTCTTCAGAGCATCAGACTGGAGCATCAACAATTAGAAATTGCTGGTAACTGAAACTCTTGCATGAGAGAAAATCTAGATGAATGTCTGTCCCCCTTTACAGCCAATACCTGTTTTCAAGATAATGACCAAGATTATGAACAGTTTGGCAGGCAAGCCAAGTAGATGTAATCAGGCACGCCTTTATCATCATTTGCCAATCATTGTACGTCTGCGCAATAAAAGAAGCACCTGTAATATCCTGTACTATGGACACCCTATGACATTAGTAATTGCTTAGTATCTGTCATGTAAATACACACGTCGCACTATCTCATTGTATCATTTCAGTACTACACAAGCATGTAGCAGGTTGTTGTTTGTGTACCCACTCGCCCCCCTGCAACCAGGGATATTACAGCACCCTATAAAGCCTTATTTCCATGGAGCTTCACTTTCCACTGTTGCATTTTCCACTATGACAGAAAATGTTCGCGAGCATATTTTTTGGATTAAAAAGATAGTTACAACGTTAATGATGTAACGTTGTTCTCGCTCGCAAAATGCTGCTGTTGTGGAAATAGGGCTTTAGCCATCCTTTGTATAAGTCTCCGTCTAACAGATCCCACGGGTCCGTATCGTGATGTAAAATCATGCATGATCATGGATCATACATACGCAGAATCATACAACCCAAAAATCTCTGATTAGAAGACAATACCTCTTACTGGAAACAAAAACTCATTCTTACAATTCAGAATATTCTACTTTTGAACTTGCCTGTGATGCCTGTTTGACTATGAGTTGAATTTAACTCCTCCCCGGTAAACATGCACTTCAACCATTTGTAAAAAATGTCATTACTTCCATCTAGGTATTGGATATTGTAAATAAGGCTGTATCAATTTAATTAACAGCTCTTTACTTTTTATCTTAGATTGTAATTAATGTTTTAATTGGAGCACCTCTTGAAAATCAACTTGTTGAAGGGCAACCCTCCTTAAAAGAATTACATACGAAGTAAAAATAATATGAAACCCAATTGCTACAGCTTTTAAACTCCACAAATCATCCTATATGCCCTAAAGCTTCTCTTTCCATACAAAAATTATACGTAATAAGGGGAGGGCGAGGTCCACTGGAGAGACGATTGGTTTGTCTGGATTTGGAACAACTAGGGCCTCTAACGATCCTTTAGACTAGGAATATTCTACCAAACAATATTGTTTTCAGGAGCTCCCTAGCAGTTTTCTCTTTTTTCATAGCAGAATGCCATTCAGTTTCGTTACAGGCGTTCTACGAAGCACACAAACGGAAAAATATTCAAAGGAACACACCATTTAAGATCAGACTTTTCTTTATGTATCTGTGAAGTGTTGTGATAGGCTCTAAGCTTTGAGACCAGTTCCGCTGAATCTTTAGCTGCATTTACTGATAATATTTTTGGGATAATCAACAGCGAATTCGCGAATTCTGCGATTGCCAGTTGTTCTCGTGAGGCCTAGAAAACAAAGAAAACATATTAAACCTATTTTCAGTCCACAGAAAATGATAATAACTATCTACCCCTACTCACACAGCAGTTTGTAGCGCTTGGAATATAAACATGGGCGATATGAAACGCACAGATCATATTCTTCTAAATGCCATAACATTATAGTCTTCTCTGCTGGTGTTGTGAATGTTTCCTTCCTTCGAATCACTTGTTGTACCTTTTGTAAGAATAGAAACTGTCCATTTGAAACCACATTTGGTGTAAACAAATCAGTTCTTCCGAATTAGCGTTATCACTTAGACTACACCAGCATTACCTATTCAAGCTGTGCAATTAATTTTGTTTAGTTTAATCCAGCTCCTGCATTGGGGCAGCAATGAAAAATTCCTCAAAATAACCTGGTGCTGGTACAACAAAAAGATGGCAAATTGAAAAAATGACATGTGGTGCTTAGGAGACCTAGGCAATCACCGTAGTCCTTGTCCAAAATGTCTAACAATTCTGAAATTCTAAAAACGTTGCTGCAAAAATAAAAGATACAATGAAAGATGGCGTAGATACAACAAGATGTCATTTGGAGCGCCAGACGCAAACTTAAACATGTTCGCATTGGCATTGAGAAAAAAACAATGTCAAGCTGCATTACTAGACAGAAGTGTTCGTTTCTTTGATTTTCAAGAGAGATTCTTGTCCTTACATTTCCAGCATAAATACCTTGGCTTTCTATGCGGAGCAATCTAAAACAGGCTAAGCTTCTTGAACGAAAACTTACCAAAGATGTGGCAAAATTCTCTAGGTAGATTGATAAGGCTGCTTCCACTGCTCCTCCACCAGCTACAACTGACTTCGATTCCATGACTCTCTTTACTGCACATAATGCATCATGCAATGATCTTTCCATTTCATCTAACATAAAGTCATTAGCACCACGGAGAATGATCGAAGCAGCGGACTTTACTTTTGGCCTACGAGGAATGAAAGATAGATATCGAGCTATCATGGTGTTCTGAGGAAATTTCTTGCGAATTCACTAGAAACAAAGGGTTGAAAGTTAATCACTATAATTATCAAGAAATCTTTGGCTCTTGCAAGTGACCAGGTTTTGTCTAGAATGGTGCATATAAGTTTACCGGACGAAGCCTGTAACTAAAGATTTCCTCTGTCACTCAGACTTGTCCTACGGGCCTACTCGGTCAGCAACAAGCTGTGGCAATGCTAACCGAGTTGGCTTGAGCAAAATAAGGAACGCGGCTTGGAGCACGTCTTTCTTATAGTTACAGAGCCTGAGGGGTGTCACTTGTTCACTGATCAACAAATATGAGTACTCATATTGAGAAAGTCTTTGTGTTGTATCCTGTTAAACAGAAACGCTGTTTGCTGGAGAAATTGAAGGTTCTCACATGCTAGTGTTTCCTGTGATGCTTAGCACCGCGTAGCTCTAATTTTCGCCTGAGAGTAAATTTGATGCCTGCTGACTTACAGCTCCGCAACTAAGTTGCAGATGACGATAAGAATACAAAAACGCTGTTACAGTAGCTATGGAGAATTCATCAAAATCATGTTGGAGGTAGCAACGTCAAAACTACTCGCATAATATTGTTCATGGTCCCTATACTATGAAGATTTTGGGACACCTGAAAGATCACTTCACGACACGTAAATCAACAAACACGTACTGCCTTCACAAAATATGCCTAAACTGACTTACGATTTAATCAAAATGAGCTCATCATCGCAAATCCTTTCTTGAACGACCTCATCTGCTTGACCAAGCAATGACGCATCGTAGCTTTCTTCTCCTTCCAAATTTGCAAGGCTGACAACTATAGTGGCTAAAGAGGAAAACAATACCAAGAAAGTCAGTAAGAGCGTAATCATACTATACATTGTGTGATAATCTTCTCACCAGTGTTGTTTATGTCGTGCCTTGCTTTGTTTGTTTGTTTGTTTTCAATTTGTTTTGAGTGGGCTTGTCAGGATTTCTAGCTACTGAAAGCTAATTTAGGCCCACTGTGCATGCCGCATCCAGGCACGGGACCCCTAGTTTAACGTCCTTCCGAAGGACGGCGAGGTGAGTTGCGAGGTCAGGCCTCAATGGTCACCCATCCAAAATCTGACCTCACTCGGCCAAGCTTAACTTCAGTCACCTGACGAAGACTGTATAAGCCACTCGGCCACTCACCCCGTAATTAGCATTTCAATTTGAGTTCAAGGTCTGCACAGCCTATCTTTAGTGGCTTACTTTATTTACACTTACAATGTATTTAAGTGGCCATAGAAACCCTTTTGCAAAACTATTTTGATGGTACATATCAAATGCATTTTTAAACAGAACAGTAAAATGACAATTCAGGGGAGAGCAGGGCTGGTTTCAAAGAAATTTTCAACAGAAGTTCATTACCTGTGCATGGAGCAAACATTAGAGAAAAGACCAAGCAAAGAAACCAATCTTCATTTGGTCTGTCACCCCAATTTACATTAGAAATCTTCAACTTAATCAAACCACAAATAGCGCAAAGCCTCCCTAGGAATTTAAACCAATACTACTTTAACTATCCAAATTTCAACAAAAGCACCCAATCAAAGCTTTTTGCAATTAGATTTGTAGACTAGAAAGCTTGCAGCATCTGTCGTTGTATAGAAGATTACGCTAAAGATGGCGACGAGGAACTTTTTACCAAGATGCATTGCGTTCTAATTACGAATCCTTAACGATTCTTTAGGAATTCGATTAAAGAACACAATGAATCTTGGTAAAAAGTTCCTCGCTGCTATCGTTAGCGTAATCGTCTCAGTTGAAGATCATCATTTGGAAAAATTTAACGTAGTATAAAATGATAAGGGCCTTGAAAGGTTTGAATATTACCTCCAGTTGCCCTAGAGATTCTCTTCAAATCGGGCTTCCTACACCTTCTAACAGCCATTGCACCTGCTTCAACAAAATACTTCAAGCACAGATCATCAATGCCTCCAGTAGTCAATATCACATTTGCACCACTAGACAGAATTTTCTGGATACGCTCTTTTGTAATGTCTGCTTCTCTGTATGGTCAAGAAGAAAGAAAGTTAAGCCATGAATAATTGAATTTATTATAGAGTAAAATTAAAACTAAACTTTAGCTTTCACTTGGTTTGCACCAATGCTTTTTTCGTCATGATCTGAAAGAGTAGATTTCATGGACTGTTGCATTATTTATTGCGTCGGTGTTTCTTTTCAAGAAATTGACCTAACAATTAGAAATCCTTAGTAAACAAAAAATAAATAGATGTATTCAAAACTTCTTACACTTACGATAAAGATTCGAGCATTTCATAGAAAAAAGGGAACTCTTCGAACATATCGGTGTAAATGTGTTGAAACCCCAGTCAAATTGAATGTCGCTACGCCCCTACTGTCATTGCAAACTTTAAAAGCCACAGTTCAACTCTGATGTCTCGAATGCATTTTACCTTTAACTTGAACGATGCTGATTTCCTGGAGAGTTGAATGATATCACAAACATGTAGCATCGCCAAATAAAGCCTCTATTTGAATACACAAGTTCAAAGTATTTGCTTGTGATTTATACCTTGTTCTTATGGCATCTAGCTTCTCTGGATCTTCGATTAAAACTTGAACTCCAAGATGCATTTTTGCTTTTTGTAAACTGAAGTCTAAGCATGCAATTTTTGCATTTGCAATCTTCTTCGGCATTCCTAAGTGAGGAAAGACAAATAATGAGTGTACCAGTTGAGAACGATGAGCACTACTTGAAATAAATCTCTTGCAATGAAACTTACCTTACTTGTTGACTCATAAGTTGACTATGAGACACTGGAAATGACCTGGCCAGAATTTCAGAGTTCTCGTGTATCTAGCAAGGCTACATTCAAGCAGCTGTCTCAGCATTTCATAAAAACCGTCAAGAGTGAAAGGTAGTGGGTAATAAGCACCAGCAAATACGTTCGCATATGAATAGAACACAGAAATATACACGCAAGCTCTGTTGCCTTAGCTCCTATTTGTATCTGTTTCAACAATTTCAATATGGTCTCAAAGTAAGTGGGCTTAGGCCAAATTACCCCTGTTGATTCCCCTTGAGGTCTCCCCGAAGCTATCATAGATAACTTCTTGAAGATAGTTAAACATCCGTACTGCAGTGGAATCGCAGTAGAATCGCAGGACAGAAATGTAACCAATCAATGGTTTACAAACCTTCACAAGCAACTGTGCAATTCAAAGCATATCCATTAACCAATGCACTTTGTTTCATATTGCCACCATGAGCTTTTAAGATATTTACAGCCTTGATAGGAAACTTGGTTTCTCCTTTTGTGTTAGTTCTTTTCACAGCTGTAGCAGCATCAACAACCATCTTTGCAAAGAATTCTGAATCTACACCAACTAACTTAGATGACATTGATGTCTTTGCTACATTAAGGAAAGAATCTTGTCCAATTTCATCTGTGCTTACTGATAAATGTTCTTGGATGTATCTGCAAGCTTCCCTGGGAGATAATAATAACAGTTGAGCAAACACCATGAGACTGTACATTCACCAGGGGGTTGAGAGTGGAGGACATGATGGACTGCTTCCTGAAGGTTTGTATGTTGTCCTTAAACAACATTGAAATAATATATATAACTGCATCTACAGGTAGATTTTAGGACATACTGGGAGGCTAGGATTGTTGATTTAGGGTCTTCCACCATCCTTCAGATGTGACCACACGCCTTTGATTCATTGAGTTTAGTATTATAGAAAGCAGAAAACTTATACACTGCCAGGTGAGTCAAAAAAAGTTTACCCATTTGGCAGGATGTGGAATAAAAAGTATGTTACCAGCATTCAAACCAAAAATGTTAATCTATCAGTCAAAGGCCAACTTCAATGTCAAAGTTTTGTTGGTAAAATCACTATCTTAAAGACCCAAACATTAGGAAAATGTCTGTAGGGGACATGCCTGGGAACAATAATTTCCAATTCCATTCTGGTCTATCACTTCCATGCAATTGAAATTAAAACTCTATTTCTGAAACTGACAATTGTATCGCATTTAAATTCAATGCCAAATATATCATGGACCAGAATGGAACATGGAATTCTCAATTTTCATACAAACCCCTTTGGCATTTTCTAATTTTTGGTTCTTAGAGACGAGTGATTTTACCAAACAAATTCTCTCATCTAAGTTTGCATTTGATGGACAAATCAACATTTCAGCTTTGAATATGGGCCACAAACTCTTTATTTCATGGCCCACACCAAGCGGGTAAACTTTTTTGACTCGCTGGTAGTAAAATACCAAATTGTCTCTTTTATTTGGCAGCAACTTGATAACAATCAAGTACTTCACAAATAACACATTTTCCTGCGTTTGATACAGACTGCAATATTCTATCTTACTACCTGGTGACCCTGTGACCTGCATAACAGACTCTTATGTATAACTGTTGCATGTCCCTAAGACAGAACTGGTCATTATTCAAAACTGTTTATCTTCAAATCATTAGGAAACAGGACTAACTTTAATACCCGTTTCACACGGGCCAGTTAAACCTGCTTAAAATAAACCAGGTTTAAGTAAGGAAGTCTCATGAATTTGACTGGTTGAAATCTAACATGGTCTAGATAAAGCTGCTTTAACTGTGTCAGTAAGAATAGGGTATAAGATTCTCTGATGGTATTTATATTTTAGATCAACTGGCAACTATCAACACAGCTTTGGGTTGTTCTCCAGGATCTAAATCTCCAATCAACATCCTTAATCTATAACCCAAGTGTGTAGAGATTGAATTCACAGATCTGCTTTGGTAATTCCCATTATTGAATCTACACTGCTAAGCAAAATCTTCTTAAAATCATAGGAAGAAAACCAACAACTACCAAGAATTACCTGCATGCCAGTCTGTATCCACTGATGATGCTTGTAGGATGGATTTTGAATTTTATTAGTTCATTTGCATTCTTCAGAAGCTCTGCAGCAATGATGACCTACATATGAAAGCAAAGATCAGAGTGAGACAAACATTGGCAGTTTTATCCGCTTGTGGAATTCAGCAACTCCTTGTGCCTTTTTATCAGCCACACAAAAAGTAACTGGCTAAACTTCAAATGAACATATGCATTTTACAGTTCTTGTCTTCCAGATCTTACAGAGAATTCCATTCAAATTCAGCACACATTAAGATGCCCTTTCATGAACCAAGTGTGCATGCCTTCCCAATGGTTGATCGCTCTTGAAGCTTCGATCCTTCCCAAGTTGCAGCTGCTTCCTGTGGCCCTGTCTGCTGTAGCCAAATAGAATATATTTTTTTTCTCCAAATTCTTTTAAGCTATCAAAACTTCATTTCAAATTCTCGACAAATCTTTAGAATTCACAGATATGTTTGGTTACAAAATATATGCACACAAAATATCCAAGACATATATGTACATGATGGTTGTGAAATAAGCAACCCAATTATGATCTAAATTCTTCAAAAATTGATAAAATGTGAGTAGATGCAGCATATACCATCTGCAGACTGAACGTGCAATTTTTCTTCTTTCTAATGCTATGCAGTTTGGATACACTCATGAGATTATTTATCACTTGACTGACATTTTTGGTAAGCATGGCTTATTTTAGATACAGCATACTGCTAAGGGAAAATCAATACCTTTTTCATAGCTAAAATCATGAAACAAACTTTGCCAAAATATTCCAGGCCTGGAAGCACTTGTGATGCCTTACAGACCTTGTGCTCCCCATGATCCTTTCTGGTCTGACGATGTATTTCATACTGTATGAAAAAGATTATGGCCTAGCAATCGCAAGACTTTGCATTGTCATGTCAACTTTCAAATGAACATTACGAAGTCATCGCTTTGAACTCAAACAAAAGACATTCCCAAAAGTAATTGAAGGATCAGGGAAGCTTTTCTCCTGAGAGCTATTCATTTCCCAATATTTTGTAGTAGAAGTGTGTTGTTTACAGTAACTGTGATGTTTGCTGGTTTGTGTCCATGCAAAGGATCTTGGGTAGCACAGGGTCTTTAAGGAAAGAAAAACACAAGTTTATTCCAATGAGAAACATTTGTTGATAATGATAAAGCTCTCGAAGAGAAGATGCCCTATCACTTTACGGCATCTAAAATTGGCCATACAGTACTCATGAAAAGGTCAATTATGCAATGAAAATTCAATTCATCCACTCAACCTGGATATTAATGGAAAGAATAGAAATTGTACTTGCAAGTGGCATGCATCAAACTGATTCAAATCTTCTCAGTTCCTAAAGAATCTTGAATAAAAGTGAGTTGTGTTTTTTCTAAGGAACCCTGTCTATTGCAAATGTATTTGTTGCTGACTTACCACAGAGGTTGTCCCATCACCAACTTCTTGATCTTGCAAGTCAGCCAATTCACAGAGTACTTTTGCAGCAGGATGCTCTACTTCCAACAGTTTCAATATAGTTGCCCCATCATTTGTTATTGTAACATCCTAAATAAAAGTAAAGATGTTACATACTGATTCATGCAGAAACAAGGAGCATTCTGGGAATCATGTTTCCAGTAACAGAGAAGAACCTGCCCATGCATGAAAAAAACTTGCAGAGATGGAAAAAGTGTGTGAGGTCAAAGAGCAGCTTCCCAAGAAGCTTGCTTGACTGGAAGGAAGGATAAGAGAGAAAGTGCAATACAAGGAAGGACAATAAGGGAACCGCAGAAGGGAGGAATGAAGAAATAGACGGCACATGGATGAGAAGCAACAGGAGATGTGGAAGAATGGATGAAAAGAAGAAGGTATGATGAAGATTGAGAATACAATAAGGAAAAGAAGGAATAACAAAGGGGAGAATAACAGAAAATCAATGTCTGGATCAATGTGCGCTCTTTTTGTTTACCCAAGGAAGCTTCTGAGGGTACAAACTGTGCTTCCAGTCGTTAGTGAATTATCAACTACACTGTAGACAAAACTACAGTTCAAATTAAATCTGGGACTACTAAACACCTATGGAACGAATCGGTGATAGATAACATGATAGCATCGGGATCGGTGATAGCATCATTAAGTATAAAAACAATGTAACATCTTTAGGTGTTACCATAGACAATCATCCAAAATGGGATCAACAAATAAAGAAAGTCGCAAAATCTTAGAGCAAAAATGAGCCAGTTTAGGAGAATGACATACCTCCCAATCGCCACCCAAGAAGAGATCTATTTTAAAACCGTGATTGCTGCAGTAACGTACGGAATAGCAGTTTGGGGAACATGTTCTCAAGCACTTATGTCGCAACTTGAAAAAATTCACGCTGGGCTGCTAAACTCATTCACAAATTACCAAAGAATATTTCAGATGAGGATGCATTGTTGAATGCGAATTGGGATAGACTAGATTACATCTACAAGAGACGAATGCTGACAATCATGCACAAAGTATGTCATGGTGACTGTCCGGAGGACTTCAAACAGCTCTTTGACAAAAGGTGTGGCCGGTATGTGCGAAATAATTCACTTGTTGTGCCTCGAGTAGCAACGGAACAAGGAAGGATGTCAGCAAGGTTTCGTGGTCCAAATCTAAGGAATCAATTGCCAGAGATTCTAAGATCAAGTCAAAATCAAGAAACTTTTAAAAGGAACATTAAGATGGCAAAATCAGCCATAAAAACATCAAGTTTCCAGAAAGAAGCATCTTTAATAAAATTCAAACAGCAAGATTTTATTTATTATTAGTTGTTTTACTTTTTAATATTGCACTCGGTTTTACATAAATTCTAGAACTAACAATTTTAAAATGGACTGTAAAAGTAGGTTAGGTGAATATACTTAGATAGCAGGTCCACATCAGCCAGCGCTGCCATAGTTTATAACCTGCTCAAAAAAATAACTTAAATATGTATGTATGTATGTATGTATGAAGAATTCTGCTTTGATATTCTTTCAGAGGAAGGCAAATATTTTTTCCACCACTAAAAATTTGCAACTTTAAGCACCCTTCTTCCCTGCAATAGATCCTGAAACTAGGCAATACTTGACATTTTCTGTCTCAGCCGCAAGCTCTTGACTTACCAATTCAAAGAGTTTATGTGGCCAAATACACCCTAAATCAGTGGGGTAGAAAATATTTTCCTTCCTGGTAGCAAGCCAAGCATTCTTGTTTCTTTCTACACACTATCTCCTTCTTTCTCCCAATATACCATCCCATTCTTTCACCTTTCTTTTCTCCCATTCTTTCATTTCATTCCCTTGGGGAGGAGTACTTGATTGTTAAATGATACTTGTTGGGGAGACGAGATACGCTTTGTCCAAGAAACCTTATGTGTCCCCCCCCCCCCCCCCCCCCCGTGCAGTGGGTTAAAGCTCATGTGCACGTCACCGCTTCAACTCCAAAACGCTACTGCGCATGAGCTTTAACCCACTGCAAGGGGGGACACATAAGTTTTCTAGGGAAAAAGTGTATCTCGTCTCCCCAACAAGATACTGGATGTGCCACTCATATGGGTGGGTTTTTCACCTGAGACTCCCTTCATATGGGTCTGCTTTATCTTTAATTCTGGTGGATGGGCAGCTTTTTCAGAATTTTCATCACAACTGAAAAAATTTAATTGACAAAATTCATGGATACAAAAGTTCCTGAAATTCATGCCAAAGGGTTCTTAATTCTTGATAAATTCTGTCACACAAATGGGTCCTTTTGTCAAAGTCAAGATTCATGTTGAGTCACGGTCACAATCAGGTACCCCCTGGGTTTATTCCTAATTTCCACTTTTCTGCCATTATTTCCTTTTTTTCCTTACACTGAAATTTTAGCATTTCTGCTGCATTCCTGCTGCCATACCATGCTACTTTCCTGCTGCTATTGTTTTTTGCAGCCTTGAAAGTCAGAATGCATGATCACATCATTTTGTGTGATCTATTTTCTGTTGCTTCTAGCTCATTTCTATGGAATTTCGTTAGCAAATGGATAAAGGTTTTAAATCTTCATTTCAAGTTCTAATTAATAATAAATATAACTACAAGTTGATGAGATGCAAACTTACCCCAACATCATCAACCAGCATTTTGTCCAATCCAACTGGTCCCAAAGAGCTTTTGACAATGTTTGCAACAGCTGAAACTGCCATAACTGTGTGCAGAAATATCATATATACTGTATAGTGTAAAATGCAACTATCTGCAGCCATTATGGACCGCTTGGGCCCAGAGCTAACTTCAGGCCAGGTGAATTTCGCGGAAGTCATGGAAACCACAGAAAATGCGGAAACTGTTGTCCTCTTCTAAACAAAGCTTCCCCAGAATTCTCTTCAGCTCCATGGCTGAAATGAATTCCACACAAAATCGAAAAAGCTTTGTGTTGAAGCTTGCACGTATTAGGCTGCCTACTCCAAGGGGCATTTCAATTTTTTGAAAAGCGAATGGCTTTACATCCAAAGTGAATTCCGCGGAAACTTCATTTTCACAGCAGCTATTGATTAGAAGAGGACAATAGTTTCCATGTTTTCCGCAGTTTCTGCAACTTCCATGGAATTCACCTGGCCCTAATTTCATAGAGTGAGCCCCTAATTGCTGTGCTCAGTCGTCTCATAACCATAATAATACACTCAGGGGGGCCCATGGGGGATCCTTGGAAGAATTTTTAATGATATTTCCCTCTTACCTAGATTGCTACAGAATACACCTACAGTAAAATGACTTTTGCACCAATAACTGCCTCAAGGTGACAACAGAGTTTTATATGGACATGATAATAGCTGGAAGATGCCAAAAACTTTGGCATTCATAGTGGTTCAGCAAAATTGAGCTCTTTTCATTGGTCAATTAATGGTCATTCACATTTAGACATCATTCTCATGGGCCCTATTTGAGGCCTGGATCCAAGGGTGGTTGAAGGGCAGTTGCCTGAACTGTCCATCTCTCTTGGTGGTCCTGCCCTGGAGCTTTTACAATCAACAACTAGATTTTCATTGACAAAGTAACCAATAAACGGTTTGATTTACGCCAACTTGCGACTGCTTTCTATAAAAAAATCATCATGGATCTCATGATCAATAAGTTTTAAGGGTTTTCCAAAAATCCACTTGTGATAGCTTTGAAAAACAAGCAACTTTGTCACATCAGTTCTCGGTCAGTCATGAATAACAAATAATGATAGCCTCTGGGAAGAACTTATTTTCTGCAGCCCAGCCTTAGCACAAAACCATTTTTGAAAAGCATAGGATGAAAATTATAGCAGCACACTTTTTGTGGCTTTTGGGGTACATGTACCTGTAATAATTGTGGTGAAAAATATACTGTATCAATTCAAAGGCTTTTCTGTCCTGTATTCCAGCAGAAACAGTTTGTTCCTAAAATTCAACTGCACACAGAACGCACCAGGAATTCTACAGATTCATCAAAAATTTCAAACTTTTGGTCATTTTGTCTCAAGTTCTTCATTCAGTCTTCACTGCAGCAAAATACAAGCTTCAAACAATGGAGCCACACCCAAATTCTAGTGTCCCACACCTTTTCTCGGGTGTGCAGTAATATTTCTGGAAAAAATCTTGGGTGTGCACTTTCCATACTCTGCAGTCTGGCTTCAACTCTAATGCTAAGTCTCCTTGGTTTCTTACAATTCTTATAATGTATCTTCCTTTTTATTTGCTTTGTCCTCTTTTTCTCACTGCATGTACCTAATTTATACTTATGTAATTTGTTGTTGTTAATGTTTAACAAGATTTGTATGTTGGAATTTTAAAAAATTAAATGAACTGAATGTAGAAAAGGCATTAAAACTTCAGTTGTTAGTAATTTGGTTTGCCACTTTCCTAGCTGGATCCAAAACCACTACGTTATTTTATGGTGTCTGTCAACCACACTTTACTGATCTCATCAATCCTTTCCATTCAGTAATGAAGGTAATAGTTGTGGATCTGCCTTTGATAAATTCCCTTTTCAGAGTGAGGTCTGAAGGGAGAGAGATACTGTACATTTATCAAATACAGGTCTAGGCCTACTTAGCTACATATCAAAAGGAAGGCCTGTAAGTATCAAAAAGGCTTTCCCGTCTGCTGTGCCTGCAGAGCAGAGAATCAAAAATCATACCATTTTCAGTTCGTATGTCTTTTCCAGTAGTTCTCTGTCCACTGAGTAGTAAGCCTGCCATCTCGTCACAAAGTTATTGCAATAATCCTGGCAAGTTGTTTCAAGGCTTGGCTTCCTTACTGCAGCTGCATTGGCTAGGCCCAAAAGAAAGAGGCCTGGAAAGTTCCATGTGCATTCATCAATGAGCATGCGCAAACAATGTCAGGCGCTGCGAGGACCGCTGTTGCGGGGCATTGGCACAAGGGCATGCGGGGAGAAGGTTCACTGTGTGAGCCATATGACTGTATGTGCGTAGACATAAGGTATATAGAGTCCTTTCATTTACCAAGGGCCAAGTGATGAGAAGATAGTCCCAGGCTCATCAAAGAAACTTGACACTCCAACAAAGTCAGTCCTCACGTCTTCACAAACCATGATCAAAAACCTTTTCATCGAGGATGGAGTTCTCTCTAGCTTTTGAAATAAGTTTCAAGAAAATTAAGGTAAAATTCTTGAAGCCAGCTTTGTTATGTTTGGAAACCTCTCCTTTTGCACACATCCCTTTTGCTTGCTCCGTTTCCTTATGTTCCAACTTTGCGAGACAGAAAGTTTACAGGGATTCTTTCTACAAAGCTCTGCAAGAAAACTTATCACCAAGATCAACAAAGACCAAAAGTTAAAAAGATCATGCGTAAACTTTTCTTGCCTGAGGCAACTGCAGCTTGTTTATTTGCCGTATTTCATTTCTCTGTACAAAAGGCAAATGAGATCCTCCAACATAAATTTGACCCACCTTCAAACTTCAGTGCTCACGTTTGACAACGTTGAAAACTTTGGTACGGTACCCACTGCTTGGTAAATTACCCTATCAATTTTTTAGTTTCTTACGAAAAAAACCTGAAACCTGTAGCAGACCATTGCATTTTCCAAGGCCTCATCCAGGTATAATCATGAACAGTATAGAAAACTAATGGAAGGAAGAAACACAAATGATATCTTTCATCCCGAGGAGGGGTAATATTGGACGTGCCACTCATATTGGGTGGTTTTTCATCTGAAACTCCCTATACATGGATCTGTTTAACTTAATTCTGGTAGATTGGTAGCTTTTTCAGAATGGTTATCACTGCTGGGGAAATTTGAATAGACCTTGCATCCGCAAATTGACAAAATTCATACATATGGTCATAAGCGTACGGGAAGAAAAAATCTAGGGGCGCGGCCCGACACAAAACCCATTGTTTGCTAATATTTTTGTCCGACTAGGGGCAAAAATTTGCCCGAAAGAGGCTAATTTTTGAAAATTTCTCCAAAGTTGGGGGGCTACCGCCCCCGGCCCCCCCGCCCCGTACGCTTATGCATATGGTTGCGAAACTTCCTGAAATTCATCAATTCATGCAAAAAGATTTAGAATTCTTGAATATTTTGCCATACAAATTTGTCCCTACTCGACGTCTAGCTTCACGGTCACAGTCAAGTACCCCCAACCCCACTGGGCGTACGGGAAGATGAAATCAAGGGCTGTCCTGGCGCCCATCCGAGAAAAATCCATTGCTCAATTGTTTACCCGATTCGTTCGGCATTGTCCTCTCTTTCGGTTTTCTGTCGTTCGGACTCGAATCGGGATCCGGAATCAAAGTGGAATGCACTTCAATTCGATTCAATTCAATGAAATTTGATCGCAAACAGAAACTGGGAAGAAACCAAAAGAAGGAATCAAAATACATCGTCTGAACTCGAGAAGAACAATCTGAGATCCCACGCGATCATGGTTCAGATATGAACAGGTTAGCGAAAGAATCAAACAAATGAGAATTTGACAGGTAAGTTTTGCCTATTTGTAGTTTTTTAATGGCTCGTATCAGTCGATTTGGTCATTGTCCTTTACAGTGTGTCGATTTTGTTAGGCCCATTTTTGAAAAGAAAAAGAACATCAGCAATGGAGGGTTTTCCTTGACCAGTGTTAGGTATTTTGATTTATTAAGAAGGGCCATAGGATTCAGAAATGTGGAAACCATATTTATAGCCATAAGGAGGATGTTTTATGGTTACTGGCCATACAAAAGATTGGCAAGTACGGGACGGCAGAAAAGGACGGAAACTTCCCATCAAATTTATCCCACCCACCTGTGACTTATCTTGTCTGTAGTATCGTGTATCCTAGTGTCAATGTTACGTATGCTAACCCTATGCTTGTATGAAATCTACAAGCAATTCTGTCGAAATCAATGAACAGTCTATTTTGCTGCATGGTTTAAAGCAAAGGAATGAAACTGGGTCTATTATAGGGGAAATTATAGGAAGTTCAGCTTGCAGACAACAAATTGTCTGTGCGTGACTATGAGCTGGTTTTAATTTTTCATCTGTTTTGGTGGATGAAACGTGGCGAGAAACCGTACTTAACAATGTGTTTCATCTCAAAAATGGATCTGTAATTCAAGTTTTGCAACAAATACTCTCTTAGGAGCTCTTAGGCTTGTGGAAACCATGCCCCAGTTGCAGACAAGGAAGTAAAATTGAAGTTTTTCTGTCACTATGGAGACCATTCACCCTTTAAAGGAATAATATTGACCTGTTGACCAAGGAGTCCTAAATTTTGCTTTCTGGATGAGATAATGGTTATTACATGAGATCATTTTGCAAGAGATCTAAACCAGAATACACAGTCATGGTGTGAAGTATGATACTTCCAGCATGGAAACCACTGTGATGTGACCCAAACAAATGATTCAATTCATGTGCAACCAAAGGTTAATAACATTTGAGATGATTTTCCCAGGAAATCTCCACAGTTTTCTTTTATTGTGTCACCTAAGGGCCCCATTGCTGAAGCCTAACAGACCATCCCTATTTTCACTGCATTCTAACAAAAGCTATGATCCCAACAAGAAAGAGTAAGCATCTTTTGGAGCATTGTGAGGAGAAATGCATTCATAGAACTATTGCTAGAATCCTCCACAGGTCCTCCACCTGGAGTTTGAGAGTGTTGTGGTGCAGTGGTGTAATCCTGTGACTTTGAAGCTAGAACAGTCAGGCAGAGAGGGATCACTGACTCAATTACATTTCCTCTATTTCTGCGATCCCAGCACTTGGTGCTGAAAAACATAACTTCACCTTCACAGTCACCTTCCACTGGTCACCAGACCAAGACATTCAACCCGTAACCTTCTACACTGAACAAAAGCGCTCTAACCACCAATCTTATGCACCAATGTTTACATTTTTAGCTCAACTATGATAGCTCAAGTGATGTCACCTACTCCCTTGGGAGTCGCAGCCCTTAGCATCGCTGCTCTTTTGGTGCTGATCATCCTTCTGATTCAATGTGGTGGCAACAAAGATAAAGAAAGCAAAAGCCAGTGAGTAAATTAATTCAAAATTGGCATAACTCCGTGTTGATTATTTTGTAGAATTTGGTTTGTAAAGAAATAAAGAGATCAACAAAAGTAACTTTTCTATGCTGCTTTAACTCTAACCATGATTCTGTTAGAAACCCACATAAAAGAACCTGGTTTTTTCTTGGGCAGTCTGAAAAGGCTCTTAATTAAATTGCTGTTATTCTAAATTCCAGCCTGCAAGGTTCTTAAAGGTGATCTGAAGTGAAAATTTTTATTGATTCAAATTAATGTCACTGTCAAATGATAGGGACTCCTGTTTAAGTTTCTTTGATATCTCTTTTCGTTTTCAAGTTATCCACTGATATTAGGTTTCAGTTGATGACGTCATTTTGTTTACAAATTGCTAGGATGATGTACTGGAACATAGCTGTATCTAAGCTTTGAAAGGTTACAGCTGTCGGAGACATTTAAGTTGAGCTAAATAAATGTAATAGACATTGTTTCATAGACTGACATGATGTTTAGAAGGGTATGCCAACATAAGAAATGTTCTTGGAGTCAATTTCCATTAGGAAACATAGCCAGCCTCGTACATTTTCATTACTTTTTGCAAACAAAATGACGTCATCAGTCAATCATACAAAATAATGTATAATTTGAAAATGAAACAAGGTATCACAAAATGGTAAACGACATTCTTTATCATTCAAAAGTGCTATCCATTTGCATCAATAAGTATTTTCACTTCAGATCACCTTTAAAAGGTTCTTATTTACAGTACACACCTTGCATACATTAATGCGGTTTTTCAGCATGAGAGTTCTGAAGAATTCTTTGTTTTCATTAGAACCAGGGGCGGATCCAGCCCAAGGTTGAAGGGGGGCAATTTGGAGAGGGGGCACCAAAAAGAAAATGAAAAGTGAGCTCGCCGAAGGCGTGCGAAAATTTTTTGGGCTTTGTTCAATAAAGTTCTCTGGATTTTCTTCTGAATAGCGCCTTAGTTTATGTGTTTCCCTGCATTCAAAACGAAACACTGAAAAAAGAGTGCATTTGGGTCAGGATAAGGGGCGCTTTTCTTGCCAAAAAAGGGGCACCAAAGCTTAGTTTTCATCGTGAAGGGGGGGGGCAGTTGCCCCCATTTGCCCCCAAATCCGCCACTGATTAGAACAGTTTAAGTTAGAATTCTTGTTTAAATTTCAAGCAGTGTTTTGTACTACTTAAGAATTCTGATCAGAATGTAAGAATTCTTGAGAATTCTGGTGAATTCTGAAGACATGAAACCTGTTATATAAAAACCTCTCTCAGGGTGAGCCCTTAGAGGGTTCTTATTTAGGAGCTTTAAAAGATTGAATTTCAGCCTCAAGGTTCTTATAAAAACAGGTCTTTTTATGCGGGTTCTTACTGTATGCCAAGTGACATCAAACCACATGCCTTTTGTTTGGTTTGTATTTATCATTTGACAGGAAACAATTGTTTCTGCGGTACAGTGAATTATTATCAAAGCCTAGAATTATACTCGGTTTTTACAATTTTTTGTGGATAATAAGGTTTGTGGGATCTTTTTCATTGCAATTTATTGTGGCTTCTCCCATGTACAGTTATAAGCATATTTTTATAATTGATTATTTTAAGGTAGCTCCTTGATTTGCAGTTCAGTGAGCAGTGAGTTGCCATTATGCAAAGCAATTTTTCTCAGAAAACAGTTACTCTCTCTAATACCATTTGGTCTCTAATACCATTGGATCTGACAATTTTAAGAAACTTCCAATACTGGCCCAAGTTCTTAGTTTCTAATAAAAAGATATGTGTACTTTTTCACATAAAGGATGTCTATTGAGACTTGGATATAGCATTCGCAACAGATCACATCCAGTTTTTGCCAATGGAAACATTTCAGAAGGTTATTCTAATACTGAACTTTTTAAAGCATGATTCGTAAAATGGTAATCTGTTGATCAAGTTCTGCGCTTCCCTGTCAAAAAATATACAGAAATATAAAATTTGATTCCAATAAATCTAGGCCTGCGTTTCCAGTCAGTTTTGGTAAAGTTTTAGATCAAGTGTCCCAACAAAAGATCATATTGAGTGAAAATAAAAAAATCTTTTGAGTAATTTTGAAATAAATCTACTCTTCTGAAATCACCAAAAAGTTTCGAAAAATAAGTTGCGAATCTATTGTTGATGGAAACATTGCAAATTATATACCTTCAGATTGCCAAAGCTATGCAGAACAACGTCTTTCTACCGAGTTTAGATAGACCAAATGGTACTGGAGAATAGCAGTTTTCAAATGAGACTAGTTTTGCAAAACAGCAACTCGCTGCTCACTAGAGCAGAAATCAGAATTACTTTTGCGGGTAGATCGCCTTTCAGAAGAAGCTGTTTGTCAAGGGGTTTAACATGTACAACATTATTTCTTAGGAATAACAGTATTGATGATGGAGCCTATGAGCGCATTGCTGCACCTGGGGTAGTGGATAATGGCAATGGTAATAAGGTACAGTGCTTTTAGTTGCTTTATTGTTACAATCAGCTCTGTGTAATTAGAATTACTAAAAGTTTGATTTCGAAAAGTTTTCCCGAAAATCCTGGATTTTGCCTCACTGATTCCTAAATCTTTTTATAGCCTTTATCCATATAGTGGCAACTTGCACAGCAGTTTTATACGAAGAACACAATGTTTATCAATCATTTTGGTCGTTCAGTAAATAGAGCTCTTGTAAAAAGAATCAGTTATAGTGCTATGCTTCTTTCGGCTAGATATTGACCGAAAAGACTTAAAGGGTCTGTTACACCCAGCATTCCTTGCACGTGTCGTCTTTTGGTTTGCCTTTGTTGTCGCCATTTTCATGGGCCATGAAAATGGCGACAACAAAGGCAAACCAAAAGACGACACGTGCAAGGAATGCTGGATGAAACAGACCCTTTAAAGAACATATGTCACGAACCTGATTGGTTCATGCAATACGATTCTCGCCATTGTTCATTTCAACAGCACAGGACCGAGGCTGAACTTTCATTGCAATAAAAGTTCTGCCTCGATCCTGTGCTTTTGTAGAAACATCGACATCGGATCAGAGACAATTGTGTCACATAAATGTAATGAAATGAATTATTTGTATCACCAGTTTACCTCTTATAATTTGTAGAAAGTTCGAAATGGAAAAGTTGTTTTCCTCAGGGGACCGAAAAAATCTGTCGAATTACGGAATTTCGAATCATAAAGATTCGAATTATAGACCTTTTTTGAGACACCCGTGTAAGATAACAGAAAACGATTGTGGCTACCGCAAGGCTAGTTTCCACCATCTTATTTACTCCCCCAATGCCACCTCCCAGTACTGGGGCCTGGAAACTAGTTGTCCTAACAAAGACACTGGTTACCAGATCCCACATTCCTCCCCAAAGCAATATTTCTGGACTGTCCATTTAAATGCAATAACCAACTTTTATCCTCCTTGGAGTGTAAAGAGTCTGAAACTCAAATCATTGTCCGCTATCAAATATAAACTGTAAAATGTTTCAACTCAATAAGGTCCTTCTGCAAGTTTCTTCTTTCATACAAAGTTCTCATCCCTGTACCTCGCTGGTTTCCTTCGAATTCTCTGTGGACGCTCAAACCTTGTTTCATCTTCTGCTTGTCCTAAAGTTCTGTCTGCATCTGTCTCTGCTGTATCACTCTGTCCCTCTGCTCCTCTCCTATTCCCTTCTCTATCCATTCTCTCTTCTCCTCCAAATCCAACATCTGTCATTGTTTCATCTTCTCGAAACAGTGGCTCAAAAATGTCCTCCTCTACCCCCCTTTGAAACCTTGGTGGTGTGGCCCCAGTGATATTCTTGTTAACTTTCTTGAAATGATTTACATGTCGTTTTATAACCTTGTCATACCTCTTGGCTATTATTTGGCTACCATTTCTTCGTATAACCTCATATGGCTCAGGATTGTATGCTGGAGTGAGTTTGTTTTTCTTTAGCTGCTTTACTAACACCCAGTCCCCTACTTTAGTATCATTCTCTTTAACGTAGCTTTTATGATCTGCATACCTCTTCATTCTCTGTTTTGACTTGTTGTCTGCTTCTTTCATTTCTTTTATGAACACATTCTGGTACATTTTCTTCGTAGGAAGCCTTGTTTTGTATCTTCTGCCATTGAACATTACTGTAGAAGGGGCAAATCCTGTACTTTTGTGTGGTGCTGCTCGGTATGCCCTGAGAAATCGCTGAAGTTGTTGCCTCCAGTTTGATTGTTCTATCTTACAGGTCTGCATGAGCTTCTTTAAGGATCTCATAAAGGTTTCTGCCATGCCATTGGCCCATGGAGCATAGGGTGTTTTTTTGTCATGAGAATAACCCATATATACTGCAAACTTGTCTAGGTCGTCCGAGTTATAAGGTGGACCATTGTCACTACCTAATGTGTCTGGAATTCCAAAATTTGACATGATACGATCTAGTGCAGATATTACACTTGGGGCTTTGGTTGAATGTAGAATTTCAACTGCTGGAAACCTTGAATACATGTCTTGGACAACAAGCAGGTATTCTCCAGTTGGAAGTGGTCCATACAAATCAGACACTAGACTGCTCCAAGGCTCTTCCGGCAGCACGCTGGGTTTAATTGGCTCTTGTTGAGGACCACTGTTCACTGCCTGACAGGGAAGACAATCTTGGATCTCTAACTTTACATGTTCATCAATTTTTGGAAACCACATTGTTTCTTTTATCAATTGTTTAGTTTTAACAGCACCTAAATGGCTTTCATGCGCAACTTTGACAACTTTACTGCGAATTTCTGGGGGAACAACAATTCTTTCTCCTCTCATAATCAATCCCTCTTCAACTGAAAGTTCACTTAAAAGTTTCTTATATGAATGCAACTGCTTTGTGTGTGCTATTGGAATATAGCCAATATCTATGGCTTTTCTAAGATTGTTCATTTCTTCTGATGCAGATGTGCTTTGCTGCATTGTTTCTACAGTGATTGCATTTGGCAGTGCCCACTTAATCAAAAGGTTGACATCTAGATCTAACTCATGCTGTTCCTCCAAGACTTCTCTCTCAGCCTTTACAGGATATCGTGATAGGTAGTCACTTGGATTAGTTGAACCCTTCTCATATAAAAGCTTAAAATTATAGCCTTGGGTCATTACTTGATGATGCTTGATTCTGGGGGGCACCTCTTGTTTGTATTTGTTGTAAAGTGGCAATAGTGGAAGATGATCAGTTATCACCTCAAAGTCCTGCAAACCATAGAGATAAATATGATTTTTTGTTATGCCAAAATGCACTGCCAGACTTTCCACTTCTATCTGTGAATATCTTGTTTCTGCATCCTTGAGTGGTCTGCTGTTATATCGGACTGGCTGATAATTATCTGTCTTGCTATCATACTGTGCTAGTATGCTACCTATACCATCCTTTTTTGATCCATCTACATACACTCTAGTTTTCTTGTGAGGATCAAAGTACCTGAGTGTTTGTTCTCTGCAAATACTCTCCTTTAGCTTCTTAAATGCATCTCTTCCTTCTGTTGTCCATTCAAAGTGTGCACCTTTCTTTGTCATCTCTCTCAGTGGTGATGTGATCATGGAATAGTTAGAAACAAAATTTGAGCTGAAATTGCATAAGCCCAAAAATGATCTCAATTCTGCCATGGAGGAAGGCTCTTTGGCTTCCATGACAGCTTTAATTTTTTCTGGGTCTGTTCTCATGCCTCTTTGTGAGAAGATGCACCCAAAAAACTTAATTTCTCTCTTGTTGAATTCACATTTTTCTTTCTTTAGTGTTAAACCACAATCCTCCAATCTCTGAAGTACCCTAATCAAGGCTTGGTTATGTTCTTTCTGGTCTCTCCCATACACTATAATATCATCATAAATGTTTTCACAGTTGCTGATATCTGATAGTGTTCTCCTAACTTCTTCATGAAACAGTTCTGCTGCTGAATTGGTGCCAAAATTTAATCTCTTCATCCGGCGTAGGCCTTGATGTGTGTAGAAAACAGTTACATGTCTGCTCTCAGGGTGTAATTGATATTGCATGTATCCTTGTTTCATATCTAGCTTGGAGAAAACTGTAGCTCCATTCAACTTGTATCTAAGCTCCTCTAGTGTTGGTATCACATGTCTTGTTCTTTTGATTGCAGAATTAGCTGTTGTCATGTCTATATTCATCCTCAATTTCCCATCTGATTTAGGTGTCAAGACCAGATTAGATATCCATTCTGTTGGCCCTTGAACTTCTTCTATGATATCTTCTTTCTCTAACTCACTTAATATTTCCTCCAATGGCCCTCTTTTGGCAAATGGAATTTTCCTTTGTGGTTGAATTTTAGGAATTACTGTTGGATCAATATCAAGCTTTATTTGTCTGTACTTGTGACATCCTATTCCCTGAAAAACCTTTGGAAACTTTCCTATCATCTCATTCACTTGTGCTTCAGATTGAATTGGCTCTTTCATTCTTTGTAATTTCTGATTTATGTCCTTCTCTGTTGTGAGATGTTTAGACATTTCTGTGTAAGACATGTGTTGCATCTCTGGAACTTCTTTTTTGTCAAGGGCTTTTGTCAATTCCTCCACAGAAATTTGCAATATATTCATATCAAATGCAGAATATTTGCTGAGGATTGATTTTACATTATTGCTTGCCGCTACATAGATATCTGCTGTTGTTGTATGCTTTCTGCTTTCAATCTTGGCCCTAAATTTCCCTCTTATCTGCAAAGGTGGGGAATTATATGGCTTCAATTTAGCCTTGGATTTCTGCAATGTTATTTTCTTTTCACTGTTATTCAATATCTGTTGATACACATCCTGCCCTATTACATTTACTTCTGACCCAGAATCTATTTTCATCTGTACTTTGACCCCATTTATTTTAAGATTTACATTTGTAGAAGGATACTGTTTGGAACTAAAAATCTTGTTCTCCTCTTTGATGGCTGGTGTTTCAATTGGGTCAAGCTCAAACTCTACTGAATCAAAATTATATTCTTCCTGCTCTAGTGTTCCCTGCAAGTAATCAACTGTGTTTTTTGTTTTACACATTCTGGCGAAGTGACCAGGCCTTTGGCATTTGTAACAGGTGATATTCCTGGCCCTGCAGTCATGTTGATCTGTGAAATGTTCTCCACAGCGTTGACAATTCTTGGTTTGTCGGTTCCCTTGAGACTTGTAGCTTGGTCGGTCACGAAAACGAACAGACTTGGACCCTGGTTGTGTATCTCCTTTGTATTGAAATTTACTATCCCTTCTGACAGCATCAACTGCTGATGCTTCCACTTTAAATGGTTCCTCTGTTTGTTTCATATACTCCACTTCTTTTTTTGTCAATTCTATGGCCCTAGCTTTTTCTACCATCTTTTCATATGACATATCCTGTGCTATAATCTCAGCTTGTAGCTTGCTAGAATTAGTATGCATTGTTACTGCTAATTTAATGGCCTCCTTCAAATCCATTTTGTCAAACTCACAGTCAACCCCTGCTGTTTTCAATCTTGTTATCCAGTGATCATGAGTCTCTGTCGAGCTTTCAGGTTTCATGCAGAAAAATCTGTACCTCTCTGCCGTTAAGTTCTTTTTCTCCTTAAAATAAGTATCCAGAGCAGCCTTTGCTGTTCCATACGTGTTTGGAGTGTCTTCATCCAATGTCCTCAAAATATCCCTGAGTTCAGCACCACCAACGGCCAGCAGAGCAGATCTTTTCTTCTTTTCATCTGTTACATCCTCAAATTCTAGGCAGCTTTCAAAATTTTCAATGTAGGCCCTCCATTTTCTGTCTGTGTTACTTGATCCATACTCATCGGGTTTGAACTCTCCACATATTGACTTCAGGTTTGTCAATGTTGTTGACATCTTGAATCAATTGATAAGCCTACCTTGACCCTGCTCGCAGCGCCATTGTAAGATAACAGAAAACGATTGTGGCTACCGCAAGGCTAGTTTCCACCATCTTATTTACTCCCCCAATGCCACCTCCCAGTACTGGGGCCTGGAAACTAGTTGTCCTAACAAAGACACTGGTTACCAGATCCCACAACCCGATGCAGTATTTCGTAACCTAATGTGTTTATCATTACTTAGCAGATTCTTGAATGCAAGGTTGTTCTGGAGGATGAAGAAGGAAAAGAGAAAAGGTCTTCTACCGTTGCTTCCTCCGCCTCAAATAAGTCAAACAGCATGGAGCGACCAAGGCAGCCAACACCTCTTCCAGAACGAAAGCCTACTATTGAAGAGGATCACAACGACAAGGATTGCAAGAACGGTTTTGTTGCTGAAGATCAAGTGAGAGTCGAGCTGGAGACAACATGTGCAACCGCGCCTTCAAGCAATGACGCTGAAGGAAATTCTGAGCCACAAAAGACCGTTGTAGCAACAGAGGGAAGCTATGAGACTAGTGGAGATAGCTTGTACACAAAAGTAAAACCAGTGGCACCAAAGCCGGAATGCGCATATAGTGTGGTGGAAATTTCTAACAAAGACACGGAATATGAAATGGTTGATGGAAAGTTACAAAGGAAAGCAGCTGAGAAGAAAGAGAAGGAGAAAGTAAGCGAGTATGAGGTGTTTAATGTTGAGAGAAAACCAGACTTAGATCCAGTGCTATTTGCAGTAGAAGATTCCGGAGCAAGTGGGATATATGAAGATGTTCCAGACAGTCAGGTGCCGAAAGTAATGGCAAAGAAAGTCGATGAAGGAGTTAAAGTTATTGAGCAAGTAGAGAGTAAAGAGCCCGAAAGACTTGAAGAACCCAAGAAAAAATGGGGCCTAACGAGATTCTCACTGATTAAAAGGCATAATAAGAGCGTTAAAGACAAAAAGGACTCACATGAACATCAACATGGAAGCCCAAATATGGCTGACAAGTCAAAACGAAAGAGTCTAGGGTCAGTGGAGAATTTGTCGCAATTGAACGGGGGAAGCCCTCGAAATCAAAGTAAAGAGAATCATAAACGCACTGTGAGCTCAAGGAGTCCGAGAAGACGCAGTGAAGGTGATGCACTACCCCCACCTCCTCCTCAAGAAAACCTGAAATTTAAAGCGGAGAACAGGAGGACGCTGCACTTGGCTGAACAAGTGGCCGAGCCCAACCTGTCCAGGGAAACACCCAGAAGACAATCAGGTCCTGATCTGGACCTCGGTAGGTAGAAAACATTCCATTGAACGCTGACTGGTGGTGGTAAGGTGAAAACACCGAATGCATACCGCTTTTGAAAACTATTTGCAGGCTTTTGCGAATGCGGTACGATTGTTGAAGGACCAAGCTAGTTCTAGGGATGCCACATATTCCACTGGGGGTCCCTGAAAAAGTAGGAAGATTTGGTTAGGTCGAGCGATGAGACTTTTAGTTTCAACCAATGGCTAATCACTTTCCAAGGGTACGGGGACGTGTCATCGGGAAGGGTATCGATTTTCACGATTTTGGTATAAGGAACGGTATCGATTTTTGCAATTTTCGCAATTGTTATAGGTCCGGGTATGCATTTTCGGAAAATTAGTATGGTATACATTTTGGAAAAATTGGTATATGGAACGGGTATGTATTTGAAACCTCGATGGCACGTCCCGTCCAAAATCTGGTCAAGTACCCCCCCCCGGGATTTGAACATGGATACCACATTTGGTTTGCTGATATTGGAGCTTTGAGTGTTGAAGTATTAATGCTGAAAGTAATTTGTATCCACCTCCAAACCAGAGCTTTAGCATTTTGGCCTCAGTGAATTTTCCAAGCATGGCAAATAAATCAGCAACATGCTTGATATATTTGAGTAAAACTTGATCATGTTATATTGTGTTTGCTAAAAGTCATCCATTGTTCCCTTTTTCATTTTCCTTTAATTTAGTTCTAAATTTCGATATGCTGCAGAACTTTGCTGAGACCGAATTGCCAAAGCTTTGGTTTTGTCATGGAGGGATACTGAACTTTCAACATTAATATTTCACTTCTCGATGCATTAACTTCTGTAGCCTGCGTGCAGACTTTACTTAGTAGAGCCAGGGCGGGAATTGGCTCTCATTCACAGTGGCAAGTAAAGTCTGCACGCAGGCTACAACTTCTGAAAATGAGTTATACATGACGACATTGACTGTCGAGGAACAGTTTGACACTGATTAGCCATTGAATTGATTAAAGGGAATAGGCCCAAATAGGCCAAAGAAACGCCGGCAAATCCTTTGTTTCTTTAACTGCACAATGAAACCGGATGGGTCGAAGCCGTCAACTAACAAAGATTATATTTTGACCTGGCTCAACCGACCAAATCCAGAGGCGCCGGACGGACGACGGAGCGGCAGGGGCAGCCCATCACAAAGGGCACTGGCAAATAGGAGCTGACAAACAACACTCTTCTTAGGAATGTTACTTGGCACAGGCTACAAGTAGCAATAAAAGAGTGGAGAAGAGTGCCTTTGCGAACTAAGGACTTTGGTGCACAAGAATGTAAATTGAGAAGAAAAGCAATGGTGTGGCGATGACCATTGACTGGTGGAGTGTTAAAAGGAGGGGGTCTGGGGGCAAGCAAGTCCTTGGGAAAATTGTTGAGTACACACCCTCTATGTTGTCTTAGAACACTGCTCCCGCCCGATAAATTATTACTTCTACACTAAAATAGAATTTTTGACCATTGGTAACATCATCTTTATAAGTTAGCGTACCAGGAAAATTTCCAAGTCAATATTGTTTTAGTTGGCCTAGAATGCCTATCTCCACCAGCACAAGTGGTCAGCAAGAAAATCTTTAGATGCGGCAATCAACTTTTACCAAAATTCCTAAATAGCGAATTGCATTTTTGGCCATCTTGGGATAGGGAATTTCGGTAAGGAACTATCTTTGGTATCTGTCAATCCGTGATGCAGATCTTTGACTTCATTACTGGCTACGTAAATCTGTCATTCGTTGTCCTGTTTAGCTTACCATGTTTGCGACTTAGGTGAACTTCTGACTGGCAAAATTTTAAATAAGACGACATTGCCTGTTCGCTGTTTTCACTTTCATTCTAGTCGGACATCTCTCTGTACGCAATCATGCCGTTACCTCAAGGGTGATCTGCAATCAGATTGGCTGCAAAAGCCATAGCGCAAAGCCACAAATGCCCTATGACTATATGACTCCGCGAGTTTGGCTCAAAAGGAGGCCTGGCCGTGATCACTTTCTACGACCAAGGAGAATGATTAAAATCTGCGTCTATTTATCCTGTGTGTTTTTTTTGCGCACGACAGAGCAGAAACGTATTCATACACAAAAATTCGTAACTTTAAGCCCCCTCGTAGCTCCTTCCAACAGATCTTGCAATGAGACAACACTTGACATTTTGTTCCTTAGACCTTAAGCTCTTGACCCACCGCCCGGAACTTGTCATGGGCTATTTTCTGAAAACGTGGTTTTTATCGATTGTTGATATATGCTTATATGCACGGTGACGTCATTTTACACAGTTTCTGCTCTGTTTCTGCGCGCAGGCTGCTACCAGTTAGTGCTCCCCTTGTTACCAATGCCCAGATCAATCCATCAGATCTTTCACAGACTTCCTTGGCGCATACACGTTTTTTTTATATAAGAAACTGGTTTATAAGAAACTAGTACTAAGATGGCCAAAATTTTAAGAAACTCTAGTACTATGTCTGAGAAGTACTAAGAAACTTTTCAAAGTTAAAAGCGTGAATATCATAGCAAATAGATCGTTGAACTTTTATTCTTGAGCAATATTATCTAACCATTTGTATTTTCAACATAACAGAACACTGTTTATTCCTTTATGATATTTTAAATGTCAAGAAACATATCTGCCGCAATGTTAGCGACCACATTGCTGATTCTGCATTCAAAAAATAATAAACCAATTAAGAAACTTTTAGTACTAAAATGGACAAAATTTCATGCGAAATTAAGAAACTTATAGTACTATGGCCTGATCCTAGTTTCTTATAAAAAAGAAGCGTGCAGTTCAAAACTAGCGCCCAAATAGTGTTTCTGTGATTTGACCTGCTCCAAAGCTCGTTCTGAAAAAGTTCCTCTGGCCATAGTCTGTTGTTCAGAAGACTTTCCTCTGGCAGGGTAAAATGGATACTATCAAGACAAATATTCAGATCATTTTTAGTTATGGCTGGATTAAAAGCTCTGTGCTCACTTATCAATGCAGAGCCAGTTAGATTGGGTTTAGACCTATTGGAATTTAGCAAAATTTTTGTTGGAACCATACGAAACTCAATCTAACTGCATCTCAAAGGCTTATTCTTCCTGATTTCGAACTGGAAATGTAATTGTACTTTCGTAGTGGGTCGGTAGTTTCGAAACTGGAAGTCATTCATTACACAGAGATGGCGTTCGATTTCCGCGCATTTTCTTAAGGACTTATATAAGGGCCAAGTTGAATTCAGGACTTTCAAGTTGAATTCAGGAGGACTTTTACTTTATATGACATGGAGTTAGTTTCGAAATATTTTGAGCAAAGGTGGCTAGAATTCTCAATGGGACTAATTTTGGTACAATGCGTCCAGAAATTCCTAGGCATAAACTAACTTATTCAAAATGATAAGTGCTATGGATCGTTAGCCTGCGTACAGACTCTTTATAAGAAATTGAAAAGAGGAAGAAAGGTACCGGGTGAGCCAGAAAAAAGTTCCCTCTTTTGAAAATTCATAACACCAAGACTACTGCACGGATTTGAATCATTCAAATTCTAGTTAAAATCGAAAGATCAAAATATTTTTGTGATTTTCTCCCTGTCCTACGAGCACGAGGAGTATTGGTAAATTCAACTTTATGAAAATTTCATGGTTGCAAAATGACGGAAATAGGGCCTAAAACATTGATCAGATCGTAAGGACTCTATTCACACTGAACAATAGGCCATGGGTGTTTCACCTTCCTCAAGAGTTATGAGACATCGATTTTCAAACAAATACGAAAGATTTTCAATCCCATGGCAATTAATGTACAGGGGATATCTCTCACCCATGAGAAGTTGCATTTCCTTAATTATTCTGTGCGAGAAGTTATTTATGAATTGGTCGATGTTTTGGGCCATTTTTCAGTAATCAGACAACCATGAAATTTTTGTAAAGTTGAATTCGTAGTGCTGGTATTACAGCGAGAAAAATCACAAAAATTCTTTGATCTTTCAGCTTTTAACTAGAATTGAAATGATTCAAATCTGTGAAGTAGTCTTGGTGTTATGAATTTTCAAAAGTGGGAACTTTTTTCTGGCTCACCCGGTAGAGTCTGCGCAACTCAGCCACTATTCTTGTTCACGGGTTCCTCGGAATTCAGGAACCAGATTTGATTGGTTTAGAAAAGTTCAGAAAGTTTAAATGAAAATCAGGCAGTTTCTTTGCAAAGAAAGGCTTTCTTTACGCAGCGTAGTTCTCAAGTTATTGAATGATACACCTGCCTGCCGAAATTCGTGAGCTCTAGTGGGGTGAGTGGCCGAGCATCTTACACAGTTTTCGTCAGGTGACTGAAGTTAAGCTGGGTCGAGTGAGGGGTCAGACTCCGGTTGGGTGACCTCGGAGGCCAGACCACGTAACTCACCTCGCCGTTCTTCGAAAGGGACGTTAAACTAGGGATCCCATGCCTCACTGCAGCATGCATAGTGGGCCTAAATTAGCTTTTAGTAGCTAAGATATCCTAATAAGCCCACTCAAGACAGATTACTACTACTACCGACAAGATCGCTTTAAAAAGCACCTTAAAACGCAATTTTCTTTTTTTCATTCATTTAACACATATTTAAAGTTGGTATTTACAATAGTAGATAATAGCATACTAATTCAAACCAACTATTTACAAGAAAAATATACTTTATACAAAAAAAAATGATTAGCGGCATATTTTGCAGGTACATTTATCACCAGCCCAGTCTTTGATCCTCCCTTTGAAAGCCGCAAGTGTTGGCTGATTTTTAATGGTATCATCAAGGGTGTTTTAGAGGAAGCTACCCCTAAAGGACAGCGATTCTCGCCCATTGCCCTGTGTTTTTGTTTGCGGCAGTTTGCAAAGATTTTGCATTCTTAGATCATGAGTTACATGGTTCTTTTCGTGAAATTCCCAAACAAGCGATGGGTTGAGATGATTCATGGACTTGTAGATTTCTGTCATTAATTTCTGCAAGTTTCTAACATGTATAAAAAAACTGCCACCTCGAGTGAGCAAGAGCTAGACTTTCATACACAACTTCCTTGAAGAACACCATGGGTTAAGCTTTGGAGGGCTGTAAAGTTTTTATCATTGTATATTTTTCTTATATATTGTCATTTTCGGAAAGGTTTTTTGTGTATAGATAATGTCAAATGAAAATTGAAAAATGATTCAATCAGTCTCTTTCGTTCCACAGCAAAAAGACCGTTGGCAGGCGTTCCGAACTTCTACACAACGGATGTGCCGTCCGCTGCTGATATCATCGATGGTGTATATGAGGAACCGGATCGAGATCCGTCCGCAGCTCGCAAGAAAGTGGAAAAGTGGCAAGAACCTACCGGGCATCAACCGAATCGCCAGCAGAGCGGAAAATGGCGTTCAGGATCAGGAGCGTCACCAAACATGGCGCATCGTGAAGTCCCAAAGCCGCCTCCTTTGGAGGTGAAGCTAGAAATGGATGATACTGAAACTGATGAAACCTATGATACGATTTCTAGTACAATGGACTTTGAAGGCGAGGCTGACTCTGCTAGAATCGAGGCAGTGTCCTCCACAGATCCACCATATGAGAAAGTAAGAAAGCTGCCGGCAATAAATGATGGACCAAACGCAGATAGCGTAGACGGTGCTCCTGCTGGTAAAATCCAGACCACAGAGCCACCATATGCTGTTGTCGATAGAGCACTAGCTAATAAAGGCAGCGTTAGAAAGATGGAACGGCAGTTATCCGGTGGAGACGGAGAACCACCGAGAAATGGCGGTAAGATTGAAGTGATTATGCGAAGGACAACAATTTCTTCTGATATCCGAGGTAAAAATGAGTCATCAGCAGTAAGGCATGTTGTTACTGAAAGCGAGATTAAAGCATGCGAGGCTGTTGTTGACGAGTCAGCCAATGATACCATGGCAACGCCGGTTGATCTTGATGCTTTGTATTCTAAAGTTGATTTGAATAAAAAGAGGGAAGAAGAAGAGAAAAGAGCGCTATATTCTACTGCTAACGTTGTGAAAACTGGAGTGAAGACTTTTTATTATGGAGATGAAAATGAAACAATCAAGGAGGAATTCGATGAGGGACATTATACCAGAATTGAAGGAGGTTAGTTGCCAGATCATTAAGCAGTTTACGGGTTTGGATGGTTTTGGAATAAAAAGTAGCCTATGCGGTGGGGGTCGTAGGGGCTGACGATTTGCGGTTTCTAGCCGTTTTTGGAACGGTTTAACGGTTTTTGGTCGTAAAAATGACGGTTTTACGGTTCATCTCTTTCTCAACGGTTTCCAGATTTCTTTACTAAATATGACTCGAGGAGTGAAATTATCGCAAAATTGACAATAAAAGCTACGAATCATTATCCAGTACGATATAATTTTGTGTCAATTCTACTAATTTTCACCTTTACCAGCGAATTTCAGGCATTGGAAGTCATAAAAATGATAACGAGGCAGTCATCTGCAGCAGAGAACCAAGGAGGTATGTGCAAAGCACGGAAAAATGTGAAAACGGTTTTAGCTGAATTTTGAGGCGATTTTACGGTTTTTCTGACATATTTTGGCGGTTTTACGGTTTTCATTAACCCCCTACGACCCCCACTATGCGGTCGATATTCAAAACTAGAATGTTAATCTACCGGGTGAGTAAAAAAAACGCCCGGCGTTTGAAAGGCTACTGCTCCCTGAGTATTGCTGGAAAGGGTTTTGTATGGGGACCAAGATTCCACATTTCTCCATTCTGGACCATGATTTACTTGCTATTGAAAGTAAAATTCATTTCTGAAACTGACAATGGCTTTGAACTTCAATTTCAATACCAAATAAATCATGGAATTCTCGATTCCCATACAAACCCCTTACAGGCATTTTTCTACTCAGTGGCGTCATGAAGACAGTCAGGGCCCTTAGAGATTTTTTCCACCTGAGGCTCCCGAGCTAAAGCATTTGTAAATGATACTGATAGAAACATTAAGGTACCATGTCCGGTTCAAACTTGAAGTAAATAAGTTGCATAGGCAAAGTTAAAACAATTGCAATGATTCACTGATTCATGATAATGATTCACTGATTCACTGATTCATGATATGCGTTATTCTTGCCAGCAGCATGGCCAAGGCTAATCCGTAAGATAGGCAAGGAAATGAAGGAGTCTCGGGGCAAAGCCCCAAAAAAATTTGAGGGCATGCCCTGTACTTTAGGTCAGAACATATCTCCCGAATCCATTCACACTTTCTGAGAAAACATCACTTACTTTTGAATAAGAGTACTCTCGATCACTTGTTTACCTTGCTTTTTGTACCGTTTTGTAAAAGTTTTCTATAGATCACCACATCCAGAGCTGCGTTACGTCACTGCGGTTCTACTTGTAGGCCTTAAAAATGAGTGATTTTACCAAACAAAATTTTCTCATCTAAGTTTAGCCTTAGACTTTTTGATTAACTCTTCACTTTTGAATATTGGTCACATACTTTTTATTCCACAGTCTGCCAAACGCGTAGATTATTTTTTTACTCACCCGGTGCTCATTTTCATCATGACTATGCACAAATGGCATGGGAGACCGGGGCTAGAAGGAAGTAACAGGGGCAAGTTGTAACAGAGGGCATTTCTCTGGTGCTATTAAAGCTGTGCTCACTAGCTTTTGTGTGATGGACTGCCTTGTTACTACCCTCAATTCAAACAATGGTTCATATTTTTCTTGCCGGCGACTATCTTTTTAGCATTGCTATACCCGCTTTTTTGCCAAAAAGTGAATTTTCGGATTTCAGAGCTTTTCTTTCTTTAGCATTTCAAGTTAGTATGAATTCCCAAATTTGTTGGAAATCTATCAGAAAATGCGGCAGTGCATCCATATGGATATGTAAATCACACTTGCATAGTGCAAATGGCGTACAGCTGAGTTACAGAGTCAGTTATGGATCCTGTCATGGAGCTGGTTCCCGTGGGGGGGGGGACTTCTATTGATATGTAACTGGGGGTCAGACACAGGATATTTTTTACAACCCCAAAAATATAGTAAATTTAGGACAATTTAGACCCAAAAATATACTCAACTCAAAAATATACTAAAAAATGTAGGACATTTTTTAGACCCCCAAAATATACTTATAGCTTCATGGTACTTGAAAAGTAAAGGTCTTATGGCATTTTCGGCAACTGCCCTGCAATATTTGGTGAAAAACTGAGCCTAGCACTCACCTTGTCAAATTTTCTCATCAGTAACCCCAAAAAATATACTGATTATGCACCAACTAGCGTACCCAAAGGTATACTAGACAACGTTTTGCAAACCCAAAGAAATGTCTGACTTACTAACAGGGAGTTCCTCCCTGGGAGCTGGTTGAAGAAAAATAATCCCCTGTCCCAGAGAAAAAGATCCTGAAAATGAAAGCCGGTTCAGCGCAGCGGCACGTCCCTGTTTGAAAAAAGATATAAGTTTCCCCCATTCGGGCTAACAGGCTCCAGTACATTTCACAATCAGTTTTTTTCTCCTTTCAGATCACGCATCAAAAGCATCATCTTTGGGAAGACAGAAAAGGGAGCTCACAACAAGCGACTACGAGTCTATTGAAGAACAAAAAACGATGGCAATGTTTTCACATATTCGTCCTGCAACGGGCATTCCTCGTTCTTCTCTGCAAGTCGATACGAAAGCTAAAGCGTTCACAAAAAAATCCGACAGTGATTACGAAGACATAAATAGTTTTTCGGCAAAAATGGGAACGCAAACAGAAACGAAGAAACCAGGTATTGATGACTATGAAGAGATACCCGTAAGCCCGAGCAAGAAGGAACAGTCAAAGAATACCGGTTACGAGAAAATCGGTTACGAGACAGTCGGGAACGAGAAGCCGAAAGCTGTTACGAAAAGGCTGTCTGCCGATAATTTGCGACAATCGAACAAAGCAGATGGACCAAATGTACGACTACCAAGTCGTGATTACGAGGACATTGATAGTGATGCAATGCTAAACGTAACGAGGAAACTGTCAAAAGAAGATAATCAGGGGAGAAAAGTAAAACTACCAAGCTGTGATTACGAGGAAATTACCGACTCGAGATTTAATAATAAGACTGGAACTTCGCCGACGAATTCCGAAGATGTGTTTGATATTAAATTGTAAGTAGCTAAGATTTTTCTTTTTTTGAATGCCGAAAAATAAATTGACTATAGTGCATCATTCGAGGGCTTTGGGTTCAGTATGAAAACAAAGCATGGGTGCTTTGAACAGCAATTTAACAATTCAAATTGATCACGTATAGTAGTGTTCCGCATATAAGAAAAATGAATTTAAGAAACACCAGACCTTGATTTTTAAAAGTTCCTCTTATAAGACTCTGGTGCAGGTCTGAAAAAGCTTGTTTCTTTTTAAAAAAATATGCATATATTAAAAATCTAAAAAGCATAACAAACTCAGCTTTGCAGTTGAATCAGACTCTATATATTCAAATGAAAACAAGAATTTTAAATGCAAATGAAGCAAAAAGCACTTTCTTGGAATAATTGTACCTTTTCTTGGCAGTGAAAATTCAGAAATACAAATCTAAACAGTGTAGTTTATACATGAGTGTCAGGACACTTTTTAGGTGAATCAGAAGGTAGCATTGATTTGTTTGCTTACCTTGAAATGCCATTAAATTCTTTTCCTTGCCATTAGCAGCCTTTCTCAGCCAAACTTCCTTGCCTTGAACTGAAGAACTCCATCACATTTGCTTTCAAACTGTTTTGGGCCTCAACGACCTTTGTTATCTCCTGCGCATTGCTGTACCTACGCAGCGGTCTCGAAATCGAAAGGTCGTTTAGGCCCGAAACAGTTTGAAAGCAAATGTGATGGAGTTCTTCAGTTCAAGGCAAGGAAGTTTGGCCGAGATAGGTTGCTAATGGAAGGAAGAGAATTTAATGGCATTTCAAGGTAAGCAAAGAAATTAATGCTACCTTCTGATTCACCTAACAAGTGTCCTGACACTCATGGTCTATATGACAATTGAGCTTGTGTCTCTGTAGTTAATTGATAGTGAATGATTTTTCTGATAAGAAACTTCAGAAACTTTACCCTAATTTGAACTTTATATCTCATTTTATTAGAAGCAAATCAGACCTCAAATTGAAAACATTGTTTCTTATATGCGGGGCACTACTGTATCAAACAAATCGTTCGTTCATTTGCAGGGTTGGTAACTTGGCTTTTTTGAGCCAAAGGCTTCAGGGATTGGGTTTAGCCTTTTGGCTAAATTTTGGCTTCTTTTGAGATTTTCGTCAATTTTAATTCAATTCTCTTCAAACTGGACTACATTTCTAAACTGATTTGTTTTCTAAGCCTACAATGTTGTGGGGCGATCACAATCTAGGTCATTTTTCTTTGCAAGGCAACATCAAAGACAAAGGGTTTTCATCCGGAGCTACACAATATAAGTATGTGAAAACAATAGAATGCAAGTACCCATTGTTTGACATGACAATAGAGCAATAGGTGGTACAACAATATGTTATTGTTCGTTCATTTGACCAGTTAATTTGAAAACACTGGGAGATGGTTGTTAGAAGGTCACGAGGACGAAGAGCACAAGGAAACAAGGGACTCAAGTAATTATATTGCAAGTTCCCCGTATTGCTTTTAAATGTTGTAAGACTTGAAACTACTTTTGTAACCTGACCTGCAGCTTTGCCTATAAATCTAAGGCCCTAACGCAGAAGCAAGTTTTTCAGTTTTGCTATGTTATTTCTTGAGAATCAGAAGTTCGAAAGAAAGTTTGAAGGCGTTTTGGCGCAGTGCAGAATTTTGAGAAGTTTGGAGATGTTGTAGCGCAATGGTGTAATATTCTGACTTAACAGCCAGAACAGTCAGATGGGCACGGCTTGATCCCAGAAAGAGTTCCATCACTTGAGCGTCATGACAGGAGGTCACAGCTTCTACCGCGCCTTCTCTACTTCAACCATCACTGCACTTGGCCCTGAAAACCGCATCTTTACCTTCACCTTCAAAACTTTTTCTTCTTGTCCAAAAAAACAAATGTTTGAAAAACAGAGGGCTTGACTAAAATGCAGTTGCTGGAAGAGGAATCTTAAACGTTTACCCAACACCTTGAGACTTCAGATTCCTGGAAAAGTCCTGTGTTGCATGTACATGGTCAGAGCAGAAATTTCGCACGCATGCGCGAAAACTCGGAACTTTGAGTCCTCCAAGCTCCCTGCAACAGATCCCAAACTTCGGCAACACTCTTATCGTCTCAAAAAGCTTATGTATGCAAACACTCTCTTATCTCAGATTGCTCAGTGACGTCATTTTACGAAGTTTCTGCTCTGTCATTTACATGTGTTATTCGAAATAGGTATTATGTAACGTAGTAGGAAAGAAATCACAAGGAAACTAAGAATTTGATAACATTTACGTTTTGTAGCATATTTTTAATCGCCATATATTTCTATTATATGCAACGATGTTTAATACTGTAAAGGGTATATCAAGCAATACTTATGACATGCAGTGAGTCTTTTCATCTAAAAGAGGACTGGGGGTCCCTAAGTTAAGCTTATTCATTCATCGTTCAAAGCTGTTTAAAGGGTATTTCGACCAGTGTCACTTGCACGGTGCCATCTCTTGGTGCCTTGTCGTCACTTGCACCGTGCCATCTCTTCGTTTTCATTGTTTTTTTGCACATGCAAATGGCCACGCATATTTGTACTACTGACACTTCACACCCTCTCTTACACTCGATTCAGTATTGTATTATTCAATTTCATAAGGTACAAATAAGCTATATTTTTACATCTTCAAGATTTTCGTTCCTTCTATGAAAACTTTTCTATGAAATCTACCATTTTCTATGCGACAGGGTACAGGGTGTGGAGACATTTGCCACAAACCCCCGTCACTTTCCTAGTCAAATACCCCCCCATGGGGGGCAGGTCTCGTGATTAGTTTTTAAATTTGCAAATTTAGCTCTTTTCAGGGCAGCTCGGTTTTGAGTCATAACACGAAAAGCATCGATGATTACCAGATTTATTTCTTAAAGCCCCGGTCAAACTGATAAAACATTTCACAAAACATTTATCAAAATCCATTTTTTGATTTTACTTCATGTTTTGAGTTTCTAACAGAACTAACATGTCACTTTGTATTTCACCAAACATTGGTTTGAAACCTGTGATAAGAAGGTGCCTGTGCAGTCAACGAGACGCTGCTGAGCATGCACTAAGGCATATTGATGAAAACAAAAGGGAGTGTTTGGCGGAATGTATGTTGAAGTGGTCAAACAGATCAAACTTCGTCCATGAGACCAAACAAGGGTGGCCAAACAAGACCAACATTTCATCAAACATCTGTTTTTATAATGTTAGGTGAAACGTTTGATCTGTTTGACCGGGGCTTAATGTGTCTACTCGTGGGCTTTTTTTTTATTCACATCAAGATTCTAATTAGGTCATAAATGTCAGAAAGAAACACAAAATTATCATTGGAGACTTGAAGGGCAATGACAACCTTGTTCCCAGGGCCAGTTTCCTACATAAGTACTTACACTCATAACGGGCAGGTCCAATTCGCGATTTCATTGTCTATTTGAAAATAAAGGGCCCATCAATTATACGAAAAATTTATTGCTTGGCGGAAAATCGGTCAACATCTTATAAATTATGCAAAACTAAAGGGCGTCAAATCTTACACGATCTTGGCAACCGGCACCATGGCCAAAATGAATTGGCGTAGACTCTTTTTGGGGCATGGGGACGAGGTTTTGGCAATGGCAGATCTCAGTTTCAGCTCTTAGGTAAGATTCACAATATTGATTAAAAGCCATAGCTCAGAATGAGAATTTTCAATGTATCATTTCATTTTCTTGAGCATAAGCTAGTTTCGTCAGGTCATTAGCTTCCTTGCTAAACTATCTCACAAAATGACGTAAAAATCTGCCTATTGAAAGACCCATTCGCACACACACAGCTTTGTAGTTCTAGTTTATCCTGTTGTTTCAAAATTCTTACTACATTAGTTGTATGAGTGAATTGTATTTGAAATCATGATAATTGTATAAATAATTTAGCCTAACTTGTTATCTGGTATTTAAATGGTACGAGTCAGTAGTAAGCATGGATGATATTGTATTGCTAAAAAATAGCCAATTTACTCGTCCTGCAATTCCTTGACTACAGTTAGACTGATGACTTTCGGCTAAGTTTTGCTCCATTGAATTGAAATTTACTGTCACTCCGCTAAAACTTTTAACTCCGCTTATAGTCACTCCGCTTTTAACTCGCCCCATTCTAGACTCCACCTTTTCGCCCGGAGGACCGCCCTCGCAGAAGTTAGTCTCAAAATAATGTACGTTTGATTATGAGTCCTTCGTTGAAGCGGAATGGGTATAGTGGGGGTATCGTTGGGGTAAATGGAGCGAAAACAAGGACGAATGTAATAAGTCTAGACTACAGTATGAGCGTTAGGACACCCAGTGTGTAGCAGTTTGAAATTTAAATCAGAAGTGAGCCACCTTAATCTATTGTATTTTTTGTTTTGAACTTCTTTTTACTTGGTATACAACCACCTTTCACTGTTTGAAATTTGGAAACTTTTCGGTAATGATCCACCTTAAGTCCAGAGCCACCTTAACCGTAAAGCTTCAAAAATTAAACAAAGGTACTGCTGTTTGATTAGAATTATTTCCACACTCGTTCCTACCCTGACTGGGATTCACACCTGGGGGTTTGGGGGTCTTTCTCATGGGGATCCGTAGTCAGGGTTTGGGAACGAGTGGGAAATAATCTAAGTGGGAAAAACTTTTTCCCGCTTAGAGGTTTACGGTTAAGATGGCTCTGGACTTAAGGTGGCTCACTACCGAAAAAATTCAAAATTACGAAACAGTGAAAGGTGGTTGTATACCAAGTAAAAAGAAGTTCAAAACAAAAATACAATAAATAACTTCTGATTTAGATTTCAAACTGCTACACACTGGGTGTCCTAACGCTCATGACTACAGAGACAAAAAACAGCGATAGTCCTCCTGGTACGGTTCACTTCAGAGCCTGTTTTTGCCGCATCGACAGATAGGTGGCTGTTCAAAAAGGGGCAGATTTTGTGAGGGATCTTCCGACTTTGATCGGTTGTTTTCAGCTAAAGTCTAGAGTACCATCGCCCTAAAGCGCCACCTTTCAAATACACCACTTCCATTAACAGCCTTGTTTTGGAAATTATTCAAATTATTCTATAGGGTGTTTCAAACAAATTTTTTTCGATGTTTTGAGTCATTTTTCAGTCATTTTGCAACCATGAAATTTCTGCAAAGTTGAATTTACCAATATTTATAGAGTTGGTAGGACAGCGAGAAAAATCACAAAAATACTTTGATCTTTCGGCTTTTAGTAAGAATTTGAATGATTCAAATCCGTACAGTAGTCTTGGTATTACGAATTTTCAAAAATGGGAACTTTTCTCTGGCTCACCCGGTATACGTGTTTCTGTTACCATGGCATACACATCCTGTTTTGAAGGAGTGTATTTTTACATAAGAAACCCATCGGACTGTTTTTGTGAAATGATTTTATTAAAGGGGGATTATTTGCGGATAGAAATGTTGCCTTCATGATGTTTTTCTTCCGATCAGATTCAGACCAGTAGCGTAGCCAGGGGGGCAAAGGGGGGGGGGCGGTCGCCCCCCCCAATCATCGCCAAAGATGAGTTTCGTGATTCTTCCAAATCCGTTGAGAAACTGATGGGGGGTGGGTAAGCTGCATTTTTCTCCAACACTTGTGGCAGCGTGGTTTGTCAATGTTATTAAAGAAACAGGAATGAAACTCTCAAGCTAATAAATGACATCTTGGCACGATTTAGCCGACAAAAGTACCAAAAATTTTCTGCTCGCTTCGCTCGCACTTACATACGTAGGTCACTGTGTAATCTTTGTACCGCCTGGCTTGCCATCATGTCCCCGCAAGGCAACCAGCTTCATTAGTTTCTTTAAATCCGGCTTAGGTACCCCTTTAACTTGATGTATGTATGAATCTATTTGGCCCGGAACATAAAATTAAGTTAATCACATCTGACGAATTTTTCTCGCTTCGCTCGAACTTCTTTCAAGACTTCCTTCCAAGTGTTCTTATGCAGCCGCTTGTATCCTTGAACGATTTCTGCATTTATGAATTCAACTTAAACCTTAACTTTAATCGACAGTGCATCTCTTCTACAGTGATTCCACATTTCAGCCCTCCAGTCAGTTCAGTGTGCTTCTCAAAAATGTTCGGCTCGCCTCACTCGAATTCTCTTCATGTTCCGTATACCCCATAATCTTCGTTGCTCCTTGTAGAGTTTTCTTATCGATGTGCCCAGCGTGACATGAATATTCTCCTGTTTCCCGTTACAAGGGACTTTCTGACTTGCTAAGTTTTACTTCTTTTGTCTCAGGTACTCATGGTACTTAATTGCGAAATCTTAGCGAGAATAATTGAAATATAACTGAAAGAAAAAAGAGAAGCTTATCGGCGCTTCCATTTTAAAAACGGCATAGAAAAGTTTCTCTGCTATTTTAGTTCGGGTGCATTCTTGTTTTTCCAGTGGCCTAAGAAGGAATGCGGCGTCCAAGGAAATTCTTGAACAATTTTGGCAGAGGCATTCTAAGCCAAAGTAGAATGATTAAAAATTTTCCTGGTGACTTGACCATGGACCCATCAATTACAATATCCGCTGTGACTCTGGAAAAATCTCATCAAATGATTATTTGAAGAATCTGTACGCTGAAGAACAATTTCTTTTGCAAAAGATTCTTGCAAAAGATGCTGTAGACTGACAAGACAATGATAAGTGAAAAGAGACAGTTCCTCGACAAGGTTGCCCCCAAAAAGATTACATACAGAGATTACAAAGATTGGTCCCTAGAAAAATTCAAACAAGAACTAACCATAAATATGGTCACTTCACATCCAACAGAATACGCACAGTTTGAAAATGTATTTATGAAAACTCTCGAGGAAAATGCCCCTGAGAAAACGAAGATTGTTAGGGCCAATCACAAGCCCCATGTAAACAAAGAGCTACGAAAAGCTATAATGAAAAGAACCAGGCTAAAAATATTGCCAACAAAACTAAGAGAGAAGAGGATATGAAAAGATACCGAGAACAGAGGAACCTTGTTGTGAAAGTAAACACCAATGCAAAACGTGCATATTATAAATCCATCCAAGCTAAATCGATAGAAAACGATAAACAGTTTTGGAAAACGGTGAAACCCCTTTTCTCTAACACGAACCCAATGAGTGAAAAAATAACGCTGATCGAAAATGGTAAGATCCTATCAAATGACGAGGAAGTTGCAGAATGTTTTAACGAGTATTTCATTAACATTACTGATGGGATGGGTATTGATCCATCTCCCAAAGAAGTATACGAAAATATGATCGTAGATGAAATGGTAGTGAGAGCAGTAAAAAAATACGAACACCATCCGAGTATCAAACGAATTAAGGCTATAAATCAAGATACTGAAAAATTTAGATTTTCTCACGTAAACCCAAACGAGGTCATGAGACAGATTGAGGCATTAGATGAGAGTAAATCGAACAGTGGGAAAATTCCAACAAGCGTATTAAAGGCAACAAAAGAGGCTGTTTGCCCCTTCCTCACTGATTGCATCAATTGTGCAATATATAACTGTAGGTTCCCAGATGAATTAAAAGAAGCAAATGTCTCCCCTAAATTCAAAAGCAAAGATGCTACTGCGAAACCAAATTTCAGGCCAATCAGTATACTACCATCTGTCTCGAAAATCTACGAGAGAGTCCTCAAGAATCAAATAACACCATTTTTCCAAGACAAACTCTCAGTGATATTGTCTGGCTTTCGAGAGTGTTATAGTACGCAACATGCACTGATCAGGGTACTGGAATTATGGAGAAGATGCTTAGACTCATCAGGAATCGTAGGAACGATACTAATGGACCTATCTAAAGCCTATGACTGTCTGCCTCATGACCTCCTTATAGCGAAATTAGAGGCATATGGATTTGATAATGACAGCCTTCAGCTCATATGTAGTTACCTAGAAAGCCGATATCAGAGGGTAAAGATTGGTTCATGTAAGAGTACACGACGAAAAATAAAGATTGGTGTCCCACAAGGTTCTGTCTTGGGTCCATGATTCTTCAACATCTTTATAAACGACTTATTTCTCATGAGCCTAGAATCTGAGATATGCAATTTTGCTGATGACAATACCATATTTGCATGTGGTAATACTATACAAGAAATTGTGATCAAATTGGAAAATGACCTAGGTCTTCTATTAGACTGGTTCTCAAAAAAAGGAATGATAGCAAATCCTGAAAAATTCCAGATTATGTTCCTTGGTCTAAGTAATCAAAGGTGCCTGCGCCTCAACATAGAAAGAAAAAAATTACCTGCTACAGACACGGTGAAAATCCTAGGGATACAGATTGATAACAAGCTAAAGTTAAATAATCACATACACGAACTTTGTTCAAAGGTTAATCAGAAAGTCAGCACTTTTGCAAGGTTAAATACATATCTCTCTCCGGATCAAGCAAAAAAAATCTGTGACACCAAAATCCTTTCGAATTTCAATTACTGCCCCCTGGTGTGGCTTTTCTGTAGTGATGCTGCAAACGATGAAATAAACAGAGCACATAAACGTTGTCTGCGGGTACTCTACCAAGACTTTGAATCCTCTTTCCAGCTACTATTAAGCAGAGATAACAGCCAAACTATACATGTTAAAAATCTCCAGAAATTAATGACTGAAATCTACAAGTCGGTCAAAAAACTGAACCCCTCATATTTATGGGAATTTCATGAGAGGAAAGAAGTAACGTACGACCTTAGGACTAAAGATCTTTGTAAACTTCCAAAGATCAAAAAACGTTATGGCTCGGAGTCACTTTCCTTCAGAGGAAGTCTCCTCTGGAACACTCTTAGTGACAACATCAAGCAAAGTCCAACTCTTGCAGCATTTAAAAATCAAATAAAATCATGGACTGGTGAAAAGTGTACCTGCAGGCTATGCTTATAATGTATTTTTTTGTGTAGAAATATATCAGTACATTTGTTATATTGCTAGGTAGTTTACTTTTTAGTTGGAATGAATTAGTACTCTGTACTAGGTTAAAGCCAACTCTAAATAATGTTTATGATTGATTGAATCAAGATCGAGCGACCAGTACCAAATCATTTTGCAGTAGAGCTGAGAAGATCCCTTTCTCATTTCGTACTTGATATTTTGGACCGCTTGTAATTGCATAAGAATTCTTTTGCTTTCTTAGTAACTTGCTATAATGAGCATAAATTCTCGATCCAAATTGAACAAAACATCCTGCCTATTTGTGTTCAATGTAGTCATGTTTATGATGCAAAATATGACTGAAAAGGGCATTTCCCTCATTTTCCGAGCATCTCAAGGGCGTGGCCCCCAAAAATTTTTCCGGAGGCAAGCCCCCGGACCCCCATTTTTGCTCGCAACGCTCGCCCTTTGCCCCCCAAAAGCAGGGACCTGGCTACGCCACTGATTCAGACTGTCTTCAAACGATGCCGGCACATTTTGAAAACGGTGATTAATATGACGGGTAGGCCCTCCGTTAACAAACGAGACTGACTGCTTCTTTAGGTAAATTTCTTCGCCATCAAAATCATGCAACGAGTTTGTTACTGCCAAATCACCCTTCTGTTTTCCATTGTACCGACATAGTGTGAACGGTTGCAAAAATGTTGCTACCATCACATTTTTCACCATTTCCAAAATGTGCCTGCATCGTGTGAACGTAGTCGCAGTCACAATCCACTTCATCTTGCTACTTTTAATCGTTCAGCATCTCGCACTGGCGCATCTTTAGTCTGATAAAGACCATCATATTCCGAAATTAGCCAGTCTAGCGATTCTAAACTCTCTTTGAACAAATCACCTTCGAATCCACCAACATTCGTATAATGGTGCAAATGTGCTTTACGCTTATACAACTTCACAAACCGGTCTTTCAAGTCCATAAAGGGCTGCTTCACACACGTATTGTTCGCCAATGTCAACATCGAATATTGATGTCCAACTGGGGGGACTGAACACAATCCAGTTTTCCATCCCTCTTGATTCCAATATATGAAATCCAGTGATGATTTCAAGCGGTCAATGTTACGTCGCATATCAGATATCTCAACTTTCCCCCGCACAATCACCGCACACGCAAGATACAAGTCTTTTCTCGGATTAACCCGCAGTAGTTGGTTGTCTTTCGAAAACGCATCAGTGAACATTTGGTCTAATCTACGAACTGGAATATTTACATCAGCCAGTGCATACAATGGAGTCATGCTTGAAACTAGGTAATGGAGTTTTGGAAATGGAACTAAATTCATCGTTATTTCGTTCAAGTCAACATTTAGCGAGCCCTCGAAACGAGAAGAGCTTGTCATATTCAGGATAAGGTTTGCAACGATGTTGTTTACGCTGTCAAAGGGTTTTTCCGTTGTTTTCGCCGCACTTCCACCACTAGCTGTAACAGCACTGAAAGCTTTTACGTTGGATCCGGTTGTTTTCGCCGTCGCTACATTAACTCGCTTACCAGGCTTTGTAGGCGGTAAGCTTGCTTGGATCTTCTTTACGATGTCCGTCAAGGCCTGCAATGAATAAAATGAGAACAAGAAGGATGCATTGCTAATCTCACGTTTTTGGGTTTGACATTTATACTGTATTCACACTGGCACAGTTAAACCAGCTTTATCTAAACCAGTTTAAATTTCAACCAATCATATGACTGGATTTGTTGGATTGACCAATCAGAAGACCGTATTCAGAAACCTGGTTTAGTTTAAGCTGGTTAAACTTGCAGTGTGAATGGGGCATTAGGCTTGCCCCAAGTCTATTTCGTCAATAAGAAAATCGGGAAAGGGAAAAGCGAAATAGCGTTTCGTCGTTCACTGTTTCTGGCAGACTTACTACAGACGACGAAAAAGACTTTGGGCAAGTCTATTTGACATGGGACTTTTGATGTCAAAATGAGACCGTCAGAGAAAGGAAAAAATGTTTGCAAGGCTCCATGATAGACTTATAACCTTGACTTCCATTTCTCGATCGAATGAGGTCGAACTCCGGATGGGTAACCTCGGATCGGAGGGCTGACCCCACAACTTACCTCGCCTTCCTTCGGAAGGGACTTAAGCTAGGGGTCCCATACCTCACCGCGACATGCATAGTTGGCCTGAATTAACTTTAAGTAGCTGGAAATCCTGACAAGCTCACTCAAACACATTGAAAAGAGACAAATTGAAAACAAACAGAAATTTGACTGAGACTGGCCTTTCAGTTCAGTTCAGTTCAGCTTTCATTGTATGCTACGAGTTTTAATCGATTTGTTGACAAGATCTTATTCGAAGATTTATGTCATTCACTTTCATAAAGCGACAAACCATAGTAAGTTAAAAAATGATCGACGGTTCTGAAGCAAGCTCTGGTTTCAATTATCTTGCATCATAAGCTGCAACTACATAATCCTACTTTACGTAACATAATCCTATATTATGTCATTTTTATGCAAATGATGTTCCATATACATCCTATCGCACTTTCTGTGGTTGACTCCGGACAACCAACGTAATGGCTCGAATCTTTAAAAGTTGGATGTACAGTGCTATCATGTTTTCTTAGCATAGATTTCAAATCTTTAAAAAGCTGGGTGTAAAATTCAGTGACATATTTATTTGAACTGAGCGGCTTCCAAGAAACTTTAACTATTTTACAGTAAATCTGCCGTTGGACTCTTCTGAAATCTTCAGTATTTTGAGAATTACAGTGTTTTTCTTCTATTTAAAGATTCAAGAAAATCTTCGAAAAAATTTTAAAGCTATCGTAATTTCTAAACCTGTTAATGAAAGATCAAATAGTTTTCAAGAAAACCATAGTTTATGGGTGCTTACAAGATGGAATCAAGCAGATCTCTTTTACTCTTCTGGTTTGAGGTGAAATGTGAAATAGGCTGTAATTTCGACTAATATTTAAGATTTCTGAAAAGTCCAACGGAAGGTCGGAATTCACCCACCTTTGGAAGATCTCAAAGATTGTGAAACTATCTATTGAGAAACTTGATACGAAATCATTCAGCTGAAAAATAGGTAGGACAAAAATCGATTTTCATTACCTGATTTTCAATTGGCATAACACAATCAGCACCATCAGTCAACTGACGCATTGCTAGCACACTGTTGTAAGGAGACGTGATGACGTCATCGTCCGAAGACGGATAAACGGCAGTGTTAAACCTGTAAACATCCGGGAATTCATCTTCAAGCAGTCTTAGAACGTACGTGCCGAGGCCAGAGCCAGTACCTAAAAAGGAAAGGAAAAGATTTGGAATTTCTTAATTCTATAATGCCAGCCAAAAGTCCTTGGAGCACTTCGACCATTTCTTCATAATCTACATTTCTAACCATACCGATTAGGTTCAAATACCCCTAACCCCCGAAACAATGTTGATTTGGAAGGTTATTGTCCTAGTATCCCAGCGGAGTTGCGGATCATCCTATCATCCCTATTTTATTACCACAAAACAACATTGTTCTGATGGGGAGAGGGAGAAGTCGCAAAACAAGCAGAGATGTGCCAAGACTTTTGGCAGGCATTGTCATTATATGGACTTAAAAAGATAGTTTGCCTTTCTGCTATCGTCAAAAGCTCAATTCACTTGATAAAGAATGGGCGATAATGCACCGTGTTTGTAGCTCAGAAATTAAAGTTCATTGCCTTGATATTACTGTTTTTCTTTGCTGTTTTCTCTTCGGACCATGCCTAACCAGTTCCAGAAATCAAATTCAAATGGCTCCTGCGCGTCTGAGCAGTTAGCTCCTACGCACTGTTCAGAGTGTGTTTGCGCAAAGATTTTCCTGCGGTGGTGATTCATTGAAAATAGTTACAAAATTGTGAAGGTTTCCAATTTGGTCTTAGTAAAGATGTCATGTAGGATAGGCGCTCTAAGCCAAAGAATATTGGTGTTTAAAAGTTTTTCTGTGGCAAAGTGATCAACAATTCCAATGCAGCATAGGATAAAATATGATCGTTAGAAGTATTTTAAGCCAAAGTAAAGAGTGTATCCACAAAAATTTTCCTGGTTTGTAACAAACCCCGCCCTTGCTGCTTTTTTTATTATTATTACTATTACAAATTCTTTAAAGTTGGTTTACAAAAATAGCTCTAATATAAGAACTAATAAAGACCAACTATTTACAAAAACAAAATAAATTACAGTTCATCAAACAGCTAACGTAATACTTAAAATACCCTATTTACATATTTTACAACGACAGTTCTCCCCATTCCATTTTTATGCATGATTTGAAGGAACAGACGGAGGTGGCAGTTTTATTGTCATTAGGCTTACCTCCTCCCATAGAATGAACGCAAAAGAAGCACTGCAAGCAGTCACAAGCTTCCGCTGCACGCCTCACTATGTTTGTAATTTCATCTCTGTATCGTTGTCCATATTCCAGGTGTCCAACTGCCCTTCAAAGAATAATTTGAACACAAAATAAGCTTTTAACAGTCACTAATAATGATGAATACCAAGTGGGTCCGAAAAAAGCTTATGCGTTTGGAGGGCTATGGGCTAAAAAGTGTGTGGCCGATATTCATAACTAAAATATCAATCTATCAGTGAAAGGCTAACCTACACGAGAAATTTTTGTTTCGTAAAATCACACATCTTTAAGACCTAAAAATATGAAAAATGCCTGTAAGGGGTTTGTACGGGAATTGAGAATTCCACGTTCCATTCTGGTCCATGATTTATGTCATGTTGAAGTTCAAGTTAAATGCCATTGTCAGTTTCAGAAACAGAATTGATTACAATAGCAAGTAAGTCATAGACCACGATGGAATGTGGCATTCTCGTTTCCAAAAACATGCCCTTTTGCTAGCATTTTTTCCAAATTTAAAAGTCTAAGTGATAAGTGAATTTACGAAACAAAATTTTCTCATCTAAGTTTGCCTTTGACTGAAAGATTATTATTTTAGTTTTAAATATAGGTAGCATACGGTAAAACCCCGCAAACAAGAACATACTTTTCTAAAAAACAGACTGACTAGGTTCTTACAAATGAGGTACTGATGACAATTTCAAGGTGTGGTTCTTATCGCAAGGACACTTGCTACTATGATGAATACATATAGCTATACCGTATGTGTTAAATAAACTTGAGGTTATAATGGCTGCATTTAGATATTAGAGGATATGGTATTTTTTGTTGACAAAGCTACTTACATCATACAGCCTGATAAAACAATTTGCATATCCCTAAAACTGTTAGAGGTGTTCAGTTATCCCTCAGTTATCAATGGTGGGGAGTTTTTTTTACTCTGATTGGGGTGAAATTTCTTAAAGGTGATCTGAAGTGAAAATTTTTATTTATGCAAATGAACGGCACAATTGAATGATACGGAATCCTGTTTAAATTTCTTTGATATCTCATTTTGTTTTCTAGTTATCCACTGATATTAAGTTTCAGTTCATGACGTCATTTTGTTTGCACATTACTAGGATGATATACTGAAATATAGCTGTATTTGAACTTCGAAAGGTTACAGTTGCAAGAGATATTTAAATTGAGCTGAACAAATGTAATAGAGATTGCCTTATGGACTGATTTGATGTTTAGAAAGGCATGTCAGTTCAAGAAAAATACTTCGAGTCAATTTTCTTTTGGAAATATAGCCGGCCTCATACACTTTCGTTACCTTGTACAAACAAAATGACGTCATCAGCCAATCATATATAATAGTGTATAATTCGAAAATTAAACAAGGTATCACCAAATTATAAACGACATTCCTCATCATTCAAAAGTGCTATTCATTTGCATCGATAAAAATTTTCGCTTCAGATCACCTTTAATTAAGTGTACCATCCTATAAAAACATTGAAATGAATTAGTCTGTTTTTGGCTCTTATCTTTGGATGTCTTTTTCCACAAAATCAGTCTGCAGGTTCTTATGGTGTTATGTTCTCGTTTGCGGGGTTTTACGTACTTTTTATCTCTTTTTATTCCATAGCCCGCCAAACGCGTAAACTTTGTTTTACTCACCCGGTACAGTACATACAGAGCATCAAACGAATGATATGAAGGAATAACTTCTTTGGAAGTAACAAACAGGTCTGAAAATCTGCGCGAGTGCTGAAGTAAATAGGTCCGTTTCAGGAATCAAAGTGCTATCATCCTTAGCTGAATTTTTCGCGCGCTAAAATTAATTTGTGCATGTTGACGCGTCAAATAGATAGTATAAAAGGGAAAGTTTTTTCCGAAATTGGCCTTTTGAAATACTAGAAAAGTTTAGATCAATGGAGATCTTTGTAAAATCACATCTAAACTATTTCTTACAAAGATTACATTACAGGGCTGTCCGAATCGTTACGGGTAGTCCCCATAACGCATCTTCTTTGACGGGAACATGCCATTTTTAGGGGCATTTTTTCTAACCGTTCCGGAATTACGGGTATCATTTTCACAATTTTTAGACATTTCACGGAATCATGGGTGTCCTTTTCAGGGGATTTTTCATACTTTCTGGAATTATGGCCCAGATGTTTATTCGATTTGCAGAATTATGGCCCTAAAATCCACCAGAAATTACGGAATTACGGGTAAATTTTTCGGGCAAAATCGCACGTCCACTTCACATGATAGGTTGAGATAGCCCCCCCCCCCCGACGTATTTATAGTAGACTATATCCTAGGTACTCGACTCTCTAAAAAGGACAACTCCATCATTTTTAGAGAGTCGGGTACCCAGGGTACGTCTGTTATTACTACGCTGTAACTAAATGTCAACTGGCTTTGCCAAAGTCTTTAAACCATGTCATACGGACGCCAAGCATGAAACTATTTTCATCATGCTTATTACAAAATTCATTATTAGGCTATCAGGCAGCAACTTCAAAAACATTTTTCAACTTACCAATTATTGCCTGAGCCATATGAATCAGTGATCAGTTGTCGATTTTCAAATACATCACCAATAGGACTTTGCAGGATCTGATTAACTACTCCATCTTCCATGTCAATAAGTACTGCCTAAAAATGGGCCGTGTATACGCATTCAGAAGTCGGAGAGTAAGGTGACAAGGGGGCCATGTTTTGGCATGGCGCGGTCATGTATGTCCCTTTAGAGAATAGGTTTCAAATCTTTAAAAAGGTGGGTGTAAAATTCTATGACCTATTTCTCTGAAGTGAACCGAAGTGAACGGCTTCAAAGCCGGCTTCAAAGAAACTTTAGCTCTTACATGAAATCTGCCGTTGGACTTTTCTGAAATCTTCAATATTTTCAGAATTGCACTGTTTTTCTTCTTTTATAAGAATTCAAGAAAATTTTCGAAAAAAAGTTAAAACTGTCGTAATTTCTAAACCTGTCGACGAAAGGTCAAATAATTTTCAAGAAAAGCATAGTTTATGGATGCTTACAATATGGTATCAAGCAAAACTCTCTCACTCTTCTGGTTTATGATTTATAAATTTGATGACGTCACATCATAAAATGAGCTGAAATATAAGATAGGCTGTAATTTCGACAAATATTCAAGATTTCTGAGCAGTCCAACGGTAGAATTATAAAAAAGTGGCTAAAGTTTCTTTCAAGTCATTCAGTCTAAAGAAATAGGTCATTGAATTTTACACCTGCCTTCAGCGAAGAAGCTCGAAAATGTAGTTAAGATTTAGCTCTCAAAGTTTTTATTTGTCTACACAAAAAAATGGCAAACATACGCAACCCAAATCGAAAAACATGTTGAACAGCCAGGGAGCGCATTCATGAATGTATGTAAACTTTTGCCAAAAGTAAGATTAAAATAAAAGTGAGTTTATTAAAAAGTCCAATTACTGGCGTGTGATATGGAAAGCCCTCTAAAAGTTACAAAGACACCCCTAGCTAAAAATGGAAGGGATAGTATTAAAACGTCAGTGCGACCTTGTTTCCTTAATGGTCCCTCAAAAGGTGTTGATAAAAGAAAGGTTTGAATAGTACCGAATCAAGAAGGTCTAGGAAAGTCAGGAATCCACAAGTTTGACAATGTCAGACTTGTGGATTGAATGTTTTTCATTTCTTGTCTGCCTTTGTGTATGTCAAAGTGTTAAGTGTTTGTCACCTGATTGTGAGGGTTTTATTTCGTATCATTTCCTGGTTTACCTCCCTTCGGGACAGAGCGCACCCTTTATCTATTCCTCTTTTTACCGCCTCTATTATATAATAATTTTCGTCTTTCCTTTCGGCCCCCTTGTAGATGTCGACGTGTTAGGAACCTATTGTGTCTGCCACCTGTTTGTGAATTTTCATCTGGGATCGCTGCATTTCTACCTCTCTTGGGGACAGACGACACCATTCATCTCCACGTTTTTACATCGCCTTTATTCTCTGACAGTTGACCAGGTTGGTCCCGCTGTTAGGTTAATCATTCCCATGTGTGATCCCATTGTGACTTTGGTTTATAGGTAGCCCCAAACTATTTTAAAGTTCATTTCTGAAGACTGATTGATGAAGCAACAGCAAAGCGCCAAGTGAGTGTATCTATATTTTCGAAATTCTTTATCATATCTACAGTACTGTATCTGTGTATAGTTTATTGCTCGATTTATTGAAAGGTGCTAGCAATGGCCCGCATTTGAAAGAATTTTTACGCTATTGAAAAAGATTAGTCCACTTACTTACAACAAGATCTTGCTTAATTAAAAACTCTTCAGCCTCAAACCCAAAAAAAGTTTCTCGTACTTTGATTCGCGCTTTGATTGATACCAGGCCCTGGTCTAATGGTGTGAGAGCAGTCAGTGCAATACATGCAGAGTTCGTAAAACATTGCCACGAAGATGTCTTTCATTTAACAGATTTTCGCCAAAATTTTGACTGATTTTGATAAAAATTATCGATGACATACAAATAGGACCAAAAAACGATAAATAACCCAGTTCTGTTGTAACCTCTTTTCAATGACTTTCCAGAAAATGAATTAGAAACTTAAGAAACTTTCAGCTTAAAAATTATTGTTATCATTGGTATCATATCATAAGATGCAAGAAATTGGAGGGTTGGCAGGAAATCGAAGCCTCACCAAAAAACGGAGTACAAGAATTGCGACGATAATCATATTCATATTCAAAAAGACTTTCCATGTTAGACCATTCCAGGGTTATTACGACATTATGACAAATCCAATACACGTATCTTTTAATAAGAAACGAAGCGTTGGGGCCAGTACTAAATGCTTCTCGAAACTATCAGATTTTGAGTATTCGGAGTTTCTAACGAGTTTCCTAAAGGTTCCATATCTGTTCCATTTCAATCTTCGTGTTCCATTGCTGCACTCTCCTAAACTTTTAAAAAAAATGTCTTGTGACAATTTTCCGACGTTTAGACATCAAGCACACTCCGAGTAACATGATACAAGAAACAAGTGGAAAATAAAGTAAAATATGTCAGGGATTTTCTTTGTTAAAAATGAATGGTTTCTTAAGTTATGCTTTCCCAGTACTGGAGTTTCTTATCTTTATGGTGATCTGAGAGTTGAGTTTCTTATAAGCAGTTTCCTTCTAAAAAATGTGTGTAGGTAGTTAAAATAGTCAGAATAAATCGACGTTTGACTAGTCTATAATTAAATGATTATTACACAGGGAAACCAGATTAAATGATAACCGTTGCATTTATTGTTTGATAATCTATATCATTTTTCATTAACTTTGTTATTTGGTAATTTCTTCTATTTTCTATGTAGCTACATTTCCTATTCATTTTCCGTGATCTCTAATGTGCCGCGCAGCTAACTGTACTGCGAGGGAGGAAATGCGAAGGTAGCTGCGCGGCACATTTTAAGCTTGGTTTCCACTAGGCGTCATATCGCATTATTTCAGTGCGTTAAATTCTGATGCTATGCTAAATTTTATCGTGTGCCAGTTTCCACTTAAGCTGTAAATTAGTGCGACCTGATGGTGAAACCCGATAAATTTCGAGAATTATGGAGGAAACTTTTGAGGAAGAAATTCTTGTTCTTCTTATTATGCGTAGAAGAAGGGTAAGATTGGAGAAGGTTAAGAAGAGGTCAAAACACCTGTTCTGGGTAAGATAGTGTTAAAAAGACGACAAGAGCTTGGGGAGTACAGTCACCTGGTACAAGAATTGCGGAATGATGACAAAGATTTTCTTTATGTCTCTTTACTGTTGGCAAGCAGCTCCTCTTGCTGCAAGGATACCGCCATCTTTAACACGCCTACAAGGAGATCTTGCAAACGAGGTTTCTGTCGGCATTCTTTGATGTAAAATTAACGCGGCGCTAAACTGGATTTTGAAATCAAAAAGTTTTTCTTTCCAAGACCGAGCGTTAAATCGCGATTAACTGCGTCAAATTCTTCGCGTTAAATTATAAAGTGCGATTCCATTAGCGTTAAAAGATAAACGCGATTTAACGCGCTGAAATAATGCGATTTAACGCCTAGTGGAAACCAAGCTTTAGAGGCCATGGAAAATGAGTAAGAAATGGAGCTACATAGAAAATAGAAGGAATTACCAAATAACGACGTTAATGAAAAATAATATAGATTATAAAACAATAAATGCAACGGTTAATATTTAATCTGGTTTCCCTGTGATTCTTATTGACGTTTCGAGGCAAATCTGCATTCCTCATCATCAGAATCAAATGTTCAAAACACAACTAGAAGTGCATGCTTACAATCCTTACGTGATATGAGAAACATCTTAGGCTCGGGGGGGGGGTATCTCGACCTATCATCTGACGAGGACGTGCCATTTTGCCAAACAAATTCGTACCCATAATTCCGTAAATTCTGGTGGATTTTTGGGTCATAATTCCGTAAATCGAATGAAAATCTGGGTCATAATTCCGGAACTTATGAAAAATCCCCTGAAAAGGACACCCATGTCTACAAATTGTGAAAAAGATACCCATAATTCCGTAACGGTTTGAAAAAAGTACCCCTAAAATATGGTACGTCCCCGTACCATGGAAAGCACTAAGTTAGCTCCCCGAGATCTTAGGCTAAGGTTGACAAGGCAAGGCATAACCAATAATTTCAGTGATATGAATTTTCGTTACAAAGTGGAGCAGAAAGTACCAATCCAATTTAAGACAGCTTACCCTTGCCTTCAAATTTCTTATCTTTCCTTTTCCGTTTCCAACAGGAAGGTCTCTAAATTCACCACCCCTACAAAGCGATAGTACATAAAAATATACCAGATATTCTAAAAAAGTTTCCCCTGAGTCCAAAAGGTCTAGCTATTCTCACATGAAATGATCCAAAAGGTCTAGCTATTCTCACTCAGTTACGGGTAGGACTGAGCAAACTCAATTTTCATGAATTTAGGCATAACTTTAGAGATTTCGTTCCTGGGGTGTCCTTACGTCATACCCTGATCATGAAGCCGAATGAATACTCTGGTGCACTTGGCACACAGAGGAAGAGCAACGAATTCACGCTTGAGACGAGATTGGCTTGTTATGTCATTTTCGTACGTAGACTATTCAAATTCGGCAGTGTGCTAAAGTGCGGACTCCTACAGGACCTTGTCCTATGTCTTACGACAAAACAGACAAATATGACACACAATCAAAGACCAAAGTAGTGCAATTTTGTGATTTTTCCCAAGTCCCAAGTATTTTCATCAAGGCTTTGTCATAGTTTAGGAGTTCACACATATGAAAAAAATATGAATGAAATCACTAGCCAATTTTATGAATGTTGCAAATTACTGTTCACTTTGAATAAAATGGCTTGTAATTATTGATGGGAAAGACCTACAGTGCCTTACTCAAGTGAATTTTTATATCCAACTTAGCCTGTTTCCTATGCAACAAATAATGCATTAAGTAAATGAATTTGCAAAATAAAATGCAGCTGCATGAATTTTCCAACCCCCAATATTTCTTCTTCAATCAGAATGAACCTGGAAAGCAAAAATCCTACAACATACTGATGGGATTGATGATGGTAAAAGACTTTTCTGACCCCATCCTACAAAATCTGACCATCAAAAATATGTGAAGACAGTCAAAAAAACCATAAAAACTGATAACTTTGCTTCTTCTGACACATTTAGATTTCAATTTGGAACTTGCAGGAACAATGATTCATTCAACTTGTATCTACCATACATGCATGTGGTGAACTGAGCAAATTTATACACTTTATAAAAGTGCTGAAACCAATAAACTGCATGCGTTATGGTGTGTACATTTAGAGATGAAATTTCACACTTGCTCAAACCTTGTGTCAACATTCCTGAAAAAGCTGCTGATTGCTTCATCATATGTTCCAGTCTAAAAATGAAGAAAAATTATATATTTGCACATGAAATCATTGTGATATAAGAAGTACTAAGGTGTGATGCATATACAGTAATTGATTTGCTCTTTCATCAATGGATAGATCATTGTGCGTGAAAGGGCTGTACAGACTAATTGCAAAATCAACAACATGACAACATCAGTCTCTTACATTTTATTGCCTCTTAATTGGAAACAGCCTTCTTTGACAAGACATTAGGCCGACATACAGTAAAAGTTATAGAAACAACTGATGCATTTCATTTACCTTATTGATGTGTGCATGCTCTCTCAATGCAAGGTCCCAAAATCTGCAGCCAATCTATAAAATAGTACAAAAAGTGTTATCAAAAGCGTTACAGTAAAGTCTCGCCTTTAAGAGACTGCATTTATAAGTAACTCAGGCCTGATTTTGCTGAACAGAATACCTCGCTACAAGAAACTATCCAGGCTCATTCATGTTCAGTTTCTTTTAAAATGGTGCAAAGTAAAATTTTATAGTTTATATTTGAATATGTCTCAAATAGGCCTCAGTTCTCTAGAAAAAAGAATGAAAATTTTAAGCCCAGATTGTTACAATTTAAGCAAATTGTCAGTACTTGCTCAAACTTTTGGATCCTTGTGCAACAGTGCATCTTTACAAACGCTTTTATAACAATTTTGATAGCTGTTTGGAATGTAAAAGTTTTTCTTATACCATGGTATACACACGCTATTTTGAGGAAGTATATCTTAACATAAGAAACCTATCAGGCTGTTTTTGTGAAACGAGTTTCTTTAAGGCGGAACTTTACTGTAGCTCAATTGGAGCAAAGGCATCAACATTGCACTATCTCCTCTGCATAAACCATAGATGTAGGAACCTTGGGGCATTGGGGGCACATGCCCCCAAGATTTTGCAATCAACAAAGAAGTCTTCTTTTTGTTTCCAATGTCTCCAATGTCTTAAGGAAAATGTCCTCTCAAAGTGTCATGCCTGCCAAGGTTGAGATGCTTCCTGCAACCTTGTCATAAACACATTGAATGATTCATTGAAATACTAATTCTTCCTCATTGTCTAACATATAAAGCAGTTAAGGCATGGGTACTGCACAGTATATTCACTGATGATTAGGCCTTGTAAGAAATATTTCATTCATTAATTGGCTAACTTGATGCAAATGGCTGCCTTAAAACAACCAGTAGGCTGGGCCAAACAAAATAGGCCCTGAGACTGGAAACATTTCTGGAAAACATTTTGAATGCAAGAATTTGACAAAACTTACACTGCTCCTAGTATTTACAACATTGAACTTAATCATAATCTGCATTTTGGATAGTTTCTTAGAAATTTTTTAATCTCATATTTTAGTTTGTCTTTTTGGCTCACCTTGCCCTGATTAAGTAAGAAACATACAATATATAATGTACCTGGTTACCACATTGACCGACTAGGAAAAGAACAGAGAATGATTGGATTATTGATGTATAAATATTCATAAAAATCTACAGGGTATCGGCGGTAAATTCCGGACGGTTAAGGTTTGGAGGTCTAAGGAGACGAGACTTTCCTTCCAAACTGAAAAACAAAATTATCACGCTAGACTTACATCATTTTGTGTTTCTTTTCTTAACAGTTTGCAATTTTTTGCATCTTCCTGTGACTTCTGTACCTCTTCTTTTCCGTTGGGGTTGTTTAGGCCTAAATTCTCGCGTGGCGGTATATTCCAGACGCAAAGTTGATCATCGATTTGGCGTGCAAAACGCTACATTTCGTTGGTGATTCTTTTACATTTTATTCGGTTATATAGCTCTTGAAAGTTAATTTGTGTAGTTTTCATTGGCATCACTCTGTTTTGCTTGCATATCTGACAAGTTGAATATCATTGACCCGTTTCTTGCAAGAAGCAACGTTGACACCATCTTTTTGAAGGCACACAAGAGCACTGTTTGTTTATGAGGGATTTACAGTGAGCAGGAGTTAATTTCAAAAACTCAAGATACGTGAAAAGATCGAGTAAGAGATGGAGAACATGGAAATAAAATGCAAGTTTGCTTTGCGATTTAAGGATTTTGTAAAACGGGTTTCATAAACCAATTGTGCGGAAAATACCGCCGTCCGGAATTTACCGCCGATACCCTACGGTGGAAAACATGAATGTAACAAAAATAAACTTTCACCACTAAAATAGTGAATTGGTGAAAGAAAATAGAACTGACGACATTACACCAGCATGGAACGCTTGTTCCTTGTGCATAAGAGTTCAATAACCTGAAGTAAAGCAAAAATGTTCAGTTCAGTTCCGTTTCAGCTTCATCATTTCAAAATTCCAATAAATTAATCACAAAAGAAAATTAAAAATGAAGGTAAGAACAATAGCAGTTGATTGAAAGGTTGATTAAATTGAAGGCGACTATCATTTTCACGGTGTGGATTACTCCTTTTAATTTATGGCGTAGTAACCTTGGCTTGGCGCACGGGGCAGGCACTGACAGGGGCCTAAAATAGAAGCTCACAATGGTTCAGGATCATTTTTCTCACAATTTGACATAGGTAGCTATTTTCAATGCACAGATGTTGAATTTGAAATCAAATGCATGTTTACCTTGTACTATTATCGACTGAGTCATTTTCTCATCCACTTTACACTGTAGTTTCACAACATGATTTACCACAGCTCTCGTTCATATTCAGCCGCCATTACGTCCCCAAATTCGCGCGTTAACATTATAGATTAACTACATTCCATTTAGTTTTAATCTACTCTCAGTCTCATTCTTACCTGACAGACCAACAAACGACTCAATTCAGTACAATAAAAAAGGTGACACAAAATCTTTTGTAGTAAGTAACTAAATTTTTAGTTCCCAGACTCGTTGTTTCATTCAACAGGTTGCAAGAATTTGAAGTGTGGAAGCAAGGTCAGCAGCAACAAGAAAGTTCTTCATAACATTATCGAAATATCTCGATTATTCACTCAGTCAGATCTACATTGTTGACGAAATAGTCATGGTTGAAAACAGTCAAATTGCAAAGACCGGAGTGCAAAGCTCAATGAGCCAAACAACGCCAAGAATTCAACAAAACAAAGAAGTGATTTTTAGAGCCAACCCTCAACGACTTTCAATGGATGGGACTCCTGGTACAATCAAATTGAAACGAAAACGGTATGATTCGTTCTTCTTTCTGGTGCGTTTTAATGAGGTAGTTTTCGAGATTTTCTGTGAATGAAGCAAAAGCAAAACAGCTGATAATATGAAAGGAAAGAATGCCAGATAGAATGACTATGTACCCTATATCTACTGTACATACTGTACATCAGTGACAATGTTGATGATCCTGTCTGGAACCCTCACCTCAGATTCAAGATCTTGAATAAGCCCCACTCTTCATTAAGCCTACCCCCACTTATCATTATGTCAAATTCCAGGAATTGCAAAGGATTTTCCGTTTACTTAGCTAAGCAAGCTTGCATGTTAACTTTGATATTTTTTGGGATGAAAACTGTACTGGATTTGCAATTTGACTTACTTGTCATAAAATTATAGATATGTTGAATTTGCAAACCATGAGGTAAAAGAGCCAAAAAGCTTTTTTAGGGGCTGCACACAAATTGATTCTTTCACAACAAACGTCCATTAGACATTTTCAAAATACCCCCACTGTCCACTCCCAAAACGTCCAATTAAAAGTCAATGTAGTTTTTCCCATCACAAGAAAATTTGGTACCTTCGTTTTGCTACATATCAAATGGGCCTAAGTGATTATGAAGTCATCAGCACCCCCAATGGAAAGAAAAGGACTCTGCCCTTGACATCTTGCACATGGAGCACTTAGTTTCTATTGTGCCGATTGTTTTATCGGTGCATTGTCCAGTGCACAAAGATTTTACTTTCCATACAGGTCAGCCATGTGTTGCTTCCCAAGACTTGACCCCAGACTTAACAAAACTAGACAACTTGAAACTCTGCTTTGTTGGTCAACATCAGTCAATCGAATTTGCAAACAGCCTCGTTCCAAATGGCATTCAAAAGTGCAAGTCATTCAAAAAAATTTGCCTTACATCATAAGTCCCAGTATATGAGTGGTCTTGGTTTGGTGAAATAGTCTCGTTTTGAACGACAATTACTGCAGTGGTGGATTTAGGGGGTGCAGTTAGAGGAAACTGCCCCCCCCCCTTTGTGAAGAAAACTTAGCTTGGTGCCCCATTTTCGGCAAGAAGGGTGCCCCATATCCTAACCCACATGCACTATTTTTTCTGTGTTTCGTTCTGAATGTGGGAGACATATGAATTAAGGTGTTATTCAACTGAAAAGCCAGAGAATTTTTCCTGAGTAATGTCCCAAAAGTTTCTCTGCACCTTTGGCGCGCTTAATTTTCACTGTATTTTTGGCACCCACTCTGCAAATTGCCCCCCCCCCTTCGACTTCAGGCTGGATCCACCCCTGGATTACTTGGAGTCATCATAACCAGTCTAAGCAGTTGCGGGGCTCAAGCATTTTCTCTCATACAGTATTTGCATGTTAGGTTTATACATTTTGTTGTTGTTCATCTTATTTGAAATTGTTAAGTTTTTCTAGCTTTCTATATACAAAAAATTGCAGAAAACTTGTCTCTTTACATTTTTGCATGCATTACTTATAGTAGACCAGAGTATAGTATTAAATTCTTAATTTCAGTTCATTATGAGTAAGTTTGCATGTTGAGTTATAACCATTCAAGAACACCTTATTTTTTGTCTCAGGGAATCATTGTCTGATGGGAGACATGAATCTGTAAAGCTGGTAAGTTTTTCTCCTGATTTTTTGAAAAGTTGATTGGTGGTAAATTGATGAGATTGTTTTGCATTAAACACAAAGTTTTGTATGAATAGATTTATGGACAAAGACATTGTGAACAAAATATTCATATACTGTATATAGTGTTTAAACATAGTTTTTAACCTTAAGTTATTACTATTAGAGAAATTCAGGTCACTGTGGAAAATGTTCTGCCATCTTTATGATACAAATGTTTGTTAGTTTACGAATCACCTTCATTTTAAGTTTGTGAAGGGTTGTGAACAGAACTTCCATTGAAAAAATTTTAGAGGATGTTGAAAATCATTTTGCTAAAATTTATTTGTTATAGTCTATTTTTTCACTCAGATGCTATCTCCTTATATATATATAATCCTGTTCATGCAAAATATTTTGCAAGCATGGTATTTTTGTGCAGCATAAATACTTCCATGAGATCTTCCTCTTCTGCAAACATTTTTGGACGGTTACAGTATCATTGTTTTAAAACACAAAAATATTTGACATAATGTTTTCAGATACTTGAAATCCAGAAGGTGAGAAAGCTATTTGAAATTTGCTAGTTGGCCCTAGATTTTTTAGCACCAGGTTTTTCCCTTATTTTCTTCTTTCCCTTTTACAAGCAGTTTCAAATTTCCTTGTCAGCTGTGAACTCAACAATTTATTTCCAATGAAGATAAATGCTTTTCCAAAAAGTTTCTTCTGTGTCTTCCCATGTGAGATAAACAGCTTACTGTAGATACGCCAAATATAGACAGTAAAATTGATTAGAAATCAACATGTTTTGAACCAACATGGCTCATCATCAGCAAATCTGAATAAAAATGAATGGAAATTTAAACCAAGAGACAAACAAACTAAGAACAAGGTAAACAAGTGTGAGTTACATTGAATGTAACCCTAAATGTCCCTAAAGTGTCTTAATTAAGTGTCCCTAAATGCAGAGACTCAAGGCCTAAGCCCTGAATGGATGAATTGTAGGTAACAAAATCAAAGGATGACCAGGGGAATAGATTACTGTTGGGAATTAAGTTCAGGTTGTTCCCATTGTAGAAATAAAAATTAAAAATTGTATACTGTTAATCAAACTCATTTCTGGTTTTTGTCCAAAAAAGAGAATTAAATGACACAGCATGTCCCAAGTAGTTGATTATGATCCCTGTTGGCAGATGGGCTCATTCTATTTTTTCTTTTACTTTTCAATGGGCATCTTTTTCAACAAAACATGTGATAAGAAACTTGAAATGACATGTGTTAGAGCATCATGAGGTTGACTTCATGTACCATGATGATTATGGAATTAATTTTTTGTTACAGGCACAGAATCCTTTCAACATGACTGCAAGGAATTTTCCAAAGAGGAGGTACGTGTAATTATGGTCCATTTATATTAGATAAAGATTTGCAGTTTACAAGTCAGTCCAGTCTGCATCATCTTGAAAATTCATTCCAAAGTACTTGAAGATAACAAAAGTCTAATGTTACAGAGCTCACCCTTTGGAAAGGGCTACTTAGATTGTAAAACATGCAGTTATGTTCTGTCTATGAAAACCATTTACTTTGAATTCATCGGGGACAGGATATTCATCAATTTAAATAAAGCTTTCCATAGTACATTTGAAAAGTGATTTTTATACTGTAGTAGTGATGCTAATAATACTGTATTTGTACAAAATTTGTGTCAAAGGTTTTGCCTGATTTTACATCTGTAACTCTTGTAAGAATTATTTTAATGTGTAAATGGATTTCATCAAGTGGAATCAATTAGTTTTAACCTAATTCTCACTTACTGCATTGTATTCCATATATTTACATAAAGACCCACTTTTAGCCAGGGTCCTTTTTATGACTGCTCTATTTCACACTACCTGAAATTCAAATTTGGCCTGGGACTATGCATACAGTGAATGATGCAGTGATCCTACACAGTCAGCCCATCCTTAGTGCACACTTGCCCTCTATTCACCAAGCATTGTTTTAACTTAGTTGTTTACTTGCTTTTGATGTTTTTTGTTCCCCTGTTTTGGTTTCCTCTCTTTACTCTCTTGATAGACACTTTCCATCTGTTACTCATTGCTTTTGCATGTTTTTTGCCTCCTGTTACTGTCCCATTCAATGGCTGCTTCCACTTTATTCTACTTGAGAGATGATGGATCTTGGAGTGGATCCAGAAGGTTCTAACTAATATCATAATGTCACTTGAATTTGTCAAATGGATTTGTACAAATCAGTGAAATTATATCACTTGAATTTTATCAAATGTCTTAATTACACTAGATTAGTCAAATGTCATAATTATACTGTTATACATATTCTTAGACTGTCATCTCTGTAAATGGACTAATGGAAAACATGTCCTGAAGATACTCTACTATTCTTGTTGTTATAGTGCTTGCTCTCTGATTTGCAGGGGTTGAGCAGATCGAAAAGTCAACTAAAATAAAACTTTTTCATTAGTTCAACTCAAAAAATGTGGACCCACATTTTCAGCATAGGCCAGACTTGATTTTCAGACAGTGTGAAATTTGAATGCCAGCAAAGGACCATGGGTAACAGTTGCTCTTTAAATAGATAAAAGTGTATATGTAGCCACTGCAGCATTGGTCATCTTTATTTCAAATGTTTTTCAGACCACTTGGAAAGGCTGCTATCATGATGAACAGAACCAGGTAATCACCAATTTTACAAAACATAATGATATTTTTTTAAATTTTGGATGTGTTTTTAAAGACTAGACCCAAACCTTTGCAGACCTAGCTGAACTCACATTCATTTTTTAAAGTTAAAATGTAAAGGGGCCCTGTGGATAGTTTCAGCAAATAAAGGGCATTTCATAGAATTTTCAAGCTTGCATTGACCTTCTGCATGTATGAGCTGAACATACCTAAAACTTAGATTCTAGCTGAATCTCCAAAATCATTGCTATGCACTGTAGTTGAAAAATCTGATTGCAAAAATTGATTGGAACTCAAACCTATAGATTAAGTTTTATCTTGCAATGCTTTTTGCCATCATCAGAGAGAGAAATTACTGACTTTTTTTTTGGAAGTTTAGCTTGTGGAGCCCCTATTAGATATTCCCGTTACAACATTATATATGTACTGGGTGAGCCAGAAAAAAGTCTCTACTTTTGAAAATTCATAACACCAAGACTAGTATACGGATTTGAATCATTCAAATTCTAGTTAAAAGTCGAAATATCAATGTATTTTTGTCATTTTTCTCGCTGCCCTACCATCACTACAAATATAGGTAAATTTAACTTTATAAAAATTTCATGGTTGCAAAATGATGGAAAAAGGGCCTAAAACATTGATCAAATCGTAAGGACTATATTCACACCGAACAATAGGCCATGGGCGTTTCACCTCCCTCAAGAGTTTTAAGACATCGATTTTCAATACGGAAGATTTTCAATCCCATGACAATTAATGTACAGAAGATATCTCCCACCCATGAGAAGTTGCATTTCCTTTATTATTCTGTGCAAGAACTCATTTATGAATTGTTCGATTTTTTGGGCTATTTTTCAATCATTTTGCAACCATGAAATTTTTGTACAGTTGAATTTACCTATATTTGTAGTCCTGTATTGGTTTGTTTTAAAATGGAAAATGTTCTGTAATGCTTTTGATTTGAACTTGGTATCTTTGAAGGAGTGGTTCTTGATTCTTCTCTGTGCTGTATGCATGCTTTTAAACTGAAGATGGAAATAACTAGACCACTTAGTTGATTTTCTTTTCTTTTTGGAGCCTTGATTCCAAGGGAGATAGGCTTCGCATGATAAGCAGAAAGCTGACATATGTTTTGAACGTTGTGTAAGTCAGATATTTGCATGAAAGTAGCAGCAACATGTCTCATCAAGGATTTTGTCATGCCAATCAATTGGTGTCATTTTTGTAGGGCAAACACAAGTAATAATCCTGCAAAGGCCTTAGAATTGGTTAGAGCTGCATTGCAACCAAGTTTAAATGCTGATATTGAAAGAGTTCTCCTGAGCTATCAAGAGGTAAGTTATTCTCATACACTATACATGAACTTTGCAGAGGAAATCCAGTGTACTTTCTCAATGCTACTGCAGCATGAGAGAGATTCCAACATGAATTTCGAGAATAGATAGCTGCTGCATTTATCATTTTCGTTTTGTTGCTCGTGATGAATGAATATTCATTGATTTATTCAATTTATTTGCAAAATATTGTCTTGTCTCCTGCTAAGCCATACTCCTTTGTAAGTGTTTTGTCACTACTGAAATCAGGAAGGGACTTTAAATAAGTTGTTGAGGATACCGAAAGCTGCCCCTTTTGTGATAGTCTTTGTTATGGTGGTATTGTTCCAAGCAGATCAACAGCCGAGGAACTTATTACTATGCGCGAGAATCTCTTTGTTTCTTTGCTAATCCTTGTTAAGATTGCTATTCCTCTCCACCCACATTCTTTCCACAAACCAAACATGCTTTCTGCTCATGATTTTAGGTTTCCTTTTTGCAGGATAACCTTTACTTTGAACGTTGGTATTTGCATCCCCAACAAGTGCCAATTTTGTCCGATGTATCTTTGCGAGTGTTGCATCGCTACTGAAATAAGGAAGGAACTTTATATAGCATCCATGATTTTTGTGATATTTTTCTGAGAAACTAATCAATTTACTTCACTTTTCCATAGATGTTCAGAATGGCAGCTTATAACATATCTGATAATACAAAGGAACCAATCTCAGAGGACCATGTCAAGTATATATTGAGGAGAGCACTGGATGAGGTATTTGACAACTCTTTGGAAACTTTCTTACCATGTGTACTCAGATCACTGTTCCAGCTGCGATGTTCATTCATTCATTCATTCATTCATTCATTCATTCATTCATTCATTCATTCATTCATTCATTCATTTAAATTCTTTATACACTGTAGCCTCATCTGCCATGAGTAGCTGCTTTTCAGGGGGCAGTGGCAAAACCTAATCACAGTGTTATAATCTAAATAAGCAAGGAATATTTGCAATATTGGATTAGATTGAACAACTAACGACTATTTGCAGTATACTCTTCAGTAGACATGGAGTAGGGGCTAGCTTGACCTTCATTTCAATTCATTCCAAACTGTCGATCCGTGGAACGAAAGGAAAATGCTTTTTGGGCATTGCTCGTATCTATTCGTAGAGCAAGCAGATCAGTTTCAGAATTTCTAAAACTTAGATTCTCCTGAGACGAGTGTCTCGTGAATAGAGTTGAGGGGTAAGTGGACAAGAGACCATTTATTAAATTGAAAACAGTAATGGTTGCTCTCTCTCGTGATTGGTAATGTCTTGAACGAGGGGCATTTCACTATCAAAAGTCTCACTCACCTATCTCAAAAATTCATTTGTTTTCAAGAAAAATCCATCAGAAATCCGTAAAAATCCTTTTGTTTGGAAAAAATCTCATACCACATTTGAATGAGTGAAATGCCTCTCGGTCTTCGACTGTCGATATCTTGGATTGTTCGATATCACAACAGAATCGTAAGGATCAACTTTGCAGGTACTTTTGCACTCATACTCCAAAAGCTCTTGCCGGTAGGAAAAATAGTTAATTATTTAAATTTCAAAGTTTTCTTTTGACACGAGACAATTTCTTGTTTCCTGTATTCCTAAATTCCTATATATTCCTATATTCATATTATATTCCTATTTTTACGGAAGGAAGTTTCGCGATTTTGGCCGAAAGTTGCAGAAGTTTTTTTCCGCGAAATTTCATGATTTATGGTATCAAATATTCATCTGATCAAGCATTTACATTGCTACTCTTTTCACTTTGTGTATGTCTTTATAAATTTCAAAGAAATTCAGAGTTACTTATTTAACAACAACCCTGTTCCTGCTCAACAGGGTATCCTTTTACCGTTCAAAATTATGCGACAGGGTGTCCTTTTCTGACAAATTATGCGACAGGGTATTACAGTTGATAAGAAAATTATGCGATAGGATATCATGTGGAAGGATATATTTTAGGGCTCTCTTGAAACAATGGACCATGTTTACTTTAGGCAAAATATTTATGCAAAAGGGTATATTTTTGGGGCATTTTTGTGCGACAGCGTTCGGGGTGTAGAGACCTCTTCCACACACCCCTGTCGCTTCTCTAGTCAAGTACCCCTCCCCCGAGACCCTATCCAACTACTGTCAAGTGTAGGTATGGAGGATTCAGAAGAGTTATTGAAGAGTCAACGAACATTTTAGACATTACAAAATTTGATGACAAGTCTAATTTGCGACTGTTTATTCCGGGTGAAATTTCCCACTTTTGCCTGTTCATTAAAGTTAATTCCCAAAATTTTGCGTTTTTTCCAACTAACGAAAGTTTCTTTCAGCGTAAGTTTTTCCCTTAAAGTATATTTATTCTCACTGTTGTTAGCAGATAAAAGGACTTCCATGCAGTTGAGCTCGAGGGTCATTTCACTTGTTCGCAAATGCATGTGACATTTTTCAAATCAAAGAGACTTTTACGGATTTTGATGGGTATTTCTTGAAAACAAAGGATTTTTCCAAAGGTGTACAAGATTTTCTGGGAGTGAAATACCCCTCGGTTGAACTGAAGTTGACAGTATTACAATAAAGGAAGAGCATGTTTTCCCTATTACCATTGGCAGCTGTGTTTCTTTGGAAACAACTTGAAATTGATAAATTTTATTACTACAACTCCTCATTTTTTTTGTAAATTATTTTTTCATAGGCGAAGTCGATATTCAAAGTCGACAGCAAAGACGGGGATGGAGAAGAGATGCCGAAGGTTAGTGTTGCGTTACGGAGAGAAGACACGGAAAAATGACGTCTTTATTTGGAGCCAACAAGTATCAAAACATGTTTACGCGAATCAACTCTCCTAGTTTTGTACTACACGTTGTTTACAATAAAGTATAGTCCCTTGGGTATGATACATGATGAATTATATTGTTGTGTAACACAACGCCTCCCTTTTTATAGTTTATAAAATATAATATTTGTTTGTCCATGTTTTCACGTACCTCAAGGGAACATTTTATCAGGTTTGGTGTCTCCTGAAAACTTTCAAAGTTGTAGATACTTGTTCATGGGAAAATGACACTGGGCTTTCAGTTGACTGACAATGGCATTCTCATCAACAGGTGAGTTTTGCCGGAAAAAGTATGTTACGAAGCTGTAATTCATATCAATCGATGCAAATTTTCTTCCTCTGCGACATATCCAAAATACACTTGAGACTGCGTGCCATCTTCTCACGAGGAGTAATTTACATGTTGATGAAATTACTATTATTTCAAAGGATACTCGGAAGCTCCTTTGTTCAAAGGACGAAAAGCTGACGATAAGTTTCGAAAAATGAGGAGACAAACAAAGAAAGTGTCTCCTCTCCGGAATCTACTTGAGAAACAGATCTACAGTACAGTGGCGAATTTGAGGGGCAAATGAGGGAAACTGCCCCTCCCTCAGCGATGAAGAGTCGGCTTAGCGTCCCCTTTTTAGCGAGAAGTGCGCCCCTCGTCGCCACCTTATGGCCCCTTTTTCAACTGTGTCGATAAGAATGTAGGGCTGGGGCAAACATATAAGTCGAGACGTTTTTTGGTAGAGAAACCAACGAATTTTCTCAATCAAGAATCCAAAATTTTTACACGTCTTCTATTATACTTTAGGCACTCTCTCTGCAGGCTGCCCCTCCTTCAATTTCGAGCTGGATCCGCCTCCTCTATAGAAATTACAAATTGAAAAAATAGGCAGAGCAGTTGTTCGTAGTATTTTCCAACCAAAGACGTTGCCAAGTTACCTGTTGTGATTAAATTAGTAAGTAAGTAAGTAAGTGTGATGAAATTGATACGAACCAGGTTGTAAGTAGTCAACAAAAGGGATCAATGGCTTGAGATCAGTTTCATCAATGATTTGTTTTCCCAGGAAGCAGTCACTTGATCGCTCATATGTCCAAGTGAAAGCAAGACATTCTTTTGCAATCTGACTGTACGGTGCCTTTGTAGGCGTAAGTGCGCTTGAAACGTGTGACACTGGTTTCCAGTTCCCATCGTCTTGTTTCTAGAGAACAACCCACCAATGCCATAAGAAGACGCATCTGCATTAATTCTCATCTGGATCATAAAGTGTTTGAATAGCAGAATGCGCAAGTCAATACTTTACTGTTAGAAAGGATTTATCCCGTTCTAGGCCCCAGGACCACTGATTATCTTTGCTAAGTGAATCTCTCAATGGTTTCGTTAACTTGCCAAATGACTTTTGAATTTGCTACGATGGTTGAACATCATCCCAAGAAGAGACTTTAATTCTTACACATTTTATATACTTTGCGTGGTGGTGATCGCCATTTCTTACTTTGGATCAGTAGAAATTCCATTTGTTCACAGCTTTTATGTTAAATTCGCACTTTTTCTGACTCAAGATTATGCAAGCTACAGCTAATTTATTCAGGAAAGTAATTAATTGCTTGTCATGCTGCTGTGTAGGTAGTATTTCAAATTCTTATTAAAGAAGGGGCGCTTTCGCCGGTTGGCAAAGCATTTTTATTGCTTCTATAATAAATGTTTCCTAAGGCCTTTCTAATCTATGTCCTCCACACGTATGCTTGCAAGCACAATTCTGTGCGTTCATCGTTGGGTTGATGCTTCCCCATTAATGTAAGTCGTAATGAGTAATGATATTATCCTTGCAGATTGTACAGAAGAGAGAGGCTGCTATAAAACCTGTGATAATTAAAAAGGTATGTACAGTAACTTCCAACTGAGCCAATACATTAGGTATTTAGGTGCTGGGATTCACATTTTTCTTAACTTTTTGTTGATCTTAACCAGTATAGTTTATTTCTTGTTGACCACAAAATCAAACTTGCTTGATTATGTGTAGGGTAAAATGAAGATTTTCTGAATTTTGCGTTCCGAAGCTTGTGCAGTATCAATTTGATATACACTTTCTTGTATCTTTTTTCAGAAAAAGTTTCGACGGGATGATCACAGGTATAATTGAGATTTTGTTATTATCCCTTAACTACTTTTTGCATACCGGGCGACCCAAGGAAACTGCACGAGCTAGATTACAAATGGTCTCTTGACAGCAAATGTTGTGAGTAAAAATACATTATCAACATATTGCTGATAAACACAACGATCTTTTGAGATGATTCGATATGATCTTTTGAAGCTGCTTCAAAAGTATAGAAATCCATTTCTTTCTCGGACTATTCCCTCGTTTTTCATTTCAAGTTTGGAAGATGCGAATAAAGCTGAATCCTACTTCCCTTTGGAACGCGAAAATTGAATGAGGAGCACAAGTCAATCATTTTGCAAACAAAGAATTTCCCCAGACAATTTCGAATCCAGTAGTGGCTGCCAAAAGGCCACTTCTTTTGCCCTCTCTCCGTCATAAATCAGCAACTTGTCAGATTGACTCATACAAGGTCTCAGACCTATTCATCTTCGTAAATACCGAGATGATTGAATCTCCGGTGCCTCCACAGTAGTCACACAGAGTGGACACAATTTTTTTGGAACACCCTGTACAATGGCGATCTTTATCAATTTTTTTTCATTCATCGAAGGGAACAGGCTGTTTTTAATTCAAACGTTAGAAATGCCGATACTTTTACAGCTTTCTTAATCAATATGCAGCCACAGGAAATGAACTATGAATAAAAAGTCTCCCCTCCCCCCTACCTAGGAACAAAAGTGTCTGCTGAAACGATTTTTCAATTCATGTATGATCTACCTTTATTTATTCTCATACTGATTTGCTTCATTTTCAGGGAGAAGCCGAGGGACGACTACAACTACCCATCGGTAAGAAAACTTAGAAGTAAATACGCGTAGAAGGAAGGGTGCATAGAATGGATACCCACAAATTATCTAACATATCTGCCAAACGTCTGATTTACGGAATTTTTATAAAAGACAGTGGAAAAACAATAGTTTATTTTTTTAAACGATGGACCGAAATTGAAAGTTTGTTTTTCTTTTTCGCGGGCACCTAATGTGTTAGTAAATTCCAAAATGAAATTGATTAGACTCCTAATGCTTCAGTTGAACAGTAGGCTGGACTTTGAAAAGTATCTAATGACAGGTAGATATTTTGTGGCCCTTCTCTGTTCTATTCCGATTCCCCTCAGATCTGTGTAAGTTACCATTATTCCAGAATGAAAATTTTTGATACCAATATTTTCAGAATTGTACATTTTACGAAGAGTACTACCAAAATACTTTTTTCTGTATTTCTGAAGTTCTCCGGTTTGGCTTTAAAGCAATGGTCTGCATCTTCTGTATTTGTCAGTGACGTCAAAATTTCCTAACCAGCATAAATGTCACAACTAACACAAATGCAAAAAGCTGTAATTCTGAATGTTATAATGATATCAATATTACGCGTTCTGGAATTATCAAGTAAATTTTCTACAGCTGCATTCAAGCCATTCTGTCCTGAAAAGGGGGTAGTGCCCAGTTACAGCTACACTCCCATAAATCTGCCCAATGCTGCTGGGGCTTGGCTGCCCTTCAGATATTTTTCAACCTTTTCGTAAATCTTTCCTCATAAGCATCAGACAAACATAAGGTTGCATTTCCTCATCATTAGGGCAGTTTGGGCTTTGAGGGAATTAGCCCATCTTCTGAAAAGCAAATAACCCTCCCGAAGGTGGGGTTGGAAGGAAAACTTGCATTTTTCCCGCAAAACTAATCCCCTCGTCCATGTTGGACAAAACTTTCCAGATGCATCTGCAAAAGAAAGAAGATCGAACATGAAAATATGAAGAGGCGGGTGGGTGGGAGATTTTGATTTGCAACCACTCATCACGAGTGTGCAAAATTTACTAAATTCTCAAATCAAACTCTGTTTTATACTGCATTGGAACCATGCCGCATGCACGACTATCAATGAACACGCAGATGATGAAAAACGTTGCATCTCTAGAGAGTTAAAACAAAGGTAGTCTAAATTGCCAGATTTGTAAATCTGTAATAAGAACAATACAAAGCATGTTCGTTGCTTTAACTCCGATTAGAATTTCTTTCTAATCGTCATTTAAAGCTACACTCCCATAAATCTGCCCAGTGTTGCTGGGGCTTGGCTGCCCTTCAGATATTTTTCAACCTTTTCGTAAATCTTTCCTCATAAGCATCAGACAAACATAAGGTTGCATTTCCTCATCATTAGGGCAGTTTGGGCTTTGAGGGAATTAGCCCATCTTCTGAAAAGCAAATAACCCTCCCGAAGGTGGGGTTGAAAGGAAAACCTGCATTTTTCCCGCCACAGAACACGAAGCGAGGAAATGAAATGAAACGAAGCAAAGTGTTCCCCCCAACCCCAAACCAAGAGGAGAGAAACAGCGCAAGACCCCAAGCCAGATAGGGTCGAAGCGTAAATAAGATGAGGAAATGCAGCCCCTGTAAGCGATAGCTAAAATGATACCTCGAAATACTTGCATTGCTAAACAGAGGCGAAAGTACACATGATATAAATGAAAAAGATATTTCTCACCAAATCTGAGGCTCCATGCCTCGTGCTAAACCAATGTAGAATTGCACTACAACTGGCCAACAAAATGGCCTGCTCGAACGAAGCTGAAAAGGAAAACATGGCTCGAAGGCCACAGACACGTAACACACAAACACAAGCAAAGCCCGAAGGCCATTTCAGCCAGCATTGCTCAACTCGCTGTCGAGACTTTTAGCATTTTGATTTGCAACCACTCAGCACGAGTGTGCAAAATTTACTAAATTCTCAAATCAAACTCTGTTTTATACTGCATTGGAACCATGCCGCACGCACGACTATCAATGAACACGCAGATGATGAAAAACGTTGCATCTCTAGAGAGTTGAAACAAAGGTAGTCTAAATTGCCAGATTTGTAAATCTGTAACAAGAACAATACAAAGCATGCTCGTTGCTTTAACTCCGATTAGAATTTCATTCTAATCGTCATTTATACCACGCCTTCTTACAGATTCGACTCTCATCTTGCAGCTCCATATCTTTGCTTCAACAAAATGCTCGGTTAGATATAGAGAGGCTGGAAAACAAAAGTACTTAGGAATATTTTAAGACACTGAGCATTTCAGACTTGTGTCCATATGAAAGTGTGATTTTGATTCAAAGTCATGGTTTGATAAGGACACAAGTCCGTTCTTTAGAATTACACCAGAACTGTTTTACCTTTCAGTGGGACGAATCAAGATTAACTGATGAAACTGAGTTGATCATGGGCGTCAAGGCTAACAAGTAAGTAGTTATTTTTATGCTGATCAACTAAATGTACGATTTATCAGTTTGTTTCAACTGTACAATGTATTACCGGGTGAATCACATGATAAGACTCGAGCTATCAAGCAGTTGCATCCGTTCCACGGCCTCACCATAAGATTTTTAGCTGGGGACAGTAAATAGCTCTCCTTGTAGCTTTCAGTTGGGTTTTCCAGAATTAATAAGCTGAAGACAAAAAAAAAACTTCAAGTTCAAAGAGGGCAAGTTTACTTCTTTGAACAGTTCAGGAGAGCCACTTGAAGCTGCCTTTTGAGAGGAGCCTGAAGGGGAATAAGCGTTTATGATCCTCCACAAATAGCCAGGCCTGCTGAGGCGAATGTATAGCAACAGAATTTTAATCTTCTCCCCGACTTGTAACTTGATTGCTCCCGTCAGATCGCGGGCTATTGACGTTCATTCACCCCTGCTCTTAGCCTCCTAGATCATGGATAAACATCTTAATGTCAACTGGTTGTAGAATCGAAGAAGTCAATCACATCTTGGGATTATCAAGGCCTTAATGCATCTTTCTGTCTTGTTTTCCCTTGCGAGACTTTTTACCTGAATAGGAAAGTCCCTATTTGTTGGTCAAATAAAGCATTGAACTGACATATGTTCTTTCTTTTTAAAGGATTTTAGGATTCGCTTCAGCAAGAGGAAGATTGTATTCAAGGCACCCGGACTTGTTCAAGGTGATTTTACGTCATTATAGATACAAGTATTTGTATTTTGTTAAAAATAGACCCATTCGGGTAAGGGTCGCGCACACCCAAGTCAAGTGATTTAGTCTCTTGCTAAAACCCCTTATGACTTCTTTGTCATATTTCTTGGACCGAAAATGTGTGTGATGAATGCAAAAATTTGAATGATTCTCAAAACTTGCCAAGAGTATGGTCCCATGGCTTGAATTGGCTGTAAAAAAATATTAGCCGAATATGTCCATCCTTGCTGTGACAGTCTATGAATGTAGTGTTGTAACGGCTACAGTTAAGTCTTTAATATTGCAAGAATTGAAACTGCAACACTAGAAAGAAATATTTAGTAATTAGTAAATTTTATTTCAAATGTATGCCTCAAAACCAGGTCGTATCTTAAAACAGAATCTCCACAAATTCAAAGCCATTTCAAGACTTTTCAATGTGTGTAATATTAGTTTGGTATTTAAATATATTACCATAAATGCATTTTTGATGGTCGGTAATGTTGTGAAATTTTGATGATTTTGTAAAGGTGCAAGTTTTTTCTACACACCATCCCATAAAATTTAATTTGCAGAACTGATTCAGTAATTTCCCTTCGTTGTCTCTGTTCGTCTATTATTGATAACAGACTAAGACTGCATTCGCCCAATACAGGTACATACAATTTTAAAACCCCATGAAATCGCTACGGATAGGAGTTTGAAATGGCAGGATTTGAAAACGGAATTCCAACCAGTTTGATTGAAACGGTATTGTGTGAATAATCGAAATCGATGAAAGAGGAGCATTTTTTAACTTTTCCATTATGAGGCTGATTGATATTTTAGGTCAAGTTCCAATATTTTCACGGAGATTTCAATGAGATTGGTACTGTCAGAGATTGTACTGGTATTGTGCGAATAATAGCCAAAATTTTGCAGCAGTCACACTTTTTGACATTTTCAGGTTGTCGCAGGATCATATGATTGTATTCAAACAGGCCTATTTATCCTTTTCTTATAGTACATGGCCGATCAGGATGATAAACAATGGTTGTACGATAATGGACACATGCCAATAACTGGTGGGAAGGTAAGTTTCTGTCTTCTCATGAAGCATCCATGAGTGTATTTCAAAGGACGCAATAGAGGACACACTCCATTCGTCAATCCTTTTTAAAACAGTATTTCAAAAGTTTCATTCAAATTCTTAACCCCAAGGGGTTTACATGACTTGGGGATGGACGAGGGTCTGCCGCCCGGTTTTCAGAAAAGTACCCTCTTCTAATTGCCGAAACTTGCCGTCATACCCACTTTTTTGATGAATTTTTGCGGAAAACGGCCCATTTTTGGCTATTTTCGCCAATTTCTGGATAACACACCCATGTTTATGGAAAATCTGCCGAAAAAGGAACCCTTGTTTAGAGAATTTTGGGCCAAAAACCCACCCATATGGGCGGCACATACCCGTACCCTCAACATGTTATGTTACCCCCCGGTTCCTTAACAAACATTTTGAAGTCTCGTTCAAATTCTTAACAAACATTTTTGAAGTCTCATTCAAATTCTTAACCAGCCCTGTATCATATTTTTGGGGCAATTCCTTTCCTTCCATTGCAATTTTTGGCCACATTTCTATTGGTGGAACCTCAACTGGAACACAGAGGCGTTAAGGGTTTTTGTGAAACATTTTTTAAATTTTGTAGTTTTCTCAAATCTCTTACATTGTCATTTCTGCTAGCTGAGCGAACAGCCATCAAGGCACGGAGTCATATGACTTAGCAAACAGAAGACAAGATGCCATGCAAAGAGAGAAACCTCTTCTGGGCTTTTGGAATCTGTCTTCAAACTTGTCAAAACATGCGCAATAAGAAACATATAATCTACGTATTTGTGTCAAATCTTCTGTCGGCGTTGTTTTTGTGTCACATCTCCTGTCGGCGCCATCTTGACCTTAACTGACTGCACATTGTGCGTCGCAGTGTCGTGCTTTAAAGCGCATGGTCAAAACAGGTCACTTACCGGCTCCACACGAGAAATGATTTTAAGTACTTTCCTTCAGTGCTGCAATGACAAATTCTTTGTATTCCAGGCCTTTTTGATGATAGCTGATGATATTCGAAACCTGGCAACGACACATCAAGATTACAAGTAAGCAACTATTTTCCGCGTTTTTGTTCCTTTGTTGCCATCTTTGTTTGTTGCTAATGTTTTGGCCTGGTGAGTAGACATTGCGTCCAAACGGTTGACATTCATTCGCGACACATAGCGTTTTCCCATGTAGCTTCGTCCCAAAGCATTGCTTGACAGATTTATCCATGCTTTGTCAGGAGACTTCTTTAAAGTTCAAACAATTGTCTGCTTCCCACTAGCAAAAATGTTGATGGAATGATGTGAGCCAAAGGACAGCATTATTGCTCGCTTAGTTTTCCTTTCATACATAGGTTGTCTTGCAAGGAAGTGTAAACCCCTTTTATTGGGTATTTTCGGACAATAAAGTAGCTACGAGTGTTCTCCAATCATAGGTTGACGTGGAGCTACTTCATGGAAGCAGAGTCTTGAAACCATACATCTTATTCAAGAGTGTGCTACTGAGTGAGTTATAACAGTTTACGCGCTTAGAAGGCTGTGAAATAAAAGGTTTTACGGCCGATATTTAAAACTGAAATGTTAAAATATCAGCCAAAAGCTATTTTAGTTTTGAAGATCTTGTGTAAATTCAACCACCTCCTAGACCCAGAAATTGGGGAGACGCAGGAAAGGGATTTGTATGGGAAGCGAGATTCCACATTCTATGGTGGTCCATGATTTACCTACCGTTGAAATTAGATCTCATTTCTGAAACTGACAATGGCATTCAATTTGAATAGCGATATCAAATGAATCACGGACCAGAATGGAATATGGAATTCTCTATTTCCATACAAGCCCCTTGCAGGCATCAGGCATTTCACTAGTTTTGAGTGTCTTAAAGATGATCGATTTTACCTAACAAAATAGGCTCATGTAAGTTAGCCTTTGGCTGATAGATTAACATTTCTGCTTTGAATATTGGCCTCATATTTTTTATTCCAGAGCCCCCCCCCCCAACGCGTAAACTTGTTTGACTCACCCGATAGGCCTCGCATTAGTCCTTCTTTATTTAGCTACAGGGTGAATCAAAGTGTGGTTGATTCGTTGAAACGCTAAACTTTGCCCAAGGCAGTGAGCAAAATTCTGAATAACACCGCAAACGGTGAGAATTTTGGCACGAATGGCAGCAATTATCAAACACGATAGATATTTTCCTCAGCTACACAAGTGAGTATTTCCTCAGCAAAAATCATCCGCACACGGCGAGAATTTTCCTGAGTAAAATGACATTCATGCCACTTTGCTGAGCATTTTCCTCTCCGTGTGCGGCGGGCTAAAGTGTTTCTTGCATTAAAGGTGGTCTGGAGCGAAAATTCTTATGGATGAAAATGAATACTACTTTTAAATGATGAAGAATGTCGCTTATAATTTTGTGATACCTTTTTTCATTTTCGAGTTATCCACTATTTTGTAAGATTGGCTGATGACGTCATTTTGTTTGCAAAAAGCAAAGAACATGTATGAAGCTGGCCATGTTTCAAAGACGAAATTGATTCAAAGAGCTTTTTTTTCGATTAATAAGTCTTTCTAAACATCATATCAGTCCATGAGACAATTTCTATTACATTTATTCAACTCAACTTCACGGTCTCCTACAACTGTAACCTTTCAAAGATAAGATACAACCATATTTCAATATATCAACCTAGTTATTTGCAAACAAAATGACGTAATCAACTGAAATTTAATATCAGTGGATAACTTGAAAACAAAATGAGATATCAAAGAAATTTGAAATGGATTCCATATCATTCGATAGTGCCGTTCATTTGAATCAATAAAACATTTCGCCTCAGATCACCTTTAACCCATACAACTCTATGTTTTATCACGAATGATGTTTCTTTCTTTTCAGGGACAATTTAGGAATAACAAGAGAAGATATTAAAGGTTTTGTAATGCCAACTTTTATGATCCAGAAGGTAAAAGCAGCTATGAAAAGTAAGTACAACTAATCTACGCCATTATTCATCAAGATCTGCATTCTTCAGTATGCGGGTTTTCACGAGGTATGCCGAATTCCCTTAGATCGAAAGCATAGCTTGTTTTTCCCAACAGAGGAAACTGACTGTGTTGACGGAATGAAGAATTCCCTGAAACCAAACAAGACGTCAACACATCTGTAAACATCACGGTTTTAGGAACGTGTCTAATGTTTTCTCCAATTTATTTGGTGGCTGCTTCCAAGCGATCAAAATGTAACTGTCAAAAACTTACTGATATCCGAGCCATGTTGAGGAATATGTATATTTAGTTTATTGTCTGTGAGGTACAAAGATTTTTCTTAAAAATGACGCTATCATCTTGAACAAAAGGCGGAGGGTTTGTGTGATTGTGATATTGCTTTTTAAAAACTATGATTGCGACTGCTACTCGGTGTCCCAGAAAAAAGTATACAGATTTGGTCTGGTCCAGCGATGTGAATTTAGTTTTAATCGATGGCTAACCACCATTCCTCCATAGTTAACTTGAACATAGTTGCCGTGTTTGTTGATATTGGCGCTTTCAGTGTAGAAATATTGATATTGAAAGCTCAAATTTGCTGTCACATTCAAAGCATTGACGTCTGGCCTAAGTAGATTCTTGAAGCACAGCAAATAAATCAATAATACCCTTGAAAGAATTTGAGCAAAACTTAGACCATGCTGAATTGTGTTTGCAAGAAGTCACCCATTGTACCGTTTTCTCTTTTTTATTTCAGTTTCTAATAAAAAAGAAAAATTTTTTATTTCAATTGCTAGGCCAAAGGGCAGAGCTTTGGGTAGGACATGAAGGCAAACGTGAACTTTTGCACTAAACATTTCAACTCCCAAAGCACCATGATCAATAAATGAGTTTATCTAAATTCAAGTTGACGATCGAGAAACATCTTGAAATATGAATGAAAGCTAAATTCTCATCACTAGAGCCAAACAAATCAGTTTACTTTTCTGGGACACCCGGTTTTACTATGAAACGAAATTATCTGAATTCAGGAAAATGATACGAATCCTTATGACCTAGGTTTGAAATTCTTATGAAGGAAAACTACAGTAAATCTCCGCATATAAGAACCTACTTTTTGAAAGCCAGGCTGAAGTAGGTTCTTATTTTAAAGGTGCTAAGACTAATTTCAAGGTATGAGGGTTCTTATTTGAAGGGTGCCTCATGTAGGCCGTTTCAGAGTCTTACAAAGATGTTCAGCCCTATTATTTGTTTTGGGAGCGTCCTTGTGGACCTAATAACTAATGGGGGGGGGGTGAGAAGCAAACTTTAAGAGCCAAGTGGGACCAAAATTAACTTAATAACAGCAATCAAAAGTCAAATTTGCCACCCCTGGAATAAGAACCCATGTTTCATCAAACTGAAACAGGTTCTGAATCGCAAGATACATAATTTAGGAAAAACAGCCTCGAGGTTCTTATTTTGGTAGGTTCTTGTGCGGGGATTTACTTTATCTTAAGTTCCGCAAGAGCTATACTGTAAAACATCCTACTTTCTTTGTAGGGGCAGCCATTCTTCGTGAGGTAACAAAGAAACCAGCAGCAGCCGTGGTTGTGAATGGAGGAGAATGAACGAAGGAAGAAGTGGGTTATAAAAATATTCAGACATTCCTTATTGCAAATTCACTAAATTAATTACATTATCTAATGTATATAACGGACACTTAGATGTGAAGAGAGAGAGAGAAACTAGATGCCAATACGGGCGTGTTTATGACCAAAAGAAAATCAAATGTGTACCAGTTTGAAATTTGATCAGTTGCAGGCCACGTAACCTATTGTTTTTTTATCGCTGTTTCGCGATTTTAAATTTTAGTAACTGGTCCTGGGTCACTACTGAAAATTTCAAAATCCTGAAACAGCAATAAAGGTGGTTCAATCCCATGTAAGATAAAAGAGCTGTCATTGTTAATCCTGGGTTCCAGGGCCGAGGGTGACTAGAGAAAATCACACAATTGGAGAACATTTTCATACCCCATCTTGAACATGGGGAAACTTTTCGTACCCTACCATCTTTCAGCAAAATGGTTTAGTACGCCATCTAGAAGTCTTTGCGCATAAAGCATAGATATATGGGCAGATACCAATAAATAATATAATAATAATAATAATCACTTTCTTTAAGGTTGGCGTGGTGAATAGCACTAGGCTAATTAATGCCAACCATTATTGAATACAAACATTATTGATAAACCTAAATGTAACGTAAATTTACAATAAAATCCTTGCACAATTTAAAGTTGCATGAAAAATTCCAAAGACCAAGTTGTCCCAGGTGATTTTCATACCGGTCAAGTGATTCATCATTTCCAGGTGTCTGTAAAATTTTCTTTTAATCTTTGATCGATGACTTCATCCATAATTTTTTCAAGCAAAATAGTTTTGTACCCCATAAAAGTTGCTCTTAAAAGTTTCGTACCCCCACAAATGGGAAGAAGTTTCATACCCCTGCCAAAAATCCTCCGCCCCGGTACCCAGGATTAAAAACGACCGCTCCCTAAGTTCAAACCACAATAAGGTAAGGAGGCTCGCCGATGATATAAATTTCACACAGCTATACACTTGGTGACCTTTCGCTCTTGGGATAATATGTAAGTAAATGAAAAATTACCGGTTGATTCAAACAAATTTAACATGTTTGGTGAGCTGTGAAATAAAAAGTATGCGGCCGATATCCAAACCAAAACGTTAATCTATCAATAAAAGGCTAACTTAGATGTGGAAATGTTGTTGGATAAAATCACTCATCAATTAGACCCGGACATTAGGAAAATCCAGTTGACGGGAATGTTTGGGAACGAGAATTCCACGTCCAGTTATGATCCATGACTTATTCGTCGTCGAAATTTAGATTCGATAAAATGGGCACTTTCAGAAATAGACATTAACGTTAAATAGCAAGAAAATTATGAACCAGAATCGAATATGGAATATTGGTTCCCAAACGAACCGTTTATAAGCATTTTCCTAATTTCTGGGTCCAAATGGTGAATGATTTTACCTAACAACATTTTCCACATTTAACTTAGCCATTGTCTGATAGAACAACTTGCAGTTTTGGATTTCGGCCGCGTACATTTTTTGCACAGCCCGCCAAACGTGTCAACTTCTGTTTTGATTCACCCGGTAAGCCGGGGCAGTAAAAAAGGCAGCGTGGTTTGAAAAGCAACTGTCAGTATCCCAGCAACAATAGATGCAACTATTTTGTATAATAACTGACAAGTTCACCATATTGTAGAAATTTACTTGGCCTCTTGTCCCTTTACGAAGCTATGGAAGATCTTAGAACAGAACTCTTCAAAAGAGCTGAAAATTTATGATCAAATTTTGTTAGTTTTTCTGCCTTACAGCAACAACTATATCATGGTACTACTGAGGGTTTTACAAAGAAAACGCGATCAAGTGTCGCTACCCTCTTGGAAGCCTTAACTGTCCTTACTTATATATTTATTGTCGTAGTTTTGTATACTCGGAATTTTTCGCAAAATGCTGAGTCCAAATGAGTTTTGGAGGAATCTTGAAACTCCTGAAAACCGATAGGTACTGAAATAGTGTATTTTTTAGAAAGATCCTGGAAATTAGTGATTCCCATGTCTAGAGTTTATTTAACATTAGATTTTAAACTGCCTTCAGTGTCGTCATTTCATTGAGATGTAGATACCTATAAACACGGACTTTACATTTATTAGATCGCAGAATTTTTTAATCCTACGTAGGCAAACTGAGTGTACTTACATCGAATTATCTTTTAGAAATCATATTGAAGTTAACACAATACTAACTCAAACGGTTGCAATTTTTGAGTTTTTCGACCTCCATTTTATCATTATCATTTTCCTGAGCGCTCCTAGTTCTGTCGTCTTAGGGTCTCAGTTCTTCCAGAGGCGAACATGAAGCTCCTGATGCATTGAAGTATAACTTCATTGTACATTTGCGTTCCATTGCAGCATCGTGGATCATTTTCGGAATTTCTGTCCTTGTCTTGGCTTTAGCGTTTGGTAGTTTCTCTCATAACATAGAAGGGCGCGCGTCTCTAAAAGATCGAAATGTAAAATCATAAATGTTGGGTAAGGCCGCCTACCTTTTGTGAATTTTGCTTATTATAAGAGTCCTGGTTTGCGAAATGGTACACACAGCAATTGCTGTCCTGTCAAGACGACGTAAGAATAATTTTATGATTTCAAATTCCGGTGTTGATATAATACAATAGCAACTGCCGCGAGAGGTGAGCACAGGGAACTACCGTACGATTTTTGGTTGGCCGGAAGTAGACTTGCTCCAAGTCTCGTTCGTTATCTTATTCGGGCCGTCCCGGTCGGCGGTGAGCTGCGAAAGTGGAGCGAGCGAAACGGGCAGCAAACGAATAAGAATAAGATAACGGACGAAACATGGGGCAACTCTAGTTGGGAAGAAACTGATTTTAAAACTTTAAGCTTTCTCTCCTCACAATTCATGACTGAGCTGCTTAGAGCTCTTGCCGCCTTCTTGAAATACCAGGGCGTAGCTGCTGGGGAGGAGGGAGGAAGCGCATCCCTCCAACTTCTAGGATCCCGGCATTTCATTTCATTTTATATTCTTTAAACACGGTAACCCCGTCGGCAAAGGCCGCTTTTCAGGGGGCCGTGACAAAAACTTAGTCTAAAATTTACAAGTAAAATATATGAACAAACGAAACTAAAAAATCTAAGTACAAGGTTATAGTAAAATTAAAATCAATATTTACATAATTTTCATATCGTGAGTGGCATGACACAATCAGACCGGACCAGAGCAAACCGGACCCCATGCCCACCCTGAAATAAGACACCATTTATAGCACCTCAAGAAAGGCAAAGAATCCGACCGACCCCAGTCCAATCCAAATTTGTCGGCAACTTCAACAATTTATCCGCATTTTCAAAAAGCAAACCCAGGAAACGCCGATTCTGTCGGCACTGCCAAGTTATCAAGTTGACCAAAAAACAAAGCAAGAAAACAATAGGAGAAGTACCATATATCCCCAACAATCCACCCCGCTAATCCCCTTCTCTGATCTGTTAATGACTTTTGTGGAATCTTTATCTATCTTGAATGGAGCTTCACACTCAATCAAACGGGACAACAGGAAATTGGTTGGCTTACCTGAAACTTTGGCAAGATAACGGAGCAACGAGGAAGAACATTTGAAACAAATGGAATAATACCCTGGGTACGAGACTAGTCTGGTACCCAGGGTAATGGAATAAAATCTTTCACAGCTTTGTATCGCAAAAGTGTATAGCTTGTTTGAGTAAACCTACTCTGTCCTCAAAAGTCTGATAAAGGAAGGCAGTTCTTGTTTGCATAGTAAGTAGAATAGGTATAATTAAATGCAAGATACATAGTAAGTATTTGTATTTGAATAAGACAAAGTCCTTGTTGCAAGAACAAGATCTGCAAAGGTTTAATTGCCAATCAGTAAAACAAAACATGAATACAGGAATATTTCATGGCGACGGCGATCACCCTCGCGGTCTTACTTACATGGGCGATAAGACACCCTGGTGGAAAAATTTCCTTAAAAGTCCTGGTCGGCACCTTCAGGGCCTACACTCCATAATTATTTTGCTCACCTTAGTCTCTGTTAAAGTACCTTTGCCATATTAATATCATCGTGGTATCGCTGCAGTAACATGACAGTTTTAGACAAGGAACCGTCAAAGTAAACAAATGGACTCTGATTTAGGTAGGTTACAATGCTACTTGTAAAATTATCGACCCTGTTTGATTGGAATAAGTACATAAAGTTCTTACTATAATCAATTTCTACCTTTGCATAGAAATGGAGTCGGCATTCCTAAAAGGGCGAGTCCCGGCATTCAACGCTCCCTTCTGTGCAATAACGGTTATCAAATGTCTTTTTTGGTAGGCTTTGGAAAGTGCTGTCCGGACTTTTCTAGCTCTTTGTGTCAGTTAAAAATTGAGATTCATTGGGAATAGAATAAAGAGAACTGACCTGTCATAAACTTTAGAACATAAGAATCCCTTTCCTTTTTCTTTCCATTGAATATGACAACCATGTAGATTCGTACATCTACTTTTATCAAGTAGTAAGTGCTGATCAATTTCTGAGGAAAAAACAAGAGTTGGAATCTTAACATTCGAGTGGTACAAAGCTTTGATATCGGGTTGAACAACGGATAATTTTACGAAATCCCATTTCTCGGTGTTCCGCGAAAAACAAACATTTTTATTGGCTAGAAAAGAGGTTTGTATCGAGCATCCAAACTTTGTAAAGTTTGAGAGTAAAAACACGAGCGCCACTCCTGTTCTCATCTCGGTAGAAATACTGCCATCAGTTGGAAGAAATTACTTTGAATCTCAAACACTTTTCAGAGAGCTGATCAAGGACAAATTTTCACACAGGGGGTTAAACATTATTCAGGTAAAGCAGGCAAGCTTTATTGGAGGAACGTTTTATCACAGGGCATGTAAAGTAGTTTCTCCTTTGCTCCCCGGTGAAGCACCATGTGCCGTCAGTTAAAGGGGCAGTTGAGACAGCACATTGTACAAAAATACATTGTTGCTAAGTAAATATCCTTTTTGCGCATACAATTCAGTTTCACTTTTCAGTTTCAGTTCTCCTTTCATTTTAAATTACTGATGAGTTGAATGGCAATCGTGAAGCCTTACCTCATCAAAACAATAAGCTGTTCTTCCAGGAGTAGCCAGTTCTGCGCTTTTATCATGCAGCAAGGATATGATAATCGGCCAATGCATTGTTGGCTTTGGCTATGAATGAAAAGAGATGATAAATTTAACGGTCAATTCTTGTGTATCGCACGGCGAGATCTTGCTTCATAGCATAGCCTAGGTTGAGCCAAACAGGAGTTTTACCAGTTTGATCGAAAAGTAAGTGCAAACATTTCACCATCGAAAAGGTTCTGGGCACAACCTTTGCGCCCTTGCAGCAAACAACCTTTACTCTTCAGAGTGACTGTTTCTCTGAATTTCATGACATTAGTGCATTTCATAGGCGTCTTATATAAAGATCAAGCTGTTAGAGCTGTAGCAGTTAAGGCCCTGGGATTGCTCTGCCACACACAATTTCAGTTAAAGCGCCCCCTGACAGGCAAGGGACAGACAGAGTTCCCAGTTTGGATATTTCTCCAAGAAAGCAAGGAACCTCTTTTCACAACTTCTGACATTGTTTACACATCCATATCCTCCCCTCTCTGTTGCCCTGAAGCTGCAAGCTTTTCAATAGCATTTACGGTTTGCAGGTTCATGACAGACTTGAAGGTTAGATGCCGTCTTATTACTGCTTAAAACCTAAACTGAGGATAAACTCACATCGAGAAGACTGACGATGGCAGGATATGTATCCATTCCAGTGGGTCTATCACGTTCAATATTAGGTAGAAAATATCCATGGCCACTGCAAACATCTGACATCGAGTTTGTATCCAGTACCAGAGACACATTGAATGCATCACTTTTCTTTATAAATGTTGTAATTCTAGAGGAAAGTGCAAAAGTGAATATTTGAAGGGATCTTTCACCAGAAAGAACTTTCACGAGTTTCATAAACTGGACGATCAATCTTCGTAAGTTAGGCTAAGTTAGTTAAATATCGTCGCCATTTTGTATTTTCTACTAGTGTGCGAAGGCACGATAAGGAGGCTAGCAATGTGGGTGGTATAATCAATGCGTTCCTTTGGCAGTCAAAAGAATCATGATTCTATTGTTTAAGAATTTCAACATTGTTCAATTTCAAAGCATTTAGATCCGGCTGGCTGATTTTGAATAAAATCATGATCTTCTTGATTGCGAAAGGGACGCAGGGAAAATCAACATATTTGGCAGCCACGTTCAGGTCAAAGTGCAGTGACGTCATACAAACTGACGTCATTTCGCACTTCTTGGCAGACTGAAATAGGTAGTTTCGCAAATGAAAAGAGAAACGATTGAAAAAAGGTACTAAACATCATTCACAACAGTGTGATCTCTTGAATAATCAACAATTATACTAACCCTGGATTTGTCCTTTAAAAATTTGAAAATGAAACTTAACTAAGCATGAAATGAAACCCTTTGTTGATCTTTTGATACCATTCAGGGAGGATGCTGTTCTAGATTCACTGGAAAAGTTATTCCATAGTTTTGCTTCACAGAAAAAAGCATGTTTGCCCATCTGCTGAATTTTTCTTTGGCAGCCTTAAAACTGTCTCACTTTTCCGAGGGCTGATGGAGGAGCGTTCTGAGCTTTTGGTGCAATGGTTACACATTTAGTGTGGAGCCAAATCACTGAGCGACTTGAAGAGCGTTGTTTTAGATTCATTGTCAATGAGTACTTCAATGGTCTTCCAGTCCATCTTTTCAATAAGTGGTCTGCTTGGGGATCAACATTGCTTTTCTGTAATGATTCTAGTAGCACAATTTCGAAAGTTTCATGTCTATTGATTTCAATTACTTCATTTCATTCAGGGAGGCTGACCTTTCAGCAGAGACTGTTTTTCGAAGGGTCCTCATTAAAGCACTTGATGAATTGAAAGAGCCATAATAATCTGGCAAACAGTAAATCTATAGATCAGAACTGATACAATGAAATTTTGAAGCTTACTTTGCAAAATAATCAACGGTGGTTTTTGCAGTCATCATCTTCATTTCTGTTGGATTCGTCTGTGAGCTCAATGTTGTATGAAAGTATAAGCTGAACTGTAAAATACAAGACTTTCAATTCAACGAAAGGTAAAGCATTTTGATTCAGTTCGTTGATAAACTACAAACAGTCACAGAATTTGGCTTTGGAAAATCTTTCATTCAAGTAGGCAGTCAAATGGTTATAGATTGAAGTTTTCCAAACGTTTTCATTGCAATACCTTAAAACCTTGAAACCTTTGTCATGTAAATGTACGAAATTTAAAATTCCCAACTTGGGATCATAAACTGCCCAATTCTAGAAGATAACATCGAGCTTCTTCATTTACTATGTCATCTGTATGATAGTAAGATGCATAAAGTTTTTGACATGGATGCTTCTCATCAACAGTTCATCATTGTCATAAAAGCCACTCCGTTATCCTCGGTTCACACTATACCTTCGGGTGAGTGGCCGAGCAGTTTATACAGTTGTCGCCAGGTAACTGAAGTTAGGCTCGAACGAGTGAGGTCAAAAATCCGGATAGGTGACCTCGAATGCCACCTCACCGTCTTTCGGAAACGACGTTAAAACTAGGGGTCCCATGCCTCATCACGGCATAAATAGTGGGCCTACATTAGCTTTAAGTAGCTAGAAATCATGACAAGCCCACTCAAAAGAAATCGCTGTTGCTGCTTCCACCACCACCGTAACAGCACCACAACCACCACCACCATCACCACCACCACCACAACTACCACAACCATCACCACCACAACCACAACTTCCACAACCACCACAACCACCACAACCACAACCACCACAACCACAACCACCACCACCACCACCACAACTACCACAACCATCACCACCACCACCACAACTACCACAACCACCACCACCACAACCACCACCACCACCACCACCACAACCACCACCACCATCACCACCACCACCACAATTACCACAACCATCACCACCACAACCACCACAACCACCACCACCACAACCACCACAACCACCACAACCACCACCACCACCACCACCACCACCACCACCACCACCACCACCACCACCACCACCACCACCACCACCACCACCGCCACCACTACTATATAAAGTAGCGTTAGAAATGCCTTCAACAGGAAACGAGACAACGTGTCAGAATCCTCCTAGTCCCAACTTGAGATTTTTTGAGTACCTTTGACGATATCCTAATACATTAGGATGAAATTAAAATATTTTGATTCCATCAAGAAGAAGTAACTCATTAAATATACGTTTAAATTTAGTTTAGGGAATCCGTCATCAAAATTCTATCACCTCTTTCCTCAAGTATGAATAAGACTTCAATGTAGCTGTGCAAAAAAGATCGCTGAAAAAGTAGTTAATCGTGTCAAGATTAGGCGATGAATATAAAACATTGTCAGCAAATGGGTTTTTTGTCGTACCTTAGAAACAGCAGCTAGATGCACTTGATAAAGCCATTGATACAAAAATGGAAGTTGCCAGTTCTTCTTTGTGGCTATTAGTAGGAAAGGACTCTTTGCTGAAGCTTGATTGGATAGCTGTCGAAAGTAAAAGGTTTCAGTAAGTAAATATATATTCCAAGAACTGATTTATGATACGTTTTTGTTGCTATTGACGGCAAGCTGATGGCAAAAATTTTACAGACTGATACCGTACAATATTTTTAAAGATTTATGGGCAAGCATGCGTTATCACATGTGTTAAAATGGCAACATGAAATCCAAAATTAAGGATACTAAATTTATCCGTATTACCCAGTACCCATAGCTTAGCCCCGGGGGGGGGGGTACTCATATATTTTTCCGTAAGGGAATGTGCCACTGAATAGGGTATCATTTTCAGGAATCTGACTCCGGGACAGGGTAACATTTTTGTAAAAGTCGGCTCCATGACAGGGTCCACATTTGTCATTTTTGACTCCGAAAGGTCTTTTTAGGCCATTTGCACTCTGCAAATGTGATTCAAATCACTTGGATGGCAATATTTCCACAATTTTCCGTAGATTGCGTACAAATTTCCTTGCAGAGCACAACTTTGTCCAAAGAAACTAAAGGACAGGGTATTGTTGAAGAAAATTTTACTCCGGGACAGGGTATCATTTTCGGGAATTTGACTCCGGGACAGGGTAGCCATTTAGATTTTCCAGCGGCACGTCCCCGTATGTTCGTAGGCCAAGTACCCCTCCCCCCGGGAGCTTAGCTAAGGTAATTAAAACATCTAAACCATGGAAAAATTATGGATAAATACCTCTCTAACTGAATGAGGCATTGGCAATTGGCTCCACGAGTTCAAATTTGCTTGGCATTCATACAAAAGAAGTAAGGCTGGGAAAAAATTCCATCGTTGCATTTCCAACTCAGCTTTGAAGAGATTTTTCACTATTTCTATTTCTAGACTGGAAGAGAACGAGCTCCGTTATGGCCAGTTTCAATTGTTATCTCATAAGATCAATTTTATGTACAAAGTAACACGGATACATTTATCTGTACGTTGCAAATCTGAGAACCAGTAGGGTAGGCTGGAGGTATTGTGGGTCTACGGGGTAAAGTGGGTCTGCTGAGCTTTTTGCTACAAATATTGTTCTTCGTTAAATCGAAGAAAGGATGGCTATTTTTATCGTAATGTCTACATAATAAATTGCCTTTCCATATTTATCTTAGATTGATCTCATCTCATTTTAAAGTCATTCTACAGAATGGCCTATTGTGGAAGAGATTCAAAGTTTAGCATAACTTAATCCTGCGAAGGCGTCGTTAACTGCAAAGTTAACTGCGAAGGCGTCGTTAAGACTTTAGGGTACGTCCAAAATAGACGCCATGCTAAAGATTAGGCCGTTCAGACCAACTTGCGTGTGGGCGAAAAATTTACCAGAACAAACAAGTGGACAGTCGTTACATTTAAGTTCAGCCTTGAGAAAGAGTCTGTGAACACTTCTATCATGATTTGCTCATTCCTAATGCATTCCCTTACATTTAAATTAATTTTGTTTCGAAACCTGACCATTTAGGGCGATGCCTCTCTACCTAGCATTTGTAAGAAATGGAGGCAAGGAAGAAAAGAAACACGACTCTGGAGTGTGACTAATATTAAAGAAGGCAACATAAGTTCGAAAGGCCTTATTGTGCTATTTTGAAAGTCTTGTTTCTTTGCTTCCATTTTCTTACAAACATTACAGTATTTTATCAGTATAAAGTTCAAGTATTTTAGTATTTCACATAGGGCGTGTCTGACTGGTAATACTTAATTGATTTACTAAAGAAATGCACAGCTCCTCGTGCGACAAGATCGGCGAAAGATGATCTCCTGCTTGAAATAAAGAGAACTAACTTTGTTAAAGCTGGGGACCGATCATTTGCTCATGTTGCCCCATGTCTCTGGAATGAACTGCCATATTCACTAAGGGCAGCAAACTCAGTGGAAATATTTAAAACACTCTTGAAGACATTTTTATTTCGAAGGCATTTTAGCATAAATAATGTATAATGTTTCATTAAATTTTCTCTTTTAGTTGTAAAGTATGTAATGAGCCTATGAGCCCTGAGGAGATACGGTGCAATAAAAGTTCCTTTATCATTTATCTTTATCATTAATTCCAAACCTACCACATTCTGAACACGGTACACTTCGCAGAGACTTACAAAACTCTTCAAAACGGCAGGTTTCAGATTCATCCTGGCGAAAACGAGGATTCAAGTTTAAAATATAAAGACAAGTCTGGTGCTTGGTAACAACGATTGGACCGACTCAATCACCATAGAAATACAAGCAACTTCGCCTCGCTTTTAGAGTTTTTATAGTTGGCATTAATTAGCTTTTACGGAGCTATTGAATCAAGCCAACTTTAAACAAATTATTTATTATTATTATTATTATATATATATATTATTATTATTATTATTATTATATTATTATATATTATTATATATTATTATTATTATATTTATTATATATTATATATATATTATATATATATTATATCATTATATATATTATATATATATTATTATTATTATTATTATATTATATTATATTATTATTATTATTATTATATTTGCAAATAAAAACGAGTCTGCCAAACCTTCCGCCTTTTCAAGCAGAAGGTTCAGCAGGCCCTCCACACCTGCCAAGCCTGGGAGCAAATCAAACACAAATTCTGAGTCTTCTAAGTCTACCATTTTCAGAATTAGTACCATTCAAATACACCCTTAGCATTATGATTCCCATCTTGGAAGCTATCTTCAGACTTTCAAATATCGTTCATGGGCACGAAAGGCCTCACGCTTAGCTTGCTTATTCTAAATTACCTCATACCACGTCTTTGAAAACAGTCGAGGTTACGTCCTTACATCCGTCTAAAATCCAGGACGGCAGTTAAGTTCATAGAAGGGAAACCTTACGTTAGGCCTGTTCTCATATAGCTGGCGTGGCGCAGATTCGAAAACTTGCTTTGGTCAGCCTTTGGGCATAAGTTCTCATCGAATCCTCGTCGAAAAAGTCCTCATATTTAGTTACATTGCTACTCACCTGAAACTGGTCTTTAGAGAATCTAGAATCGGATGATGGAATTCTTTGCTGTGCCTGAAAATAACGAAAAAGTAGTTAAATACAAGAAATCAATCAGTGTATAGCATTGTCAGGAATATTTAAAAGGACAGAAAAGGACTTTCTTTCCAGGTAGGTATGAACGACGAGAATGCCATAAAATAATAACTCTAAGAATAAGAAACATGAGACAAATAGCAGAAGCAAAGATGGTGTTGGAAAACTGTAACACCCAAATGCACTCATGGCGTTTCTTTTAAGGCAACCCCCCCCCCCAATGTTGAAATACCTTCTGCCATAAAACCCGTTTCCCACACTTGTTACTTATCCAATGAGAAAGGATAAAATCACCTTTCTGTGATGTTGTCAATAAGTTGAACGAGCTGGTCGTCACCCTCTTTGTTTTCCCATCTGTTTTTAGCCATTTTTGCGTAACTGAAACTTGCTGTTAAGAAAATTATTGGACGTTCTGAGCTGGATCATCGTTGTTGGAAGGTTGTTGGAAGAGACACTGTCATCTGTTCATCAGTGTGATACTAGGCATGCTCGCAAGGGTGATATTTTCATGACACGTAAAAACACTTTGCAATACGGCTTACGATCAGTTAGATATGCAGGCGCTAAATCCTGGGGCAACATTCCGTCCAGTATCAAACAGTCTACTTCAGTAATGATTTTCCATCATGACCCCTTGTCTCAACCAAGTACCAGTCTTGAATACCTCCATAAGATAACTTAACTTGTCTGCATACCAATCAATCAAAACACTCAAAATTTTCATAGTTTTGAATGATAAGTTTTCAGCTCATTAGGGGGTGCTCTCTCCTCGATTAGTTTACCTACTGAGAGAGCTCCTCCTTAAGAAACTGCCCTCCGTACAAAATTCTATGTGCACTTATTGCAAAATTTGTCATTTATTTTTGTCATCTGTTGTACTTTGTTTATTGTTGTCGTTTACTGCATTGTCCTCTAAAAGATTTTTGGTATGTAGTGGAGTTTTGAAATAAAAAACTTAACTGAAACTGAACTGAACTCTTGACTTCGAGGAGTGATTATCTCAAAAACAAAGTCACAATAATTATCAATTTATGTGGCACTAAGTACATAGTAAACTTCAGCTTTGGCTGAAAATCAACTCATTATCAGCTGTTCTTACAGAAAAATGAAACTGTGAAAAAATGGTTGCAAAACACTTTGTAACAGAATCACTAGTCATCAACGACAGCCTACAAATGCATATCTTGATTTATTGAACAAAGTGCAAATGGCGTTTTCTCAATTCCTATTGGCGACTACGGGATTTGTCAATCAATCTTTTCATTGTTACCGAATTTAGTTCAAGCAATAACTTATTGTGGTTTTCGTGGCCCTCTTCTTTCAAACCCCATTTCTCTATAACCGTTGCTCATACTGAGCCGCCTTTTAGTTAACCGGTATATTTCATGTTGTAACTAAAGAGAATCAACGGAGACAAAAGCCCCACGGGTAAGGAGACTGGGTATTCTATTACTACCTTGTTGAATCTGATGATTTCAAAATGTGCCTGCTTATTATTTACTAAGAGGAACAATACCATGCGAAGGAGTTTTCTTTGGCCTGTTTGTCGAGTACTCCATCTATCTCCTTTCAATCACTTTAATATCGTGTAAATGTAAACAGAATCTTGCATTCCAAAATAATTTCAGTATTCTTTTTATCTTGGGGGTTACTTTCTTGGCCCGTCAGTTACAATCATCATCTATAATACATTAAGTCAAAGGATACAAGTCGATCATTTCTTTCCTCGCTGCTATAAACTGTGAAAGTTGCCTTGCCAAATCATATGACAATGCATCGGATGCTAAAGCTGTTCCAGATCTGTTCCTAGCCATTGTTGCTTGATGGTTCACACCTGTGGGTTCTTCACGGCTTGTGTCATCTGCTGCGTCCAACTTTTTCAAATCAGTTTGCAATCTTTCATAAAGAGGTCGTACAACCTAATGTATGATATATCAAAGGTTATCAATAAACAATTTTTAATACCGGGTGAATCAATTAAAAACGCCCGGCATTTGAAAAGATCCCGATTCCTGAATATCAAAGCAATGATGTTGAAAACTGCCTTGTTTTAACCTCGATAAGTCAAATTAGGTTCAGTAATTTACCCGGCTTTAATAGGCCATTCCTTCCCGTCGAAATAGGAGATTTTCTGCAGAAAGCCCCTTGCGAAAACCTTCAAAAGGAGTGAAAACATCAAGCAAGATTCCCTTTTTTCTCCTTCCTAGCAATAATGACACTTGGATGTGTTCATGTATTTTGTCCTCATGGGAGAATGGAATCCCCTTGAATAAGTTATTCACACCAGGGGGAAGATTTTCAACCTGTCAAAAGGAAAGCACGTGCTAAAGCGTGCTGAAAGTCATCGCTGTGAGGTTAACACATAAGGGATTCTTGCTTGTAATTTTAGCATGTTTTTTAAGGTTTCTCAACGGGATTCATTTTAGAAAATTGCCTACAGAATCTGAACAGAGTGACCCATTTTAGTCAGGAAAATTTCTAAAAATAATTGAACATTTTGGCTATTCAATCAGGTATTGCAAAAATATCATTGCTAATATACTCAGGGAGCTGTAGGATCTCAAACACCAGGTGTTTTTTTACTCATCCGGTAGAATAGTCCTTAAAAGCAGCAAAAAGTACTGGGATTCCTAAAAAACATACAGAATTGGTTGAATCCAATGATTTAGCTTCAATTGATGGCTAATCACTCCAAAAATTTTCCTTGAGAACTGACTTCAACCCAGATACCCTGTTGATGCTTTGAGAGTAAAAATATTAATCTTGAGCGCTCAAATTTGTACCCACCTTCAAAGTAAGATTTTTATGGTTTTTCCATCTTCCCTCAAGAAATTGCTTTGGACAAAAGGCCAAAGCTCTGGTTTGCAATGCAAAGTTGAGCCTTTATGAATCATACGTGTGTTATCAAAGCACGATTACAACTAAATAAGGCAAGTTCACGTATACTTTTTCAGTACACATGACATATTAATAATATTTTTCTGGCATTTCCATTGCAACAAGACAATTTGATATAAAGGAGAGAACAATTGAAGAGTGAGGTAACTGCCCGCATATCAAACAAAACATTGCATTTTGTTTTTTGTTTTTGTGTGTTTTCAATTTGTTTTGAGTAGGTTTGTCAGGATTTCTAGCTACTGAAAGCAAATTTAGGCCCACTGTGCATGCTGCATCCAGGCATGGGACCCCTAGTTTAATGTCCCTTCCAAAGGACAACGAGGTGAGTTGTGAGGTCAGGCCTCCAAGGTTGACCTCACCATCAGGCCTCCACCCATCAAGAGTTTGACCTCACCTGACTGAGCTTAACTCCAGTCACCTGACGAATACTGTACAAGTCTTCAATTTAGATTAGTTGTATATATGTAAATATGTATAGCTAGGTAAGAATCGAATAAAAATAAGTTGACAAACAAAAAAATACAAGTCATTTGGCCATTCATCTGGCAATTGTCTGGAACATTAGGCCTCTTAAACAACCAATTGTCATTTGTGTCAAAGTGAGCAAATTGTGAAGTTTGTGAAATGTAGGATGGGGCACTTAATGTGGTTGGTAGGATCATAGGCAGTTTCAATGGTGTGCTGCAAAACTGACCCATTAATGAGTCAATTGATTAATATGTAGTTACATCATACCTTTCTGCAATTAAAACTATGGAATATTGAAGGTATTCAAACTTCTTGGAAATTTTTGTTTTGAAATATGGTTGATTTTGAACATAGGCTTCTAATGATTTCTGAAAAAAATAGCTAAAAATCAAACGAATGTACAAAATAAACCTTACATCTCTTCTCAAAAGTCTTCTTTCAATGTATGTTAATGTATAATACAATTTCTCTGCATTTGTAAATTCATAAAGGAGGCTGAACAGATTTGACCATACTGATCCATTTGTTTTTGAAATCTCTTTTTCTCTCTCCTACAATGAAATAAAATGTTTACAAATTAGAGCAAACAAAACCTTAGCACTTAGCAGAAGCACATTTGATTGCCAAATGAAAACAAAATTGCAAACGCCAACTTTGATTTGGTAACCATCTCTAGCAAGCAGGAAGAAATGGTTTAGCACTGCGTGTGAAGTTCATAAACTTATTAGATTTTGATTACTGAAACAGTTTCTTAACAATTTATTAAAAGGCTCCTAACATTCATCTTTCATCTAAAGTACATTACTGTATATCTTAATCAACATGGCATGGATTGAAAATCCCGAAACAAAATATTGAGTATGTTTGCTTGCAGCAAGATTTAAGCCTGATACTTACTTTTTTAAGTATCTCTGAGTATATTTGAGAGACGATTCAAGTAAGAATATTACACAGCTTGTGCTAACTTCCAGCATGCATCTTCTGAAGTGAATGCAAAATCAATCAAGCTTGATTGTATATAGTATGTTTAGTAATAATTCTAGCATGGGATTTTTGTCATGCTCGATCAAAAAATAATCATGTGTGCACATTGGCAAACATTGTGTCAACATGCTCATTTCAAGCTCCTTCAAGCCAAAACCATACTTCCAACAAGCATGCCCAGGCTTGCTGCAAGCTGAACCATTTCTCAAGGGACTACAAATGAAATAAAACTTTCTTGAGTGATGTTTTCCAGTACTTCTTGAGTTCCTTAAATTTTACTGAGCTTTGAGTTGAGTCATCTTAATGATTAGATCAAGATAAAAGTACTGCACAGTATACTGCACAGCACATACAGTAATATGATCAATTACAAACTTACAATGATTTCTTTGGCTGGATCAAACATGAACTGACCAATGCCATAGAAAAACACTTCAAGTAAAGCTTCTTTGCTGTATGACAAGTGTTGAGTTGATCCTAAATTGAATAAAATAAAACATTCCTTTATTCATTCAACAGGAAAAGCAACAACTATTGCAAGGGATCTCTCAAATAATGAACCCTTTGCACTTTTTTTGCAAACAGGATCTTTAAGAAACAGTTTAAAGAATGAAACTAAATGTTTTTGCATGCTGTACCTAGTATAATGACAGGCCTGTACAGTATGAATTGCAAAATGTTGCTTTAACAATTGTTTGGGAATTACCTTAAATTACCTTAAATTACCTTAAATTTGGGAATCTTTAAAGCGAGTTTTGCAAAAAAAACACAAATTTGCATGTTTTTTTAAAGCAATTATCAAATATTTGAGCCAGTACTGATAAGTTTTTCAAAATGACCAGATTTTTTTAGTGTTCATTCAGAGTTTCACAGGAGTTTATTATAGGTTCTTAGTGATCTTCTCATTTCACCAAGAAGCAATCTTCTCATTTCACTTCATCCAACTTTTTACATAGACTTCTTGTTGGAAGAAACCTTGATGGAAAAATCTAGAAAACATTGTCCTTTTCACCCCATTGGGCATTTTGCATGAAAGGATTGATTGAAGGATTGAAGGTGTTGTGGGGCTGTGGTGTAATCCTCTGACATTGCAGCCAGAATAGTCAGGGGGAGTGTATTCGAGCCCCAGTAGAGCCCCACCACTTGAGCGTCATGACAAGGGGTTGCGGACTCGATTAGGTCTGCTCTATTTCTGCGATCCCAGCGCTTGGCGCTGAAAAACGCAACTTCACCTTCATTTGCCTCTTTAGGGGCCATTGAATTTTGATTTTGGTATCTTTTAATGGCAATTGGCCATTATGGGGGAGGGGGTCTTACCCTTAGGCCGTTAAGAAAATTGTAAAATTGTACGGAAATCTTGGTAAGGGAATCTTTTAAAAAGCATGGATAAAACCCTTACAAATGATGTATAGAGTATAGAATAAAACAGTTTTACTATGCTTCCCAATATGCCGTATCTTCGGTTGAAGTCTGGCATGCAGCATGTTCCACAAGACATCTATTTGCTGCTCCCCAAGCGTTACCATGACAAAAAAACTTAGACCGATCGGAGGCAGTTTTGGTAGAAGGCCGTTAACGGGGAGGGGGAGGGGGTTCTGATCTTAACGGTCAAATGCCATTACAAAATACGAAAATCGAAAGTCGATCGCCCCTTAATTCACTCATTCTAGTCAACTTTTTTACATAAGTTTCTGTATTATATCCTTTTGGCACATCCATACATCTTTTGTCTTTTGATTTTGACATAAACTTGAGAGGAAAAACAATAAGCCAACCAAATATCAGCTGTTTAGGCCTTCAAAAAACTTTCAGACTTTCAGGCTTTCTTCTTAAACCAGTAATGTTTTTGTCACCTTTTGCAGCCATCTCTCGACACGAACAACTAAATTCTGAGCATGGAAACATGGGCAAGTGCGTTCTTTGTTTTAAAGATAATATCCATCATTCAGTTTACTAATATTTGCTTCATATTTCCACTTTCTTTCTCTTTACTCCACTCCATCAGCGATTTTTTAGGCCATCTTGAAGTTTACAAATCTTTCGACTTGAATTGGATGAAAATCTCATTATGAATACGAGATCATCATCTCATGACATTCGCTGTTGGTGTTTGGAGGGATGGCAGGTCATGCAAAAATTCAATTTTGATGTCGAAAATATAGCAAAAGTAACAAATTACCAATCAAAGACGAATTGTAAAGATAGAGGTAAGTTATATTTATTTTGGAGAAACAAGGAGAATGTTTTTAAGCTTAAATGCTTGCCAGTGAAGTCAGTACAATTGCATTTCAAAGAGAATATGCCTAGGTAGATATAGATGGGAGGCGCAACAGTTAAGTTCAGTTTTTCAATTCTAAATTCCATAACATACAAAAATCTAATGACAATAAAAACATCTAAACTGCACTTTGACATAAATTAGAATAATACATACAATTAACAAGAATATAGTAGAATATGATAGACAGAATACCTCTCCTGCACCGCAACCACCCACCAACCCACCGACCAACCCCCAGCCCACCGACCAACCTGTACCAAGCCAACCATGGCAACCAAGATCAGATGTGCTTACACTCAGAATCCTGACCAGAAGAGCCACCCCCAATGACGTAAACAACAGCCCCCCCCCCACAACAATACTGCCCAGTCTTTAAAAATATCAAAAATCCCCCAACATTCCACCAAAACAACCCTCTGTTCAATTGCAACATTTAGTGTTGTAATTGAACAGTATATTGGTAGGGTAAACCGCCAGACTGCAGAGTATGGCAAGTGCACACCCGAGATTTTTCTCCTGAAATATCACTGCACACCTGAGAAAGGGTGTGGCACATTAAAATTTGGGTGTGGCTCAATTTTTTGGAACTTTAATTTTGCCACAGTGATGACTGAATGAAGAACTTCAGAAGAAATGACCGAAAGTTTGGAATTTCCGATGAATTTGTAGACTTACTACAGTTGTTGTGTCTGTCCCTGTAACCAGTATTGCTTTGATAATTGAAATCTGGGACTCCTTGTAGTAAGTCTATGAGTGTGCAATCAAATTTTAGGCCCAAACTGTTTCTGCCGGAATACGGGCCAGAAAAGCCTTTGAATTGGCATATTTTTCACAACAATTACCACCTTTTTGTTGGAATTTAATACAAATAAAATTGCAAAATCTTGTACAGTATGTGCACACTTGAAGTGCACACTTGACCAAAGTGCACACTTACACACTCGATATTTTGTTCTTGCACACCCGAGATCTCATTGCAAACTGCCATACTCTGCAGTCGGGGTAAACCGGGGTAATTTGGGACAATTTTGTCATTTTTGATGTATAACTACTTGGTTGCATATTTAAATAAGACTAATTCACCTTTTTATATACATTTGAGTACTAGATAATTGATATTGAGAAAACCATTTTCTTCACTCATGTGGTTGCTGATATATTAGTGCATAAATGATGCTGTCCCAAATTACCCCATCTGGGGTAATTTGGGACAGCAATGATTTCCACCTCCAAATGATACATAATTATACCTAAAGGCAGATTTGAATAGAAAATAGTTTTAACTGCCATGGTTACTTGAATTTCATCAAAAATGGCCTCTTTAATAAACTAGGCAATCTTTGAAACATACTAGGCCACTCACTTGTCGTTCTGGGGGCCATCTCAAATATGTCTATTTTTTCACAAGTGCACTTCAAAATTGATCAAACTGACTATTAACAAACAAATGTAATATACTGTAATTCTCTCAGCTTATACAAAATTGTGCAAGTTTTGAGCAATGTCCCAAATTACCCCATGGGTGTCCCAAATTTCCCCTGTCCCAAATTACCCCAGTTTACCCTAGTCATAATCTAAGTTAAATCAGTATTTATTGATCATATTTTGTTTAATGCGTTTTGTAAATGCCTTTACATGGTTTATGTTTTTGAGATTGATGGGAAGGTCTTTCCATAAACGGGCTCCCTTAATTAACAACATTTTTTCACCCTATTTTCTTCGTTTTTTTGGAATTTTGTATTGTTTACTTTGGGGTGTTGCATAGTTGTGCATTTTTTCATTGATACGGAAGTAGTTTTGAAACACATCTGTCACACTTTTATCATTATGGTAAATGCTGGGATGATTATGATTGTAAAGCTTAATTTCTTTCAGAAACCTGCTGAAATTGAATTAAAATGTCTGTTCAATATCCTGCTGGAAAAGTTGAAATCTCATATGCCGTTTATAGTGACTCAGCAAATTTTGGACAGAATGGAGCTGGTATGTATGAATACCTGTTGCTTACCTCCATGCCTCGTTTTCCCCACTCACAACACAATCCACATGTACTGTAAATATATATTAGCAAGGGGCAAATTCACAAGAATTTGTAAGAATCTTTCATATTCTGTTCAGAATTTTTCAATGCTATGACAAACAGTAAAATATTTATAAGTAATAATTCTCAAAGATGTTCTGAAACAAAAATGTCCATTAATGCAGTTAAAACTGTTGAATGATGAAAACTTCTGTTTAAAACTTTTCATAACTTGTGTCATTTTGAGTTATCCGCTATTTTGTGGGATTGGCTGATGGTATTATTTTGTTTGCAAAGAGGAAAGAAAATATACTGTACTGTACAAGATAATTTATGATCCCAAATTGAAATGTAATCAAGAACTTTTTTCAAGTATCTGCCTTCTAAACATTATATCAATTCACAAGACAATTTGTATTACATTTGGTCAACTCAGCTGAGTGTTTCTTGCAACTGTAACCTTGCGAAAGGAAGATACCATGCAATATTTTTCTGTGTTACTACGTTGCAAACAAATTGACATCATCTGCTGACTCTTAAAATCATTGCATAGCTTGAAAATAAAATGAGATATCAAAGAAATTTAAACAAGATTTCTTATCATTCAGTTGTGCTGTGCATTTGCATCAATAAAGATTTTTGCTTTAGGTCACCTTTTAAAGGGTTAAAAAATTTGAAAAGGATAGCAAATGACACAGCTACAGTATGTACATGTGAGAAGTGGCCTCTATACAATAGGCTAAAGAATTGCTATGCAATCACTATTTCTTTAGCCACACCAGTGGATAATGCCAAGGAAAATTTTTTCAAGAATATAAAAAGAGAGGAGGATGACATAAATGCATACTATTGACACCACACACCTTCTTTTACACTTGATTAAGTAGTTTTCAAATCCATAAAGGTACAAAATAGCTGTATTATAACATCTTCAAGGCTTTTTGTTTCTTCTATGAAAACTTTTCTTTTATTTACACCTTTGGAGGGGCATTATGGAAACAAGGTCACACCAACCTTTCAATGCTATCCCTGCCATTTTAACTAGGGGCGTTTCTAGATAAAATATTTTTAGCTTGATGTAATATTTTTTAACTTAATTCAATGTATTTATTTGATATCACATAGCTGTAAGTTTTCTTAGCCTTTTCAATAAATTCATTTTTATTTTAACATTATTTTGGTAAAATTAGACATATATACATAGTTATCAACTGCCATTGTATCTTTTTAACTTGGTCCAGCCAGCTTTTATCCTAGTTGATTTCCCTTACAATTCTTTGGCCAAAAAGGTTTTCAGTTTCCCCAAGCAAAATATTGAGTATGTCTGTAGTATGCTTTGCACCTCATACTAACTTCTTTTGAGTATGACTTGAGTTATATGATTTGAAAGTTTGATTCAAGTAAGAACTTTGCACCACTTGCGCAAGCTTGTAGCATGCATCATTTGAACTGCAGACAGAATCAATCAAGCTTGATTGTAGATTGTTTGAGAATGATTTTAGCATGAGATGACTGTCAAACTTGATCAAGCTCTAATCATACATGCAAACAGGCCAAAATTACGTCAACATACTCATTTCAAGCACCTTCAAGCCAAAATCATGCTTCCATCAAGCTTCCGCAAGCTTGTTGCAAACTGAACTTGTTTGTACTGCACTGCTGTATTCATATCCTGAAAACTGTGTCTACTATGAATTGTTTCATTCTATGAAAGAATTGCATCTTCAGTTTAGCCACGAAAAGTCAGCTAGAATATTAGATTGTGATGCTTTGCCCACTCTTTCCTTTATTATCTAGAACAGAAATCTCATCAAAGGTATTCTAGGACAAATGGATGCTAAATTAGTTGAAATAAAAGCATGTCACATTTACTGGCAATCATTGTATGAAAGAAATGCATATCATAAAAAGCTAGCTAGAATATCGGATCTTGACTTTTTGCCCATTCCTTCTTTCAATGTCAAGAATTGAAATCTCATCGCAGGTATTCCACTGGGAAGGTTGGAAGCCAAACTAGTTGAAATAAGAGGATATCACATTAACTGGCTATCATATTTTCAAAATGAAGTAATTTCCAAAGATGATTATGAACTGATTTGCAAGCTTGATCAATTAAATCCAATGCAAAGGAATGTTGCTCTCACCAAAGACTCAGGGAAGGTATGCATTGAAGATATTATGCTGTATTCTGTCTTCCATTGCATTGTACGCTTTCTTCTTGGATTCAAGGATTTCTTGATACTTGCAAAATCATTTCTTTGAAGTAGGTTTAAGAATGGCAGCATATCAAGTTTGTTAATGGTTGACATTTTTAGTCATGGTTTCCTGTGTATGGACAAGTATGATGACGCCATTATACGTTCTGGTTTGAAGAAGGGTTTGATTACTAGGGAGCTAAGGATTCTCAAAATTACAGTGCAACCATTGGGCATGCGTTGTCAGCTTTGCTCTGTCTGTTGGCCAATGACGAAAAAGATATAGAAGATCATTTGATTCTGTTCTTTGAATTCAAGTTGCTACATAGGGCCGATACCAACCATGATTACATATATAGGAGCCAAAAAACTAAAATCTTCTGACAACGTAATCATCATAGCAAAAGCACTAGTGACAGTTTTAGGAACATATTGTATTTACTTCATTCATGAGTGACATGACTGAGCTAATTTTCAGTAACTAAAATTTTGTTTTATTTTAGAATGCAACTTTGTAACCAACACAATTTTGGTAAATTTTGTAAAAAATATGCTGTTGTGTAAATTAAATCAGAATCTTTTTGCAATCCCCAACAAAATCTTCCAATGATAGACCTGTAATCACAAAAACTCTGCTTCGTAGAGTATCATTCTGACAATTTAGCTCCTGAGGGAGCCTTTCACCCCCAGTTTCCCCAAAAGCTCCGGCCCTGTTGCCACATACTGTTATAAGCGAGCATTACAAATCATGCTATCTTCAGTCATGTTGCTACCTTGACATTAATTTGTTCACTTTGTTTTAGTCCTTGTCAACTCTCATCTCATTATGGGGTTGTTTTAAGAAAGACCAAGCTCTGAAGTACACTTTGGTCATGACTGATGACATCATCACAGTAAGTCGTTTCAGCATTACTATTGTAGGCTCCTTCGACCAGTTTTGATCATGGAGTCCATATCTTTGTCTTGTTTTCTCCCTTGTCGTCCTTTGTCTTGTCACCCAGTTACCTTCCGATTTTTTAAGTCGTTGGGAATCTTGGATTAGATAGGTCTTTGCTAACAGCTGACCTTACTACCATCAAGCTCAGGAATCTTAAGACAATGTAAGGGTATTCATTCAAGAATGGTTTGATGAAACTACAAAGTCAGAAGTTTAGAATTAACTTGACAGTGACAACACTCCTGAAAGAATATGGCTATTTACTGGGCAGTATTATTCTGAAAGGGTGTAGTTTCAAACAAAGGAGTCTAGTCATGTTGGTTGAGTGGCCAAGTGGCTTAAACAGTTTTCTTCAGGTAACTGAAGTTATGCTCTATCGAGTGAGGTCAAACTCCAGATGGGTAACCTCGGAGGCCTGACGTCACAACTCACCTCGTCGTCCTTAGGAAGTGACGTTATACTAGGGGTACCATGCCTGGATGCATCATGCACAGTCAGCCTACATTAGCTTTCAGTGGGTAGAAATCCTGACAAGCCCACTCAAGACAAATTGAAAAACAAAGGAAACAAACACGTTTCCTACTTCTGTTTTCGTTTTATTCCTCATGCACAAATTTGTTTGATGAATGTTTCTCAAAATAAGGAGATTTTGAGTATTCTTAGTTCCTTACAAGTTTCTTACGAGTTCCATAGCAGCCTTCAGGTTGACTTCCTGTGCCCATGTCAACATTCCAAAACGAACCAATGAATAAAGAGGAAAGGCATTTTAAGGATTTCCTTGACTAGAATAAGCAATCGCTTATTAATTTTCATCAAATATCGTAGTTTCTTTATTTTTGGGCGACCTGAACGTTGAGTTTCTTACAAAAGATTTCTTATGATAGATTAAGTGTATGGTACCCGTACTAAATCCTTGATTGAATTTAATGTAAAATAACAATAATGCATTCTATTATTTTTATTTGCAGGAAGATAAGAGCAGGGTAAAAGCGTTTCACGATGTTGCAAACCAGTAAGTCCCTTTTCTCGTTATCATTTTTCACATCATATCATACAGCTGAGGTATGCAATTAAGCGTAGCTCAGCAAATAAATGAAGGAATGAATGGATGAACGAATGAAGGAATGAATGAATGAATGAAGGAACGAATAAAAGATTGAATAAAGGAATGAATGAATGAATAAAGGAATGAATGAAGGAATGAATGAAAGAATAAAGGAATGAATGAATGACAAAAGGAATGAATTAATGAATGAATGAAGAAAGGAATAAATAAAGGAATGAATGAATGAATGAATGAATAAAGGAATAAATAAAGGAATGAATGAATTGGTTGATTGGTTGGTTGCTTGGTTGGAGGGACAGACGATGACAAGACCAAGAAAGAACAAGCTGACTGATTTATTATCTGATCAGTTAAAATAGTGTATTGATGTATCATGACTAGTATATCCACAAAGTGGCTCTTCAGCCTGTCGCTAAAAGTTTTTAAAATGTTAAAATTCTCAACGTAATATTTCTAAGAGAGAGTGCAAAGAACAATGTTACTAGCCTGCGTCGCAGACCAAATTCCTAAGGAAAAAAGTTGCATTTCCTTTGGAACTTGGTCTGCGACGTAGGCTACAATGTTACATCAAATCTTAGAATATGACGCTAAAATATTTTATAGCTTTCCTCAAACTATTCGATATGAACGATAAGTTGCAATATCTTTCTGTCTATCCGTCTCTCTGTGAAACTGTAGAAGTCTGGCAATCCGCGTTAAACAGCCTATTGTGAATCATGAAATAAAAGAGGCGGTGCTAACAAAGCCTTCTCAGTCTGTCTCTTACTTTATGCAATGTATGCGTATAGAGTGATGTGAAGTGACAGTATGGATGCGCCAACTATGGATAAAAACAGAATGGCGTGGTAGTGAACGTGCCACTAGTTTACGTAGTAATGGAAATAATATAGTGGTAAAGGAAATGCTGTGCAACCTCATCAGTGTGTTAATATTCCGATCTTTCATACCCCTTATATATCTGTTTATAAACTGACATAACATTGACGAAAACGAAGATTAAAGGTTCATACAAAGATAGCTTTGAAAACGCCTTGAACAGCAGCGGAAGGAGAGTCTGCTTTTCAAGGTTATTCTCAATTTTGCCCTTTAAATCATATATATATACCCATTAATGACGAGGAATTTTCTACGTAAACCTCAGAATTGTTCTTTTTGTCATTTAGGGATGACGTTAGCATTTGGAAGCCATTATTCAACCTGTTGAATCGAGATGATCCTATAATCCTTCAAATGGTAATTAATTGTGATTCTTTATTTTTCACTTGAATTTTGTTTCGGAGAGATCGTTACTTTTTTATTATATATCAAGAGACACAGCCGAGATCAAATTCACAGGTGCTCTGAACTATTTGCAACATCCAACGTTCATGATATCAAATCAAGTCAAAGATATTCTTGGTCCATTATTTCGTTGCTTGAGAACTGAACAAATTCGAGTCACATTCTACCGGGTGTCCCAAAAAAAAGGTAACAGATTTGATCAAGGCTAGTGTCAAGAATTGAGCTCGAATCAATCGGAAATCATCTTTGAACTATTCCTTGATAGTTTACTTGAAGATAGATACGTTGTTTGTTGATATTAGAAGATTGAGAGAAGATATTTTTATCTTGAAAGCACAGATTTGCCTCCATCTCGAAACCAGAGCTTTTAGGTTTTGGCCTAAACTACAAACGCGCTGTTTAGGGGAATCTCCTCAAGGACATACATAGCGTAGAAATTCTGAACAAGGACCAGTGTGCTTAGGTACACATTTGAATGGAAATGTAAAAATTAAAGACTGACAAACTTATGAATGAATATGATCACCAAGGAATATCTTTCTCCACTCAAGATTAATTTACAGAATAGAAACAATTTAAGCACGAGTGAGCACTTTCAAGGATCGTATCCTTGTTAATTTTTATCCTTTGGGTATACGCGATTGCTTGTTTCGTAATAATTCCAATGATAACAAAAATGCAGTTTATTCCAACAAGGAAGATTTTTTCACACCCAAGGGAATTATTTCGCTGATGAATAACTTTTATTCGGCAGGTGTAATTCAAAGGTTTCTTTAATGAAAGGAGATGTCTCTTTGGGAAAAAAATTCGTGAATTTGATTTCAAGTTCGATTTGGATTTCCATCAAGAATTTTTCCAGAGCACGAGGCTTCTTGCTTGAACTTCGCTCTGATTCAGGAGATTCCACAACAAGTGCGTCAACAACTTAGGCCAAAACCCAAAAGCTCTGGTTTAGGGGTGGAGGCAAATCTTGACTTTCATGATAAAAATTTCTTCTTTCAATGCTCCAATATCAGCAAACAAGGTGTCTATCTTCAAGTTGTCTATCGAGGAATAGTTTAAAGATTATTTCCGATCGATTCAAGCTAAATCCTTAGCGCTAGCCATGATCAAATCTGTTACCCTTTTTCTGGGACACCCGGTAGATAAATGTTTTTTGCAGCTGCATCCTTGATCAATTGAATACAAATCTGTGTGCTCATCAAAGCAACTTGATAACACTGGTATCACGGCTATTTCGAGAATTTAACGAAAAGTAGATATATGGTGATGATAAAATCCAATGTTTGGCGAATTCTAGCCTTTATTGTTGTTTCGTTTGTTATGTGTGAGGGCACATCGTCATGCCAAGAGGTGGCTTTCAAGAAAGAAAAGTTTTGCAGACATGAAAAACGATGCGCAGCTACCCAGAATAACGTTTCCCTGTCCTTATTTGTAAAATCTATATTTGATAGAGGTGAGATATTCATCAGCTCTGGGACTGCTATGGAATTTGATAAAAACTTTGGTAAAAAGTATTGCTATATTTTCACGATTTTTCTCGCTCTATAAGTAGAGTACTTTTGGCAGAGCAGTTTCTTATTCAAGAAATAGAAATACTTAGATATTCATTAACCCATCACGTAGCAATCTTCTGTTTGCCACTGAGAATACTAATCTGATTTCCTCCTCTTTCAGGCTAGTAGAATCATTGCAAAGTTAGCGTGCTGGAGCAGAGTGAAGTGTCCAGTTGCAGATCTTTCACTATATTTAGGATGGTTAAAAGGACAACTAGTCATTCATGTAAGTACAAAGTAACGAGGATCTATTTTGATATCTGTAACTTGCAAAATTTTGCAAGATTTTGGAGAGATATTAACGTTGTTCATTTCTCCGAATTTCAGATTTAATCAGCTTGAATTGTGAACGGTTGGTATGTGCTTTCAATTTTTAAATCTATCTCCAAAGTTTAGAGTTCCGAGATTTTTTGGTGATTGGTTCGCAAAAAAGGATTCGGCAAGATTCCAGATTTGCCATTCCTCGTGGTATCGTCTTTGTTGTCTTGTAGAGTATTTGTAGGTTTGTTGTCTTGTATCATATATTGTAAATGCTGAACGGAATACAAAAAATATCGCCAAAAATAATTAATGTAGTAGTTTAAATGGCAACTGAAAACAAAGGAAGAAAATAACGTTAGAAGATAATGCCCGATTCACACTGCAAGTTAAACAAATTTAAACTAAACCAGGTTTTCGAGCAATGCCTTCTGATTGGTCAATCCAAAAATCGAGTCATTTGATTGGTTGAAATTTAAACTGGTTGAAATAAAGCTGGTCTAACTGTGTCAGTGGGAATGCAGTTCAACATGAGTGATGGTAATTCCAGCCCCATTTTACCACAATTACAATCACAATGTTTGGTTGCATTCATTATGCTGGTTAGGGTTTCATGGTAGATTTTTGTTAAGTCTTTGGGTTAAAGCATTCTGTCACAAATTTGATTGGGTGATAATAACAATACAAAGAATAGGAAATTTGAATGGCTGATGATCCTCTGACTTTCTACGGCCGTAGAAAGTCAAGAACATTAGCCCTCTTTTGTTTCAAATACACTGATTCACAAAGAAATCAGCTCTGATTGTAGCGGCCAATCAAATACGTGACAGACTGCCTTTAAGATGTAAATCCTCAGCTGTATTCAGTTATTGACATTTCGGGCCACTCGATTTTGTTTGACAATAGGTGATTCTAGAAACCCAGCTTCAGAGGCCTGTAAATTTGAAAACCGGGGAGCACCGTTCCCAGAAAATTTTAGCAAGGTTTTTAGGCTCCAGGAAGTTGTTTTAAAGTGGCTGACTTTATGTTGCTGTCAAACACTGCAGAACCTGGACCTTCCATAATTGTTACTTAAAAACAAAATTGAATTACTGCAGTAACTTTTATTAAGCTGAATCTTTCCCAAGAGGCTCGTATCAAGAATTGGACAGAATAGTGGTTTTTGTAAGTAGTAGATTTCGTCCAGGTCAATCAATCCTTGGCTCCTCAGTTTGCTTTTGTGCCTATGTAGTGGCTTTCTTTTCAAGGAAGGGAGAAAGTGGCAACTAGATTTGTTGGTGCATTTTGGTTACTTGTCTTCATCATGAATATCATGTCTCATTTTAATTGATCACCCACACTTAGCATCCCCATTTTAGAGCTAGCTACCTAGCAATCATTCTGAGACTTGTATGCAGTATAATTATTTGTTTTATGTTATGTTGAGTTTAGACCTTGAGTTGTTGGTTCATGAACGTGCTCATTTTCACTGAGTAGTCTGTGAGCTGTATTCTACTTACATCTTGCGCGAACTACGCTGTAAAATCCACTAAATCAATGTAAAGTCAAGAAACTTTTGCATCAACTTTGAACGATATGCCCACCGTTTGCTGGAAGAATAACTTTTGATGGCCTGTCCCAGTTTGGAAGGTCCCCGCTGCCAATATCCAGGACCGATATAGTTTGAAGAACGTAAATAAACATGCCAGAAAAAAATCCGAGAAGATGCGATTTTGATATAATTGCGGAAGAAAATGCAAAAATCCAGCAGAAATTATTCGTTACGGAAGTTTAGTGTAATGTTTTGGAAACTAGGTGAATCTAGCCATGTATCTTGTTACCCTTGGTACTAAGTAATCGTATTATTTGGCTCTGATACCCAGTGTATTATCTTGTATACGAGCTTAAGTTTTCCATTGTGTTTTCATTTATCTATGTCAGGGAAACGAATATCTGCAAAATATTGCTGAATGTTTACAATGGATGATGAGAGTGGAAGATTATCGTAAGCCATTTTTGAGAGTTGATGGAATAAACAGGTAAATTTCTTATTTTGGTGCCTGCCCTGCGCAATAGTAAACATCAAATACCACTGGGCAGGCGAGAAAATTTTCCCGCTTTTTAGAATTAATGGCGCCAAGAGTACTCAATAGATCGCAATGAATCAAATTCTATCTATTCTATTCTTGACTGAATCTTAAAGAATCTATTCGTACAGAACAGTAAGGAATTCACACTTTTTCGTTGATGACACGAAATAGCTAATGTCACTGATATCAAATTCATTGAAAGCCACGTTACCAATCGCCGTTCCATGGAAGAAGAACTTGCTTCTCATATTCAGGTCGAATTTACCAATATTTTCAGAACCTATGATTGCAAGAAACACATCATAAAAATATTTCATTCTTGTAGAATTAGATTTACTCGAACCTATCCTGTGCTCTTGGTTCTATGAACTTGCAAAAGTAGGAACGTTTTTCTTGTTCACCCGACATAGTTTTTCCAAAAGATTTGGTCATACTTCTGTTTTTTTTTTGCTTTGAAGTCAATGCCTTTTGTACAATCATCTTCGGCAAGAGGGCTCACTTGAAAGCTATGATCATTGAAATCGTAGAAAAAACTAAGTTGTAAGAAGGAATAAATTTGTTGCAGATTGCTCGAATCTAAGATTATACTATTGTTAGCAGCACGAGCTTGCTTTGTTGTACAATGCTGAAGTTCCTCGAATACAAAAAGTTAAGGACAATTCTTAGATTAAAGGCGCTGTGTTTCGTAATGTAAACAAGCTTCTTTGGAAACGACGATTTTGCAGCATTTTGGATATGCCATATCACAGAGATGTTTCACTACTTTTCTCAAAATCATGGTGTTATTTTGAAGATGGACTCATGAATTTCATAGAGAAGCAAACGTAACACACGTATATTCTACGATTGCAGGGATTTTGGTGGATTTTTAGAAGCAGCTTTATTGTGGATTCACCCCATCCTCCAAAATCTGTGCAGAACACAATGGGCAAGAGTGGGCAACAGTATAGATTATAGAGATAGCAGGTTTGTTTATGGTTGTTTGATCCAGCCCCTTTAAGCTTAGAAAATGAATTTTCATCTTCGTTGACTTTCACTGTATTTACCCTTTTGCAGCATCGTGTCTGTGCTTTTGAGCAACGTTGGCTTTCAACTACAATACCAACTGATCTTCTCCCTTTGGATGCTGAGTTTCAATGCTGATATTGCTGACAAAATCTGCGAGTAAGAATTCAAATCTATTATGGCCTGGAATAATCGACCTATCGTGCTAAACCCATAAACGTGTAGCCTGCGTGCAGCCTCTACTGTCTGTCTCTGCGGGGGAAGACGGAGAGAAGGAGGAAAGAAGGAAAATCTCCCCAAATAAACGTAGCGAAAACACTGAAATATGTAGAAAGAAGACTGTTGATTCCTGCAAAAGAACAAAACTAAAATAAGCTTGTAACTAGAGAGAAAAGTCAATCCTGCAATAGGAAACTAATTTATCTTAAACCCTGACTTAAAAGAAATATTAGTAGCTGCAATAAAGGACAACGTTAAATATCTAAAACCGGGTTAAAAGTGATGGTGTGACGAAACACGTATTTGATTATTTAACATTGCTTTTATTGTAATAGACCTAATCGGCTAAAGTTTGTTTTTCCCATTTCAAGTCATATGACCATGCCCTTGGGAAGTTTGGTATTGTGCTACTTTTTGCGTTGATGGCACACCTTTGCATGGCATGAAATTTGTCGGAGAAATCAAAAGATGCTTTTATCAAGAGATTGATCACATGACTCGAAATGGGTATAAACAAACCCTAGCCGATTTTGTCTATTACATATTTATTTCCTTTCAGGGTTCGAGACTAATTTTGTCTCTTGCAGGATTCAACAGTTTTCCCTCGAGTTACAGGTTTATTTTGTTGTTATTCTCTTATAGGAGACAACAGCTCTATTTCAACAGATTATAGGTTTAGTAGGTTTATCGTTGCCTTAAAGGTTTAGTACGATAAGTCCATTATTCAAGCCGTTTTCAAATTCTGGCCCTCAAATGATCTGTTTACAGTTAAAATCTAATGATTTCTACAGCTGTACATGATCGTTGCAAGTAAAGTCATATCTATCTACCTATTTATCAAGCAGTGATAGCTGTTAGGATTTTGAATTTGCTATTCAAACGGTTGTTCCTTTTCGCAACCATGAAATATTGCTTTATCATCATCAACCCATAGTCTCACGACCGTAGGGGCATATAGATGCTTTCCGAACAATCAGCCTCCACTGTTCTCTGTCTCTTGCCTTCTTCATAATTTCACTAATCTCCAGCATTGTCCACTCTTTTATGTTATCTATCCACTGTTTCTCTGGTCTGCCTCTTCCTCTTTTTCCTTCTACCATCCCTTCCATGATCATTTTGGCCAAGCTGTTGTCCTGCCTAACAAGGTGCCCAAACCACTGGAGCTTCCTTTTCCTTACAGTTCCCAATAACCTTTCTGATGTACCAGTTGTTGCATCTATTTGATTTTTAATACTCTCATTTGCGACGTGTGCAGTATATGGAATCTGTAACATGTGTCTGTAGCACTTGAATTCAAAACTCTCTATCCTTTTCTCCATTTCTTTACTCAGCGTCCAGGACTGGCAGCCATATAATGCAATTGATGTTATTACCGCTTTCAACAGTCGCACTTTGGTGTTTACCGTGATCTTTTTATTTCTCCATATCTTGTTATACTTTACCATAGATGCTAATGCCATTGCCAATCTGGTCTTAATTTCTTTTTCACATCTAGCATTATCGGATATGTAAGCTCCTAAATATTTGAAATCATTTACTTTCTCTATGGTATGGTTTCCGACTTGGATGTCAATGTTGTCTGCGTCTTGCATGTTATTTTTCTTCCCAATCTGCATAATCTTACACTTTTCGCCATTAATCTCCATTCCCATTTTTGCTGATGCCTTATCTAACCTCTCCGTTAGTTCAGATAGCTTTTCCATTGAATCGGTAATCAAAGCAATATCGTCAGCAAATCTCAGGTTAGTGATTGGTTTTCCATTTATCGATACAGCTGTTTCAAAACCTTCTAAGGCCTCTGACATTATTTGTTCAAGAAATATGTTGAATAGATAGGGTGACAGCAGACACCCTTGTCTTACGCCAACTGTTGACTTAAACCAGTCTGTCAATGTGTTATCAACTTGCACGGTGCTTTTTGTATCATCGTATAAAGCAATAATGATAATGATTATCATATCAACAAGCTTGTGATCAATGTTGTGCTTTTTCATTACGGCCCATAATGCTTCTTGCCACACTCGATCAAATGCCTTTCTATAATCTATGAAATTGTGATATAAGGTCTTGCCTTTTTCTTTGAACTTCTCACATAATATTCTTAAGTTGGTAATCTGCTCTGTTGTACTTCTCCCCTTACTAAATCCCGCTTGTTCTTCAGCTATTATTTGTTTGATTTGGGGTTTTGACCGACTTAATATTATACGTAGTAACACTTTACTTGGATGACTTATTAAACTAATCGTTCTGTGGTTCTGACATTTCTTAAGATTTCCTTTCTTAGGTAATTTGATTAGTGTTGATTTTGTCCACTGTTCTGGCCATTTGTTCTTTTTCCATGCTTCATTACAGATCTTCAACATTACTTTGTGCATTTCTTCCCCTCCTGCCTTCAACAGCTCCGCAGGAATGTTGTCGATTCCTGCTGCCTTACCATTTTTTAGACTATTTATTGCTTCAGTAACTTCACTAGGTAAGATTTCTAGATCTCCTCTTTCCTCAACCCTTGCCGCTTCTTTCTTCAGCATTTTTAGATATTCAGTGTCAGTATTGATCTCATAATTGTATAGCTCTTGGCAGTATTCATACCACCTCTTGCATACTTCCTCAGGTTTGGTCAGCAATACACCATTTTTGTCCTCAATAACAGACATTCTTTTTTCTGACTTCTTGGTTAATTTCTGGACGATTTCAAAAGCTTTTTTACTGTTGTTGTTATTAAGACTGTTTTCTATTTTTTCACATTCTTTATTCATCCATTCTTCTCTGGCTTCCTTGATAGCTGCTTTTATGTTGCTATTAACTGTTCGATACTCACTCATCTTCCTGTCACTTTTCCCTTTTTGATTTTTCAATGACCTTCTCTTGTCACACAGATCTAAGATTTTATTGTTAATCCATGGATCCCTTGCTTTCCTCACCTTGCCTAGTACTTCAAGGGCAACTTCTTCCGTGCCCTTGACGAAATTATCCACGATTTCTTGCATTTCAGTCATTTTTGATAACAGTGCGAACTTTCCTCCAACTTTTGCTTCGAATTCTGCTCTTACATTAGGGTCATTCAGTTTTTCAAGGTTAAACTTTATTCTTGGGTTTGATGTCTTTCTGTTTTTCCTCAGTCTAATTTGTATTGTCATCATCACTAAATCATGATCACTTCCTATATCTGCTCCAGGAAAGCTCCTAGTCTTGTTAGCTCTAATGCTAGTTCTGTACGGTTTTTGTACTAATATATAATCAATTTGGTTCTTGTATTTATCGCCAGGTGAATGCCATGTTGTTCTCCTTGATATTTTGTGGTTGTGAATTGTGTTCGCAAGAATCAAATTATGAGATTTTGCAAATTCTAACAACCTTTCTCCTCTTGCATTTGTTCTACCAACGCCATATCTACCAACTACCTCCCCCCAAATATCATGAGCATCAATTCCAACCTTCGCATTCCAGTCACCTTGTATTATTAATATATCTTTCTTTGGTGTTTCTTTTATTGTGTTTTCTAACTCACTGTAGAACCTCTCAATCACCTCATCATCATATGAAGTTGTGGGCGCATAGACTTCAATAATTGTAACATTTTTTGGCTTTCCACGTAGTCTTATTGCGGTTATTCGATTGGATACCGCTCTGAATTCCATCACTGCATTTACATCTTTCTTATGCACAATAAACCCTACCCCATTTTCATGCTTTTCATTTCCAGAGAACCAGATCTTGTGCCCTTCGTCAGTTGTAATCTCACCGAAACCTGACAGCCTTGCCTCTGCAAGCCCAACAACATTCCATTGATATTTCTCTAGTTCATAGACCAATTCACTGATCTTGCCTTTTGCATGTAGAGTTCTTACATTCCAAGTACCAACTGTTATTTCCTCTTTGGCTATTTTGAATGCCTTTTCATTAACTTCTGCCACAGTAACTAAATTGCTTTGTAACTACAGTTATTGTAGGATGCTGTAGCAAAAAGTTTGCAAAAGTTGTTTAGTGGTTCAAGAACAATGCATTTTTCTTCGTAATAAAAGCAGCCAATTGTGACCAATCTCTTAATTCTCTTCCAAATAGAAATCAAGTTCTTTCAAACCTTGGTGAGGCTCGGTCCTCACTAGTTGAGCTCAATTTCTTGGTAATGATACCTTGTTGGTCTTTTACGTAATATTTTTCGTAGCAGCATAGAATTTTGCGAGTCAATGCACAATGTCAATCCAGTTCTTGACCAACTTCTCGTTAAAATTAGCATTTGAATTGGTTTAGCTAAATGAAACAAAAACATTTGGGTAGCTACTTTGACTGGACATCAGAAGGGGATTTACTGGAGAGGGGAGTTATTTAAGATTTGAGCTCAGAAGGGATAAGATTTCTAGAGAAGATAGATAAATAGAGGATAGAAGTTTGGCTAAATTAAGCTTATGCAATATAATCTGTGCCTCACTCTATAGCCACTGGTTATCAGCAATGCTGATAGTATTTCTTAGAAGACCGTTTCTGTAATACTGTATCTGCCCATTTTAGGCTACCCATGGCAACTTTTGATGAAGCGACATACATGGATGCAAAATATTCGCGATCGTAGTTTTCTGAGTTGGTTAGAACCAAGCTGTTTTATTCCCCAGTGGGAAATTTCTCATTTGATGGGAGCTAATGAAATTCTCAATTTGTTTAGAAACAACGTGATTCCGGTACTGGTTGACATAATACGAAATTCTCAAAAGGAGAAAGTGACGAGAATCATTTTGGCAACTCTTCGAGTAAGTGTTGATAAAAACTTCTTTGTGAAACTGTCTCCAGAAAAATATCTTTCTTTTCTGTATAAATTAAGGCAAGCGATTTGAATTCTGAAAAGACAAGAAATCTTAAGAGATAGATGCACCAAAAAGAGACCTTTTTACTTCTTGAAAAGAGGTTTGGATCGAGCGTCCAAATCTGGTAAACATGTGAAGAAAAACAAAAGCATGACCCCCGTTCTTGATGAAAAATTGGTAGCTGTGGCAAGAAGTTGCTTCTAATTTCAGAACACTTATCAGAGATTTTATTGTCGACAAATTTGCACAAAGTGATTAACAATGATTCAGTTTACTTAGAGGCAAGTGTTATTGGTCTTTTTACTCTGTTTCTAGTTATTTTCAGTAATTGTTAGCAGAATTTTCTCTCAACTGAATAGGCTTGCCCCAAGTCTATTTCGTCATCTGTAATAAGTCTGTCTGAAACAGTGATCGATTCTCTTTCTTATTTTCCCTTTCCCAATTTATTTTATTGACGAAATAGACATGGGGCAAGTCTGTCAACTGAATAACAAAGGTTGAAAACAGCAAACTTTGATTTGCAGCTCGTAAAATGAAACCCTTGCGTGCTTGTACTTTTGAGCGGTTACACCACAAAATCAGCTAACAACCAATGAAAATTTTTGCCTGTGTTTAAACTGAATCATTCCTACTCACTTTGGGTAAAGTCATCGTTGATTAACTCTCGGAAAGTGTTCTGAAATCCGAAGAAATTTCCTGCCACAGCAAGCATTGTTAGAGCAAGAATGGCTGTCATGCTTTTGTTTTCCTTCATAAAATTACCAGATTTGGACGCTCGAGCCAAGCCTCTTTCTAAAGGAGTAAAAGGGTCTACCGGATGAGTCAAAAAACGCCCGGCGTTTAAAAGGCTACTGCTCCCCGAGTATATAAGTAATGATGCTTTGCAATACCAGATTGAATAGCTAACATGCTCAATTATTTTTAGAAATTTTCCTGACTAAAATTGGTCATTCCGTTCAGATTCCGTAAGCGATTGTCTAAGATGAATGCCTTTGAGAAACCTCAAAAAATGTGCTAAAATTACAAGCAAAAATCCCTAATGTGTTTACCTCACAGTGATGACTTTCAGCACGCTTCAGCACGTGCTTTCCTTTTGAAGGGTTGAAAAGCCTTCCCCTTAGTGTGAATAGCCAATTCAGGGGATTCCATTCTCACGAGTCATTATTGCAAGGAAGGAGAACAAAGGGGAATCTTGCTTGGTGTTTTCACTCGTTTTTGCGGGTTTCTTGAGAGGGGCTCTCTGCAGAAAATCTCCTATTTCGACGGGAAGGAATGGCCGATTTAAGCCGGCTGAATTACTTAACCCAATTTGACATATCCAGAATAAAACCAAGCAGTTTTCAATATCATTGCTTTGATATTCATGGAGCAGAATGTTTACAAACGCCAGGCGTTTTTATTGACTCACCCGGTATAGTCCAGATGTTTGAAATATCGTAATACCATTGGCATTGGATGTATCATTGGATAGATCTGAATTAATCGAGTTTGGTTTACAGCAGAAAGACAGAAGGACACAAGTTTTTTCAGTGACTGTTCTTGTGTCTAAAATATAGATAAATTCTACTTTACGAAAATGCTATTTGCCAAGTGGCTGCAAGAGGGTCCGAAATGCTTGATCAAATAACAATACAAAGGTACACTTTTTAAAAATTATTGGATCTCGTCTGCTCATTTGTTGCCATGAGATCGAAAAACTGCAGTATTTGTTGAAAGTTTATTTCCTGTAACTCTTGAAAGATATCCAATGATCAGGCTTCGTGTTCTGTAGTGCCACTGTGGTGTTGACATTGCAGCCAGAACAGTCACGTGGAGTGGTCTCGATACCCGGTAGAGCCCCACTACTTGAGCGCCATGAAAAGGGGTCGCGGACTCGATAAGCGCTTAGTTACGTCTGCGATCCTAGCGCTTGGTAATAAAAACCGCAACTTCACCTACAGCTTCACCTTGTGTAAATGTTTCTTCACCATTCAATCGAATGTTTGAGGCTTGTTTTGTCTAATTTACCAATGTTTTAAGTTACTTCAGTCGTTTTGCCATCAGGCAAAAATTGATTTATTCTAATCCATCCAGAAAGCTACTGTTATGTACCAGCGATTGAAAAAATATTTGCATTCCTGTGAAGGAAAGTGAAGCCAGAATTTCTCCCTTCCATGGACCTTTTAGCTGTTCTGGAAAAGAATCTCAATCGAACGATACTTTGCTACATTTTGTAGAATTTTCGAATGTGTACAATGGTGATAGAAGCTCAAACGCCACTCGATCGAACTTCGTGCATAAAAATGTATAAAAATAACGCTCGATCCAGGCTCTTTTGTAGAATAGCTAAAAGGTCTATTGCTCTATCAATATTCTGTTTTCACAGATTTCAGTTGTTTTGCGTTATTGCGCACAGTGTAACTGATAATCCACCAGGAACTGGAATAACTCTTTGATTCTTCCTTGGTTCTTATAGCAGTAAATGTAAAGAGCATAATAATCCAAACATTAATTTTCTTTTCTTCTTCCTTCGTTTATCCCTTCCTGCCCTCTTTATATTTTCAATCTTTGTTTTCTTTGTTGTGCAATCTTCCTTCTATTTTATCATTCTTCCTCTTCTCGTTTTTTATCTTTCCTCCATTTCTTTTCTTCTTTCATCCTTTCATCGTTTCGTCTCTTTTCTTTCCTTCTATTCCGCTTTCCCTCTTTCCTCCCCTGTTCCTCCTTCCAGACAAACAAGCTTCCAGTGAAGCTGCTTCGCCGCTTCACGAGCTTTTTTCACCTCTGGTAGGTACTACGACTGTTAAAAACGTTTGAATTTTTTTGGCATACCCTCAATCGCGGACAAAACTCGTTGGGACAGATGATTTTGCGTTAAAAGTGCCCTTTCCTGTATGTAAACTGCTACCTTTCACTGCTAATGCCCCCTCCCCCAATTGCAATATTGGTTGCTGGAAGAAGACATACTTGTCAACTCATCTATGACATTTTCATCAGCTTTCAACATTGCAATGGGGGGGGGGGGGGTAGGGGGATCCCAACTCGAAATTTCCTCGAAAATACAAAGTGTGTCATGACTTTTGTCCGCGATTGCTGTTGTATTTTATATTCCAATTTTCATTGTCTGCTACAACTTCGTGTATTATGGTATATTTATTACTTTGATCTTTCCTCCCCCTTCAGAACCTCTTGCAGAAGCCAGAAGAGCCAAAGCTTGCAGCTGTGTCCATGATTCAGTGTAAAATTCTACCAGTAAGTAGAAAACTTTCTCGTTATTGCCATAATCTTTTAGAGCAACTACATTGTGTTCATAAAAAGCTCCTGGTTGAAAAATTCAAGTTTCTCTGGATCGGGAGGTCCATGAGCGTAGGGGGAGATATGATTTAGGAGGAATGCCCGATCAAAAATCCATTGTTTGCGAAAATTTTGCCGGACTTTAGGATGATTTTGTGTCCAATTATGGCCGATTTTTACAAGCTCTTCCAGCGTTTGGGGTGGCAGCCTCTCCCCCCCCACCCTTCTGTCCTTGCCTCCTCCGCCTATTGTCTCTTAGATTTTTTAATTCTTTTATCAGCAAAGGAAGCTTGCACTGCACAGTAACACAAATGAATTGATTTAATCATTTGTTGAAAAAATCAATACTGTTCTTGATAAAGACTATCTAACAGCGAAAACTCTGTGCAATAACTCTAGTTGAATCATTATTTTCTGGGCAATAAGTGCAACTGTTTATTCCTTGAATCATAGGTAATCTCGATCTTGAATAACAAGAACTGGGATGATGAAGATATTAAAGAGGATGTCGAGTTTTTACTTGAAAAGCTTAATGATGGTGTTCAAGATCTGAGGTAAGAGAAGGTGGATATAATCATCCACGTGACTCGTAAGTATGTCTCAATTTAGATATCACGCGAAAATGCCCGCGAATAAAGGCAAGTTAAGGATCTTCCATGAGCAATGTTGCGTTATCGCTAATCTCACGTGATGCCCAATAGACCTAATCGGCTACGGTTTGTTTTACCCATTTCAAGTCATGTGATCATGCCCATGGGAATTTTTGGTATTATGCTACTTTTTACATTCATGGCTCATGACACAACTTTGCATGGCATGAGATTTGTTGGAGAATTCAAAAGATGCTTTATCAAGATATTGATCACATGACCTGAAATGGGTGTAAACAAACCTTAGCCGATTTTGTCTATTTGAGGCAGACTTTAGAGTTTATCAATTCGCTTTAAAAACTCAGAGATGTATCCAGTACAAAGCATATCGCCCTTACGATACCATTCTTTGTTGAAATTCTAAGTGAAAATGTTACTTATGCAATGATGATCAGTTGCATGGAGCCAGATGAAGAGGAGGGCGATAAGATACAGACTGGATTAGTGATTTGATTTTTACTTGCACGGTGTGTTAGAAGGAGACTTGATTTGCTTGTATGCTTTTATCATTATTCTAGACGTGTTTCGTTGTTTCAACGTTTCGTTTTTTCGGTAGTTTATTGTTTCATTGTTGCATTTTTCGAAGTTTCCTGAATACTTATTTCTTTATAATAGACATGTTTCATTGTTTCTTTCAGCACGTTCGATGAATATGTTGCAGAAGTCAAATCTGGTAGGCTGGAATGGAGTCCTGTGCACAAATCAGACAAATTCTGGGTATGCATCAAAAATTACACAGCTGTGCATCATTTCGTACTATTCGACCCCCCCCCCCCCAAGTAGTTGGTTAGTGTAGAGATAAGGACCTTTGCCTTCAGTGCAGGTTATGGGTTGTGTTTGAGTCTGGCCTTGTAGGGAAATACCACAACTGTGGACTTAACAGTTCTGTGTGCTCCTCTCGTTGGAGGCAGGCTTTCAGTATCTGGAATAAGGTGCCAGAAGCGGTGGTCTGTTCTGCCTCATCAGTTGGTCCCTTGCAGGCTCCTCGAGCACATGATACACTAAAATTTATGACCCCTGTTTAAAGGCTGGCTGGTTTCAAGTCACTGGATTGTTCCCAGTGGGCTAAAATTTTATTGTTTAAAAGAAAATGTGATGCCCTGAAGCTGAATAGAAAGCTCCCGCTGATTGTACAAGATTCTGCTCACGTGAAGAATTCTTCTGACTAGAAATCCGCTTTAGTGAGCCCCTGTTTGAAAGGGGATTTATCAGGAGCCATTCGTTTAAACTCCAGTGATTCTACAAGAATAATGTTTATTATTATGGGAGTTTTTTTTACCTATTTCAGTGCAATACTTTAAAACCCATGTTTCATGAATTTCAAATTTTCAATATTATTCGAACAGACCTCTTATCTTTCAGGATTTTGATCTGGCTCGATTGAGTGACGTAAAGGCTTTTATCACTATTGTGCACATTCGGAAGTTCTACAAAATTTATCAAAATATTGCTCTATCTAGACAGAGGAGCTAATAGTTTTAATGCCCGCCATTTGAAAGCACAATTAATCTTCTTTCCAGTGTTTTGTTTTTTGAATACATTAATGAAAGCATTTATCAATGACTTGACGTTTTAGTAAGTATGAACTATGTCAATTGGAGGGACGTTTACATATGCAAAAACTATAATTTTTGAAAGAAGCTATGTTATCATAATGATAGACAAACCTTGTTGGATAAACTGTGCATTCTTAGTAGAGGTATCACCTCAACCTCAAGTGCCTTTAGGCCTGAAACGTTTTATGATATGTTTCGTAGCTTTATTGCAAACTGTTGTTGATTTTGCTTTTTTTACTACATGCTGTATCTAAAATAGGCGTGCTTACTAAAACGTCAATGAAATGATAAGTAACTGCTTTGATGAAGCCAAAGAGGATTCAGATGGCATGCATTAAGTGTATTCAAATCTTATCATTTTTCCAGGAATTTCGGTTTCAGTTGGGAGGCAATTTTTTGGACATCTAGTAGTAGCTTGTTCTTGTTGCACTTACTTTATTCCAAAGCAAGGTGTTTTTTGAATGTTTCGTCCTCTTTTCCCTTACCTCTCTCCATTTCAAGACGTATTGGTAAATCCTCCACTCAGCAAACTATATTGTTTTTTTTATATCATCTTAAAATATCAAAATACACAGAAACAACAACAACAGTTAAATTAGAATACACAAAGGAAAGATATGTCGTTCGTAGTGAGAAAGGACACAAGGTCATCGAGTTCCCACTACGACCGACATATTAAAAAAATTTGATACAACGATAGATCTAGTATAACAAAAAAACATACACTACACAAAAATGTGGGTATACCAGGTGCGTCACAGAAATATCTCTCCAACTCACATGGTAAGGCGGATTTCCACTCAGTTAATTCTTCCGATTGGACAAGAAATCATTAGTTGACGTGGGAAAGTGTCGCTCTAAATTGAATATAATGTTGCGCGTGACACTCAAATAAGCGAAGGGCTGTTTTCCAGTCAACGGAATTCTCCGAGCGGGCAGAATTTCTATTGTGTGCAAGAGAAAATATCGTTCTAAAAATGAATAGACAGTTAAGGTTGAGCAACTATTTAGCTTGTGCCTTCCTAGATCTTGTAAAATTTCTCATCGCATCTTTCATACAAAGACATCTAGAACAGACCTTACTCTTGAATTTAACATCAGTCATTTCTCTTTCCAATAGAGAGAAAATGCGATACGTCTCACAGATAACAACTATGAACTGTTGAGGTGAGTTTGTACAGTAGCAACGCTCTGCTGGACGTGGTTTAGACATCAAGCCTCTATGTCGCTGTGATAAGGTTTCTTTAGGCACCGGAGGGGCGTTCATTCAAATGTCGAGCCTATGTCGGGCCAGAATCAGATCACAGGTGAAATTTGATACTGAGGCAAGGAAGATATCACCATGAAATACTAAGGAAATACTAATTGGGTGAGTTACTCGTTTTCTTGATTGCCGTTTCCATATCTCGCAATCACTGTCTGAATCGCATTTCCAAGCCAACGCAATCAACACCACAGCATGGGATGTTTTTGACAGCCATTGTGCAGCAACGGCTATACTTCGCTCCTCCACAGGCACCGTTCAAAAAACACGTGCCAGTTCAGAAAGAGCATAGGTAATTAGCCAGAAGGCTGGGGACAGTAATTATTACCAAGACCAAGGTGGTTGCGGAAAGAGATTGCTTTTAAGAAATGAGCAAAAGACAGACTACAGGAAAGATCTTATTTTTTTTTTTAGTTTCATTTATCCATATTCAAAGTTGGTGTTTACAGTAGTAATTATAAAAATACTAAGTCAAACCAACTATTTACTGCAGAAAAAATATACATTATACAAAAATTAGCGGCATATTTTGCAGGTACATTTATCACCAGCGCAGTCTTTGATCCTCTTTTTGAAAGCCGAAAGTGTTGGCTCCTTTTTGACGCTATCATCTAAGGTGTTCCAAAGAAGACTCCCTCTAAACGACAGTGATTCTTGCCCATAGCTCTATGTCTTTATTTGTGGCAGTTTGCACAGATTTTGTATCTTAGATTATAACTTACATCCTTCTTTTCATGAAATTCCCATATAAGCGATGGGTTAAGATGATTCATGGACTTACATATTTCTGTCATCAATTTCTGCAAATTTCTAACATGTATACAAAATCTGCCACTTCGAGTGAGCAATGTTTTAAAGGGACATTCGTATTCTTTATAGAGGATCCGAAGAGCACGTTTGTGTTTAAGGATTATTTCTTTGTATGCACCTTTGTATGGCACGCCGTTACTGTCAAAAGGTATTCGAGAATAAGTTTACGGTCGAGCTGACGATACAGCAATCGAGTTTTAAAATTAGGAGTCAAGTTTTGAACAATAGGGTCAAGAATCATCAGACAGGATCTAGCTTCAGAGCTACGGATCAAAAATTGAAAATTTTGCGATCGAGTTTTATAGTTTGCGCGATCGAGTTTTATAGTTTGCGCGATCGAGTTTTACATTTTGCGCGATCGAGTTTTACATTTTGCGCGATCGAGTTTTATAGTTTGTGCGATCGAGTTTTACATTTTTCGTCACCCATATCTATCATGGGGGGGTTGGGGTTGGCTCCTATGGTAAAGGTGAAGGTACGTGAGGATGCTGTCCATAAGGGTATCATTTATCCGATATCTGGTGTAACCAAACGTATGCTTTTCAGCAATTGTGATAATTTTTGATAACTCTGTCAGGAGAAACTTCATGGGCATGAAACTTCTCGAATTTTGCAACTACCTATTACGCAGCTTTTCAGACAGTTTCAATGAACTATTGTTACAAATGAGGAGGAAGGAGACAATTTTCTGGTACTGACCCTGGAAAATGGCGGAAAATGGCAAATTCGCAAATCTCAGTTGTCGTGAAAACAGTAGCAAAATTTGAATATTTGCCCATTCCTTTTGTAGTGTAGTGTTATTTGATGCATTCTATCGTGATTATCATGTTTGAATGGAAATTGTGCTCCAAATTTAATCTTATCACGATTTTCCCGACTTCGGCAAATTTTGCCACTTTTCTTGACCACACAAAAGAAAATGTTGACATGAGCAAAACTGATGGTTAACTTTAGGTTAATTTTACACTTTGGGTAGTACATGCCTGAGGTCATTGGCACACCAGATCAACCCACCAAAGTTGGTTCCTCTACCTATTACCAGCCAAGTATTAGGTAGACGTTACATGTATGTTGTATGTTACACGTTTACCTAACCTCGATCTAACGTACACCATGTAACATGTCCTTTCCCCCACAAAGAAAGAACGTATCAGATAGCCTAACCACTACAGGGTTTCATTTTTTCATTTTTAATTGTTTAAACAAGGTAACCCTATCGCTTCAAAATCACACTAACAGGGGCCAAAAAGATTCGACTGGCGATGTCATTGACTCAACGTAAAACTCGATCGCACAAAGTTTAAACTCGATCACACAACGTATAAAACTCGATTGCGCAAACTAGAAAACTCGATCGCGCAAAATGTAAAACTCGATCGCACAAACTAGAAAACTCGATCGCGCAAACCATAAAACTCGATCGCACAAACTAGAAAACTCGATCGCGCAAAATGTAAAACTCGATCGCGCAAAATTTAAAACTCGATCGCGCAAAATGTAAAACTCGATCGCGCAAACCATAAAACTCGATCGCGCAAAATGTAAAACTCGATCGCGCAAAATGTAAAACTCGATCGAGCAAACTATAAAACTCGATCGCAAAATTTTCAGTTTTTGATCCTTAGGTCTGAAGCTAGATCCTGTCTGATGATTCTTGACCCTATTGTTCAAAACTTGACTCCTAATTTTAAAACTCGATTGCTGTATCGTCAGCTCGACCCGTAAACTTATTCTCGAATACCTTTTAACAGTAACGGCGTGCCATACCTTTGCTGCAGAATCGCCAGATCAAAGGGCAATAATTGAAGTTCGATAAGATAACCGCGTTGCAGATTGTGGCAAGGCGTTGGCATGACAGCGGAATCAATACCGAGTCCTAGACTAATTGCATGTCGTTGTTTCACTCCTTGCCTGAATTGATATACCGATACTCTTTGAGATACCGATGCTCCTTATGAAGTGAGGCTAGCCGAGTCCATGTCATGCAAGTTACAGTCGATAGGACAGGACCCGGCATTGATTAAGATGTCGTGCCAATGCTGTCCACAAACAAGATCTTTCCTATGGTCTGTCTTTTTCTCATTTCTCAAAAGCAAGCTCTTTCAAAAGAAACTCAGCTCTCAAATCGCTAAAGAATTAAGAAAGTCCGCTACTGGGAAAATATAACTTAAGAAACTACTTGTTTTGCCCATGTGCAGTAATGCATCGTGTTTGTAGCTTAAAAATTGAAGTTTTTTACCTCGATAAGGCTGCTTTTCTCATTTGCTTTCTCTTCGGCCTATCATCGACAACAGGTGCTATTTAAATTTGATTTCTTGCAATGGTGGCTTCGTGTCGATGGTAGGCAGTAGAGAATTCAACCGAGAAAAGCAGCATTATCGAGGTACCAAACTTCAATTTTTAGGCTACCAACTCGGTGCCTTACTACCCATGTTTTGACAAAGGAAATCCTTACCATATCTTTGCATTATTTTCATTTGTATCCAGTATCATTTTACCTGAGTAATATCTAAAACTTGGAAAGGCTTCAAGAAACATTGTTACGGAATGTTCACGAGGACAGCACGGGTCTTGAACATGAGGATTGTTGTGGAACTCCTAGTAAGAAACTCCGAGTACTCAAAATCTGATAATTTCAAGAAACTTTCAGCACTGGCCCAAATTCTTACTTTCTTATTTAGAAAATTCGTGTATCGAAATACCTGAAGTTTCTTTCAAGTCATGAGTAAACGAAGGATGCAATTTTTACCAATCATGCAAAGTTTTTTACAGATTTCATTCCCTTGCTTCATTTTTAGCTTGGCTCAGAACCTTGGCTCCCAGAAATCGAGCCATTGCTTTGCTATGTTAGTGCGCTGTTTGATTTTTATCGGCTTGGTGTGACTCTACGACTTGATGTCTGAACCAAGCTGTACCCTCTATGATATTTATCGTCTATCTTTAGAGCATGAAAGTATTGTGTTTTCATCCTTTAAGACTGACAGTTATGCATTGAATTATAGTTTCGGGTTTTAAAAGATGACTTGAGTGTAAGCTTTTCCGTTGAACGAAATAGCTCTCAAGTCCCTCCCATTTCATTCCGAACGATTCAGTTTGATGTCTTCGTTGATAGGATGTATGGGAGGTGAAGCCATTGTTTTAGATACGGAGGACTATAGGCTAAATTTCAAAAAGGAAAGATTTGTAACGCAATAGCATCAGCTGCTTTTGATTGACATCGCGATTCAATGTGATTAATGACTAGCCTCACGAAGTCGTCCCAGATATCGCAAAAATAGCAACAACGACAACAACAATAACAACATTTCTTGTTTTTGCTCAGTAGTTTGAGCGTCCATCAGTCTATCAATAACGATACCTACAAATATGCAATCAGTCTAATTAATGACTGCAGCTAAAAGAAATTCTCTCAACGAGTAATTCAAAACACATAAAGCTGCAAAATTTGCTCTGAAACCCAGGTATCGTGCTCGTTCATTGTGTCTGCCAGAATACGGGGTGTTTCAGAAAAACGCAACCCACTTTCATTCGAGTTTTTTAAGGAAATGATAGAATTTGAGTCAATGGTGCAGGTGCAGGTGCAGGTGCAGTTGCGTTTTTCAGCGCCAAGCGCTGGGATCGCAGAAATAGAGCAGACCTAATCGAGTCCGCGACCCCTTGTCATGACGCTCAAGTGGTGGGGCTCTACCGGGACTCGAACCCACTCCGCCTGACTATTCTGGCTGCAATGTCAGAGGATTACACCACGGCGCCACAACACCTTCAATATGAGGCATACCATCTGAAAGTACAATCTATCTTCTTTCCAGTGATATCCAGGTTGGGTGAACAAGGACAGATTTCGTAAGACAATAGCAGCAGTTGCTTTTATTGACACCTAAATTCAAAGAGATTTGCGATTGCAGACAAAGGAAATTCTCTCAAACAGAAATTCAAAACAAACGAAGCCGCAAAGTTTCTCTGAAACCCAGGTAGCTATCTCGCTTGTTGTACACTCCACAAATGGCTTTTAAGAGCTAACATGAGTGTATATTGAAAGAAGGAGGATATATCTAAACATCTACCGCGGGCATTTTATTTTTGCTGTTCAGAAGGTGAGAAGTAAGTGCTTTGATTGCACCCAAAAAATACGAGAATTGAATCGCCTCCAAATCGGCTCCTATGCCAAACAAGTAAAATGCCCGTGGTAGATATCTAGATATATCCTCCTTCTTTCAATATACGCTCATGTTAGCTCTTAAAAACCATTTGTGGAGTGCACAACAAGCGAGATAGCTACCAGGGTTTCAGAGAAACTTTGCGGTTTCGTTTGTTTTGAATTTCCACTTAGGGGAATTTCCTTTGTCGGCAATCGCAAATCTCTTTGAAATTTAGGTGTCAATAAAAGCAACTGCTGCTATTGTCTTACAAAATCTGTCCTTGTTGGTTGAGTGGATTAGTTGAATTTTTTATTGCTTAATTAATGTTTTCGTAAGTATGGCCTACTTTCGACGCCGGAAAGTGATAGGGCTTTTACATAGATGATAATCCACCTTTGTTAGAGCATATTTCATCATTATCTACAAATACATCTCACGAGGATGAAATTGCCTTTTCCCCGCCTCAAGGCATCACCTCGAGTGCCTCCAGGCCTGAAATACCTTGAAAAATTTTTTCTTAGTTTTTACCAGAAAAGGGAGTGATTTTGCTTTTGCAGGATGCTGCATTTGAAACTAGGCATACTTACTAAAATATGAAATCAATGATAAATAATCCCATTAATGTATCCAAACTGCATATCACTGGAGAGAAGAAGGATTGTACTTTCAGATGGTATGCATTAATAATGTATTACTGCGGTCTCTATAGCATTAGTAGCTTCGATCCCAGTATGGTCCAAACAAAATTGTAGCTTCCCAGCAATAACTCACTACAGAGGGGTACGAACGAATCCAACAAGGAACCCAGCAGACACCAAACAAATACACAAAGTGCTGGCATTCACAATGATTGATTAATTGATTGTTCGCTATAAATAAACATAAACGAAAATAAGTTAAATAAATCTAAACATCGTAATAGTTCTTGAAATTGTCCATGGATATAATAACAAAAGATTAGGCCTACGAATCGTACACATGCAAAGTCCAAAAAACCTTAGAAAAAAATGTGAGATGAATAACTGCTAAATTAACTCTGAAAAACGAATAAAGTAAACAAGCAAGTTCAAAAATTGAACAACAAAACTTACTATCTATTTGTCCTCATAGCTATAAACGCATCTTATCTGTGTGGGCCAACGGGCCTAACCAAAGCTAAGAAACTAGGCCAAGAACTTCGTATCTTGTGCTGCTCTCTGACTTGAAGCTTGATGAACTAAAAACACTGCGCAAAGAAACGCGCCCAACGCTTTTATAGCCACGAGTCTCCAGGGTATACTAAGCACAATCTTACTTTAGTAAGGTCAAAGTTCAAGGTCAAGTCATCCTATGGTGTCATAAAGTCCAAAGTTCAATTTCCAACAACAACAACAACAACAAGACCAACAACATCAAACAACTGGAAACATATTCAACAAAAATCAGTAAATGATTACTACGAATTTCAGCAAAAGCGAGTTCGTCTATTTACAAATGTACAAGTAATTGCGTGTCTCTTCTTCAAATCTCAAATAACTATATCGAATGATCAGGAACTAACCTCACACCCAGCAAAATCTGAACTGGCCTAATTCTGGTTAGCACTGCACAAAAAACATCCATATGTCAACATGTTCACTCAACAACTCCTCATGTTCCTACAGTCACGTGATCAAATAGTCTACACTACTGTCCAATCAAATACTAACTGAACATTCTGTCCAATCATTATCAAGCGTCCGTATCGGACCTAACATAAAACAAATACAACCCTAAAACACACAATTACATTTACTCAAATTCTGGCAATTTTTTAAGATTTCAAATTATGGTTGGCTTATGTTTTTTTCTGAAACACCCGGTGGTCTTTAAGGATATAAATAAGCGTTTATCGAAAGAAGAAGGGTATATCGAAACATCTGTGTCGGGCATGTCATTCATTTGATTCACAAGCTGAGCAGTAGGTTTCTTAGTTACGCCATGAGCGATAGGACACCCAGCGTGTAGCAGTTTGAATTTATATCAGTAGCGAGCCACCTTAACTTATTGTTTTTTAGTGTCTTGAACTTGTTTTACTTCGTACACAACCACTTTTCAATGTTTCGTAATTTTGAAATTTTCATTAGTGAGCCACCTTAAGTGAAGATATCTTAAGTCCATTAGAGAAACCTCAAAAACAAGCACAAAGCAGCTTTGATACCCCAAGCAGACCACTTATTACAGAGTTGGGCTGGAAGACCGTTGAAGAACTCATTGGCAATGAGTCCAAAGCAATGGTCTTCAAGTCGCTCAATGATTTGGCTCCTCAATACTTGTGTAATCTCTTTACCAAAAACTCAGCATGCTCCTCCCGCATCCTCCGGAACACTGAGACTGATTTGAGGTTGCCAAAGAAAAGATCAGCAAATGGACAAAAATGCTTTTCTTTCCGGGGAGCTAAACTATGGAATAGCCTTCCCGCTGAGTCTAAGACGGCATCCTCCTTGGGTAGTTTCAAAAAATCAATACAGGGTTGATTATTTCCTTTTTTATTGTAAATATCATATAGTTGTAAATAGGTTTTTAATATTATGGGTTCTTATTTTTTGGCATTCTAATTGTATATTGTAATTAGTTTTTAATTGGAGGGCCCCTTGAAAAACAACTTCGGTTGAAGGGCAACCCTCCCTAAACAAATGAAATATGAAAATAAATATGAAATATGAAAGCCACGATCAAATTTTGCGAATATTTCTTCCTTACAGTGATGTGTTTTTACTCATCAGGTAGAAAGGATTTGGTTGCATCTAAAATGCATGTTTCAAAATATGCTTTTCTTTTATCTCTCCCGTACAGGATCTTAGTCAGACTACTTGAATCTTCCGTCGATCCTCTGATTTTGGCTGTCGCGTGTCATGATCTTGGAGAATTTGTTCGCCTGTACCCAAGAGGAAAGCCGTAAGTAGAATATTTTTTGTTATCCAATATAAAAATTTACAATACTGAGATTACCTAGAACGGCACTTACAAACTACTTTACTACACTACAAGAACGATGCCATGAGGAGCAGAAGACCATGACTACCCCCATGGCCATAACATAGAGACAGGTAACTAAAGTTAAATCTAAATAAACAATCAAATGCAAATAAAGCACTAAAGGCTACGCAATTTCTACAGATAAATACAGGAATCGGGTTCACATTGGATGTTGGGCAATTGCTGTGTTTTGCATGTATCCCGTTAGTGACATGGGATGAGACGCTAAAATTTTACTGAAATTTTGAAATTAAAGTAGAATATGATGCATCATCATCTCCAAAGATTTTAGATGTAAACTTCTTCACAAAATGAAACAAAATTTGTACCAGTGGCGTAACAGAGCAGTTTGGGACCCTTAGTAATGTGGCTAAACAGGGAGGGGCCCCCCGAAGCAGCAGGTACACCAACAAAAGTGTGCCAAATTCCCAAAATCAGAACAGTGTTTTTATCGGTAAATGATTTTAAATGCATGCCAAGCACACCAAAGGCTCCATATAATCGGGTTTTGTGGAGGATTCGTATATCAAGGCACATCAACACAAGAAACGTTCTGGAGCGGGTGGCCTAAACTGAATGCAAGTGAGGCGAGCCAAGTTTGGGAACGTAGTATTCCCTTTAGAACATTTTTCGAGTCACACTCTTCATGTCGTCGGAAAATGCATCTCTCGTAGATTATTTGCTGTTGAATGGAGAAAAGGATTGTGATCGACAATCACAGGAAATTTTTGAAAACTGAGCCTAAGCATCATGCAGAAATGAATTTCTCATCGAGTAATCTGCTTATATATCATATCATATCATATCATATCATATCATATCATATCATATCATATCATATCATATCATATCATATCATATCATATCATATCATATCATATCATATCATATTATATCATATTTAGGCACGATGCCCTATCAGCCAGTTACAAACAATTAAAAAAGGAAAACTACTTTATGAAATAATGTTTGAAAACCTAATGGGCTGCTCTTCCTGGGGGTCGTGCTTTAATTGCCATTGAGGTAGATGAATACGGCCAGTCCCCCCAGAACCCCGCAACACCCCCCGAAAGACGGTACCCCACAGGTCCACTCCACTCCAAGGCAAACCTGAGTAAGACCCATAAAGCACCATCCACGAAACATTGGGAGGCCAGGGAGACCAAAACGCACTCACCCACCTCAACTCCTGAGGAGTTGTTTTAAATCCTTTTTGAAGCCGTTTAAATGTCTCTATACTTTTGTACTACTTTTATACCATGCTCAAAGCGTTATGCTTCCTAGAAGATAACAAGCAGCTTTTGAACTTTTTACAATTTATGGCATTTCTTAATAGATTAGGCTCACCTTCAATTCAATTCACAATGGTGCTCAACTCTCAAGAACTCTTAGCATTATCTAAAGTACAGCAAGTTGCTTATATTCTTAATTCACTGAAAATCGCGCGGGGCCCCTTGGGGGACCCCAAAGCTCGGGGCCCTTATAGGACTTGCTCTAACCCCAACCACCGAGCGTTAGGCCACTGTTTTAGCCGTCATTTTACGAGGAAATAGATGCAAAATCCAAGTAGCTTGTTCTGTCGTTTGGTTTAACCCATATAAAAACTTCGTTAGCCAAAGTTAAATAATATTTCACGTGAAAACGCCGCTAGTAAAAACAATTAAAGTCTTTTGTATGAGTAATTTTGCATTATCGCAAGTATGATTTGGCGCCTGATTTGCCGTATTTAGATTGCACCCAGCTTCCTGAAATCGAAAGTTCTCGTTGTGTCAAGATTAAGGCAAAAGTTAAGGCTATGGTTATATGGTTATGGTTAGGCTATGGTTCAATGATTATACATCCTCCTTTAATGAGTTGTTACACAGAAGAAATGAGTGCACAATTCATCAAAAGAACTTGCAAAAGTTAATGCTCGAGGTTTATAACCGTTTAACACAACAAAATCCTTCATTTTTGTGGAATATGTTCCACGAAAAAGACAATAATTATAATTTAAGATCAAAAAATCTGTTGATGTTGCCTCAAACTAAAACAACTACTTATGGCAATGATAGTTTATCTTTTCGTGGTAGCATATTATAGAATTCCGTACCTAATGACAATAAAACTGCCACCTCCGTCTGTTCCTTCAAATCATGCATAAAAAATGGAATGGGGAGAATTGTCGTTGTAAAATATGTAAATAGGTTATTTAAGTATTACGTTGGCTGTTTGATGAACTGTAATATATTTTGTTTTTGTAAGTAGTTGGTCTTTATTAATACTTATATTAGAGCTATATATTAGAGCTTATATTAGAGCTTATATTAGAGCTTATATAAGCTTACAGAGCAGAGTTTGTATTTTAAAAAACTCTGCTCAAGGTACGATTAATTTTATTCTTGAATGTTTTTATTTAAGCATCAAATGACCCCAGTTAAGTCGCGTGACCGGGAAAAGGGTAGCTATAAAAGAGCACATAATCATGCAAATATTCATTTTCTAGACGATGAGCTTAGAGTCGAAATGCGTCGAGAATTAGTGGAGTCAAAGACTCCAAGTCATCTCTCTCTTGTGTTCTTTATCAATATGTTATATGAGTATTTGAGAATTTTATTAAATGTTTTAGTGCTTTCGATGCCCTTGGTGGAAAAGAATTTATCATGCTACGAATGACTCATGAAGATCCTCAAGTGAGATATGAAGCTCTGCTTGCAGTTCAAAAACTAATGGTGCACAATTGGTAAGTCGAATTTCATCTCCTTATAAATTGGATGTGATTTCTTATTTCGAGAGACGAATTCGTGGTCCACCAAATCTATATATTTGTTCTTTCGCCGACAGATGTTATTCAGATGCCGATCAAATTAAAGTTTCATTCACCAAACTGGTCGGTTTGACTAAAGAATTTCTAAACCTTTGTTTTTCACTTCATACTCACCAAGTTCCCTTACCTCTACTTCTTTTGCTTGTAAGTTTGTTTCGCATTGGATGTTAGGCTCATTGGGCAGAAATCCATTCAAATCCATGATCGAATCTCCAGTTTAGTCATTTTGCAAAATGACCTGCTTGCCCACAGTTAGCCCGACATGCAAAGCGAGACGAACCTTAGTAAACATCAGTAAAGCTCGTGTGTATTTTTTGTAGCCGTATCTTAATTTAGTCACATGTTCTCTTTGTTAATGACTGCGGAGTGTCATGGTCTCTTGCACTCCGTGGTATCGTCCTCGTAGCTTAGTAAATTAGCTCGTACGTGGTGTCTCGAGTAGTTCGTTTTGTAAAATTCTATATTGAATATATAAAAAAATCAAAGTTGGATGAGATGCACTAGCTAGCCTCACTCCATGAGGGTCCTTAACTTGCGCTCATCTTATTTAATTCAAATTATGTTGCTGTTGCTGTTGCTTCAGTAGTTTGCGCATCCATCAGTCGATCGATAGCGATAACTACAAATATGCAATCAGTACGCACCACCCTTATTGGATATGTTTGTGATAAGAAATAGGAACTGAATAAAACCTAGAGCAGTTTCAGGTATTGCGGAACACTTGACGGAAAAGTCAAGTCATCAATTTGATTCAAGACAAAATTTGGCCACACCTTGTATTAGCAATTAGGCCTACGCATGCTTTAATATTTCGTCAATACATTTATGATTCTGACACGTTGGCTGTTGATCAGGAAGAAAACACTCGAGACCGGGTTGCATTGGGTGCGTTGGGCATTATAAATCAAGCTATTTCTACTGTTTGTGTGCTGGCGAATATTTGAGATATCTCAAATGGCGGCCAGAATTCACATTGGTCAGATGTCGTTGTCAGCAAAATGGAGAGTACACGAAATGCTGCAGCAAGCGAAAATAAACAAAGATATGGCAACGGATGTTTGAAGACGAAGATCAAGTGAAACTGACGAAGTTTACACAAAAAATTTAAAACTGTAATCACTCAAAATTCACTACGTCTGTCTGTTCTTTTTCAGGGAATTTCTGGGGAAGCAACTCAAAGCAGAGAAATAACAATGTAATGATGATAGTTCATTTCAATATTTATATATTTTGCTTAATTTTGTATCAGTCATGTACTATTTGTCACAGAAGAATAAGATTTAATCAGGAATTAATGAGAATTAAAATTTAGGCCAAGAGCCCACTAATTAAGATACGTTTAGTCCCCTGTTGGCTTGAAAATTTTCTCAATATCCATTTGATATTCAGTTTGTTGTAAGGGTGTTGATAGCTTGCTCTCGCCTCCAAGCTGTCATAGAACGGCAATAGACCTTTTAGCTATTCTGAAAAGAATCTCCATCGAACGATAATTGCTACGTTTTGTAGAATTTTAGAATTTGCACTATAGTGATAGAAGCTCTAACGCCACTCGATCCAATCTCATGTATAAAAATGTATAAAAATAATGCTTGAGCCAGGCTCTTTTGCTGAATAGCTTAAAGGTTTATTCCCCGGAGGGGGGTCTCATTCAATTTTTGAGACTGCAGAAGGGGGCTTAATAGAGAGGGGGCTTGTTAGAGAGGGGGGTTTTCTCATCAACTGAAATGACAAGGAGACAAATGGTGAATTTCTGGTTCTTTTACCTCACATGTTGTTGAGTACACAAATTTAGCACAGTTTTATTTATCCAAGTCATGTCAAAATCAACTTGCAAGTTTGTACAGCTAAATTGATAGAAAATCTTTGGTAACCAATGGCATTTGATATTATTGGGGGGGGGGACAATGGAAAAGGAGAACTTACTAGAAAAGTTTTGCGAATAAGGGAGGGGATTGATAGAGAGTGGTCTTAATGGAGAGGGGGATTAAAATGAGGTTTTGCGGCGGTCCCTAATTGAGAACTTTAGTGCCTGGCGGAAGAAGTGATTTGCTGTGGCATCACAGCTTGGATACAAGAGGTGTCCTAATTTATCATTTCATAGGTGACATATCGATTTGGTTTCCTGCTGCTCTTGCGAATACTCCATTTTAATCCCCGCGCATGGTGGCAGATTAACATGACCTCCAGCGCCCTGGAGAAATTATTCCACTAATGTTAATCCGCCGTCACGGGCGGGGATTGAAATGGCGCCTTCGGACGAGAAGTATACAAACAAAAGGAAAGCAAACCGATATATCGCGCACAAAATGATAAATTGGAATAGGTATTACTCGATTCATGAGCCGTAAACCTTTTTTCTAAGTTCAGCAACAAGTTGAATCCCAAAAGATAAGGAAACCCGTAAAACCAAGGAGGGACCGAAAGTATATTGATTATTGGACTTTAGGCCTAAACTTGGCATTTTCGTATAACCCTTGTTTTAATCATAATTTATCGAAATAATTCTGGTTATTGGTTCATGACGTCGACTTCTATTAGTGGTATTCCTACCATTCGCCAGTGTTCTTTTTTGAGCTGCTTCAAAATCCCGTTAGGCCAGGCAATTTTGTAACCATCGCTCCTCGCCTTGTAGTTCCCGTTAAGATTCACTTTCGAGAAATCATAGCAGAGTCGTTTTACAATATCGTAACCCCTTCTGTCGAACTCTTTCAGCTCTCGCAAGTTGTTAATATTCCAAAACTGGTTACCGCCATCATGGTTTGATTTTGGTGGGAAAACTTGAAACATCGTCATCATTAATGTTGTTATGTACTCGGTTGCTAAGCATTCCATGTCGCAAGATGGATTGTTATAGAAGATATGCCCTTTGCAGTTAGGCCATTTTAGTGTCCCTTTGAATGCATATCCACAATCACCTACCATTCCCGCCAAGTTGTCTGTGAGCAGAGATCTTGTTTTGTATCCGAAGTAGTTGGGGTAAACAGAAGATAGGCCGAACTTAGCTACGAGTTTAAGAACGGCATGTGTTGTCTTGTATCGATTTTTGTGTCGACTGCATTCCTTTGTAACCAGTATGATTTTGTGGTAGTCGTCTTGCTTTGCCGTGATCTTCATCCCTAAAACATCGAAAAGATGTTTTTAAAGTATGACATTCTTACATTATTGACAACCCGTACCAGATTTTCAATACTACCCGTACCAGAATCACACCAGATTCACCCTCGTCTAAGTGCCCCGGTACGTACATTCTACCCCTACCCCGGTGATTTCCCCAGTGAAAACATTGGAGCAAAATCAGTCCCTGGACAAGCTGTGAATCTCCCGGTACAAATGCCTCACAAGTAAAACCTCGGCCGCAAACAGGCGAACCCCGGAGAGAAATTTGAGAGAATATTAAAAATGTAAACTCAAACATACCTGTGTCTTTATCGTGGTTCTTCTGCCTTTTTTGGCTTTCCTTTGCCGCCCTTCCTCAGCTCAACAGCCTCTCTTTTGCAGAGAAACTGAATTAGGCCATTGGAAACTTGAATTGATGGGTTGAGATGAGGAAGGGAGGCAAAGGAAAGCCAAGAAAGGCATAAGAAACCCGGGGGGGGGTAGGGATCTGTCATAAAGAATGGAACAGAAGGGGGCGGAAGGGATTTCAAATTTGCCGTTAATTTATGTAGCCCAATGCAAGAAACAAGAACTGTTTACTTAGCCCCTAAATGCCTGCAAAAATAATTTGATGACCCCAGGGTTTCGAAATCTATAAACTTCTATACTGTGCAGTTCAATTTTCTTCCTGTGCATCATGCTGTCAATACCGACTTTATGCGACCTCCGGTATAAAGTTTTAAGAAAGTAGGGAAGAGTTTGGAGATAACACTGTATTAAAACTGAGATGGAGGAAAATGCTAATAATCAAGAGAGCAGAAAAAATGATGCTGGATCTCTTTAAAACAATTGTAAAATATTGTAAACAAATACCTTCATGGCCCATGCCTATCACTTGAAATATTTTGCTAGCCCAACATTTTTCCTTCAATAGTTTTGCTGACCCTGTCAAATCCCTTCCGCCCCCCTCTGTTCCATACTTTATGACAGCTCCCGTACTTGACCTAAATTTGTACGGGGATGTGCCCATGAAAAAAATTTTTTTCACCCTACTCCAGAATTTTTGCCTTCAAATGATACCCTGTTCTAGAAAAAATCTGTGAAAAGTATACTCAAAAACACAAAAATTTGACTAAATAATAACCCGTTGTAACAAAATTTCCTCTTTTGATATGTTTTGACAACCTGCTCCAGAAAATTTGCCTTCTGTTGATACCCTGTTCTAGAAAAAATGGGCGAAAACGATACCCTGAAAAACGGCACATCCCCGTGGGACAAATATACTAAGTACCCCCCCCCCCCGGGATAAGAAACCACGATAAAGGCACAGGTCTGTTTGCGTTTACATTTTTAACAATTACTTCGTTTCCTGCGACCAATGTACATAGTTTTAGAGCAGTACTGATTTTACTAATGACCTATATATCTTGATTTTCTTCTCAAGCTTTACTTTATCTTTCTTTAAATATATTGCATTGATCTTGTTCATTGATGCTGTGGCTAACTGCTTTCTTCTATTGATATCTTCCTCATTTCCTAATAATGTACGCACTTTCTTTGTACTTCTCCATTCTTCTTCCTTTTTTATTTCTTTCTACTGATGGTAGTGTATTCCGTTTTGTCGTCATTGACCAATAGTTCTTACTTCTTTAACACTTTGCTTATCTCGGCCACATCTTTATGTTTTATCATGCTTATAAAGTCAATATCATCTCCATAGGCCATTTCTGTTGGTATTCCTTCTTCGATTTTATTAATCTCTCTGATTTCTCTCAAAGCTGTTTCCAGGTATACTATGAATAGAATTGGGCTGAGACTGTCTCCTTGGGGTGTACCCACATTTCCTAAATGGCATTTCATCAGTTGCTCCTTTATTTTAATGGATATGTTAGTATCACTCATCACTGAGCAAGGACCTCACTTATCTCATCTCATCTTCATCTAATATGTCTTTCAAAATGTCTAATAGCAGCTTCCGGCCGATTATATCGAAGGCTGATGACATATCTATTCCATTTATATGTACGTCTATTTCTGCCAGAGCTGTTTTTGCTGTATACCGTCCGTGAGTCCATCTCGGGGGTGGGGGGTAACTTAGCACTTTTCATGCTACGGGGACGTGCCATTTTTAGGGGTACTTTTTTCAAACCGTTACGGAATTATGGGTATCATTTTCACAAGTTTTAAACATTTCACGGAATTATGGGTTTCCGTTTCGAGGGATTTTTCATAATTTCCAGAACTATGGCCCATAGTTTCATTCGATTTACGGAATTATGCCTAAACTCCACCAGAATTTACGGAATTATGGTACCAATTTTTCGGGCGAAGTGGCACGTCCCCGTCAGATGATTGGTCGAGATAGCCCCACGAGGAGTACATACTATATCAGATGTGCTTCTGAAGGGTCAAATCCACTCTGATTTACTGACAGATGTGCTTCATTTTATCTCTGGATCTGTACAGAGTGCATATTGATAATGCTTTTCTGATGGTATTTGATAATGTGACTGGTCTTAGATTCTTTCTTGGCCCTTTTGGTTTTTTTGGTTTTTGTAATGCTATCATATTACCATTGTTGATCTTTAATGGCTCATACTTTCTAAACATATCATTTATCATTTGTGCTTCTTTATACTCTTTTACTTCTTTTGGACTATATTTCAGTAATTCTCTGGGTATCCCGTCTTCACCAGTAGCTTTATTGTTTTTAATTTTGTAAAACCTTTGTAAAACTTTGTAAAACTTAGACTTTGACGGAGGTGTATTTCAAGGAGCTACTGGGTGTCCGAAACAGGCATACTCCCGTTTTAAGAATCGGCAAACTTCGATTATGAAAGCTATCGTAAAATTTTCTTTTCATCTCTGTTATCAATAATTTAAATATATCTAAGGATGATGGCATGTTTGTTTCCATTACGCAAAGGGTATGATAAAACTGATTGAGCAACCTCATTCAGAGTTATACTCTTTGAGCAACATCTATTCAAGTACAAAGCGATATTTTCTCTTATAATTAAATGAATTTCCGTCGTTCGGAAAATTCCACTGACTGGAAACAGGCCTTAAGAGCCATGATGTTGAAATTGTCATTATCCTTCAAGTCGACAACGGAAGTTTGTGTTTCATTATGACATTCATGACAAAACAAGAAGTCAAATAGACCATAAGAAATCAATTCAAATACAAATCAAAAGATCAGCGATGTCTGAAATGATAAATTTGGTCTTTGATCCACTCTGCCAAAAAAAGAAATCTGAATATTGGCCTGATGACAGAATTTCGGTGATTTTTCAAACAGGAGTACTTTCTAGGGACACCGGGTAGGTATGAATTAGCTCGTGCTCGTGCAGCATATATTTTTCCTCACCCTGTATGTATGTCTAGGTAGACAGAAGCAGGTTTCGTGAAATTGGCTATGAAATTAAATTTTCTCGAAGGCACTAGAGATCCCCAATGATTTTAGTATCATCAAGCAAAGCAAACTCACCATCGTCTTTTACGATTAAAAGCGTAGCTTTGTGCTTTCTAAGCTGTTCTGTCACAGCTATATCGTCAGGTGTCCCATCTGAATCACTGTCCAGAATCTGTGCCATCAAATTTGCTGCAAATTGTAAGTTCTTGTTACATGTCGTCTCGTGAGCTACGATTCTCACTCCAAACACACCAACGTATCTATTGAACCCATGTGTGCTAAATAGTGGACGCATGTTGTCCGGCAGCGTACGAATTTTAAATTTCCTGCATTCAACGATTGAAGAAATTGTCATCATGTTAAGGAATAGATGAACCAATGAGAATTTCATATTGTCGGAGTTGTAAATTAAATTATAAATCAGCTAGTCTATGATCTGCACGAGTGTGTTGCTCAGCTATCGTCTAAGTTAATGTAAGAGATGGATCTCTTAGGTCTTGGCAGCATTGTTCGGTGAGAGGGCAACTTTATATTCCAAGGTTCAATGTAATGTATCACTGAGAACAGAAGATATAATGAAATGAATGAAACCCATCTCTTGTTAGTGGTGCAGCAAAATTCTGTAGGTCAGAAAGATCACTATTTCAAGTAGATGTAACGAGATTACAATTCGATATATCTAAGCTGAGAGTATCGTCTTTTGAATTGGTCAGCCCCAGGACAGCTCCATCTCTGTCTATCTGCGTCAATGCTTTCACCACTGTTATAAGAAGCAAGAACACTAGAATCAAGTTTGTCCCTAATAAGATGTCACGTGAAAATATCCGCGAAAAAGACAATTAAAGTGCTGTATATCAGCAATTTTAGCGTTTTTCTCTTCTTTGCCAAACTCAGTCCAAAACAACTTTATTTCCATGTCAACGATATTTTGCAACTATCGCTAAGATCTCGGGGGGGGGGGTATCTCGACCTATCATCTGACGGGGACGTGCCATTTTGCCCGAAAAATTGGTACCCATAATTCCGTAAATTCTGGTGGATTTTAGGGTCATAATTCCGTAAATCGAACGAAGATCTGGGCAATAATTCCGGATATTTTGAAAAATCCCCTGAAAAGGACACCCATAATTGCGTTAAATGTCTAAAAACTGTGAAAAAGACACCCATAATTCCGTAACGGTTTGAAAAAAGTACCCCTGGCACGTCCCCATACCATGAAAAGTACTAAGTTACCCCCGGGGGGTACTTAGTATATTTGTCCGACGGGGATGTGCCGTTTTTCAGGGTATCGTTTTCTCCTATTTTTTCTAGAACAGGGTATCAAAAGAAGGCAAATTTCCTGGAGCAGGTTGTCAAAACATGTCAAAAGAGGAAATTTTGTTACAACGGGTTATTATTTAGTCAAATTTTTGTGTTTTTGAGTATACTTTTCACAGATTTTTTGTAAAACAGGGTATCATTTGAAGGCAAAAATTCTGGAGCAGGGTGAAAAATTTTTTTTTCGTGGGCACATCCCCGTACAAATTTAGGTCAAGTACCCCCCCGGGAAGTTACCCCTCCCCTCCCGAGGCTAAGATACAACCCATAAACAAGCAGTTACCGGCATCGTACAGCTCAGTGTGGTTTCTGAGCCAAATTTCGAGCCCCCAATACAAAATCACTCATCAATTATGATCAGATATTACGTGCTGAAAGGAGGTTGCTGATGGGGACGTGTGATAACTTTAAAGGAAATCTATGATGTGTGATAACTATAGGGAGAATCGACATGTCAGGATCATTTTGGTTTTGATCCACCACAAAGTTTTCATGCTTCAAAAGTGTTTACGCGGTTCTTTCGTTAGACTAGCTGTTAGGGAAGAGTTTGCACTTGTGCTTTGATCTTAGCTGGTAAATAGCTTCAAAATCTATTTTCATTAATAGTGCTCTCTTTGCAGAAGTAACTGTAGTTTGTAGAGGCCAGATTTCGATCTGATGATATTTCACTGATTACTGAATAAATCTGCTGTCATTTTCGCCTGAGAAATACACGTATTTTTTTAAAAGAAACTAAGAAGTTGGGCCAGTACTGAAGGTTTCTTGAAATTATCGGATTTTGACTGCTCGTAATTTTCTTGCGAGTTTCTTCAAGGTTCGATAACAATCTTCGCGTTCATTGCCTGTCCTCGTTTTACTCAAGTACATCCCGAGCAATATGACACAGGAGACAAGTGAAATGAAGCAAAAATAAGTAAAGGATTTCCTTTATCAAGATCAGGGAGATTAAGTAGTCAAAATGAATAATTTCTTAAGTTTTATTTCCCCAGTACTGGAGCTTGTTAAATTTTTGGCGATTTGAGAGTTCTGTTTCTTACAAAGCCGTTTTCAATATAAAGATTTCTAAAATATCGTGAGTTTCATCAAGGTTCCTTTGACTCTTTGATTCTCGAAATGCATTCTGTTTGTCTCACTTCCAGAAAAACGAAAACGGGGCTTTTAGACAGGGACACCAGAACTGCGTACAATGGGCCTAAACGGTGAAGGAGAAGTTGTAAAGCTAGACTCCTTCAAGGCAAAGTGGATTAAAATGGATCAATACGTGAAGAAGACGAGTCTTAAGAAGAAAGAAAGTCAAGATAGAGAGCCATGGGACATTCATGTCAGCCAAGGCTGCAAAATGCGAAATGTTATTCCATACTGTCTGAAAACTTTGAAAAGCAACGGAAAAATTATGTTGACTGGAGTTGGGGCCCAGATGAATAAGACCATTTCATTAGCTGAAATAGTGAAACGAAAACACAGCAATATTGCACAAAAGACTGATATTTACTACACAGAATTTGAAGACCAATGGGACCCCAAGGATCAAGACAAGGGTCTTGATAGCTTGTGTGTGACTAGAAATGTCCCAACCATTAAAATCGAGTTTTCTATTCATGCGAGAGAAAGTAATGACAGTGAAGCTGATTTGATGGCAGCTGACAATGATCAACTGAGCAAGGCAGCTGTGAATGATCTGAAACGAGATTTAAAGGCAAGTTTGAAAGAGTTTGCAAAAGAAAAACCAGTTGTCGAAGGGGATTCAAGACCAAATCCCAAGAAACATAAAAGTAGGTCTAATAAAACAACTCAACATAGGACAAATTCTGGAGAGTAGATATTCACTATTTAGCTGCCTTGAGAGCAGCTTTTGTGTAGACCTTCTATTTCAAAAGAAGAGAAAGGGTTCACAAAACAAAGAGTAAAGGCTTGCTGCAGCCAACCAATTCATCCTTCTAATCCCCTTTTGCAAGTACTTTATAAAATGTGTCTACAGCAGGCTGTGTAAGTTAAGCTTTGAGAAATCTGGAAACCATGGTGGCAAGCCTTTGCTCCTTGTTTCACAGATCCTCTCTTCCATTGGAATAACAGGTCCATACCTAGGCTACTCTGAGAGGCTTTTGTGGCTTTTGGGTCCTTTCCCATGAAGTAACAGTCCCAGAGTGTCTTTCTTTACAAAAGGCTCCAGCCAAAGGTTCTTTATTTGCATTGCTCTGTAGGCATGCAATTGAACATGCAATTTTCAGTTTGGTTGTTTAGAGTTGCCAGACATCTCCAGGCTCTGTGGTTACAGGCCATGGACTTTGCTGAATTCAACGGGAGATTACCAAAACTCAAAAGAGCCAAAATATTGAATATGAATGGTAGCAACACAGGCATTGGGCATAATCATGGTCATCAAGGAGTTTAGTCCTTGTGCAATTATAGTTTACCTGCCCAAAATTACTTGAGAATTCTTGAGAATGTTTTCATTTTCTTAAGAATTCTTGTTTTTGGAAATTATGTCTTATGGTTCATTTAATTCAGTATCAACATGTGAAGGATTCTTGGAAACTGTGATTTTTCCATTTCACATTTTTTGCTAAGGGGAGGCGACCATTTAGAACAGATGTTAGTATTGCCCTCTCATAAAATTGTACTAAAACTGCATAAATTGCAAAAAAAAGTTTTAGTGTAGCTTGAGGTTTTTCATCATTTTAATGTGCTGGCTCAAGGCCTCTACTGTATTTTGTCTGTTAAGATTCAATCTTTGGGTCCCGGGTCAATGTCATTTGTTTCCATGACTTCAATGACCTACTGTAACATGAATCAGGCTTTAGAAACATGGCATGGAGATCCTTCAATCTATCCTGTGTAACTGAAGTAAATACAGTACAAGATGCAATTTTTGCAAATTTTGCAGTACATTTGCATTCAGTATCCTCTACTATCTTGGTATAATTTGTATAGAGTTTGCACAAATATGCATGCTTACAGGAAACTTTGAACAAACTGTTGCAAACTGGTTTTGGTGCAGAATTCAAATTATTTGCTCACAATATACAAAAAAGCCTCATCTGAACTACACTTAGTACAAGCTTTGAGCAAGTAAGGAGCAAACATTTCATTAGACTCAAATTTTCTGTATCTGGTATTCAATAAGAGCTGATGTAAAAACCATAAGATTTTCAATAAAGTAATAATTAATAATGCAATATTTCTGGAATCAATAAAATAATGTTATGTTACAGTATATCAAATAAACAAGTAAATAAAGTGAAATATAATGCAAGCATTTTGATGTAAATTGAAATAAGCATGATGTTTTAGCATAGCCCATTATCAAGACAATGATAATGGGCCATGCTCAAAACGTTATGGTTCATTCAATTCACATAAAAGTATACTTACATTTTATTTTCATCACCTAACCATTTTATCTTTGTACAATTGCACTGAATGCAACATCTTTTTTGATCATCACAGCATAGTGGGCCCAGAATGCTTATTGTTGGAAATTTCACAATATTTTACAGATACAAATATGGCTGATTTCCTATGCTTGTGTCTTGAAGAATATTGTAACATGGATGTAAAGACCTCAACAAGTTAATTTTAAGTGACCTGGAACCAAATTAGACCAACTATCTATATTCAGGCATTTTGCACAAAATTCTGAATATCCACTTTAGTTTAAGACAATGATAAATCCAAAGGTGTTCTTTGCTCTTCTGACGTGTATTTTGAAGGTGAATTCAGAAATACAAAACAGTTTCCTGTTTGGTAACTGAAAAATCTCAATAAACTTTGTTTCAAAGATATGAATGGAATAGTAATGGACCAATTTAGCATATTGCTATAGATGATGTATTTTTTCAGAAAAGCATATTATGATTTACCATATTCTGTTCATTGTTTTTGATATATTTTAGGTTTAGGGTGAAACAATGACTTAAAAAAATGTTGGAAGATTGGCTGATTTATGAAACATTTTTCATGATTTTAGAGACAAATCATCATGTTACTAATTAACAGACCACATTCTTCAAAGATATTCTTCAAAGTTTTATCTGTTGCCAGTAAATTTTAGTTTGGATAAAACATTTCTACATTAGCATGTTTGAGAAATTTCATTTTTTGCAATGTTTGACATTCACATGAAAAATTTGCTCACTTTCAAACTGCTGTAATTTTTTGTTGAGAATAGATAACAAGAAATTTAAAAAGCTTCGGAAAATGCAGAACTTCAGCTTTCTTCATATGTACAGTATAGCATCTTATGTTTGAAAATATTTCATTTTGCCAATATTCCACCTGTGGGCCTACAGCGTACAGTACTGTGCTGGTTATCAGCATTTTACTAAAGGGAGTCCTCCTTCCTGTTTGCAAAAAAATAAACATTAAGGTAAAATTTGATTAAACTACATACTTCTAACCTTAAGATGCATAACAACTACAGAAATTTCTACCATCTAAAAGATTCTCTACTGCTAATGTATGAGTTGCTTGTAGTACAACATCATGAGCCCTTTTTTGCAGAAATCTGTTGCTCTTATTGGTCAGCTTCTGTACTGAAGTCCACTTGATACAAGTTAGCAGAGTACACTGCATGGTTCAATCTAGCTTGATCTTAGTAGCTTTCAGGAAAGCCAGAGCATGTTGGGTTAAATTTACTGTAATTTTAATTACAATTTAATGTTCTGTAGTACATCCAAGAGTCCTTTTTCTACCAACTGTTTTTCCAACTGATCGATTTCTGTACCAAAGTCCTGCGTCTTAATAGAGAGAGAACCAAGTACATGATCCAATCTGGTTAGATCTGGTCGTCTTTCAGAAAAGTCAAAGCACATGGGTTTAAATTCAGGCAATCTTAACTTTAATTCATTAACCATCCTATGGCTACCCCAGCCAATAAATGATATGAATACAAGTGAAGCGGGATAAACCTCTTCATGATATTTCTTGAACAAATCTGCAAACCTGTGAAATTAAAAATATGATAAGTACTAGTTCTGATCCCGTTCTGATCTTGGCTGGCCCAACTCTTTGTATTGTTCTGGGAATACAAGAAATTGCATATCAGTTCAACAGGTGTTTCCATTGACCACAGAGTGTCACTGAGTGTTGCAAAGTGTTGCAGAGATACTTTAGAAAATTTTCTGTTTCTGCAACACAGATTGCAGAGTGCCAGGTGCAAGTTTGGCTAGTATGCAGCAATTTTGTAGAACAATTTCAGTTCATCCCAAGTTGTTGCACAGCACAACTCTTGTAACACTTGCAGCACTCCAGAACATTCTGTGATTTTATGGAAACCTGGCTCAGGGCCTGCTCAGATGAGCCCATCTTACCAGGTACTGTATGTTGCCCAGGAGATACAGTTAAATTGTATTATGTTTCTATAGGCCACTGGAGTTTCCTGGCAAGGCAACATATTCTACCTAAATGCAATATCCTGGCAATGTGCTGTAAACAGGTCCCATAACATCTTGGTTGCCCTTGAATAAATCAGGACCCACAAGTCCTCTTCAAGAGCTTCCTCATTTTTGACCTTCATACTGTAGTTCTTATCAATGTTTTGAGTAAATTTCCATAACACCAGAAGGACCTAACAGACATACCTGTAGCCCTCACATTCACCATTTTCACCTTCATCTGTTACAATCACAAATGTTTTGACAATCTTCTTTTTCTCAAAGTATGGGTACAGAGATGCTGCAGGAGTGGTACAACTTTCTGCCTTTATGAGGTTTGACAACTCAAATACCTTCAAAAAATAGAATAAATGAATAGAATAGATCTAATATAATTTACTGATGAAGGCTTTGCTGAAGCGTTTAAAGAAATGTGTTTTTTGTGAGTTTTTGTAGTATCTATAATTTCAATTTGCATTGAGAAGGAGCTTATGAGAATTTATATATATATATTACATGTATATATTAATATGAATTTATATATATATATATATATATATATATATATATATATATATATATATATATATATATATATATATATATATATATATATATATATATATATATATATATATAAAGTGTACGATGAAAGAAGAGGGTCGACAACATAAGAAAGCAGGCATCAATTCGGTCTTTTGCGCTTTTTATTTTTATTTCAGTGCTGACTAGTCTCGCCCACTAGGGCATCTTCAGAGCAACTGATTAATTTTAAGTATCAACCTCTATTTATAGGGAACCGTTTGTCCATATAAGGTTAATTAATTCAGAAGGGTAAATTAGCAAAGTCACAGTTTGAAATAAAATTCTAATTTCTTTTTGTTTACAGCTTTGTGAGAAATTTTCTTTGCTTACTTTAAGGAATAAATTTTTGTGCATTAGAAAAATACAAAATTGTTTTGATTAAGATTTGCCAATCTGATAAGATGGGAAACTTCACTGGAATAAACTTTTGCAAATTCAGTTTCTCAAATTTTGTCATGCTCAAGTGTGAAACAGTAAACCTTTACAATAGATTTTAGGAAATTTCTTTCAATAAACCTTCACAAATTTTGGCCAAAATGTGACAAATGAAGAAAGCTTCTTCCCTCAAAAGTTTCTTTCCCTAAGTACTTTTGTGGGTCATTTGGTAAACTTTGGTATAAAAGTTTACAGAAAAATTAATCATCTTACCTGTTGTACAGTCTTTGGAATAAATGGGGGATGGACATTTTCTGTGTCAAAAAAGACAAGCTCTGCATTAGCAATTTTGGTGAAGAGGCTTGCAATGATATTGCTTGTTCTAATTGCTACATCCATAGAAGCTGACTTGTCACCAATCACAACCACAGGGGATTCCAAATTTAAGCTACAAAAAAGAGCAATATTCTTATTCACATACAGTAACTTACACTCTATTACATGTCCCTCATTACTTTATTTTCAACAATACTGGGAGGATACCATTGGGAGCAAAAGACAATGACTACCCCATGACCAAAGATGAGTGACATTAATCTTCATACAACTATACTACAATTGATTTAAAACAAATGGATACTATTTTGATTCTGTCTAAGATTAGATGTCAGGTTAAGGTTTTGAGACACTTAATGTGAAACAGAATTCGCAAAGAAAAAGAACATTAATTACATTAAAGGACTTGTGATTGCTTTGTACCTAACTGATGTACAGTACTTAACTGAAAAAGATCTTAGTCAAACCTACTGGTTTCATGAATTACACTTTAAAGTCATTTTGAGTGTATTTCTGTTCAAATAATTAAAAAGGTCTTGATTAAGGTACAGTATATCTAAAGCTCCGTCAATTATCATTGAGAGATTTTGGTGATTTGTACAAATTGTTGTAACAATTTCAGCAAGATAAAGCAATTTGCATCAAATGCAAACAAATTCTAGATGAGCAACTTTCAAGAAATAACATTTGGGGGTAAACTTTGTGGCTTGTTTCAGGAAAAAACAGAGACGGACACAAATTTTGCATGGCAGGGATAAAAAAAGCTTCCTAATCATCATGATTTCCAACTTTGGTGTCATAGTGAAATAATTTTTGAATGAAATGCTGTAAGATATCCCGTAAACTTTGCCTTTGCCCAATTGTGTCCTGTGGTGGTTAGCCTAGATGTGTTGGTCCATTATCCTAAAGAGTAACAGGTCTACAAAATAAGGGATAGCGATAAAGCTTGCTACGGTATGGCTGCTCAATTCATGCTAATCCTCTCTTCAAATGATGTTTGAAATGACGCTGAAAAAAGTCTGAATGAAATTCTCTTCCATAAATCTGGAACTGCAGTTACAGCAAGCTTTCACTTGATTTGTAGACCTTTCCTCTCCTTGAATAATGGGTCTATGTGTCTACACACGGTTAGCTATCTCAGGCAATGTGAACAAAATTTGGATTCTAAGAATTCAAATTTTCCTTTACCTACTGTACATACCTAAAGCTTGACAGTTGCTCCTCTGCTACTGGGTACAGTTTTTGAATAAACTCGAGTGATTGGCCATCATCAGTTTTTATCATCCCAAGTGTATCCAAACGCTCCATCAGTTTCCCATATGGCATCTTCTTTATTTGTTCTCCATTTTCCATCCTTGCAACTAAGATTTTGTCAACGTTTGGAGTTTGAAGTTCCTCAAAATACCTGAAGATGCAAAAGGATCATCATGAGAGAACGGAAATGCTGTGAACCCTATCAAGCCTACGGTTTTTTGTCTGAAGAGTTTCACCAAGTGTATTTACAAAGCCAAAATTTTCTGACTTTTAGTTTTTATCCTTGTCACGATCAAAAATTAATTTTTTGAAAAAATCAATTTCATTCCAGGGGGTAAACATGATCAGTTTTTGAGAGATGTATGTGTAAAATTATGAATAATGCCTACAGTAATAAAATCTACTGCTAATGTGATAAAATGACAAAAAGAAAGGAATACATTACTACTTTTGATGCTCTATCCAACAAATTAACTATTTCTTATTTGAGCGTATGGCTTTGCGGATTTTGGCACTATGCATGCGCACATTCTTTGCATTACTGTGTGATGATGTCATCACTTTTTATTAATTTTTCTTCACAGAGCGAATACTATTTAGACATAGAATAAAATGAAACTAAACTGATGTCCTTATTGTTTTTCCTGTTTCTCACAATCAACGATAGAAAATTTTTAGTACTGAACCCTATTGACTTTGGGAATTGAACAATGTGATGTCATGGGAAGGTCACATGACATATCTAAAATAGATTTCATTTTTGGGTTCACCATATGATGTTCTATACACATGCAAAGTTTCAAGGCTCTAGGTTGTCCAGAACAGAAATAATTGAATTGAAACTGAATCAGCCCCCCTAGGCTTCCTAGAGCATCAAATACCCTAGGCCTGATAGGGTTAAGCCTCCTGGGGGCTTATTTGATTTCTGACACTCCTGAGGGGGGCTACAATACTGTAAAACAGAGATTTATGGACCAAATGGTTGCCAATCAATTAGTAAATTCTAGTAGTCTTTTCAATTGGATCATGTGATAATAATACAGTACCTTAACATTTAAAGAAAGAACAAATGGAAGCATACCATATGATGGTGTTGATAGGGGCATACGTCGCTATTCTCTCCTTAGCTGAATCATCCAAATTTGTCTTAAATTTTCTCACAACTGTGTAATCAACATCCGACTCTAAGACTTTTTGAGACACATTTTCTGCTGTTATTCCGCTTGAAACTTCTTTTCCCTCAGGACCTTCTTTGCCAAACACAAAGTTCAAAAACCATGGGCACTGTGGTAGATCCTTCTCTGGGTTCAGGTGACAAATGTCTGCCAACTTTTTCCATGGTTCTGTTGGAAAATGAAGTGCATAAAACTCAAGTCTTTCAGCTGGGATTGTCTTCAGCCAAGCTTTGATGTGATTGATAAGGGCACCACTCAATGACCCAACCTACAGCAAGGAAACCAACAATGTAAGTTTTTACAAAGAAACTGAGCAAATAGATAAGATGAAATTTCTAGATAAAAGAGCTCCATAAGCAATATCACAAAGGGGGTTTCAATTTGTGATACCAAAAAAGTGTGCAGAAATGATGGTGTAAAAGTGCTGCATAATGTTTGATAAACCCAACATGAATCTTTGAATGATTTCAATTTTCAACCATAAATTATGCTGTAACAGAAAAATTGCACTGCAAGATGGATCATCCTGCTTTCTAGGGTTACATTGAAGACCAACTACCGTTGATAAGGTTTTGCAGGCACAGATGACTTTCACCCATTTGTAGGGCTGTGAAATACTAAGTGGCAGATATTCAAAACTGAATAATCCATCCCTCAAAGGCTAACTTAGATCAGAAAACTTTCTTTCCTATTAAATCAAATAGAATAAACTCAAAAAAATTTATAGCTACTATGCCTATCATGGTGGGAATAGACACTAGGTCATCGGAGTAAAAACTTTTTTCATGAAATCACCTATCTTTAGACCCAAAATTCTATTTTCTGAAACTTAATTGAATTTCAATTGCAGCAAGTAAATCATGGACCAGAGTCATGGAATTTTTGTTCAGTATTTTCCAAATTTCTGGTCTAAATGATCAGAGATTTTACCAAACAGGACTTTACTCAAAGTTAACTTTGACTAATAGATCAACATTTCAGTTTGAATACTGGCTGCATACTTTTTATTCCAAAGCCTGTCAGACATATGATAATACTGTAAATAAACGATAATACTGTAAATAAAAGATTTAAGTACCAATGTACTGTAGCATAGGTGTTAAAACACATTGTTTTGAGCGTATACTCATTATCAAGTATACTCGTTACTCGTATACTTGATAATGAGTATACGCTCAAAACGTTGTGTTTTTAACATCTATGCTACAGTACATTGGTACTTAAATCCTTTATTTACAGTATTATCGTTTAATTTGCATACTAGGACCACATGCAACAAACATATTTTATTGAATTTCCTGCCAGACATGTTAACGGTTTTTACAAATCCCCCATCATTTTCTTTTAGAAGTTTCATGTAGGTACAAAGTATTTTATCATTTTTCCTTTCCTTGTTCAATCTATTTTTCTTTTTCCAGCCAAACTTTTATTACATATCATTAGATATTTTACCGGCAAAACTTCTTTCCCAATCGAGCCAATAAGTGACTTAAGTTGTGCCATTTTCAGCTTCTTTTTGCACCCTTGCGCCTCTAATCTCCTCAAAATCTTCTCATGGGCACGCTTACTCCTGCCTGCATCCAAACTCGACACAGCTTTTAATACCTCCTTCAGCCCAAATTCTTCATCAGGAAATCCAAGCATTGTCCTTGCCAAATCATGATCCTTCCTTGCCCATGCCGCAGCGAGGGCCTTTGATTTCGAACCTTCACTCAGCTGGACATGTTTCGACCGACAGAGCAACAGAATTGCAAGATATCGATCTCGCTGCAAATTTTGTGCATCGAAATGCTGCTGAAAGGTTGAAAGTCCGATAAAAATGGATTTTACAGCGTCATCAAATGACCCATCGTGTTGGACAGTGACTTCGTTTTCATCTGACGGCTGCTCGGTGGTGGCTCCTCTTCTCACAACACAACGTCCGCGACCAACAAGTCGTCGTCTTCCGCCTCTTCGATTTCTATTTTGCCTTACCATTTTATATGTGTTTCGTTGAGAAGGACGAAAAGGCTACTTCAAAAACAAGTGGATTCTCTCAATGGTAAGTGTCTTCCTAGTGCTGAGTTAGATAGCTCAGCTGATCGGAAAGTTTCTGGCACTTTAACGTTGTGAATCTGCACCTTCATCTGTCACTTTTAATCTGCATCAAACCCTCTTGTAGCAGAGGATTCAGGAACTTGCGCCTTATTTCATCACCTTTCTTGACTTTTCTTGAAGCTTCCGCGTTTACGTGACACCTAATGACGAAACAGCTATTGCACCATCTTTACGAATACCAGACTACAAAGTTGTTGTTGCTGTTGTATCAACAGTTTCCGTAGCAACTTGAAGTTTAGCATTTGTTTCCCTGTGCTCCTATTAACGTGGGGAAACGTGGGGAAATGTTCTAATATGTTGTTGCTGCTGCTCTCTTGTTCCCCTTTCAAAATGGCCGTAAACAAGGAGCGGTATCTTTTATTTCTCGCCGAAGAAGTGCCCAAAGATGCGAAAGATTACCTTTTTCAATGCATAGAAAGCCATGGACTCATTGCAGAAGAAGAATCTTGCCCAGGACAATCAGTTATCGTTGTTGGAGCACCTTTCAACACACTCTGTGAAGAGGTAAGAAGACGAAACGAAACCGAATGGCGAAACAAACAGAAATACTGGGCGGGGCCATTTCCCACTGTTACGTTTTGTTGCCGAAGGCCCCATATAGATTAAAAATTTTCGAAGGCATGCTGTGGTACAGATGTGCTGCCATAACATTTCAATTTTTATTGTTGACTACAATGGAATAAGTTTGTAAAAGTTTCTAAAATATTTTGGTTTTGGTAGCAATGCTTCTCTCAAGCTTTCTGATTTCGCAAAAAAATTATTTGCATGATGAAAATATCTTTGCACTACCCTGGACAAGATAATTCTTATTCACGTATTTCCTATTTGTTAGCCAGACTGGTAAGTTTGAAAACTGCACACATAAAATGCGTGCCTATCATGTTAAAAGCAATTATTCTATTGTTCTCCTTTTGTTATCCATGAAATGGTGTGCAGAAGATCTGCTGCATGCACTACATTAATTGCAGTCTGGTTTGTTAGGGATCAGTCATATATTGATTTTGTCCTTGCTTAGCAGAGCTCAGCGTCGTTTTGACGTCAATGGGTGGGGGGTCAACAGCCTTTAGCAATAATGACGCTAAGAACGAAATCTGTTTACATCGATTTTCATAAAGATGTATTTCCAGTAATATTGTCAAAATTGTGATAATTTTTCGTTATATTTTCTTATAATGTTCTACTTTCTTTCCTGAGCCCATTTTCATGCGTTCTTCTCGGTCAGAGAATGTTCGCTGAAGCTTTGTTGGAATCCCAAAAGAGTTTAGGCCCTGTACTTCAGATGCCTTTCCCGTAAGGTCTACTGCAGCCCTTTTCAGCCCTTAGTCAGTTTTGAATGGAGTGACACTAAGGGGGGGGGGGCAAAGTCGATATATAACTGAGCCCTTAGTTTCATTCATGTAGATCTTTTTTATTCTTATTTGGTTTATCCTCGATATTAGGCAGAACTGATTGAAGTTGACAAGAAATTAAAGGGACAGGAAAAGGTATTGTATGGTATTTCTCGTAAGTCTTTTGAACAGTCTTTTAAAAAGTATATTGCCTTAATCAGATGTTTTTGGTGTGTTTTTAGCCTTTAGCATTTTTTTAAGTAGTTTCTCAGATAGTTTTAGAGTCTTCTTTAACTCATAATTCTGTCTGTAGTTAATTTCTTGTTGTCATTATTGTAATCTGTAATTTTGACCTCAAAAGGGTCTCAAAATTCATGTAATTGTGACTGATGATGAGTGGGACAGTGTTGTTCTTTGTTTCAATGAATGAAAATATTACTTGATTGGACATATTGACTTTTCCGCTAGCAAGGCCTATGGGGGATTATGGGGACTTGTCCCCCCTCCAGATTCCAAAAGTCATCAAAAACTAATTTTCAAAGAAAAATGACATAAAATTAGTATGGTAGTATGCATTTAGATTGAAAAGTTACATTAGACTACCCCCACATATTTTGATTTTTGGAGTTGTGCCACGACTGGACTTTGTTCTTAAAATTCCATGTTGATACAGTAAGGCCCCGCATTTAAGAAACCACATAAAAGGAATTTTTAGGCTCCTGAAAAATTACTAGCTCCCTTACTTATAAGCAACATATGAGGCTCACACCCAAAATAAAGATTCTTGTATTCTGATTGACATTAAAGTCCTGATCTGATGGTCTGAGAACATTGCAATTCATGCAGAGTTTATAAGAAATCACAACCACGATTCCTTACATTTAACATCTCTGTACTCAAATTTTAATTCATGACAATCACCGATAGCATACACATATGGCTGATACATCAATAAAAAGCCAATGCTATTGAAACTTATTTTGCAGGATTTTCCAGAAAATAGATTAGAAACTTAAGAACTTGAGCCTAAAAAATGACAAGTATCATAGATGTAAGAAGCATTTTAGCCTAGGGTGTGAAAAGTGGTTTCTTAAATGCGAGGCCTTACTGTAATGCTATGTCAAGCTTGGGGATTCAATTTCTTTTATACTGATTAGTATTGTTGTCATTCAATTCACACATTGCATGTGGATATCCATGCAAAAAATTTTCAGTGTGACAAATTTTTGTACAACTCCAAATTGCAAACAAATAAATTTTCAGAAAACTTTTTTCTGAAAGTTTGACATGCAAAACATTTTGTATTCTTTCATGTTAATCTAGACACCATCTCATTTTTCTCTCTTGCAGTATCAAGAATTTTATGTTGATGAATTCAATGAATTTGAAGGAAGTGACAATAAAGAAACATTTTTCACTCCTGCCGAAGCGTCATTGCTGTTGTACAATTGTCTCAATAAGGTTTCATTTGAAAGGGTAAAGTATGTTTAGAATTCTAACCAATTTTACAAGCACAGGCAAGAGGATCTACAGTTTGTTTCAAGTGATTCAGAATGCCAGCAAGTACTTTAGAATGACAAACCTAAATACTTCCCATTTAATTCTCAACATGATCCCTTTCTTTGCATTTCGTTAGCTTCACAATGGAACCAACAGCCAATTTGATACTCTCCAAGGGGGTACATTCGAACTTTCAATGCCATGGGGTTCATGCAAATATTTGGGGTTTGCAGTATATTGTGGGTCTGTGATTATCAAAATATAGAACATAAAACATGATTCAATATGAGATTGATGACTTGATTCTTTTTATACAAGAACTCACGACCAATCAGGGATGGGACTAAAATCTTATGAAAAATTTGAAGAAATGTTGAATGTCTTCTATCCTTTTAAGCATCAAAGGAAAAGTCAACCTTTGCTTTGAATGCCTGGGGGTAAACAGTATATTTGTCTGACTGGGATGTGCTGTTCCAAGAAGGCAATTTTTCTGGAGCCAAGTAAAATATATTTTCGTGAAAAATATTTTCCCTAAAAATCCTTTTATTTGAAAAAGCCTTGTTTGTTGTTTGAAAGAGTGATACACCCCTCAGCTTTACGAATTTGATTCTTCAAACCTGGAAGATGAATCACTGATATTTGGTAGTCTAATGTAAACAAGACATTTCTTCGGACCAAATACCTTGTGCGATTACCAAGAAGAGAGTTTCCTCTTTTACACACTAATTAAGAAATGACCAGGGTAACCATTCTGTCTGAACAGATCTTTGAACATGATAGTTTTCTGTAATCTTTCTGTTGCCTCCTAGGAAAAATTTCTAAAGTATGGAATTAAGAAGTTCAAGGTTCAAGAGAGCATCATCAGTGGCTGTTTGCACTCAAAGCCGCCAATTTTGGAAGCAGTGACTCCAATGCATTCAGCAGAAGAAAGAGCAAAGTTATGGAAAGCTGCTCAGAGAAATCCGTTTGTCTTTCCGCTTGATGATATTCAAAAGTACTATGGTAAGTGTTCGCATTTATGCGTGTGTGTGTGGTCTTATTTCAATTTGAATACAACTACTTTAGTTTATAGTAAGAAATGGAAAGAAAGTAATCTCATTCGAATAACAAAATGATAACAAATCTTTCCCAATTGTAAACTGACGAAAATTGTAATTCATTCCAAAATAACTGATACATTCCAAAAGTCTCCACCCCCTGATTTGAGTATGCAGACAGAACTGACTTTTCGCTAGATGATTCAAAATTAATGTCAATCATAGGCTCTTTGTATTCGTACAGTTTACTATTGCACTGAATGCCAGACCATTGCTTTATCCATCGTTTGAGTCTGTGAACAGTTTCTGATCTCTTTTGTTAAACTCTTCCACAACTTGTGATGCAAACACCTAAGACCAAATGTTACTTGATTAGGTGGGTCAGTGGTGATGTAAGTCGTTGGATTTCTGGAAGAATGATAGGGGCTCATTTGGGCAGGGCCGCCGAGAGCGAGGCCGGGGCCCCGGGGCAGCTTATGGACACGGGCCCCTTGCTTGACACTTGCACTGAACATAATTTCCAGAATTTAAAAATTGTAGTGGATCTTTTTGTCGGATGTTGAGACTGAAGTGCCACACAATGTTTCCCTGAGATTTCTTGTTCAAATGCATATTAAGAACATTTATAAAAAAGTTTTAACTTTCTAACAGAGTGTATTTTTTCGAAAACATCAGCAATGGCGTGAGCAATAGTTCCTTTTGCTTAGTCTCAAGATGATTTAACGAAACAACTTTGCAATAAATTAACGCATTATTCTCCCATGCATTTTCTTACATTCCGTCTGAAACTTACAGTACGTATTGCTAAATTACTCTCCTTGTAGGGTACTTTTTAATAACTAGGGCAAGGCCACTGGGAGCAAAAACTATGTCTATTTCATGACTATTATCCTATCACATGAAAATAGAAAAGGGACATCAAGCTACCCGTAACTGCTACAAAAGGAAGCACACCTAATAAAGGGGCCGTGGTGGCTGTGTGATTTAAAACCGAGTTTAAAATTTTCTAGATCAAACACGAAGTTAAAGGCAAATATGTTTGTTTGGACAATCGGGGAAATCTTTTCTACGATACCATACATTAAAATCTGAATTAGGAACTTGTTTGAAAGATGCGATGTCGAAGTGTTTGTAATAACGCAGAAACTCCTGTGAGAAGATCTCTACATGGTACTTCAAAAGGAGGGCAGGACAACAAAAAGTGCATTCGAGACGGTGCACTCCCGCGCATTCTAAGTTGGAATCCTAAACGTTTCTTTGGTAGAACACGGCGTATCTTATCTTAGTAGGAGTCCCTCACTCGTATTTTTATAGTAATCCAGAACCCTATGCCTTGGCAAAGCTATTTGTTAGTCATTGCTTTTTTTACGTTCTACTTTAATCAAAATGCATCGACATCTTCAGAATAGTTATAGTACAAATATATTATCGGTGATCTAACCTATTCCATATTTTCTCAAACAGACCTTTTTAGCTATTCTAAACAAGAATCTGAATCGAACGAGAGAATTTTCAAATGTTCACTATGGTTAAAGGTGCTCCAACTCAACCGAGCCTTTTGCATAAAAATGTGTGAAATATGGCTCGAGGTCGTATAAATATCTTTTCTGGAGTAGCTAAAAGGTCTTTGTGGATAGTCTACGTCTAAGTAAACCGTTTAACTGCAAGAAATGAAATCATGCTAAACAAGACATTTGTAGGTCATTTTCTGTGTATTGTCAAATAGGCAAAGAATTTTGCCGGCACGTTCGTTATTGAGCGCTAAGAAGTCCTAAAATGTCTATAGATTCACTTTGCGAGCCTTTTTTAGTGCAAAGGTATTAATTACGCTACTGAAGTCAATTTTTCGCGTAAGTTCGCTCTCGATGCTTAGAATAGCTAAGTCGTTCAATCTTTCTTGTGTCATTGTACTCCGCAAAAAGTTTTTGATGAGCTTGAGCTTGCTGAAAGATCGTTCTGCTGAAGCAACTGTAACTGGCAATGTACAAAATATCCTCAAGGCAATGCATACGTTTGGGAATATCTCGCCAAGCTTGAATTTGCTGATTTTGTTCAAGAGGCTGAATGGACTTAGTGATTCGTCTCCAAAGTTTGCGGCATGAATTGCTTTTAGGTGTATCATTTCTTCTCTCAATTCATCTTGCAAGATATCACCCTCGTATTTCTTTGCCAGGATAGCACAGGCTGCCGAAATTTGCTGCTCCGTTAAGGCAAGATATCTCCAAAGGAAACCAAACATGCCATCTATTTTGTATGCAGCATCATAGCGTGTTGAAAGGCCAGCAATGACTGCATCGACGATGACATAGAAAACATCACGTTTAAATGTTGCTTCTTCCACAGATTCAACTGCACCGCCTTCTGGAGAGACCTCTTCTTGTGTCTCGTCAAAGAATGATCTCCTTTTCGTCTTTCGTTTGGCAGGAAGATTTGGATCAGTTTGCATTCCTTCCGCAACCAACTTCGACTCATTCAAAATTTGAGGCCATTTACTGCGCAGATCTTTAAGGTCGTGGACAAGTGATTTAAGATTGGCGACCTCTATATCAATGGTTGCTTCCCTTGCTTGTATGATCTGGTTTCTTTGATCGATTGCTACCAAAATCTTCAACCATATTGCTGACATTAGGATGCAAGTAAACGAAGAGATGTACCTTATGGCGGCGTTAACTTCAGTGGCAGTCTTAGGAGTAAGATTCAGGGTATGAAGTTGCTCCAGAGCTGAACGTATACCTGGAAGATGAGCCGCAAACGGTCGCACACTTGCCACACGATCCGTCCATCTTGTACCTGACAGGCCATGCAATGAGGATCCAATGCTTCCTTGAAGTATTAACCATCGTTGCGGACTGCTGGAAAATAGGTTGTACACAGTTTGTACCATTCCAAAAAACGTCACTGCTTCTTTACAGCAAGCTGCAGAGTCTGCTCCACATAGATTCAGTGAATGGCATGCGCACGGTGAATACAGGCACAAAGGATTTTCAGTGAGGATGTGTTGTTGGGCTCCATTGTATTTGCCAGACATGTTTGCAGCGTTGTCATATCCTTGACCACGGCAGTCTGCAACTGGAATCCCAAACTGTTTCAAAGTTTCCAAGATTAACATGGCTATTTGAACACCAGTCTTCTTGCAGCAATCAACAAATGTCAAGAATCGTTCTTGGACAGCAAATTCTTGAAGCTCTCTCGTCAAATACCGGATGATGAAGGTAGTTTGCTCAACATGACTTGAATCAGGTGTTGCATCAACCATGATTGAATAATATTTTGCATCATCGATTTCATCCAAGACATGACTGCGAACGTACTCTGCACAAAGACCAATGAACTCGTTCTGGGATGAAGCTGAAAGATAATGAGCTTGAAGTCTTTCACCTTTTTCCTGGGATACTTGAATCTTTGTTACATGCTCTCGTAGAAGTGGATCATAGTGGGAAAGGAGCTCAATGAGACCCAAGAAATTTCCATTGTGAATGTCACCAATTCTTTGTGAAGATCCACGAAAAGGCAGTCCTCTTTCACCAAGAAAGACAACAACATCAATGATTCTTGTGAGAATCTTCTTCCATTTCTGAGCCTCTGAGAGAATTCTTTCGTCAGTGAGCATGTCAACTCCAGAAGATTCTTCCAAACGCCTCTCCACTTCTCGCCAGGCAAGGTAGCATTTTTTGTGCGCCGTACTGTGTTCGTGCTCGGGAAGCCTGTCGAAAAGCTTTCGCCATTTTTGTGCTGTGCTCCATCCATTTGCTGAAGCCAAGATTGACTGGGATGATCCTTGGTCCACTGCACTTGGGAAAAGTCTGCATGGTAAGCAGAATAAAGCACTCTTAGCAGGGGGGCAGAAATGCTTCTCGTACCGAGGCGCTAAGCTTTGGAACAGTCTTGGTACCGACGCTAAGAACTCTTCAACCCTGAGAGCCTTCAAGAGAGAGGTGGAAAAATGAACACTTAAACCTTTTCGTTTTTTTTTTGTTGATTTTTGAACAATTGTAATTTTAATTTAGTTCGAAATACTGGTTTTTATTGTAAATTATTAATTATTGTAAGTTTTTAGCATGGCCCCCTGTAAATCAGTTATTCTAACTGAGGGGCTACCATGGGTAAAAAATATAAAATCAAATCAAATCAAATTAGCAGGGCTGAACACGAGCCATCGTCTGGAACTCACTTCACCATTCTGTTGTTTGAATTTCAGCACAGACGTTGGAAATTTCCTGCCAGTAATATCATTAGGAAACTGCTGTGGATGTGGTAGATGGCCTTTCCGTATCATTTCTTCGATTTCCAGTGTTGTAGGAGCTGCTGGAGACATTCCTATGTCAAAACCAAAATGACTAGGCTTGGTTGTTTCACCACGAGCGAATGCAGATTCCTCTTGATTTATGCATGCTTCTAAAGATGCTCCAGACATTGATTCATCGGGTTCGGGTTCTGAGAGTTCTGGCGAAGCTGAAGCTGTCGGTTGAGGACCAGCTTGTTCTTCATGTGCGGGGCCAGGGCCGGGGCTTTCTTTTTCAGGTTGAGCTTGCTTTTTAACACCAACATCAAATAACGTCAGTGCACCTCTCCTTGTTTCTTTATCCCTTTGCTCCTTTTCTCGTCGTTTCTGAGCACCAGACTTGTGTTGGTAGAAGGACATATCCGCTTCGATTTTCTGCTGTGCTGTTCTCTCAAGAAGGTCTCCAAATCTAATCTGAAGCTATTGATGACTGCCAAGCTTTTATGTTAAAAATTGGCTATTTTTGTCCAAACGTTATTCCTTTTAAGGAGCTATTTGTAATATTCAATTTCGTCATCGTTGATCAATCTCTTTCCAAAAGCAATTAAAGCAACTATTGAATACGAAAGAAACCAAAGTATAGGTCATTACAACGTAACAACAAATTACCGCCCAAAAGCATGACGTCAAAATACGCATCGAATTACGGATGATGTAACGCTACGATTTGGTTTGTTGTCACGACACAAAGTTTATTGCTAATGGAATGAACTGAGGCCCGTGATATCAATGCAGAGTGGAACGGACAAGATGAAAGTTTGATTCTTCCGGGCCCCTTGCGGGGCCCAGTTCGATAATATCACAAAAACATATAATGGAAAAACAAAGCTTAATTTTTACGGGCCCCTGACGGGGCCCGGGCCCCGGGGCAGTTGCCCCGGCTACCCCCCCCCTCTCGGCGGTCCTGCATTTGGGTCTTTGGAATGGATACTGGTTCTACCCCGGTGGCTTGATTGTTGTGTTGTCAAAGTTGTTGAGGAATTTCTATTGGCCAATCACATTCAGTTTTTTGTTGTTGTTTGGGTTATTATGGTCATGTTTGTTTCAATCACTCCAGCAACCGTGGGGACTGCAATAACCAGGCTTACAAGCTACGATGGCAAATGCATTTGATTGCAACTTGCGAATCAGCTTCCATTGAGAGAATGGAAATTAGTGCTCTTGAGAGACCTTCCCAATCATGCATCATGACTTTCAGATCCTGATTACACGTTTTTTTTAAGAAACTGTTTTATAAGAAACTAGTACTAAGATAGCCAAAATTTTAAGAAACTCTAGTACTATGTCTAAGAAGTACTAAGAAACTTTTCAAAGTTTAAAGCATTGATATTATAGCAAATAGATCGTTGAACCTTTATTCTTGGGCAATATTATCTAAACATATAACAGAACGCTGCTTATTCCTTTATGACGTTTTAAATGTCAAGAATCATATCTGCCGCAGTGTTAGCGACCACATTGCTAATTCTGCATTCAAAAAATAAGAAACCAATTAAGAAACTTTTAGTATTAAAATGGACAAAATTTCATGTGAAATTAAGAAACTTTTTGTGCTATGGCCTGATCCAAGTTTCTTATAAAAAAACGTGTATGCCATGATTTCTCGTTTGAAATCAAATTTTAGTTTAGAAATAGTTGTTTCATGAAAGACTGAGGCTTCGTCATGACAGTTTGAATGATACATTAAGGTAGTATTCTGGAATGATGTATGAAGTTCATTTTGATGTAGTGTTCATTGTTTCAAATTACTTTAAAAGTTTTACATCAAGATTTAAATGATTTCTGAAACAAGTTTCAAGCAGAAACACCGCAAATTTCTTCACTGTCTGAAATGCTTTCTCTGGAACTGTAGCAAATTACCTTAGGGCACTGGATTAATTTCAAAGTGCTGGGTCACGGAACTATAAACAAGCCTGTTACCTCTTTAATTTATATTGTTTTAAACATATGTCCATTGTCTTATGCGCAAATTTTAATGGTTAGGGTGAATACGGAATAAAGTTGCTTAAGAAATCAACCAATACCTCTATGATCTTATGAAAGTTTTGTTTGTTTCTCTGAAAATATCAAGAATCCATCTAGAGTCAGTTAGATGTAATGTCTTACTTTCACTTTTTCCCTGAACTAAACTCTGCAACTATGCCTCAATGGAGTGACAGTACTAGCATCAATTCAGCTCAACGAGATGAGCGTATCTTCGGGCCTTCATGGAACCCATCTTCAAAACAAAATTTTATTTTGACAAGTCGTGGGAGATCTGTGTGATATGGCCTGCTAAAAAGACTGCAAAACCATCGTTTCGAGAGAAGTTTGTGAACAGTCATGTCACCCAGCCCTTTGAAGTTGTGAAAAGATTTGCCACCTGAGGAAGGATAACTGAAAGCTGGTGTGGGATGATCTTTCGTTAATTCTACAAATATCCTTATTTTTTAAATGCCTCAAGTTTTTACCTGACTGACCAACTTCTCTCTGTTTTTTCCCAGGTGAAGAAGTTTGTTTCTACTTTGCATGGATGAACTTTTTCACATGGTCTCTGATACCAGTCGCTTTATTTGGCTTGTTTCTGTTCTTCCATCGACCTCGTGGGATAACTGTTGATGACAGCCCTTACCTGCCTGCCTATGCATTGTTAATGGCACTGTGGACAATCTACTTTTGCAAGGTAGCCTTTCATTCTATTCTTAGATACACCAAGCCATGTGGAGGTGGAGGGGTGTGTTAGCATGTGTATGGCTTTGCTTTGTTAGTGTACGCATTATGATTATCAGATACTATTTGGCTATTTATGATTTTATGAGACCTGATCTTTTTATATCATTTCATTCACTCTAAGTTTTAAAGGGTGATACTTGAAAAATAAGTTGAAGGTGTAGTTTGACGGAGAATATTGCATTGTTGCTTTGAGAATTGTTGCATGGTTCCACATTGTGATTTGCAACCCGTGCATACATGACTTAATAGTATGATCATGATTTTGAATATCGAATGATGCCGAATTTTGAATTTTGAATGATGCCGAATGGCTCAGCTTAGGGCTATGCCCAAATGCTGGATGGGCAAGTAAGGGTGAATGAATAAGGTTTCAGTCTATCAGTTTTGAATTTGCAAGATTCGTGTCATTGTTACGAAAATAACGAGTAAGTCGAAAAAATTTTTATTCATCTGAACGGATGTGGAATAACAAATACATAGCTGATATCCGAATCTGAAATTTTGATCTATCTGTCGAAGGTTAAATCAGATGTAAAAATTTTTTGGTAAAATCACTCATCGTTTAGACCGAGAAACTATAAAATGCTTGCAAAGAGTTTTCTATGCGAACGAGATCTCCACGTCCCATTCTGGTTCATGTTTTACTTGCTATTGACTTTTAAATTCTCTCCCTGAAAGTAACAGTGCTATTGAATTTAAATGCCACAGGCCACCAAACGTGTAAACCTTTTTTGACTCAAACTGTCCCTGAGCTGAAATTCGGATACCCCAGAAAGTTCGACTGATATTTTTTGAAAATGATGTGATGAGTCATATAACCGTTTTTAAAGCTCTTGGTTGTCAGTCTTTTTTCTTAAGATCTCTTTAAGATCAAAAGCGAATTTCTTAAACGAAGAATACAACAGTCCTGTCTAAAACAAAGCCGTTTGACCGCCTCAAGAATATATTTCACACCTTCAACGCAAGCTACCGTAATGTTATGTTTTCTCTGTTTATTTGGATTGACTGAGTGCACTCAGATCAGAGGTGTACTGGACTCTATTCTCTGATTGCTTTCCCTTTTTCGGAAACCTGAATCTTTTTTTGTTTTACAAATTTGTCTCTTAGTAATTGTATGTTTGTTCTCTTTTTCACTTTTGTAGACTTATTTTCAGCGCTGTCTTTCAATTTTTATTAGAGCTGGAGACGACAAGAGAGTGAGCTAGCTTTGAAATGGAATGCAACGCAGATAGAACGAAAAGAAATCATTCGCCCAGAATTCTATGGTGTAATTCGAACGAGCCCAGTCACAGGGAAACCAGAGCGTTATTTCCCAACATGGAAACGAATCATGAGATACCTTTTAAGTTTCATCATCACGTTGCCTTTCTTGGGACTGGCAGTTGGTGCAATGATCCTATCATTAAATTTCAATGGTTATGTTAAAGACAAACACAGTCCTATCTATTTTGCAGAATTAGCGAAGTTTGCTGAACCGGTAGGTCTAATTTTGGATTATCATCATCACCATCATCATCATTATCATCATCACCATCTTCATCATAATCATCATCATCTTCCGTTTTTGAAACAGGCTATATGAAACAGCTTTGTTTGAGTTATACTGCGTTCACACTGACACAATTAAACCAGCTTTATCTGAACCAGTTTAAATTTCAACCAATCAAATGACTGGATTTGTTGGATTGGCCAATCAGAAGGCCTTATTCGAAAACCTGGTTTAGTTTAAGCCGGTTTAACTTACAGTGTGAATTGGGCATTAGTAAATGACTACCATAAGTAATCGTAAAGGTTTTCAAAATATCAGAGTTCCAATAGACCTTATAGCTATTCTACAAAAGAGCCTGGATCGAGCGTTATTTTTATAAATTTTATACGAGACGTTCGATCGAGTGGCGTCAGAGCTTCTATCACCATTGTGCAAATTCGAAAATTCTACAAAATGTAGTAAAATATCGTTCGATTCTAATTCTTTTCAGAAGAGCTAAAAGGTCTATTGCTGTTCTTGTGTTAAATCATTCCCAATGAAATTCGATCAAAAATGACATCATGGGTTTTGGGAAAAGTGGAAGTTGGTATTAGATTAGTTATCGTTGTAAAGAATAAGAACTGTCATTTCGGCCTGTGAGCTCCTTCAGTGAGGAGAGTGCGCGCACTCTCCCCACTGAGGGAGCTCTCACAGACCGAAATGAGACTGTTGAAGACATTTAAAACAACATGGCGGTCGCGATGATGAGGAAAGTGAATGAGAGCACATTGAAAATGCTAAATCGACACGACAACGAAGAGGATGGAAAAATAAAGAACACACAAAAGTAGGTCTGACAGCTCTTATTCTTTACAACGATAATTAATCTAATAAAACTTCCACTTTTCCCAAAACCCATGATGATATGCTTTCGCCAATTAAACTTGATATGGATGGAACAGTGATGCGAAAGCGCAGCTTTGTGAAGATGTTTGATATCAGCACTACCACTAACATAATTTTGAGGGATGTTTCAACGGAAGTAAACAAATGAAGACTCTAGTAAATTGTTAATCGACATTTCCGGTACTTTATGAAACTATTCCAGTTAGTTATTCAACCTCCCAGTTCAAGCTAAATCCATCATTGAGAATATATCTGGTGAGTAGAAAAAATTTCACACGTTTGGGGGAGGGCATGGAATAACAATACGTTGCCTATGTTCAAACTAAAGTGTTACTCTTTCAGTCGAATGCCCCGTTTACACGAGATCGGATCCAAATGGATCCGTACCCAAACTGTAACTGATAGGTCTTGCGTTTAAACGGGACCCGATAAATCCGAACCCATTTGGATCTGCTATCCGTACCCAAACGGGATCACTTTCGAAAGTGATCCCGTATGGATCCGATCCCAAAAGGTCTCGTGTTAACGGGCGGGATCGTATCCAAACTGGTACGGATAGGAAGTGACACGATTAAACTGAAAAGCATTTGTTGACATTTCAAAGAGGGAAATCAGAGATGTGACAGAGTCTACTAGAGTGCAAAATTTCAAAGGATCTGATTAAAATAAGACGAAAGGTTTACTAGAGCGCTGCTAAGAGTTCATAGAATCCAAATGGAGCCAATCCCGTGTAAACGCCAACAGTTCTGGATCCGATCCCAGTTGGATCCGATCCCGTTTAAACGTGGCCTAAGACTGCGTTTACACGTTGCCGGCAAATTTTGAAAACGGTGAAAAATGTGACGGTAGCAAAATGAAAATGTGAGCTAGTGTTCACACGATGCCGGCACAATTTTGAAAACGGTACGAACTTTGATGGTAGAAAACTCGTTGCAAGACTTTGATGCCAAAGATTTGTACCTACACCCGAAGAATTGATCAGTCTCGTTCCAAGAACGTCGACAAATGTTCTGTTTTCATTATTTTCGAGTGTTCACACGGTGGTGTTTCCAAAATGGGCCGTGTAGAGTTCCGTTTTCAAAATCTACCGTTTTTAAAATCGAAACTCAGTGCTTTAACGAGCAACGAGTGACATATTCCGTTCAAGGATCGGATACATTAAAATCGAAAACTTTCGGACGGGAAACTTTCGGCAAAAAAAAATTCGGACAAAAAACTTTCGGACGCTTTTTCGGGAATTTCGGACAAAAAACTTTCAGACATCACCACATTTCGGACAAGTAAACTTTCGGACAAAATTTTGTCCGAAAGTTTGATTGTCCGAAAGTTTTCGATTTTAATGTAGATTGTTTCTTTTGAATCACAGGGCAAGCTATTTGCAGCTGACAGTCCTTACTATGGATGGATGGTACCAACAATATCGCATTCCATCGTAATCAACATCTTGAATCGAATTTATCGACAAGTCACTACATTTTGCACAGACTTTGAAAATCATAGGTAAGTTATTTGTTGCAGCAAATCTGCATCATGTTTCAAATGTGATTAAAACGTTGCGATGTCCAGATGTGGAGGTGTGACGTTTTGATTTTTTCGACTCACCCGCTATTTTCGTAACGATGACATGAGTCGTGCAAATTCAAAGCTGGTAGACAGAAACCTTATTCATTCACCCTTACTTGCCCATCCAACATCTGGGCATAGGTCTTAGCTGAGCCATTCAGCATCATTCGCAGAAGCACCATCCATTTGTTGGGACCATTCAACATCTTGATCATACTATTAAGTCATGTATGCACTGGTTGAAAATCATAATGTGGCAACCATGCAATAGTTCTCAAAACACCAATGCAATATGATATTAACTGTAGTGAGCTTTAGAAAGTCCGTGAATTTAATCCAGTATTGCCTTTTATTGTGGTCCCAAATTTCTACTGTAAGCTGTAGAAGATAGTCGAAGTTGTTACTTGAACTTCGTAATTATCTGTTAGATCTTTTCCAGTTAAATCTTGAGCCCGAGCCCTTGGTAGGGAGTGACTCGAGTCTTGAATTACGGGGCCTTCTTTTAGGAGATAACCCATATTTAAGGATTTTGGTCAATTTCATACCAATTTTTAAGGCTTTGGGGGTAAAGCCTATCGATCTTCCCTGAAATCAAGTTTCATTTCACTTGAAACGTACAATTTTTGGGGATAAATTCACAACCAACCACATTTCAGAACTAAAACAAGAAAGAATACAACGTTAAATAGAACATTCGCAGCTTCCCATTTTTAGTAGAACAGTCATATTTTGAAACCAATATTTAGGGATTTTTGAGGCTCAAGACCCATCCTTGTGGTCTAATTCTGCATACTTTATTCTCGGCCATCTGGTGCATCTTCATCGAGTTATCAGGTATCTTTAGCCCAGGGAGGAGCATATGTGTGTTTTGTGCCGGTTTCTTCAACACTGCTGTGACATCATATGGTAATATCAGCTCTCACTATTGACCATGGCCTTGATCAGGAATTTTTAGACCATAATGTCCTGCAGGAAATTTCTCAAATCAATTTGTCCACGTATGATGCTCTCTTTTCTTATTTTCATCATGAAAATAACTTATAAATTCAAACAAATTACCTGACATAGATTGTACAGCATGAGATAAGTGCAGAACTTGACTTTTCCTAATACATTTTAGAAATTCTAGATGATATTTATTTTTCAGAGTTTTTTTTTGTTTGTTTTCAATTTGTTTTGAGTGGACTTGTCAGGATTTGTAGCTACTGAAAGTTAATTTAGGCCCGCTGTGCATGGCGCATCCAGGCATGGGACCCCTAGATTAACGTCTCTTCGGAAGGCCGACGAGGTGAGTTGTGAGATGAGTTGTGAGGTCAGGCCTCCGAGGTAATCCATTCGGAGTTTGACCTCACTCGACTGAGCTTAACTTCACGAAGACTGTATAAGCCACTCGGTCACTCACCCGTTTCATTCGCATTTATAGACTACTACTTGCTTGTTTGTTGACTATCGTTAGAACATGATCTCTCTTTGAATGTTCAATATTTTCACTTTTGTGTCCTTGCAGGAACATTGAGAGTAGTTTTGTCCAATCGCAGGAAGGGAATAATTTTTTCATGTCCTGGCCTTGATATTGCCTGTATTGCCCAACCAAATAATATATAGTGTTTCGTTTTTTGCCGGATCGGCAGAACAAAGGATAGCCAGTGCATTGATCATCACAAGGCCTAGTGCTATGTTGCAAGTCTTGAAGATGGGCACGCAGCTCAGCCAATCAAATTCGTGTGTTCTCTGCCATCAACATTAAGATCAGGCACTAATTGCGAGTATTGGAAAGCACTGTCTTGTTCAGTGGCTCCGAGGATTCCCAAACCAAGGTGAATTTTTGTGCAAAAAAGTTGCTGGGAAGCATTGATTTCAATATCTATAAATATTTCTTTCAGGACGGAGCAACGATGGAACAGTTCATTGATAATCAAGAGGGTTCTTTTCGAGCTTTTTGACTGCTATCTTCCACTTTTCTACATTGCATACTATCAACTCAACATAATCTCGTTACGGAGAGAATTGGTTGGTCTATTCTGGGGTAAGACCTTTCCTTTTCAGTTTATAGTCACGTAATCTTTTCATGTGTAAAATAGTAACTTAAGACTGAAACAAAAACAGTCTGGTACTGAATATCACACACCTTATAGTTTGAACTGAGGAACCTCCTCCCCCCCCCCCTCGGGAGTAAAAACGCATCCGGAATCCTAGCCATGGAGGTACATCTGGGAACAGAGTGATGGAGGATGATGGAAGAGGTGTGAAAAAAGCTGGGTCTTGGAGAGAAACGAAGACGGAAGACACAGAAATTACACTGAAGATCGTTTGACAGTCACTCGTTACTTGTGTTTGAAGAGCTTTTTGACTAATAATTAGTAGTACAAAGTTTCAGAATGGCCTTAAGTAGTGGACTCATTTGAATAAACCATGGACGCACAATGAACTTGTATCCTGTAAGAAAACACTATTAACTCCTGTAAAAGAACAACAATAATATAAGATAAACCTGTAACTGGGTAACTGGAGAGAAAGCTGTTAAACCTGCAAGAAAATAAAGTAATTAGTTATCAACATCATTATTGCACCTAATACGCACTTCATCGCAAGCTCGCTACAATTAGGATTTTTTCTGTATTTTGAGCAGGGCAAGGTCCCGGGGGGGGGGGTACATAACATGTTGAGGGTACGGATATGTGCTGCCCATATGGATGGGTTTTGGGCCGAAATTCTCTAAACAAGGGTCCCCTTTTCGGCAGATTTTCCATAAACATGGGTCGGTTATCCAGAAATTGGTGAAAAATAGCAAAAAATGGGCCGTTTCCGCCAAAATTCATCATAAAAGTGGGTATGACAGCAAGTTTCGGTAATAAGAAGAGGGTACCTTTCTGAAAATCTGGCGGCAGACCCCCGTCCGCCCGCAAGTCATGTGCCCCCCTCCCGGCGGCAAGGTCTGCATTTCATCTTAAGGTTTTAGAAGCTGTGTTTATTAAACTTCGGGATCCCTCACTTATCCGACAGAAGGAGTTTGTTTTCACTCTGCAACTGTTTGAATGGACGGCTTTTGTTTGAGATTAAGCCAATCAGTGGCTCAGGTGTTTTCGTTCACTTGAATCTCAAATGTCTTGTGTTTTTTCGGTATAAAAACAGCCTGGTCTTGTCATTTGTCTGTTCTTCGCATGAACCAAACTGAGGAGCCTGCGACGAGACGCGTATTTGGTGTAATTGCTTTATTGATTACTGATTACTTTATCTTCTTGCAGGTTTTTTAACAGCTTTCTCTACAATTACAGGTTTATCTTATGTTATTGCTGTTCTTTTACAGGAGTTGACAGTGTCTTCTTACAGAATTTAAGTTTATTGTGCGTCCTTGGTTTATTCAGATGAGTCCGCTACTTAAGGCCAAGTTATTTGACTGTGTTAGGAGCATTCATTGATAACAACGATTTTCATTGCTGATACTGTGGATACCATTTGCAAATACTAGCTGCATATTTCTCTGCTCTTTGTGCAACAAACCGGCAGATTATAACAGTGAAAGAACTCATAATCGCAATGGTTAGGCCTAAAACGTACCATCTGTGACACTGAAACCCACCAACTCCTGCGTTTCCACACTTAATTTTGATTCACTAAAGCTGCTGTCTATATGCGTGATTTTATGTGTTAAACGATCAACATTTCGTTTATCTACCCAGACAAAAACCCGTAAAATTTTTCTAGATTTTCCCACTCTTTCTCGGATCAGGTGCTATTCCCCAGCTATAAAGGTATGCCTTTGATTAGCATTTAAAACTTACAGTTTATCCTTGATTTTGAGGATTTTAGGATCTTTCAATATTTTGACTCGCGTTGAACATTTCCATATTTTGTGCAAAGCAAACGGGTGAACTTACTCTCTATAAGAATGCCATTCACTCTATATCTGTCTAAATCTGTCTACAATTACCTCGTCACTTAGGCTGTTTTCGTCTAGCAACCTCAAAATGCATGGTTTTCCAAAATTAGAACGAGTTGCGCCTTCTTTGATCTTGTTTTTCTTCATCGTTTTACACCCCTTCATAACATTTAAAAGACCCTTTTTCAATCCTAGGTGATGAAATACGTCGTCTTGTCACGGAAAGCGTCCTTCCTTACGTGACAGAAAAATTCAAACATTATAGAATCAGGGATCATGTAAAGGAAATCAAGGAGAAGACAGGGGAACGACCCACAAGTTTACAGGTTAGGTTTTCATTTTTGCTATGTGACAGCTTAAAAATCCATTGCTAATCGTTACCCTTTGCGTGCTGAACGAAAAGCAAAACGAAAACAACTTAGGCCAGAACTTTCTTTCATATGATACACAGACATCATCACTAAGAACTTACAAGAATTAAGGACAGAGACATACAATTCATTACATTTTGAAAGTGCATCATTTGTATGGGAAGATTTTACGTGCAGAAGAAACTGACCTATAATCTACGAATTAAAAATATTCTACAACCCCCACCGACCCACCTACCAGAACAATATCTTTTAGTAAAAACTCGCTTAGCATTCCGAGGAAGTATTTTCTGGAATGCCATACCTGATACAATAAAGAATTCAGAAAATGTACCGGGTGTCTCAAAAAAAGTACCCCCTTTTGACCGGAAATAGGAACAAAGCTATTAGATACCATTACTCTCCGAGCAGTTAGCTAAATTTATCAATCTTCAACTTAGATTCACATACCTTGTATTTAAGAATCGTCCACGAAACACCAGAGATACAAGCTTGCAAAGACAAAATTTACAGTGCACCCAAAACCAGAGGTTTTGTAAAAGGGCCTAGCCATGATTTGTATTATGGATCTTTTCCAAACCACCTGTAAACTTTAACTTTATTTTTTCGCTTTTGAAAAGAATAAAAAAGACTCGTGGAAATCGTCCTGATTAAACAAATATAACGAAAATGTGGTAAGAATGATGAAGTCGTGCAACATCTCCCAAATGAGCATGTATGTGTTCCTTTTCTCTTTCTTTGACACTTGGAGTGGAATGCAATGCACGGATTGATTCCTCAAAGGAATAACTATTTGTAGAACAATTGAAGCATTTCAAGGTATAATTCTTTTCAATGGAGAAAGGTAAAGGTCAAAGTCGAAATTCCTGTGCAACATGCCTGTGATAGCAAATCATGGCTAGGCCCTTTTACAAAACCTCTGGTTTCGGCTGCACTGTAAATTTTGACTTTGCAAGCTTGTACCTCCAGTGTTTGGTGGCCAATTTTTAAATGCAAGGTATGTGGATCTAAGTTGAAGATTGATAAATTTAGCTGTCCACTCGGAGAGTAATGATATCTTATCGTTTCGTTCCTATTTCCAGTCAAAAGGGGGTACTTTTTTTGAGACACCCGGTATACAAGCTGTGAAGTATGTACAAAGGGAAATCAAGACATATTCTTCCTTTCCTAGTTTGTAAATAACGTAAAAGCTCTTTTAACCCCCCCCCCCACTTATACAAAATCTAGAATTTAGCAAATATTTCCCAATTTATTTAGCTACACAACCTAGCATGTTAATCTTAGTACGGTTTGGGATCAAAACTGTTTCCAATATGTGTATTTGATCCATGATATTGTATGTTGATTCCGCAAAATATGGGATAAAAGAACCGAAAAGCTATCAAATTTATCCTTGCCACTTGATTTTGTGAATAAGCCTCTCCTTTCTATGAAGCCCCCCTCTGGAAGGTCCGAAATTAAATAAGCCCCCCCCGGGGGGACTTAATAGTGCTTTTACGGTAGTTGGTATTAATCAATTCTGTACATAGTTCTGTACATATTTATATATGTATCGGGTGAGTCAAAAAAAGTTAACATCTTTGGCGGGCTATTGAATAAAATGTACGTAACCAATATTGAAAACTACAATGGTAGTGTATCAGTCAAAAGCTTAGATGGTAAATTCACTCATCTGTTAAGAACTAAAAATCAGAAAAAATCTTGTAAGGGATTTATAAGGCAATCAAGAACTCCATTTTCCGTTCTGGTCCATGATTTACTTATTATTCAACTTAATATTCTATTTCTGAAATTGATAATTGCATAGAATGTAAAATTCGATGCCAAATGGTCTATGGACTAGAATGGAACGTAGAATTCTCGATTCTCATACAAATCCCGGGCAAGTTGAGTGCTTTACCGAGCAAAATTTTCTCATCTAGATCAGCCTTTGACTGGTCTTGCAACACTTCCTTTTTGTTCTTCGTCTATGATGATCGGCGCCGATGGCGCAATCGTTGACGACGAGAGAAACGAAAAAAACTAAGACTTGCCTCAAGTCCAGCCTTTGACTAATGGATGGATATTTTAGATTTGAATATCGGTCACATACTTTTTATTCCACAGGCCACTAAACGCATTAACTGTTTTTACTCACTTGGTATTTTTAACTGTTCCTTAAAAATTTTCATAGATAATAACACCTTTTCAACTAACGATCCCGTTTTGGAAATTTTTTAACTTTTCTTGATACGAAATATCTGACCATGGATTTTGATTCAGCACCCTAAGTTTGTTTAATTGCTAATTTTCATATTCCTAGACTATACGATTTCAATTTTATAGCGATATTAAATTTTAGAATTCATATGGGATTTTACCGTCAAAATCGTTCGGGGTGCAACTTTATACGCTCAGTCATTATTCACGGTCAAATCCCATGTAAATTTTCAAATTTGTTATCCTCATAAAGTTGAATTCGCCAGCGCTAAGATGATGAAAATTTGCAATTAGACTAAAATTAGAGTGCTGAATGTGAAAAGGGGTCAGAAGTTTCATATGAAGCTAGATAAAGAAAGTTTGAAATTCTAAAACGAGGCCGCTTAGCTGAAAAGGTGAGATATCACCTTTGTTTTTCAAATTGACTTTGTGGTCGCAAGTATCATGGTTAGCAATGGGTCGTGAAAATTAACGTAAGAATATGTCCGCAACGTGAATTGAAGTTGCCCTCGATAACTGATCATTTCTCCGCAGGTCGTTGAAGATGCGCTTCTTGAAGAATATGAGCAGTTTGATGATTATTTGGAAATGGTTGTGCAGTTTGGTGTAAGTATAATTTTAATCATCTTTTGAAATTGTTATAGCGCAGTGGCGCAATCCTCTGACTTTGCAGCCAGAACAGTCAACGGAGTGTGTTCGAAACCCGGTAGGGTCACGGACTCGATTAGCGCTTAGCTACTTTTACGATCCCAGCACTTGGCGCTAAAAGCTGCAACTTCACCTTCACCTTCACCTTCACCCAGCGCTTGAAGTAATATACCGAATGAGCCAGAGAAGGTTTGGCCTTATGATATGACTGAATATTGTTTTAAATTTCGTGAAACTTTATTGTACAAAAATTATAGTTCTCAGAGCAATTTTGAAAAGGATTTGCAAAACTTGAGCTGCCCACACAAACTCTTGCATCTAGGAACAGGGTATTTATAACGTGACTGGTGGCACATTTTGTCCCGGTAGATAATTTTGCTTGTCACAGCAGAAGGGAAAAATAGTACTTTCACTCCAGTGGCCTAAGTCAAAATGGGGCCCTTTTTCATGTTCCTCGTGATCAAAACAATGTTATAGATGTTCCTAGCTGAAATATAATCTCGGAAAATCACTGATCACAATTCCAAAAAGAAATATTTGTTGGAAACTGCATTCATAATTTGCTTAGCTTAGTGCCTAAAGGCCTAAGCTATAATTGAATTGGATTTTATGAGAACAATGGAAAATTTTGTCAGTAACTCATACCGTAAAAGAATTAGGAGCCCTTTATTGGGTGTTTTCCCTACTAGTGGAAAATCCTTATAAAATACCTTGTCGATGAAGTAATTTGGGACATGAACGCAATGCAGATCAAGCATTGGGTAAAAGTTACCACATTTGTGGGAGAATATTTACACCTGGTTGGATCTTTCTTAGGCGACTCGTGCGATAAATTATTATTTACCTCCCCATTGCATATTGTGCATAACATGAGTGACCATTAAACTTTTGCGCTCAAAAATAAGTATTAAGGCGTTTTTGAGATTGTCTCTTCTCTTCAACTTTCAAAGTAGACTGATTACATGAGTCTTAGTTTTTGCATAGAACTGGATTATGTTTATGGCCTCAAACTGAGACTCATTACAAGACAGCTTCAAAACGGAGAATAATTTAGGGCAAGTCCGCCGCGTTTACGGCAGCACCAGTCCGATCGTTAATCGTTACTCCCTTGATATGGTCAACCTATGTGCCTGTTTCATAGCATTTGATTGGCTTATTAGAGTTCAAAGTTCGACTTTTCGGATTGAACCGACGTTCGGAGAGACGTTCGAAACGAAGTTCGACTTTTCTTTCAACATTCGAAGGATACTAGCCGTTCGAAAAACGTTGAGCGAATGCAAGGGATCGTGTCGTCAGTCTGCTCTTACAGTGCAGTGTAAACTTTTTTCATGGAAATTTTGAAATGCGTTTTTCTTACGTTGAACTATCAACAAAGCATTCAACCAAATTCCGTCTCCGATAATGTCAGGTGAAAATGCCCGCGAGTGGAAACAATTGAAGTGTTCTGCAGGAGTACTTTTAGATCGAATGTTAGAGAGATTTAGATGTAGTCATTCGATCGATCGATTGATCAATCAGTCAATCAATCAATCAATCAATCAGTCAATCGATCATCTCGTAAAAGTTGATTCTCCTTTCGTTTCAGTATGTGACCTTGTTTGCGTCAGCATTTCCGTTATGTTCGGCCATCACAATTGGATTCCTTTTCCTTGAAGCAAGATCTGACATGTTCAAATTATTATTCTTGTGCAGAAGACCAATCGTTAGAAGGTATGCAAAATCAGGCTAGTCTGCACTTTAGCGGACCAGCTTTCAAAATCGGCAGACTATGTGTCATGGTGTATGGGTTAGGGTCAGAGTTAGGTTTTGGAAATGGGGCTTTAGGGTTAGTTAGGGTTAGTTTAGGGTTAGTTAGGGTTACTTAGGATCAGTTAGGGTAAGTTAGGGTTGAGTTAGGATTAGTAGGGTTAGGTTAGGGTTAGTTCCTGAGAGACATGACATAAAGCTGGTCCGCTAAGGTGCAGTCATCCCCAAAATCATTTTGTTAGTTACCGTAAAAGCTCTATTAAGCCCCTGATGAAGTGCTTGTTTGACTTAGGACACTCCAGATGGGGGCTTATTAGAGATGGGGCTTATTAGAGATTCATAAAATTAGTTGACAAAAGATTTATGGCTAGTCCGCACTTTAGCGGACCAGCTTTCAAAATCGGCACTCTATGAACTTGACACTTTTCAACTTGTTGAAGGGCAACCCTTCTTATCTGTATTAAATGAAATGAAATGAAAATGTGTCATGGTGTAAGGATTAGGGTCAGAGTTAGGTTTTTGAAATGGGGATTTAGGGTAAGTTAGGGTTAGTTAGGGTTAGTTAGGGTTAGTTAGGATAAGTTTGGGTAAGTTAGGGTTAGTTGAGGTAATCTATGGTATGACATAAGAGATATGACATGAGTTCCTGAGAGATATGACATAAAGCTGGTCCGCTATAGTATAGTCGTCCCAGATTTATAAAGACTGCAAATAGTCTGGATCATCTGCTTACTTTGGAAGCCTTATACATCAGTGATCGAAAACCTGAACTAAACACAAAAGATGAGTCTAGGAACAAAGAATTAATTATTGAGTCATATGTAAAAGAACAAAAGCGCATGTTTTATCTTATTTTATTGTTTACTTTATTTTAAGGATTGCCTTTTGCTTTATATTCTCTAAGAACTCTTGTTTGCTATAGCATTTTGCATAAAGAAGTACCTTTTTACTTGTTGTGAGATTTTAACTGATGATGAGCGCAAAATTCGAATATATGTTTCGTCAAGTCTTGGGATGACGGGGATGTGGGGCCAAAGATGTAAAGGGAAGACCCATGCTTAACGATTTTTCGTCGATTTTCATACCCATTTTAAGGATTTTAGAGAAAAAGCCTGTTCAACTATCTAGAAATCAAATTTCATTTCACTTTATAATGTAATACAATGCTGTAAAACAATTGAAAGGGATGTGAAAGAGAAGGAAGGGCCTGGTAAGGATTCTTGGGGAACACCTCATGATGCATACGATTCCAATTGCCCAAAACGTAACACTTTGCAATAATTTGTTTACAGGGCAAACAGTATTGGTGTGTGGTTTAAAGTTCTTACAGTTATGATGGTTTTGTCAATGGCGACTAATTGCTTTCTGATTGGATTTTCGAGCGAACAACTAGCCACATGGGTACCTGATATGTATTACCTTGATGACACAGGGGATCAATGGATAAAACCTGGCTATGGAAGGTAATTTCATCTTTATTTTGGTAGCAAGGGCAGATTTTCAAGAAATAATCGTCGCTTTTGATTGACAGGTATCTATTTCAGCTAGGAAAACCTTTGTTATTTGTGAAATCGTTTACATGAGGAAATCTCAACCTGGGGTGAGTTCAACTCGCTTTCTCAACCTGAGTGGAAACTTCGCCCCGAGGTGAAAATTGCACGTAAACGCAAATTGTTACCAACCCGGGGCGAGTTGAGGAATTTGCAATGATTGAGCAAAGAGCTTAGAGAAGAACTCTTGGATTGAATATCAAGGTTTTTGCACCATTTTTCTCAAGAATCTATTGAATTTTCTCAACCTGAGTGGAAACTTCGCCCCGAGGTGGAAATTGCACGTAAACGCAAATTGTTACCAACCCGGGGCGAGTTGAGGAATTTGCAATGATTGAGCAAAGAGCTTAGAGAAGAACTCTTGGATTGAATATCAAGGTTTTTGCACCATTTTTCTCAAGAATCTATTGCGACGTTGTTTGTATCTTTTGATGCAAGATTTTCCACCTGTATGGCAGGTAAAATCTTTTGCTTCAAAGCTTGGTGCTGAAGCATTGAAATTTATTCGAAATGCAATGCTTGGTGACATCTTGTCTAATTAAGTGGACAACAAAATCATGAAAACCACAGCAACAGCCATTGCAACACTTGAGAGTAGAAGCTCGCCCCGGGTTGAAAGTCTCATGTAAACGCACGCTAAATTTGCAACACCCAGCAAAACTCAAAGCGGGGAGACATTTCCACTCGGGTTGAGTTTCTCATGTAAAGGCTCTCTTGGATTCATCCTTCTCTTCTCGATATAATTGAACCTAATCTACTGACGTTTTGGGAGGATTAGCAGCTCTACCTCATCTAAATCGTAACATAACTGTTTTTCGATATCTCATACTTCTCATCACTACTTTTGATGGGTAACGCCAGATGCGACTTGTGCATTTTAATCCTGACATTATAATCTATTTATCACCAAAATTCACGTTTATTTGATATCAGACCTACTTCTTTGTTATCGTCAGAATTCGTTACGAAACAATTTAAGTCTATGAGTTTATTTCCCTTTATTTAGTTATCTAGTACATAAAAATGACGTGTTCACCCATAAAGTTTACTCTTTTTTGCGTCACGTTTTACCAAGAATAAAAGCGTGGATTAAGATGGTGTATCGAAGAAAATTTATGGATTTGATAACTACCTTGAAACTTATTTCCAATTGGAGAGCAGAAGGGAAAGAGAACCTAGGCCAAAACGACTTTCAGACAATAGAACGATGACATGTCATGGTTCGCTCCTTGCCTGAACTGATTTGTCGCTATAACTACGACTCATGTTCTTACGCTTCCAGAAACGGACATGGCCTAAATCACCTACTATTTTTTCTCACCACCCAACCTAAAACGCCGAAAAGGCGGTCTTCCTGGACAAAACAAATTATCAGTACTTAGACGGATGTTTCTTCGAGCTACTCAAACAAAAAACTCCTACCTCTAAGTGATTTTTTGCTTGTTTGGGGACCCAAAGATTTTTGAACTTTGTTCGGTACTGCAAGATTTTGATCTTTGCGGCCGTTCATTCGAGCTTGCTCTTTTTGCTTTTGGCGGGGAGTTTAAATTGAAGAAAAATCAGCCAATCCCACCACGTTATTCGAAATATTCCATTCTGATTGGTCGGGGAACAGATCTGTGCCCCTCATGATTTTTTTTGCCCTTACTGAAGTGACAACAATAACACCCCCTGTAGCGACCCCGCTGATACGCTGCCCTGCCAAGGTAAAAGGATCACCCGCCAGAAAAATGTGTTTCCCCGCCAAGTTTGAGTTTTAAGCACTGTCCCCGCCTTGTTTCTTTTGCTTCCCCGTTGAAATTCTTGTTTCTGCGTCAAAACTCGTACAAGTTCCATCACAGATGATAGCCAAAAGGTTTTATTCCCCGTCACGATATTTTCAGTCCCCGCCGACTAGCTATGTTTAGTTTCATAATGTCCCTGCTGCAATTTTAATGCCCTACGGGGTTGTTACTGGGGGGGGAGGTGTACAATAACATAAATTCAATTTAATGGAATGAGCGTAAGTTGAGGGTCCTTTGATGTTGGCACCACAAAGGGTCATAAGTGCCTTCTTCAAGATAGTGTACTTTGTTGAAACCAATTTCCGTAAACCACACATGAAATGCTTCTAACAACGAACAGATTAAGTTCTTTCACTCTCAAAAATTTAGTGGCTGTGATATTATCATTTGACCTGCAACACAGTTGTGGAGAAAGAGAATGTAGTTGGTACAGGTTTCTTATCACCCATGGACCAGTTAAGATCTCACATGAGATGCTGGTGTTTACCCCCTGAAAAATATAACAGGTTTCCACGGCAGCGGTTAGATAACAAAGCAAGGTTGCGTTCCTTGCTGTCATGGTGTAACCGCTGGATTTATTGTCTGTACAGAACCAATGGTGGTACCTGTGAAAACTGTGAAGCAATAAAACAAAAGAACATGTGCGCTAGATGTTTTGTTTATATTACGTGTAGCCTGTAACCCCTGCATTTTTCTATTTGAAAACGAGGCAGGTTAGTCACGCTATACCACGTCGTAGTTTTTCATTGGTCAAAGTATGTGTATTTAGACCTCGTTTGCATTGTACCGGTTCTTCTTTCTTTCTTCCATAGCGGGAAAAGACCCAATGGAAAAGACACACAGTCACTCATGGGTAGTTAGACACCGCAGTCATATTTCGTTGTATTTGCTTCTGCGAAAGAAAAATTGTACATTTCTGTGGAGGAGGTTTTCTCCTCCATAGTAGCAAATAATTCTATCCTTCTCAAAAGAACAAAGCGCGTTTGCATTGAACCACAACTGTGGTGTTTAGCAACCCATGCCATGGGTCACCTAAGGTACGACCAAAAACTATGTAGAGTTAAAACGTTTTTCGATGCCAATTCGGCTCTATTTGCTTAATAGTAGAAGTTAAGATCTCATTCGAAAGAGGAAGAGAAGCGTAATACCCGTAAGCAGCATTTTCGAAATTTAAACTTACAGAAGGGGGTTGAAATCAAGCCTCAAAAAAGGCAACTCTTAGCCCACGCAGCCGTCGAGGTTGAAAAATATATGGCTGAAAAGCTATATTTTAGCTGTATCCAGATCTGTGCTCCGTTAATTTGTCTACCCAATAGGTTTTTGTCTACATACGAAGAAATGGCTAAGGGTTAGCAGATTTCGGAAAATCTGATTTTCTCAATAACGGGGGAAGAACTAGGTCGCTACAACGACAAATAACAGGGACTTTATCACAAAGGACTGTATCGAGCATGAAAAGTTGTCTTTCGTGGTCTCGGCACCTCTTTCATTTTTAATTCAAATTCTTTTTTACGGGAAAAAGTTTACCATGCTAAATTTAGTGTTATCGTCTATTGTATTCAACGACAGGCAGTAACAGACTACTGAAGTTGGACCGAGAATTCCATGTTCCATTCTGGTCTGTGTCTACTTGGAATTCTGTTATATTTCCGAAAGTCACAGTTGTATAGAATTTTCATATTTATTCATATTTCAGTGCCAAGTAAGAAAATGGACCAGAATGAAATTTAGAATCCACCTCTTCAAGATAAGAGGTGCGAAAACGGAAGTCTTTTTTTTTGCATTTTTGAGATTGAAGTCTGTTCTACCTACAAAGTTTAGTGTTCACGCAAACTTTCATATTCATATCTGCCTTCATTATTACGGCGATCTATCAAAGATCACAAGGGCTTGGACTGTGAAATCAAAGTTTGGACAAATTTTTTATTCACATCTGATTTCACGGTCAAAGCCCTTATAACTTTGAATTCTTAAAATCGCCGTAATTTCCAAACAAAGACAGATATGCTTCATGAAAATTTGCTTCAACACTGAACTTTTTACGCAGAGCAAGATTTTAGCCACAAGAATGCAAAATCTCTAACAACAAGAGACCTCCATTTTCACACCCTACTGAAGAGAATTTTATCATCTACATGAGCTTTGACTAATCCTAATCCTTTGGCCTAATTCTTTTCATGCCAGTCACGAAGCACAACCACAGCTTCTAGAAGCTCCACTTTTCGCGTCGTTGTCGTCATCCAAAAGCATGATTGAAGTATTATTGGTATCAGTTAAAGTGAAGCATCACTACTCAGCAATTCTAAAGTACAGACAATCGATCTACGTTTTCTTCGATGGCGATCCCTCTGTTCATGTTCTGTTGTTCGGTGCGGCTTCCTAATTGAAAGGAAACTTGATTTCCCGATAGGACGTTGAAGGAGATTCGTTCCCAGTTCCCCGCATGACCCGTCTTTGACACCAGAAACTGCATGGAAAATGCCCCCGTTTCTGCAGAAAGAATTAGAATTTATCAAAAATTTTTGTTTTATCATATTCTGCGGGTATCAATCTGTCGAAAGTCAAAAAATCCTTGGAACGTTTAGTGGCACTTTAACATTTTAGCTTTCAATGTTAGCCACATACTTATTCCGCAGCCCGGCAAACGCTTTAAAGGACAAGTCCGGGGTTGTTATAGTTGTTGATTATTCAAGAAATTATACTGTTGTGAATGGTGTAGTAATTTTTGCATTTTTTTTTCTTTTAATCTGCAAAACTTCATATTTCAATCAGGAAGTGCAAATTGACGTCATTTTCTATGACGTCACTTCACGTTGACTTGAACGAGGCTGCCAAATGTGTTGATAATAATAATAATAATAATATCAATATTTACACAGGGTAACCTCTTCAAAACATGAAGTTCTGTTATCAACGAGGGCCCTGTATCTAAAAACTATGATGTATTACAATAAAATTTTATTACAAAGAAATACAATAATTAGGTACAACTGGTCAAATTTAGAAGCATAAATTACTTTCTAGTTGTCCATATAAAATTGTTTAAGCTTATGTTTAAAAATAATAAATGAGTCCAACTGGCGAAGGCTGCTTGGAAGTTCATTGTATAATTTGGGACCTTGGAACCAAAAAGCCTTTTTTCCTGCTTCTGTTCTTACTCTCGGGATTCGGGCTGCATATTTATTGTTACGAGTGTTCTGATTATGATTCAGGGGCTCAAGACATGTGTTCATAACTTCTATAGATGTTCTCTTTAAGCATTTAAAGACCAATAGACAAGCTTTGTATTTCTTGCTGCTTTCGATTGACATCAATTTGCAATCTTTCTGTTGTTTTCCGTAAATAATCTTTAAAGCTCTGTTCTGAAGTGATTCAAATTTTCTACAGTCTGTTTCAGCAATTTTTAGGACTGGAGTAGAACAGTAAAGGATTCCCGGTACGATGACGGCTTTATAAACACTCTCAGCAGCTGATCTAGTCAGTAAAGGTCTCATCCTCGAGAGAAGTTTGAGCTTGCTAGATGCTTTCTTATATACCTTATCAAGATGTAATCTCATGTTCAGGCTTTGATCCAGGTATGTTCCTAGGTACTTGTATGAATCTGTAACATTTATTCGCTTATCTCCAAAAAATATATTCAAACCATCTATCATAGAGCGGCGTTTAGCTGTTCCAAATAGCATGACCTCAGTTTTCCCTTTCTTTAGATTTATTACAAGTCTATTGTTATCGAGCCATTTCGAAATATTTTCCATCTCATTGGTCAATGCTCTTTCAATTTCAGTGATGCTTTGACTTGAAGTGTAAATAACTGTATCATCTGCGTACATGAGAACCTGGCAATTTTTCACAGCCTTTACCAAGTCATTTATATGGAGAAGAAATAACAGTGGTCCTAAGATAGATCCTTGTGGCACACCATATTCTACCTCTAAGACGTCAGAGCTTTCCCCGTCATAGTGAACAAACTGTCTTCTTTCTTTCAAATAGCTTTTCATCCAATTCAGTTCAGCATCACGGATACCATAATATGGTAATTTTTGAAGTAGAATTGAATGCTCGACAGTGTCAAAAGCTTTCCGCAGGTCTATAAACACTGCACCTGTCATTTTCCCCTGGTCAATGGATTTTCTGATACTATCTGTAAATACTGTAACTGCAAGCTCGGTGTTGTATCTTTTCCTGAAGCCAAATTGTGTTGAGACGATCAGTTCGTTATTTTCAAGGTGTTCTGCAAACTGTTCGTAAGCAATCCTTTCGAAAATTTTTGACAATATGGGCAGAATGGAAATCGGTCTGTAGTTATCTAAGTTCTTTCTTGGTCCTGATTTGAATAACGGAATCACTTTTGCAATCTTGAGTCTTTTTGGAAAAGTTGAATGTTTAAATGAAAGATTTATCAGATGAGTCAAGGGACCTGCAAGGGCTTCAGCAGCATCTTTCAAGAGTCTTGGAGGCAGATTATCTGGGCCAGCTGATTTGGAGGCCTTCAAATTATTAAGATTGCGAAGAACTTTTGCTTTAGTGACTGGTCGAAAATTGAATCTATGAGGCGTTTGGACGATATCGCTGGTATTTTGCCACTTGAATTGATTAGGTAATAATTCACACAACCTTGCAGCCTGTGATACAAAAAACTCACAGAAGGAGTTTGCAATGTCCCTTTTATTATCTATCAATTTCCCAGAAATTTCGAATGCCTTACAATTTGATGGGGGCGTTTCTTTCATAGGATACACCTGTTTGACAGCCTTCCAAAAGTTTTTCGGATCCTTTGCATTTTCACTTATCAAGCTTCGATGATATTTGGCTTTCGATTTTCTTATTAGCCTATTTACTTTGTTTCTTGCGTTCTTGTAGAGACACCAATGGTTATCGGCCCCAGACTTCTTTGCCTTACGAAGATAGTAGTCCCTTGTTTTGATGGCATCAGTTATCTCAGGTGTTCTCCATGGACATCGGCTTGCACGGACTTTCCTTTTCATCATCGGTGCATATTTATTTACTGAGTCAGAGACAAAAGCTTCAAACTTTTCGTATGCTGCATTCACGTCTGAACTGTTATAAACATGCTCCCAGGGGACGCTTTTTAGATCTTTTAAAAACAGTTCCTTGTTGTAATTCCTGTAGTTTCTACAATAGATTTCTCTTGGCGGGAGACGAAAAGCGTGCATTTTTCTGACTGCACCAATCATGCAGTGGTCGCTGAGACAACTGTCTATCACAATGGATTTAGCAAGATGATTGCTGGCATTTGTAAGAACGACATCAATGAGTGATTTTGATTCTTTTGTTACTCTCGTTGGTTCAGTTATTTTTTGTGAAAAACCTTGTCCCATCAGGATACTATACCACTCACGCCTTGCTAGCCTCCTGATCGCGCCTTCACACAATCGTACAAAATACAAAATGGCGACGATATTTGGCCTAACTTAGGAAGATTCATCAATCAATTTATGAAAGTTGGAGGCATCCAAACTTGGAAAGAATTCACGATTAGTGTCGCAGCAGCTGGTAAGGTTGCTTTTTAATGATAATTTCATCTGACCCGGACTTGTCCTTTAACTCTTTTGTGACTCACCCGTCAGTCTCTTTTCTGTTTTAGGTATGTGGTTGGAATTGTATTTGGTGCAGAGCATTTCCTGATTCTGTGTGTTGTCCTTGCACATTTTATGATACGAGATGTTCCAAAGCATGTCCAAATTGAACTTGAAAAGAGAGAATATGAAAAGAAAGTTGCTTTGGACAAATTACATCGCCATAAAAAAGGGGACGTTCCAGAAGCAAGTAAATAGGTATGGCATATATAAGAGTAAAATGGGCAAACTGGGGATGAAATTGGTAAGGCAAAGATACAACTGAATATTACAAAAATATTAAAATGCAGATCTTCACAAGATACTGGGTGAGCCCAATAAATGAATGGACGTCGGGTTATGAACTAATGTTTCAGGTCATAAACTGGCACCGTTGTGCCTGCGTTGATAACATGTAAACAAAGACATAAGATTCACTTTGCCGAAATCAGTGGTATTGCTCTTTTGCGAATGATTGTCTAAAGCACGATTTAGAGTCTCTTTTGATGAACCCATGAACCGTGGGGAAAGACAAGGGACTCGTGTTGTAAATCTTATATTTTTCTCTGGTAATTTTGATAAAATTCGTATTTGGACATAAATTTACTGTCTTGAATTTACTGGCATTACATTAAGATTGCATTGCTTGTTTTTGCTGATTTCTGCTCTGGCAAATCGCATGTTAGAGTTACAAATTATTGTTACATACATTCATTACTTTGGTGGGGGTGGTATGGCGAGTTAGCTTAAGCAAAAATATGCAACTGGAGAGAAGAGTGAGAGCGAGTATGAGAAGGGATACAGAAATGTCTTGCATATAAGAAACAAATGCTTTGATTCCACGTCTGACGTGTTTCTTTTATAAAATGAGACAAATTTCAGATCATGGTAAAGTCCCGGGTGCATGACTGAGCATGAATTGAGATGTGCCGCCCGACTTTCAGAAAGGTGCCCTCTGTATATTACCGAACTTGCTTTCACACCCACTTATGATCAATTTTGGCGGAAAACTACTAATCTTGAACTATTTTTTTGCAAATTTCACCCAAACCCACCCATAGTTAAGCAAAATCTGCCAAAAAGTACCCTTGGTTCCCGGGGGGTAACTACCCATATATGCTGGCGTGTGCTGTGCCATTTTTGGGTTGCCTTTTTTCGAGCAGAAAATGAATTTTTGGGCATCATTTTTGTTAAATCTACCCTGGGTACCAGAGCCTCAAAACCCAGGGTAGGTTAAGTCACAAGTAGTCATAAATTTTAGGGTATCATCTAGAAAAATTGCCCTTTAGGGTACTGATTTTGATCAAATTTCACTTATTTGATTAAAATTTTGGGTAAATTTTGGGTTGTCACAATTTTAGGGTATACATTTTCAATGGCCTGTAAGAGAGTGTTTACATGAGAAATTCAACCCGGGAGGAAAAGTTGCCCCGGGTTGAGCTTTGCTGAATGTTGCAAATTTGGCTTGCGTTTACATGAGATTTTCAACCCGGAGTGAGTTTCCACTCTAAAGTGTTGCAATCGCTGCTGCTGTTGTTTTTGTGATTTTGTTGTCCACTTAACTTGACAAGATGCCGCCAGGCATTGCATTTCGGATAAATTTCAATGCTTCGGCATCAATATTTGAAGCAGGAGATTTTTACGCACCATAAGGGCGGAAGATCTTGCGTGACCAAACCTGGCTTCCTTGTCTAAACTTAGTTTCCAAGTGACGTTTTGCGTCACCACAGTGACCAAATTTTTCATGAAATGAGGTCACATTTTTGGTTCACCAACAAGGGCTGTGGGTGACCCGGGTGACCTGCAGCATAAGCGTTGTTAGTACGACGTAGGGGAGTTGTTGGACGGTGCCATTTGTATTTCAATTTGAAGTAGTCCGCGCAAAAGTTTTCCAGAGCGAAATTTACCGCAAGCAGAAAAAATAAAGCAAACATGAGCTTCATTGAGTCATCACACTGAACAAATTTTAAGTATGTTTCAGATAGAACTGCAAAAAATTGTTCATCTTCTGCAAAGAATTCTGAATTTTCTAGGACAAAGTACCAATGATCCAATTGCATATGGGTGTATACGCGGGCAAATTTGATTTGAGTGGGTGCAGGAAATTCAATCACGCGAATTTAAGGCTGGGCAAAATGGGTACCACATTAATTCAAGTATAAATAAAGTTAAGAGAAAAAATTAGATTGAGGAGATGCAGTGCACATGGAAGGGGGATGAGGCTTGCAAACAGGAATTGCATTAGTCAGACATGCAGCAGAATTAGAGGCATGAAGAATTCTAGCGTTTTGCTCTTGCCCCTCAGTGACCAGTTTCAAAAAGATATTGTTGTTCTTCTCTTAGGGATCTGTCATAAAGAATGGAACAGAAGGGGGGGGAGGCGAAGAGATTTCAAAATTTGTCATGAAATTATGCAGCCCAATGCAAGAAATAGAAACTGTTTACATAGCCCCTAAACATCTGCAAAAAAGGTTTGATGATCCCACGGCTTCAACATGAACTCTGTGGCTTAGAGGCTAGGACCTGCGGATACCATTGTTTTAGAAAAAGAGATGGAGAACAATATCAATGAGCACAAAATTACGCTGATATTGTTTAAAACATTTATTGTAAGATATTGAAACCAATCCTGAAACGAACAGCCTCATGGCCCATGCCTATCACTTGAAGCAGGTTGTTTGCTCAATGTTTTAGACGTTTTGCATCCAATAGTTTTGGTGACCCTGTCGATTCCCTTCCGCCCCCCGTGTTCCATTCTTTATGACAGGTCCCTTAGTCTTAGGGAATATTCTTTTGGGCATCTTCTGAAAACGGTAGAGTTGGTAGAAGATAAAATCCCATTCTTTTGGTACCCTTCTACCGAAAACGGCAGACTTCGCAGACTTCAGATGCCCTAAAGAATACCCCCTTAGTCATTTGACGAATATGTGGCCCGTATCAGGTGTTGCAAAACTGAAAAACTTGCTGCACATTCAAATATAATGAATCTCGTCGGAGAAATTTTGGGTTCTCGTCGGAGAAATTTGGCAAAATATCGCACGACAACACCATTTTTCAGTAATTTTAGCACCCCTGTCGGAAGCTCCAGCCCCTCTGTCGGAAAATTTCTGGCGCCACCCCTGACATGCCCATTTGGCGAGAAAATAACTCAAGTATCACGTAACGTAACTAGTGTCCCACACTCCAACATTTTTCTTGGTTTCTTAGAGTTCTGGGACACAGGCTTCATTCGAGAAATGAAAGCGGGCTTTTGAACAAAGTTCATGCTGTCCTGTAACCAGGAGCTTTTTACGAAAGCTACAGTCACGACAGATGACATAAGTCACGAAAATATGAAGCTGTTTGCCAAAAATCAGCCTCTGCCCGAGTTCTATTTATTGGTCTTTTACTCCTCCTTTGAAAAAGAGGCTGGTTATTTTATTTGAAATCAAAGAATCCTTGGGGAGACCCATGGAACCAAGCCACATTTTAAAGATAACCGTGTTCCTACGGAATAGACTTTGAGCTATAATCCTTTTATTGCAAAATTGTTTATTTTGAAATGATTTTGTTATGTCACGTCGTGAACATGAAGAAACTCTGAGAACTCAAAATTTGATAATTTTAAGAAACTTTCAGTACAGGCCCAAATTCTTAGTTCCTTAAAGAAAGGTACGTTTATTTATTTCTACCAAAGAAGTCTTTAACATAGTTTCCTTTACTTTTGCTTGTTTCCTGTATAATACATGATTTTTTTTCATAAGAAACTGCTTATAAGAAACTCAACTCCCAGGTCGCTAAAAATTAAGAGACTCCAGTGCTGGGAAAAAATAACTTAAGAAACTATTTATTTTTATGAAATAAGTGCTTAACATATTTTTTACTTTATTTCCTAGTACTTGTAAGGTACTTGAGTGACGTGTAAACATTGGACAGACTTCAAAAACAGTGTTTTTCAATTTTCTCGAGAGAACATGTAGTAAACATGAAGATTGTTACGGAACCTTTAAGAAACTCGTAAGAAACTCAGAGTACTCAAAACGTGATAATTTTAAGAAACTTTCAGTACTGGCCCAAATTCTTAGTTTCTTATAAAAAGAATACGAGTAAATGAAATCATTGATAAAAGTATTTACTTTGACAGAAATTCATAATCATCTCTCATGTTTGTGATTCAGGATTGGATTTCAAAATCACCGGTTTGGGATTTCAAACTTTTTGAATTAAATAAAATCAAGATGTCTTTGTCAAAATATGTTTTCTCCACAGCACAGGCTCCTTACTTTCACAGAAACCGAAAATTTAATTCCTTCTCTCATGGGTACCCTCCTGGATGTTATTTCTAATTTTTAGAGAGTACCAAAAAACCATGCCCTGTGTACCAGACTCAGGGTACAAAAAGCATTGCAAAAACCAAAAATGTGCTCCCCCAGGGAAGAGTATCTCGTGGGATGCAAAAAGAACAGCCTCTTGAGAACGCCCGGAAACGCAGGTCAGCGCAGCGCTTGCTGCACTTCTGTTTTTGTGTTGTGTTTCCTGATTGGATGAAATTTTATCAATGCTTTATTGATCAACTCGGAATTGCAGGTCCGCTTGGTCCCTGGTGAATTTCTGGAATTTGCCGCTTTCTTCAAATGAATTTCAATTTACTTTGCAAAGTGCAGAGGAAACCCCCGGGACTTCAAAAGCAATTGTCTCGTGACAGCAAATCAACATCGATCAATCACACCAACCATCTCAAACTCAGGCACACCCTTCGTAGTTCAAGTTGCCCGCCAAGAGGTCGAAGGAAAAGTTGTGCACTCGGAGTTGCTCATATCTGTAAGTTTGATCACTTATTTCTGATTTTAAATCGTATGTTATCAATTGTCGAGATATATAGAGTGCTAATCATAGGGTAATCTTTGAAATAGGGTTTAAATGACCTATTCTTCAATGGTGTGGCGCCTCATCTCATATGGTCATTGCAGGGTATCTTTCTATGGTGGCGTGGCTGCATAAAAAGAAGTCTTTTGCAACTTCCTTTATATTATAGCAAGAATGACTTTGTAAAGATTTAGGAATTTTTTAGAATGTAAGATATACATTTGGAGAGACAATTTTGTGAGACTGTGTTTACATTCGAGTACTTTGAAAGACAAAGAGCGGATCCCGAAGACTGGCCTAGGTTGCCTGGTCTGGTGGAGTTTTTCTTGCAGTTGTTTACTCGTTTAGCCATAAGTAGCTGCTGTAAAATTCGTGTGCGATATGCGAAAAAGAGCTAGTAAGATGACCAGCTTTGATGTTTAAATTAGGCTCAGTTTCGTACGAAAAAGAACAACAAACTTCTGCAATAAACAGCTGGGAAATCATTTCTTTGCAATCAAAATGGGCGGTTCCGTAATTGATGGGTTTATCGACTTTGTGGGGAAAATTTTAGTTTCATGCTCCTTTGGCTCTGGCCTAATGAAAATAATCGTGGGAATATGTAAAGAAATCGACGAAAGAGATGTTTGATGGTCTTACTTGAACAACCGCATTGGTCAGAAATCCAATTGCTCTTGAATTTGAATTTCTGCATTGAGAGGGAAAAGAAATAGACGATGTGGACTACAGAACCAGAATGCATCACATTCACAGTTATGTATTTGACGATGTGCACTTTGGAAAGAATGTTAAAAAAGGGAAAAAACGGAGAAATGAGGATTCTGACTTGTTTTCCGGGAGGAGGTTTATGGCCGATAACAGCCGATAACACGTGGTGCTTCTTGCCTCTCTTCAAGGTGCTTACCTGTTCGTGGAAGTGTATACATACTGTAATACAACATACTGCAGCCATCCTAGCATGACTTATCGTTCTATGTACGTTTACTTACAAAGGCTTAAAAGTATCAGGTTTTTTTCCATAAAGGCTAGGATTATCCAATACTCTAATCACGGTATTATCACACACCACACTCGCACGGCCGCCAACTACGTTGGTCCATTCCTTTCCGTGTAACTTTAAATTTTGTTCGGAAAGTTGAGTTTCCACAAACAGGTTTGCAAGTTGCAAACATGCTTTCATATTGAAAAGAACCTGCTAAGAATTAGGCAAAAGACAAAAGCAAGCTCACAACACCGTTTCCTTTGTTTCTCTTCACAGGTACATTAATCAAACCAAAACTTTCAAGATGAATGTTCTTTGGGCAATAATTTGGTTCTTGGTTCTTATTTTCATCGGTTGGCCCATTGGTGGATTTTGTGCAAGTTGGTACGTGTGTTGCCTGCCATTCGAGGTATGCATTGACCCTATCAAACAGCTTAACGAAATGCTGTTCAAAGGAGTAAAACTGCCTTATGAAGTCGCTGTCAGAATGAAGGATGGCAAGTCAGGATGGTAAACAAAGTCACGCCCATTTTTCCAATTAGTTTTCAGACAAGTAAAGAGACGGTTTTTGGCTCGCTCCTCGTTTCGATGCATCAAGGTTAGACAACTCACTATAAACAAACAGTTTACTGAAGGACAGTCAATTTCCAGGATGCACAACATGAGAGTTTGGCTTATGGAAGTATAACACTAAGGCTTCGAAGATTTTTTAATATAAAAATGGCATTTTAATCACGGACTGACATTGTATTAGGCATTAATTTTTTGTTAGGTAAATTCTTTCCGTTGGTGTGTAAGCTCTAGGTATTCTTAGCCTTAATTTTGGATGTATCAAGCTAATTTTTTTATTTTTAATTTTGTGAATATGTCAGAATTTGAGTCTCCGTTTTATTTGGTTCTGTTGCAATTTCCCCTTTGTTGCACTCCTTCCCAAGGTTTCTTTTTGGGAAGAAATGTGTTTTTTTCTTGAGTAATTTATTATCTTTGGTCAAATAATAAGATTACGTTCTGTTGATATTTGGTGCTATTTGGTGAAGAGTTTGAGAGCTAACTGTCTCGCAGAAGGTGGCAACTTTAAATTTGTAATGATCATGTGAAGTCTGCACGCAGGCTATCACAGACAGTGTTATCGAGAACAACTTTTGTTGAAAATTTATCAGAAAAAACTTTATTTACCAAGTCTACCAAAATCTCTCAAGACCACACTGTGATTTAACAGCGACCAAGGATCCTTTGTTCCCTTGTTCCCAGGCAACTGCTGATGTGCACATAGACCCTTTATTGTTTTAGCTGCGCTCTTTGTATGCAGATGAAAGCCTAGTTGTTACCTAAAAACAAAGGTGAATTGTTTGGGGCTTTCTCGGTGATGATTCGAAGAGATTCACAGGACAAAGGAGACGTTCGCTTCGGGAATTGAAAGTAACTGGGACTGCGGGGGGTTAGGGGGTCGTAAAAAAACTAACGTTAGTTTTTGATTGAAAGTTTAAAAATGTTTAGTGAAGTATCATCCTAGCCTCGAGCTCAAGACGTCGTGAATAGCGCAATAACGCAACGCAGAGCGTTGCTATTATTGTTGTTGCTGTTGCGATATCTGGGACTGTGTCGTCGTGAGGCCTGAAAACAAGCCAAGGACCAAGCGAGAAATTAAGCAGTCATGCTGTCTTCATATGGAAAGGCGTTTTGTAGAGCACACACCTTCAAGAATGTGAGTAGTTTTATCCTGAATGCAAACAGGACTGGCTTTTTCCTGTCCAAAATTTCAAGCAAGGCTGAACTTGACTGACTACGATAAGGCCTCACAGTCACAGGCCTATCTCGAGTAATTTTGCTGTTTAGTTCATTGACCATGTATTTGACTAATTTCTTTTTCAAGTGTGGAAGAAAGCAAAAAAGGAATAGTGAAATGAAACCATGAAATTTTTTATTTGCCTTTGTTATCAGTGTATTGTTCTTCACCAGACTGCAGAGTATGGCAAGTGCACACCCGAGATTTTTTTCCTGAAATATCACTGCACACCTGAGAAAGGGTGTGGCACATTTGAATGTGGGTGTGGCTCTATTGTTTGAAGCTTTTATTTTGCCAGAGTGACAACTAAATGAAGAACTTCAGACGAAATGACTGAAAGTTTGGAATTTCTGATGAAGTTGTAGACTTACTACAGTTGTTGTATTTGTCATTGTAAACAATCTTGCTTTGATAATTCAGATCTTGGACTCATTGTAGTAAGTCTATAAATGCCCATTACGTCCTGTGTGCAATCAAATTTAGGCCCAAATTGTTTCTGCCGGAATACGGGGCGGAAAAGCCTCTGAATTGGTATATTTTTCACAACATTTATTATCATTTTTGTTAAAATTTCTTTCAAATACAAATTCAAAATTTTATGTGCACACTTGAAGTGCACACTTAGATCAAATTGCACACTTGCACACTCGATATTTTGCTCTTGCACACCCGAGATCTCGTTGGAAACTGCCATACTCTGCAGTCCGGGTTCTTCACTTGCATAAAAAATTGATATAAAATTCCAAGCATCAAAGGGTGGAAAAGTTTACATAGCATGTCATGCAATATCTTACATGCACACTAGGGTGAATGTGCTGCTCTGCGCCAAACATTTTTGAGCAAAACAACTTTGGCGCCTGTGTGCGCCAAAGAATAATTTATATCTATTGTTAAATACAGTAAGACATTGAATTGCCCATTGTTTTATGGCCCCTTGCTGTGCCAAATTGTGCACCAAAAACCAGAAGTTCTTTCTCTGCTTCGAAGATCTTCTGGTGATAGGCACTTGGGAGCTTTATGGTTTACTCAGACGGTTTTCAAAGAGCTGCACAATTGACAGTGAACAAAGTATCTAATATCTTTTATTTTAACCTTATATATTGTTCTCAACTGCAGGAAATTTTGAAACTTCATGAAAATGTATGAAAACATATGAAAGAATCATATGAGACCAATGCATGGTTTTGAGATTTCAATCCACATGTCATTGTGAAAGGGGTCTATTGAATTCCCAAACATATGAAAGAATCAAAGGCAAGTTGAAATGTAATGGAAAATTTTTTGTTGAAATAAAACTCAAATTTTAGTTGATGCTTAGACAAGCTCTATGTATGAATGATTTTTCATCTGTTTTCTTGTTTACAGCTTTGCTATTTGGTTAGAATCAGGAATTTTAGCAAGGCAACTGTTTGCACCAGTGAAACACTCACAGATGTTACACATAAAGAAGGAATTTGTCACATAACCCTACAAAATGTGAAGAAAAGGTTTGCATTGATTCTTTCTCACCTTGATCATTGAATTTACTTATCCACTAAAGTCTACTTATTTTGCGTGATCGTCTTCATTTAATTCCCAACAGTCCCCTATCCCCCTAGCTCTGTTTTAATCATTATTCTTTTGGGCTCGCCCTTTCACCATTTTTTATACGTAGGAACTGTAAACATGCACTTATAGATGTTTATCATTATGAGTATAAATAGAGCCTTGTGCTGTTGGAACATTTAATTCTGATGATGAAGCACAGAGAATTGCTTCAAAACGTCAATTTAATCATGGACTAGTCAACATCATTTTCTATTTTTCTGTTAACACTGGACATGTCTTAATTTGTCTCACTTGGAATTGTCTAACTTGGAATTGTCTAACTTGGAATCGTCTAACTTGTGTCTAACTGGAGTTGTCTTAACTTGTCAAACTTGGAATGAAATGAATATTATTATGATTATTGTCGCAATCCTTGTTCTTCGTTTTTTGGTGAAGCTTCTATTTCCTGCCAGTACTCTGATTTGAATTTACTTTTTGCTGAAGCAATGATTAACTGTATTTGAAAGAAACTGTGAAAGCTAAAAGACTATGTTGAGTCAATGTCACGCCTGTCAGAGGCAAGGGGCTTGGGGGCCTCCCTTTCTGTAGCAAAATATTGAGTATGTTTACAGCAGCATACTAGGTTCCAAATCTTTAAATCAGTGTAAAAAGGTGGATGTAAAGGTCAATGAACTTTAGCCACTTTTCTATGATTCTACCATAGGACTTTCTGAAATCTTGATTATATATTTGTCAAAATTAAAGCCTACTTTATATTTTAGCACATTTTATGACGTGACATCATCAAATTTCTAAATCACAAACCAGAAGAGTGAAAGAGTTTTGCTTGATACCCTATTTAAGGCATCCATAAACTATGGTCTTCTTAAAATTATTTGACCTTTCATCAACAGGTTTAAAGATTATGATAGTTCTAAGTTTTTTTTGGAAACTTTCTTGAATTCTTAAAAGAGAAGAAAAACACTGTATATAATTCTGAAAATATTGAAGATTTTGGAAAATCCAATGGCAGATTTACTCTAAAACAGTTTTAAGTTTCTTTGACACCGTTCAAGTCAAAGAAATAGGTCATGGGATTTTACACCCAGCTTTTTAAATATTTGAAACCTCTGCTGTTTACAGCATGATTGAAGCCTGATACCAACTTGTTTTGTTTTGAGTATGATTTGAGTACATTTGAGAGCTTGATTTGAGTGAGAATTTTGCACTGCTTGGGCTAGCTTGCAGCATTTATATTTTGAACTGGAAGGCAAACTCAAGCTTGATTGTAGTATGTTGGAGAAATAATTTTAGCATGGGATAATTGTCAAGCTTGATCAAGCTCTAATTATATGTGCAAACTGGCCAAAATTGCGTCAAAATACTCAATTCAAGCTCCTTCAAGACAAAATCATGTTTCTGTCAAGCTTGCACAAGCTTGTTGCAAGTTGAACTTTTCACAAGGGTGTGGAAATGATGACTCTAGGAAGTTATCAGAGATATCAAGGCCTAACTTGTTTATTCCATGCATTAGAATAACAATCTGTAGTGATTTTGAAATGAACATGATATGAATTTCATTTCATTAGGCCTGATTGTATTATTCAGAGAACATTTTTGCCACAATACTTTCTCAAATTATTCATTCTCTTGCCATCAGGGAATGTAACAATTATTACCACAGAGGTTTATCTCTCAGTTTGCTAAAAGAGTAAAACTTTTAATGGCTAGAATTGTCTTTTGAAGGAATTTGTATGTCTTTTTTGAAGGATTTGTTTCAAAGGCAAATTGCAGTACCTTGCTTTAAAGCTACCCTTTTTGGCACTTCTTTTTAATGGGAACTCCTAAAGAATTCAAAATCTTTAACTTTATGCCCCAAAGATTTCAATGTTGGTGTAATGAACACTGAAGAGGTACCCCTCAGGGCCCATACTGTACTTCTCTTGGCCCATCACTCCTTCCCCTTTTTCACCCTTTAGACACAAGGTGTCCCAAGAAATATTTTAATCGAAAGGGTTCTAGCATCATGGTGCAATTTTACTCTACACTTTTGAAAGGGTTGACAGTGTTGACTTGTGGAAAACAACACTATTAAATATCTTTTAACAAATGTATGGGACATCCCAAAAAAGTACACCTGTTTGAAAAATTGGCAAAAATTTGGCTATCAAGCCTTTTCTAAAATATTCTTTTTGAGCCACTCTTGTCAATGGCCCAAAAATATTTGGAGATGATAGAAATTATTGTTTTTGGTAATTAAAAACTATGAAGTAATGCACTGAATAACCTCATTCTGAGCCACATTCCTTAACCCTTTGAGCCCTGCAGTCGCAAATCTGCGACAACAATGCACCCACGCGTAGGCCTGCAGTCGCAGATTTGCGACGAGCGTAGTTCCTCGCGTTCTAGCGCGTTTTCAACGCAGTAAAGCAGCCATTTTGGTTCATACGGGACTTCTTTGGATAGGTTACATAATAAGCTTCAGAATGATGTGAAATACGGGTGGTGGTTCCAGTGAAATTTTCGGAGCTACGGCGAGTTGAAAGTTTTGAGAATTCCATGTTGTTTTTGCTTGCGAATCAGCTGATTCAAAATATGGAGACGTTTGTATTGAATGGAGAGCAGTACAGAGAGATGTTTGGTGATTCAGACAGCAATGTTGAAGGGTTTTATGGCTTATCATATGTCGAAGAGGCCTCGAGATTCGAGCAATGCCGAAGGAGAAGGCCATATAGGCCTAAACTCTGAAAACATCGAAGCAGAAGACGACGCGATGTCGAGTAGATACTGCAACTGCAGCATGTCGTTACCACGGCTGGCTGCAAAAAGTTACTGAAGAAACTGGCCTCAAGCTGGATCCTTCCTAGATGGAGATATGCCGAGGAGGCCGATCGATGTACAATTTGAGAGACAAAACTGACTTAAAACTGACCGAGAGATTATTTTTTACTGCAGCCGTTAGCAGCAACTGTTAATGTTAACCTGATGCTGGGGAAACGAACGGACAACTATATAAGACTTTATTTTCACTGCTATTACTTATTAGTTACGAGCAACTGGAAGGTAAAATATGGAGGAATCTTGATACATATTACGAATGTCATAAGTAGGGAGTTTTATCTTGAAATTTTTTCTTGAAAGAATGATCCTGCTTGAGATACATAGCTTGAAATGGGCATAAAACGACAACAAGTGTACATAATTCAAAGTTAGTTGATATTTTTACTGAATTGTGCTGTTTGGTAGGGGGTTTTCGGGATTTTTACTCGAGAAATGCGTCGGAATAACAACGGAACATTTTGAGAATCAAAGGTCAACGTCTTTCAAATGTATTCTCTGTGTCATACATCTGAAGCAGATTTGATGAAGAGAGAAGAGACCAGCGAGGCAAAAACATGTTCATTTCTTTTACCAAGCAGGGCTTATGACATTTAAAACTATAAATTGGATGTTGGCAGGGAACACGATGGCCTACTGCAACTTTTCGCTTTGGTTTGCGATCGTCTTCACCCTCAAATCTCGTCATTTTGGTGATCTTGCGAAGCTGCAACCTAAAATGCCGAGGAAATCACCTGCAACTTGAAGGAAGATACTTAAAGTAAGGTTTTGTGTTAATAAACAAAAATTTCAGACAATTTTGAACAAGTTTGTAATACTTCATTTTGTGTTTTGACAAAGTTTTCGCGCCAAATTTTTCATTTCAAAATTACAGGTCTGTTTTGATGATGCGTTGCAAAACAATCCAGGTGGGCAGAGAACGCGTGCGAAAACAATGCAGGGCTCAAAGGGCTAAGCAATATTGTTATGTTGTCTTAGACAATTATATTAAGATTTTCATCGTCTTTCAAGTCAACAAAAATAGTTAACATTTCTTTCTGACATTTATAACTAGTCAGACAAAATAAATTAATCTGGCACCAATCATCAGTGGTTCTTGCAGCATGTTTCAAAATCAAGTGGTCCTAGAAAGAGCTAAGTTTGCAAGTTTTCAAACTAGTCACCAGATCTGCTCTACCTGGAGAAGTAATTTCATCCGTGATCTGCTTGCCAAAAGAGAACTTTGCAGACCAGCCAGCGAATGAAAGTTTGGTGTTTCAAACGGAGTATCTTTTTAGGACACCTGGTGGACAAATTTTGATACAGTTCTAGAACCCTTTCTTGAAACTATACTTGACTTTGATGTTGCTGAAAAACAGAAGTCCTGTTCTTGAATCAACCAATATATGTTTTGCCTTTCCACTGCCATAAATCAGTAACCACGTTTTCCAAATTCCAATTGACTCAAACAAGGTCACAGACTCTACAGGGTGTTCCACATAAATTGTGCCCCGCTTGTGTGGCCACTGTGGATGAGCTGTTGTTTCAGTTATCTCAATTTTTATACAGTTTCATAGGTCAGACTTCAACTTAGAGTTTGAGACGTTAAATGAGTCAGTATGACACATCGTTGCTAATTTATTGGAGTGAAAATCCAAACTAAGTAGTTGCTCCAAAAACACCACTTCTGTTGTTCTCCAGCAATGTCAAAATAAAGCAAGTGTTTTTCAAAGAAAGGGTTATTGCATCGTATTAAACTTTTCACCACATTTTTCAAAAGAAAGAAAGTGCTCTTTTATGAAAAGAAAGCACTGCCAACCCTTGAAGATAATTTTTAAAAATGTTTATACGACGCCAGAACCATTTCTTTCGAAACTTGCTTGATCTTGCCTGATCTTGACATTGCTGGAGAACAATAAAAGTGCTGCTTTTGAAGCAACCACCAATGTTGCCTTTTTCCTGCCATTATCAGCAACCACGGTTCACATTGCGGCATACAAAGTCTCAAACTCTTAGTTGAAGCCCAACATATGTAGCTGTGTAAAAACCGAGATAATTGAACCTACGGCTCCTCCACAGCAACAACACAAACGGGATGCATTTTTTAACACCCTATATTTTGAATGGTCCATGAAAATGGCGACAACAAAGGCCAACCAAGACACGACACTAGACTGATGACGACGAGTCTCTTGTTGCCCAGCGCTCTTTGACGTGATGATGGCGTTTCAGTCAACAGAGACTCATAATATTACTCTGAAAAACTTGGCCCTATTTAGGCCCAAACTTCGCAATTCCTCCAGTACCGATCAGGTTGCGAGATTTGTGAATTACTATATTGTTAAGGTGTAAATGTGATAGAATTTTCGATTCGATTGAAGAATTGAAAACACCCCCACGGGATGGAGATTCAAAGGCGTAATTCTTTCATAATTCCATTGATGATTGAAGAAAATAGGGCCAAGTTTTTCACTGTTTCATCATGAGTCCCTCTTGAGCAAAGTTTACGGCAGGGATACAAGGGACTCATCGTCATCACTCTAACACGACACGTGCAAGAAATGCTGGATGAAACAGACCCTTTAACTCTTCACAATGTTTCTCATTTCACTAGAAACTCATTGTCAGTCAGCATGCTAGATGAATTGAAAAGGAATTTAACAGAAGCTGGAGACAAAAAAGAAACTCATGTTATAATCCTTTCTGCTAATGGACCTGTGTTTTCAGCTGGGCATAATTTGAAGGAACTGGTAATGTTTGTGCCAAACATTAATCAGCTGATTCTTCTGTACTCTTTTATTGTTTCATTGTCGTTTTTCAAGTTTGCTTACCTATTATAGCTTAGAGATTGAATTTTTTCAAAAATTCTTAATCATTCACATAGGAAGTTGCTGCCCTGGTCTTTCAATTGAGTTGATCAAAGGAAACTTCATGGAATGTAATATCGTCGCAGAGAGAGCATTTTTTATTCCTTCATCAGTTAGCATAAGAATTGTTGGGGAACAAGATACGTTTTGGCCAAGGAAGCTAATGTGCTCCCCCCGTGCAGTGGGTTAAAGCTAATGCGCCCGTCGGAGCTTCAGCCCCAGAAAGCTACTGCGCATGAGCGATTACCCACTGCACGGGGGGCACATGAGTTTTCTAGGGCAAAGCATATCTCGTCTCCCCAACAAATATATCTGTTGGTTTAGAGTTGTGAGGTCTTGTGACATCACCAAATTGCTAAATTGTAAACCCTAAAGATACAGACTGTGAAAAATGATTTCTTCTAGTTTATGGCAAATTGCACAATGTTTCAATCGACAGATTCAGTTCAAATACTGGCGCAATGCAATAACATTTTATTCTGGGTGACTCAAAATAAGTTTACGTGTTTGACGGGCTGTGAAATAGAAAGTATAAGTTAATAAAGTTTAGGCATTTGGCTGGCTATGGAATAAAGAGAATGTGACCGATTTTTGAAACTAACGCGTTAATCTATCAGTCATAGGCTAACTTAGATAAAGAAAATTTGTTTGGGAAAATCACATATCTTAGACCCAACGATAAGAAAAATTGCTTTAAGAGTTGTGTATAGGAATCGAAAATTCCACATTCCATTCTGGTCCATGATTTATGTGGCATTGATGTTAACATTGTCTTTTTAGTAATTTAATTTTGATCTTGATACCAAGTGAATTATGGACCAGAATGGAATATGGAATCCTTGACCTCAAACATACTCCTTACCAGTATTTTCCAACTTTCTGGATCTGAAATGATGATTAATTTCAACAAGGTAAATCTCCTCATCTAAGTCAGCCTTTGACTGAGAAAAGTTATAAAATTGAAATTGATCCAGTGCTCCAGTACACGATTTGTTGTGACATGTAGGCCTGTCAAAAGTGGATAGTTCGTTGAAACACCAGACATTAAGCCTGGTTTCCATATGATCATAACCGTCGGTGAAGCATCACCAAGGTAGGCTCGGGTTAGCATCGGGAACGGTTGCGTTAAATTGAAACGTTTTCTGAACGATATCTCTGAGGTCGCCGATCGGATGGTGACAGATGGGGACGCATCAGCAGAGTTGAGAATAGTTCAACTTTTCCAACCGTCACCGACCAGTCGCCGTACAATCTCAGACTTCTGCGATCAAGATTTTGAATAGAAACATAGTTTTTGGCTGCACTGCGACGTCGGCAACTATGGAAACTCACGTGATTCAGAGAAATCAATCCCAGAATGCATTGCGCATCAGGCTTTATCATTTAACGATCTGCTTCGACATAATTTCACCAATTCATGCTGGAACACATCGCCGACTGATTGGGGACATGTCGCTGACTGATCTGAGAGGTGTCGCTGACGTGTTGCTATAGGTCGCCGACTGTTATGATCATGTGAAAACGAGGCTATACCTACTTTTACCTACCCCACAATTACCTACAACTCTTGAGCAAATTTCATTTAGATATTCACGAACAATTATCATTGATAAATTGCCATCTTATTTTCGATGAGTGATAACAACAATAAATCTAAATGTACAAATTTTCCTTTCTTTTAGCTTGCAAGCGAAGGAACAGAATTTCACGAGAAACTGTTTGAAAGGTGTTCAGAAGTTATGTGCTTAGTGCAGGTATGGAAGATGGAAGAACTTAGTAGTTTTCTGACGCTTTAAGGAACTCGACCCTGATTAAAATGTTCATTTTGCGGAACTTGCTAATGACACATTGAATTTTGAGGATGGTGACAGGGTATGTATTGGATGAGTCAATAAAAATGCCCGGCATTTGAGAAATTGCTGCCCCATGAATATCAAAGCAATGATATTAAAACTGTTTCATGTTATCCCCGATACGTCAAACTAGGTTCAGTAATTTACCCGGCTTTGATTGGCCATTCCTCCCCGTCGAAATAGGAGATTTTCTGCAGAAAGCCCCTTTCGAAAACCTGAAAACAACGGGTGAAAACATCAAGCAAGATTTCCCTTTGTTCTCCTCCCGAGCAATATTGACTCTTGGATGTGTTAATGTATTTTGTCCACATGGGAGAATGAAATCCACTCAAGTTATTCACACTAGGGGGAAGACTTCTCAACCTGTCAAAAGGAAAGCATGCTGAAAGTCATCGCTGTGAGGTTAACACATTAGGGATTTTGCTTGTAATTTTAGCATGTTTTCAAGGTTTCTCAAAGGGATTCATTTTAGAAAACCGCTTACAGAATCTGAACGGAATGAACGATTTTAGCCAGGACAATTTCTAAACATAATTGAACATGTTTGCAATGCAATCAGGTATTAAAAATTACCACTGTTTATATACTCAAGGAGCAGTTGCCTTTCAAACGCCAGGCTTTTTTGACCCACCCGGTAGATGGTACTGGTTTTTCAGCCCCTATTGTACCCGGAACTGATACCTTTGGATTTGGCACCGGCAAGAATTACTGTGACACCGAAGACTCTTTTAGAGGATTAGGTTATGAAGATCATAAGTTTTTTGTTTAGATCTTTCCCAATACTTCTGTGATAGGGGAGTGCCTTTTTTCATTATAAGTGGCAGCTTCATCCTGGCTCAATGGTCTGGTACTAACTTTGAAGGGGATCTAACCATTTGTATGTCCTTGACAAAAATTGCTGCTCAAAGAAAATATGCCATGACACTTGCAGCACAATATTTGGGTATCTGATCTACGTCAGCTGTAAATTCTGATATCTGATCGGCTAGGACTTGACTGCAAGTGGCTTGAACCGTTTTTATACTTACATTTGGACTTCTAGGTACGTGGTACTGCCCCTTTGCGAATGTGTCACATTTTACCAGTCACCATCCTCGATATAAGGCAACAACTGAGACAAGTAATATTCGTCTTCTCTTCTCATAAATGAATAAATAACCTTTTGTAGGACGTTGGTGTTCCTGTTATTGCACAAGTTCGAGGTGAGTGTATCTTACGTGCCAAGAAATTTATAGAAATCCAGTAATGATGTCATTTTCACAAATGCTTGTCTCCTAAGCGGCACCAGCATTGCGAAAGGTTGGTCTAACCAACAGCACACTGTGGAAGCACACTGGTTCCCTGGTAGAAACCTACGCTAAGGAAAACAGGGAAAATGTAAATGGCTTATTTATTTCCCCTTTCTCTATGTTTATGTATCGTTTCTTATAAAATTACCAATTTTTAACAGGACTTGCAACAGCAGCAGGATGCCAGCTGGTAGCAAGTTGCGATATGGCAGTTGCTTCCGAAAATGCAAGATTTGCGACGCCTGGGTACACCATTTAGCTTTCATTTGACATTGTTTTGCAATTAAATTACCGTAAAAGCTCTGTTTAGTCCCCCTCGCTATTAACCTTTCCTCGCTAATAAACACCTCCCCTTTCAACCAAGTTTTGAATAAGCTCCCACGTGTCAGCAACCACGTGTCAGATCCACTCAAACAAGGGCTCAAACTCTAAGTTGAAGCCTGACCTATGCTACTGTGTAAACACGGAGTTAATTTGATATGCAGCTCCTTCACGGCTGCCACATGAGCGGGGCACAATTTTTGGGAAATCCTGTAGACCTAAAGAACAATGGAAAGTCTCAAAATGATGACTCTTGGGCAAGAATAATGATGTTGCTTAAATCCTGGTTCACACTAGATCTTTTGGATCATTGGAGTCGTTCAGAAAGATCCAAAAACAAATTTCTCAAACTCGGAGTCTTTGCCTGTTAGGTCTTTCTGGACGACCGTAACGACCCAAAGACCTAGTGTCCCCATGGCTTAATGAGCATAGCTCAAAATGTGGTTTTTCAGCCCGTCATTGTATACCCTAAAGAAATGAAGACAACCGTCTTCTCACCTGTTCATGTATTTGCACAACCTCGTCCCCAAGGCCTTGGGGACGAGGTTGGCATTTACATAATTTAAAAATGGGTGTGGCACGATGGTCTAATCTATAAATTAAAACGATGTGGTGTCTCGGGACAACTTCTTCTTCTAATCCAAAGTTTTCTTAAGGATCGAAAGCAGAGGACTGTCCTGAATGGTCAGAGTTCTACTTGGGGAGATATTTCAGCCGGGGTGCCTCAGGGCTCTATTCTGGGACCTCTGTTTTTCCTAGTGTACATAAATGATCTAGCCGTAGGCTTAAAATGCAATGTTAAGTTATTTGCTGATGATACATCATTGTTCACAGTGGTTGTGGACTTGCAGCAAGTCCACAGTGGTTGAAGATTCCAATACAGCAGCCAACGATATGAACCATGACTTGAATTCGATAAGTCAGTGGGCTCACGCTTGGAGAATGTCTTTTAATCCTGACCCACAAAAACAAGCTGTTGAATTAACATTTTCAAGGAAGAAAATTGAAATTGATCATCCAGTGATCCATTTCAACGACATACCTGTGAAGAAAGTAGATGAACATAAACATTTAGGAATTACCTTGGACTCAAAGCTATCTTTTTCAGCTCACATAAAATCAGCTATTTCAAAAACTAGAAAGGGTATCGGTTTGCTGAAATATCTCTCCAAGTATCTGCCTAGGCATACTCTAAATGAATTATATAAGCTTTATGTTCGACCCCACTTGGACTATGGTGATGTTATTTACCATATCCCTGCTAAAGTATGTGAATTCAGTCAAAACATTATTTTACCAAATCTAATGGAAAAGCTAGAGTCTGTTCAGTATTCTGCTGCTTTGGCTGTAACAGGAACATGGAGAGGAACGTCTCGCGACAAGCTGTACACAGAGCTTGGATGGGAGTCATTAAGTTCCAGAAGATGGAGCAGGCGCCTTACCTTGTTCTACAAGTTTGTAAATAATCTTTGTCCTGAGTATACAGTAGATCCGATTCCCCCTCTTCATCAGTCGCAGTACCGTCTTCGTGATCAGGATGTCATTGGGCGATTAAGGGCAAGGACAGACAAATTCAAATCTAGCTTCTATCCAAATTGTTTGTCTGAATGGAATAAGCTTGAGCCTGAATTGAGACTTGCACCGTCTGTTGCTGTTTTTAAGAAAAAGCTCTTATCGATAATCCGGCCCCCTGCAAAATCTGTGTTTGGAATTTACGACCCAAAAGGATTATCCTATCTTACCCAACTCAGGGTTGGTCTAAGCAAACTGAATTTCCACAAATTCAAGCATAATTTTAGGGATACAATAAACCCAATGTGCCCAACCAGCGATGGCATTGAGGATACGGAGCACTTTCTGTTGCTATGCCCAACTTTTGATGCTCAACGTCGGGATCTTTTCGCTGGAATTGTTGAATTAATACGACCATTTAGGCAAATTACCGATCTTTCAAATGATTCTTTGACACAGCTTTTATTATATGGTGATCAAGACCTTTCTACTGAATTGAACAGAAATATACTTGAATTGACTTTGCGCTTCATCCACGATACTGGTCGCTTTGATTAAAGTCATTTGCAACGTCCGTACCAAGCAGCCACCAAGTCCTTTAAAGTAAATGTTCTTTTTCTTTGTAATTCTGTTTCACATTAGATGCCAGGCAGTCTTACCATCTTTCAACTTCACGGAACGACTTGTTCTCGTGACTACATGTTATTTATCTGAAGCCCTGACCAGACATCCAATGTCAAACAGAAACTAGCACATTATCCATTAGGTCTTAAATCGTAGTGTAGCTGTTTGTCAGTTTAATGTTGCGTGTTTTCTTATTGGTCATGGGGTAGTCATTATCTTTTCGCACCCCATGGTATCGTCCCTGTAGTGTAGTATAGTAATTATAAATTTTGTATGGTAGAAAGTAATATTGTTATTTGTAATATTTAATATCAATATAAAAAAAAAAAATTTAAAAAGAGATCATATGGAAATTGAGTCTTTCTTTGCAATGTTATTATTAGTTATGGTGTAAAATTGTATTTTGCTTTAAATTGTATATAGTTAAGATTAATTGATGAAACAATGAGACTGAAACTGAAACTTACCTAGCTTTAGGCACAGAGAGCCCCCTTAAAAAGTAGCGAAAACCAGACACAATTCGTCCTCTACCCGTCCTGATAGAATGAAATTTATTTCGAATATCACTCAAGACCAGAAGTTGTTTGGCCTCTTTATAGGGAGCTTTGAGTTCAAATTTGCGTCATTACCCAGTGCTTGTCAATTTTTTGTCCTTTCGCTAGCCTCTTACAAACCCGCATGTCTTCAGCCATGCGTAGTCTCTTACGAAAATTTTGATGTAAAAGATGATTTTTTTTTCTTATTTCCAGTGTGAGTATTGGATTATTTTGCTCAACCCCAGCAGTCGCAATTGGCAGAGCATTACCAAGAAAAACTGCCATGCAGATGTTACTTACAGCAGAACCAATATCCGCCCAAGGTAAGGATGTCATCGTGCTCTTCTAATCACTGCCCTAGCAGCAAATGCTCTGATCTTAAACAGTAACTAACGAGCAAGAATATTACTGTATGCGCACACAAAAAGAAACTTCATTGCTTGAGAGCCAATTACATGTATTTCATTTATAAGAAGCTAAGGATTTCACCCAATCTCACCAAAAATTCCAAGAAATCATGAAACCAAGAAATCCAAGAATTCCACGGTTTCTGAACATACTCAGTGCAGTGCTTGCCTTGTGCACATCGACATAGTTTATTTACTTAAAAGACTTAAGTTGTTGAGAAAGATTAAGGAAATTTACATTCGTTCAGGAATTTCTCATCAAAATTTGAAGAATTCTTGCAAAAAAATTCTCGAAAGCCTGAAAATTGGTGAAATTTGAAATCTGAGCAAGGCCTGTGCTGTATTTGAGTACTTAATGTTTCCTTTAGGTTCTTAGGATTTTCCTATGACCTTTAATGGTTGAATCGTGTGCCCTTTGAATTCTTCTTTAGGAGTTATACTATTCGAGTAAACAACACTCTATTCTTCAAGGCTATAGCTTTGTAGACCTTCTACCAAATTTACCCATTTTGTAGAGCCTCAGTAAGAATTTTGGCCTATGGATCGTTAAAGTTTTGATTAACGTTAAAGTGTTAAAGTGTTTTCATGTGACAATTTTGACTGTTTATATTTGAAGATAGTTTTAAGATAGATTGTAAATGTTTTAATGTACTTGTATTTTGAAGATAGATTATATGTATTTCGACACAATGAATAGATTTATGTATACAGTGTACTTTTGAAGAGGGTCAAACTACTCGAAGGAAACAGCCATTGATTTATGTTTTTTTGCCTTGTATCATTTTCTCTTTGTGCTGCCTAGTTTTGCTTACTACGACACCGTCAGAGCAGCTGATCAACTAGACATATAGTTATGTTCTATTTATACACTATAAGAAGGTAGTTTCTTATTAATCAGAGTCTAGATGGCTAAAACCTCTCCTTTTCGTTTTTCAGAGGCATTGAATAGTGGACTGGTTAATAAAGTTGTTCCGGATCAGGACCTTGAAGAAGCGGTAAGTTCAGTTGAATCGTTTGAATAGGGTCAGTTAAATACAGGGTAAGCAAAAGAGACTCTCTCCGTTTGATAGGCCACTGCTCTCTGAATATCAAAGAAATAGTATTGAAAAGTGTCTAGTTTCGTTGCCAATATGTTCAAGAAGGTTCAAGAATTTACCAGGCATCAACCGACCATTCCTTCCCGTGGATATGGGAGATTTTATCCAAAACCCCTTCCGAGAACCTGCAGAAACGAGTGAAAACTACGAGCTAAATTTCCTTGCTTTTGCTTCTCATCGGTAATAACATGTGCATTCGTGTATTTTTCTTGTTGGGAGAACGGAATCTCCTTGAATAGCCTCCTTCCAAGAGGCTAGCTCGTGCTAACGCGTGCAGAAGTCATTGCTGCAAGGCCCATGAAAGGCAGAAATTTTAGGAAAAGTTGGTCGCTATTTTAGGCACGTTTAGAAGGTTTCTTGAAGAGGCTTTCTCGAGAAAATACCCCAGGAAGCTCATAGTTTGGGTCTAAATAGGGTCAGGTTTTTCAGAGTAATGTTATGACTCTCTGTTGACGAAAGCGTCATCGTCAAGTCAAGGGGCACGGGAAAGCAAGGGACTTCAGGTCAATAAGTAAGTAAGTAGAAATTTGCCACCTAAGAAAAGTTGCAATGGTAAAAAAAAAGAAATGTAGTTGAAAGATAAATAGGATATTTCCAATACAATTTACACATATACAAGTTGATAGCACCCCAGTTAAAGTGGCAGGGATAACATTAAAGATCGAGGTGGTGGTTGCAAAAATAATAATGATAATAAACATTAAACTTTGCGTGCTTTTTGATACAGCATAATTCAATAATGCCGAATCATGAATGTGAGAGATGCGCAATTTTACTAGAACAAGTCAAGGGCAAATCTAACCCGAGTGAATCAGAAGGATATTAGACAATTAAAAGCCTGTAGAATTCAAACTATTTAATTGATACAGACAGTTAGTTGTTAAAGCCAAGCCGGTTGTGTCGTTGATGCAGTTTTACAAAGCTTTTCATCGTAAAATCCTTCAAATGTGGCCTGAAATCCTTAATCAAACTTCCTAACGATCAACCCTCGTGATTTTAGATGATAGACGAAGACAGACTGACTGAAAGTTCCAATTGTAGAGGATCAGGCACAGGAATCTCTCGATATACCTTATAAATGTTTGAACCAGGAATTGGACAGAGTTTTTATTATGATAGCTTTGAGGTGAACTTGTTTGCAAATTTGATCAATGATTTTGGCCTGTTTTGAAGGATTTTGAGATGACCGATCTATGTGGAAGCGCATTTAACTCGAGAACTGTACGACCGATATTGAGAAACTAAGTTTTTGTACCTAAAAGCCCTGGTCAAACGCATCCAGTATTTCATCCAACATGCTGGAAACTAATACAGTAAGGCCCTGCATTTAAGAAACCACCGAAAAGAAACTTTTAGGCTACTAAAAAATGATTAGGCCACCTGCCTATAAGAAACTCTTGAGGCTCGTACCCAAAATAAAGTTTCTTGTATTTTGAGTAACATTAATTGCTGGTCTGATAGAGTGAGAGCATTACACTTCATACATGGTTGATTAAGAAATTACTAGCGAGATATTTTGGATTTAACAGATTTTTGCCTAAATTTTAATTCATGTCCTTGACAATCATTGTTGACATACATGTACGGCTGAATATGGATGATATACCCATAGACGGTCCCATTTTGGTTTAACTTATTTGCCTAGGACTTCAAAGAAATTAAATTAGCAACTTAAGAAACTTGAGCCTAAAACATGAGAAGTATCAGAGATATAAGAAACATTTTAGGCTACGGTGTGAAAAAATAGTTTCTTAAATGCGGGGCCTTACTGTATTGGATGAAATGTTAGATGCGTTTGACTACCCATGTTGGATCAGCAAACATTTGCAAATTGATGTAGGATGAAATTTGATCGAGATCAAAAACAAATTTTGTTTTCAAATTGTGGATGGAATGTTGGGATGAATTTAACCGCTTGACCCAACATTTCGTCCAACATTTCATTTGTGGGCATGCGCATTACGCTCTAAAAAGTTGATATTTCGTCACCAGAGCGCCATTTTCAATCATTTTCAGTAGAGTGCATTCTAAATCGGCAATTCGTATTTGTAAGTTGTTCTCCGAGTATTTTTAATCATTCTAAAGGTCGGTGCGCAGGCGAATGACGACGATGGACTTTGCTAGCAATGTTGGATAAAATTTTGGATGAATTTTTGGATGCATTTGACCACCCCTCATCAACATTAACGAACTTTACCATTTTTTTAAGTAAATGTTGGATGAAATGTTGGATGCGTTTGACCAAGGCTTAAGTTGACGTGATTAGCTATACAGTTCTTATCAGTTTATAGGAATCCGATGATGGATCCTTTAAAGCTACAGGCTTTTGAATGTGTGAGCGTTTTTCTGGCTCACCTGTTAGCATTTGTGACGTACGTTACTTCAATCGAAGAACAAAGCTTCATCAATTTTAGTAGTACTAGGCTCCTATCATAACTTATCTTATTTAATTATTTCTGCAACCCTCACTAGGATCTATTCAAGAAATTCAATTTAATTATGAATATGATAAATAATTTTGCATCTTGTTGACACACCACCTGTCGACCTTTTACCTCTTGTAATTATTGTGTTCTTGAAAACATGGTTGATGGCTTTATGCAGGGGGTAATGTCTGTATATTTGGGTCTTAGCAATTAGAGTAGAGCATACAATCAGACAAGTGTTTAAAGTTCAGTTCGTTTCATTAATTTTGAATTCCACTACATGCAAATAATCAAATATTAAACAACTTACAATGATCTGAATAACTAGACTTATGTCCTGTAGTCCTTTGTTTCCTTGTACCCCTTTGACCTTCCTTTAGCCTCATTACATAAGGACCCTCAAGTTACGCTCATCTCATTAAGTTGAATTATTGTCGTTATAGTTTCGTCTTTCTGACTTTCCTTACTTTCTCCTGCTGCCCCGGCTCAGCTCAACTGCTCGTTGATTCAAGCTTGCAATTTACAGCCTCGCTTTTACAGAGATACTGAAATTAGGCCATTGCAAACTTGAATCAACGATTTGAGATGAGGTAGGGCTGCAGAGGAAAGCAAGGAAAGACAGAAAGAAACAGCGATGAAGACACAGTAATGATTTGCGTATACATTTATTAAGAAAGATATCTTGTTTCCTTTGACCAAACGTATTAACTTCTTTTACAAACTCGGTATGTGCCCATCGCCTAATGCAGGTCAAGTAAAATAGGTGAGAGAGCCATCTTATTAGTGTCAATTCGTTTTCTAGACGTTGGAAATCGCCAAGAGAATCTGTTCATTTAGCAAGCCTGTGATTGCTTTGGGAAAGAAGTGTTTTTATGAACAAATCACAAAACCAAGAGATGAGGCGTACAGGTATTAATTACTTTTCATACCAGCTGAATAAGAAATGCTTTCACTTTGCTCCCTTGATGTTACGGGGTGAGTGGCCGAGTGGCTTAGGCAGTTTTCATCAGGTAACTGACGTTATGCTCGGTCGAGTGAGTTAAAACTCCGGATGGGTGACCTCGGGGGCCTTAACGCGCAACTCACCTCGCCGTCCTTCAGAAGGGACGTTGAACTGGGGGTCCCATACCTGGATGCGGCATGCACAGTGGGCCTAAATTAGCTTTCAATAGCTAGAATTCCTGACAAGCCCACTCAAAACAAGTTTTAAAAAACGGCAATCATGTTGACTAAAGGCCCTGTTTAATAGCGAAGTTGTTCAGTTGGATTTGAGATTTCTATCGGTCGCTTTTTTTGAAAATATGTGGAATTGTAGGGAGAATTCTGTTTCAGAAGTCTTCAAAGATGACTGAAAATAAGCAGCATTTTTTTCGGTTTTCCTGTCGCACACAGATGACAACCATGTGTCAATTCATGCTGTCTATTTGATTGGTCGAAATCTCCCCAAATAACTTTTTTTTAGCCTCCAAGAGGAGTAAGATATGCTAAAGCGTGCTCAAGTCACTGCTGATTTGGATGAAGAAGCTCTGCATATACCTAGAAGCCAGAGGGGGGGGGGGGACTCCCATACTTGACTTGACGGGATGTGCCGCTCAGCAGGGTGTCCTTTTACGGTAAAAATTATTCAACAGGGTGTCCTTTTCTGATAGAAATTATGCGACAGGGTATTACTATTGATAATAAAATTATGCGACAGGGTATCATGTGGAAGGATGCCTTTTAGAGTTCTCTTGAAACAATGGATTTTGGCAAAATTTTTATGCGACAGGGTATACTTTTGGGCCATTTTTTATGCGACAGGGTACAGGGTGTGGAGAGATTTGCCGCACACCCCCGTCACTTCCCTAGTCAAGTAACCCCCCCTCCCCTGGACCTAGAAAAACAAGAAGCAAGTCTTCCTACACTGAGAACAATGCTCATCCTTGTCGTAGCTAGCCTGATTCACAGACCTGTGAATCTGGCTATGTCGTAGCAAAAGTTATTGCAAAGATAGAGATATGTTTTGTTGTTACTTTCTTCTAGGATAAAACACAATTCGTACCGGATTTGTCTCTCCGTGTTTCAATAAAAGTAAGAATATGCCCGCATCTTATCATCCCAATAGACCTTAACCTATCTAAGCGAATTCAACAAGGCCATTCAGTCATTCTTATGAGCTACAAGCAACCGAACTCAAAATCTACCCACCCCTCTTGTTGGGGAGATGAGCTATGCTTTGTCAGAGGAAACTTATGTGTCCCCTCATGCAGCAGGTTATAGCTCATGCGCAGTAGCGGTTTGGGGCTGAAGCTCTGACGTGCGCATGGGCTTTAACCCATTGCACGTGGGGACACATTAGTTTACTCAGACAGAGCGTATCTTGTCTCCCCAACAAGCTCCCCCCAGCGACGGAGCCACTCTCTTCATCTCAAGCGCAACTCCTCATGAAGAGAGTCAAATGCGGTGGCTCTCAACACTTTATTTGTTCATTTGATTTCAGTCATTAATCAATTCTTGTATTTAGTTTCTTTCTGTTGCTATTAGGCAGAAATCTGTCAAAGATTTTCTGTAGTCCAAAAGAGCAAAATATTGTTTCAGGGCCTGAAGCTCTTTAAAAAATATTGTTGAAATAATGACCAATTTGTTTTTATTGTGCTAACATACCAAGCTAAAAGTTATAACACTACTTTTTCTTGTCAGGATTGCTGAATCCACAATGGTACACAATCTCACGTACACAGATGCACAAGAAGGCATAAATGCATTTTTAGAAAAGAGAAAGCCTAACTGGACGCACAGTTGTTTTAAGTGAGATGTTTTCGACCATACCTACAAAAAAATTTCGACCCGTGGAGCCTATGTAAAAATGATTTTGTCCTGCAGTCTAGAAAAAGTCGAATGGACAGTGTGTTTGTCTTTTCAGAAATACTTTTGGTTATCATTTGACTTTGATGGCAATGAAGTTAAATTTTATTCAGGTAAATTTCAACCACTAGACAGTTGTTCGGCAGACATCTGAGGACAACTTCACCCTCTCCCTCCTGTCCTAAGTGTCCACCTCTGTAAAGTGAAAGAACCAGTAAAATATTATTGTGGGGAACCTTTAACGCCTTTGTCCTAACGTAGATAATCCATTATTTGAATTTATAATTTTTGGCAGTGAGATTTGTAATACTGTCTATATAGATAGGTATCCCAAAATTCTTTGTATGCATTTGGTTTTGACTGATCTAGATTTTGCTCGTATATGATAGCACATGTTTTTTTATCAGAAACCGCTTATATGAAACTCAGACTCTCAGATCAGAAAATTAAGAAACCCTAGCATATTTTTATTTTATCCTTGCTTTTTCCTCAAAACACCTTGTTTTGAAATATTCACGAGTGCGCAAATGTGACAATTTTAAGAAACTTTCAGTAATATCCAAGCTTCTTAATTTCTTGCTGAAAAATTAGATGGACATCTTTCAAGAGCTATCTTTAACATTGAGATTCCAAACATCTTTGACCGGTAGATTTCAGAATACTATGTCATTTAAGAATCTAGATTTTGATTGAATTAATTCAAAGCTATAGTAAATCTCCGCATGTAAGAACCTACCAAAATAAGAACCTAGGGGCTGTTTTTCCTAAATTATGTACCTTGCAATCAAGAACTTGTTTCAGTTTGATGAAACATAGGTTCTTATTGCAGGGGTTGCAAAGTTGAGCCTTGATTGCTATTGTTAAGGTCATTGGGGTCCCAGTTGGCTTTGAAAGTTTTATTCTCCTACCCAATTACTTGGTATGTCCATAAGAACACTTCCAAAGCAAATAATGGGGCTGAACATCTTTATTAGACTCTCAAGGGGACTACATGAGGCACCTTCCAACTAAGAACTTCTATACCTTGAAATAGTCTTTATACCTTTGAAATGAGAACCAATTTCAGCCTGGCTCTCAAAAAAGCAGGTTCTTATACGCGGGGATTTACTGTAGCCAATAAAGGTTCAAGGAGACGTTTTTTTTAAATTCAATGTACAATTCTAAATGTACAAAATAATGTACAATGTACAATGTACAAAATTCAATGTAGCAATTGTAAAAGTTTACAATTTACGAAACTACGAATGATCTACCATACAATACTACAAAAACAATATCAAGGGGAGCAAAAGATCATGAATACGCGAGGGCCATTCAAAAGAAGGATATTTGTTCTAAAATACAACTCAAGAAGATAATGAGCCATCATTACCGGGTGACCCATAAAAAACTTCACGAGCTAGAACATAACTAGCTCCTTGAAATCAAAAGCTATTGCCAAAGGTTTTCTTTCACAGTTCAGTTGAAAGGCTTGACTTTCTTTGAGATGCTGCATGGTCATTTTAAGCAATGATTACCATCCGAAAAACCAGACTTAATGAAAATTTCGAATCCAGTATTCCTCATTTTGAGTGAAATAATGGCCATCATTTTCCATTCAACATTATGTGAAATCTCGACAATGCGATGGATTTGAAGTCGTCTGGGGAAATTTTTTGTTTACAAAATTATTGACTTCTGTTCCTCAATCAAATTTCATGCTCCGAAGCAAATTTGAAATTCAGCTTTTTTCACACTTCCCAAAAATGGACTGGATAGCTAGGGAATGCTCCGAGAAATGAATGAATTTCCATGTTTTGAGACTGTTTCTCGGACAGTGCGCATATCTTAAATTGACCAAGCAGCGTCTCAAAAGATAGCGGAGCCTTTCAGCTACATACTGATATTATGTTTGTCTTCATAACGTTTGCTTTCAAGAAAATATGTAAGATCTAGCCTGTGCACTTTTTTGGGTCATCTGGTATGTATAAAGAATTTTGGGAAACTCTGTATTGAATGAAATTTTTATGTAATTTGAATGCGAAAGATAGTTTTTAAGAAGGTGATATTGATATGCAAAATTGTATCTTCTGCTCTTGCAGGATGTGTCTGTCTTTCCTTGCCACGTCAGAACTTTGGAGCTTTTGAACAAACACTGATGAAGAAACAGTTCTACTCGAAATTGGATTTCTTGATATGGTTCCTAAATTCATTCAATATTTATAGTAGAGTTCTTAAGACGAGGCCCAAATCTTCTTGTAAAAGGTTTTTGTAGAGCTTCGTAATTATTGACGAATTTGAATTTCTTATTTTGCCAACATTTATTCAGGACAATGGTTCGAACCAAGATTTAGAGGAAAGAACCAAATCATAAACAAACGTATACTTTTAGGTAGCTATTGGTGTTAGTGACAGAGATGGCGGTAGGGAAGAAATGCTGGGGGGACAAATACTGTCAGAGTGCTGATACTGAGCGAGGCGATAATAACTCTTTATGCGACTGCAAGTAAATGAACGAAGATATAGCGACATAATCTAAACATAGCACAAAAGAACCGCTCGCGGCACTTATCTTCCGTTTGTTTCATAGATCGAAAACATCAAATACAATAGGTTATATGTAGATTACCCAGTCCCCCTGGCTCAGTTTGGTTTTAACCCCATTGATTTACTTCAACTCTCTAAACTTTAAAAGAAAATATTCAAGCTTGAATATGCCAACAGTGCATTAAAAGGGCAGATTTCGCTATACAGTAGCATTAGTTGCTTTAAATGACACCTCAATTCAAAGCGATAAGCGACTGCCGACAAAGGAAATCCTCTCTGCCAGTAAATCAAAACAAACACGACCGCAAACGTTTGCCCGAAACCACTATGATCTAAAGGTCTGTCTGGCGGATTTTTTTATTGGATCATTTTAAGGACTAAAAATGCGAGAATTACACTGGCTCCTGCTCGGCTACTAAATCAAATAAACAAAATCCACCAGACAGAACTTTGGATTTACCCTTCTTTTGTCGTTATAAACATTTAACTTCTCTTAAAAAACGCCTTTCGCTTGACCAAGGCGAGACTTCCCTCAAGCCTGGTTTTCATTACATCGTAATTCATCGCCGATCATTGTCTTACAGCATCAGCGATGATCGGCGATACTCTAAGACAATGATCGGCGATGAATTACTCTAAGACAATAAATATGGTTTTATAGTTTAATTCATTTAATAGCTTTTCACTTTCTTTTTGAATTGTAATTAAATGTTTTTATTGGAGGGCCCCTTGAAAATCAACTTGTTGAAGGGCAACCCTCCTTAAATATATAAAATGAAATGAAATGAATGAATTACGATTTAATGAAAACCAGGCTTCAGTGGTTTCGGGGAAACTTTTGCGGTCTTGTTTGCTTTGATTTACTTGAAGAGAGAATTTCCTTTGTCTACAATCGCTAATCGCATTGAATTGAAGTGTCAATCGAAAGCAACTAATGCTATCGTATTACAAGATCTGCCAATATCGAAAGGGAATCGTTGGAACCTTAGTCATCTCCATTTAGATATCTCTTTGTTGCTTTGCCCTTCTGTTGATACTCAACGACGAGATCTCACTGGAGCTTTGACTATTTGTTGAAATCAACAGCCTTTCTAACAAAGTTCTTGTGTAGCTTTTTGTATTGTATATTTCATGAACCTTTCGATAGTCATGGGTTCTTGCTTCCCCGAGCATCATTCTGTTTATGTTGTTATGTAGTTCAGTTGTTTGTTAGGGGGTTTGTAAGTATAGCAAATTTTTATTGGAATATGAAAGAATCGTTGGAACATGCCCTTAGCTTGACTTGTTGCAAAAATAGACGAAACCTGCTGTTCGATGTGACATATAGAAGTTAAGACATCTCAAATTGGTAGGATGGCTTTGGAATTTTGTTTTTTAGATACTGGATGCTGGAATCGCCCAGAATAATCAGAGAAACAGCGTTCTTTCTACCAGGAGAAAATCAGAGAAAAGTACAGTATCTGCCCAACCTCGAACCCAGGGTAACAATGGGCGGCCAGTTGTATCATTTGTGCTGAAGAGGTGAGGCTGAAAGGCTGAAGACAATGATAGCCCTGGAATCGAGGTTGGTATCTGCCAGCGAAATGAAATGAGGCCCGCAAGCAAAATGTTTGACGGGCAGCGGATTTCAGTGAAACCGCTGGCCATTTGGCATTGTCTTCGTGGCGACCTGTTGGAAAATAATGGCGGACAAATAAGCAAATGCATTGATAACATCTTCCGCATACAACTTTTAATTGTATTTTGTCATGAAATTTTTTAGTTTAATTAGGTAGCACATGATGGAATCCAAAGACATATTCTCCAAGTTCAAGCAGTTCGATGCTTATCCGAAGACATTAGAAGATTTCCGAGTTAAAACTGTAACAGGGGCAGGCGGTACGTATGAGGAAAAGATATTAATTTAGGCCCATTTTTTTATACTTTCGCAAGCCTCGCATTTGGTGCTAAATCGTGTGTCAAATGAGACCGCGGTCGACTGAAGAGATACTTCAAAGTGTCTTTTATAAGGTAAACACAATATTTGACATGCAGCCACTGCATACGCACGGAAAATGAAATTGGAATTTCGGAATAGACCTTGTTTTGTCCATTTTAATATAGGCTTTGATAATCCCGGCAGTCAGTATTGCTGTACGAGGTAGGCTATGCCGCGCAAAATGCTAGATTTTTAGGATGCAGGAAATTGTTAATCAAAGTCATGTGGGCTTCTATGATCATTTTATCGTGAAAGTTTGTTTTACCTTTTGGAATTTAAGAAGATTTTAGTTACTACGAAATTTTAGACATCATTTGTTTATAAAACTTTTGCGTTCTTGACTCAAGGTTGTTGTTGGTTTGGCAGGTTCTGATTGGTCAGGTTGCATATTTCAAAACACATTGCAAGGAGGTCATTACCATGGCTACAATAATTAGGAAAGAGGAATTTTGTGAAATGTGCTGGTCTTTACTCATGATTAAAAATAAAAGTTGTAGCCGGAATAGTTGATGTTACAGGTCCAGATATTACCAGTATCAATAATATGGATTTTTTTACACGATTCTAAAGAAAATTTACAACAAATCTTACATGCTACTCTACTCATCTAATTACTATACAACACCACAGGGACGATACCAAGGGGAGCGAAAGACAATGACTACCCCATGGCCAAAACATAAAGACAAGCAACGGTACATTTAGTGCAACTACTGTACGCTACGAACGGATGAAAAGAAAAAAGACTAATAGATGATACACCATACATAAAGGGACTTGGTGGTTGGGACTTGACACATTGCTGAGGTTTCAAAAGATATCAATCAAACCGACCAGTTTTGTGGATGAAACGTAAAGTCAATTCGAGAATATTTTTGTTCAAATCATTAGAAAGGTCTTGATTGCCATATAGTAAAGCTGCGGCAGAGTGTCATTTGAAAGATTACCAATGCGTACAAATGGTCGTAGTAACTCTACAATTCCAGCAAGAAGATCTCTTTTTTGAAGATCAAAGGAAGGGTATAACAGCAAAAAGTGTTCTATATCCTCACATTTGTTGGGCAGACAGGGTTTATTGTGCCCCTAAAATTATGCTTGGATTTTTGGAAATTTAACTTGCTGAGACCGTCCCTAAGCTGAGTAAGATAGGGTTATCCTATTGGATCATGGATTTTAAATACAGATTTTGCAGGGGGATGGACTACTGAGAATAGTTTTCTCTTAAAAACAGCAACTGAGGGTACAAGTCTCAACCCAGGGTCAAGCTTATTCCACTTGGATAAACAGTCGGGATAAAAACTTGATTTGAATTTTCTGTCCTTGTCCTCATTCGCCCAATAACATCCTAGTCATGAAGATAGTTCTGCGACATATTGAATGTATTATGTTGACATGGTGTGGAAGGGGGACAGAGACATATGGTGAAGAATCGCAGAACAGTAAATTATCACATGTTCTGTGGTATAAAATGCCCCATTTCCACTTCTGACCTCATGTTTTGGTTGGACAAAGGCTAAAAAGATGAAAGCACAGTCAGTACCTACTTAAATATTTGCCAGTTCAATGAATGAGTATTGTATGTATCCTGTTTATTACACAGATTTACTATTTATAAGGAACTGCTTGTAAGAAACTCAACTCTCAGGTCACCAAAAAATTAAGATACTCCAGTCCTGGGAAAGTGCAACTGAAGAATCTATTCCCTTTAATCAGGGAAATCCTTAGCATATATTTAGTAAATATAAAGTAATACTTTATCTTGTTTGCAGCATCATACCACTCATAAGGTACTTGAGATATATTCAAGCACTAGAAAGACTTCAAACAACTTGCTTTGAAATGTTCACAAAGACACATGTAGTAAAAATGAAACTTGTAAGAATCTTTGGGCACTCAAAATTGATAAATTTCAGTTCTGACCCAATTTCTTTGTTTCTTATGAATAAATGCATGGCACTGTATTCACATGGTATCACATTGCATTTCAAAGTGTCTTTCACAAAAGTTGTTAATAATATTTCTTCAGAAACGTGCATCCACAATCCTGATCCTTGTCAAGTCACAGCCTTCAAAACGTCCTCCCTCCAACTTCAATTTCCTTTGGTGTTTTAGAATTTTACTTTGCACATCAACACACTATCAAATGCTTTCCACCTTTTTCATACCACACTGTGGTATACAGTAATTTTTCCCAGCCAGGTAGGCATAAAAAACAAAGTATATTTTGAAAAACTGAAACAGCGATGAAGTTGTGAAGGAAATCTGTGATAAATTTTGTAACATGTGCTAACCTGTGCACCAAACACAAGGTGTGAATGGAAAATTTCTCATAAAAAGATAATCTCTTTGATAACGCCACTTTCCCGACCATAGTTCCTTTAAATTGACTCTGGGTTGATAAGATACAAGATTTTATTAAAGGACTCACATGTGCACTAATTTTTCTATTTGATTCTATGTTAAATGCAAATTTATGCATCTGTCTTGAATTGCTTAAATTCAAGTCTTTCTAACAACTTTTTTTCAAAATTTATTGTCTTTTGTAATTCAGTTTAACAGAGGAAGGATGAGATGTTTCTTTTTTCTTTCCAGTGACAATAGTCAGTGGCTTAATAATGTTCATATTGTTTGTATCTGAGCTGAATTATTATATGACAACAGAGGTAAGCAATGCTATTCATATGAAAAGTGCTGCCAGACAATATACCTAATTGGCTAACATTTGTTTTACCCATTTCAAGTCATGTGACCATACTCTTGGGAAGTTTTAGTATCATGTTATTTTGTCCATTCATGGCACAACTTTGCAGGGCACAAAAATATTTTCAGAAATCAAGAAGAGTTTTATCAAGAAATTGATCACATAACTTGAAATAGGTGTAAACAAACCTTAGCCAATTTTGTCTGTTGTATGAAACATTTGCCAAACCTACAAAACAAGAACAGATCATGTTACAAAATGATCTCCTACTTTTGATTGACACCCAATACAAAATGATTAACGATTACAGACAAAGGAGATTCAATGCCCAGTTGGTCAAGTCATGGGCAAACACAATGCAAACTGCAACAGGTGCTATGAAACCCAAGTAGCTACAAAACACCGGTAGGTAGCTCACTCATCACAATGCATTCCAGAAATAATTTTAAGAGCCAGGGTTCAAAAAAATATTTTCTTCTTGTTAGCAAACCATGCACCTTCATTTCTTTTTACACACATTCTATCCTTTACCTTCTCTCCTTGTTTCTTTCCCTTGCCTTTCCTTCCTTCCTTGGTTTCTCTCCCTTCTTCCCCATATGTTTCTTTTTCTCTTCTTCCTGGGGAAGTTTTCAGCTACCTTCCTGGTAGCGCCGCTACTGTGCTAGGTCGTTTTTTTAGCCATGTGCAAACATAAGCATATATCAAAAGAAGGATTTATCTAAATATATCCCTTAAAGAACATTAAACATTTTAATTGGACCCAAAAAATGTGAGAACTGAACCTCGTACCAGCAGCCCTCCAACCAAACTAATAAGATGCCCAAAGCAGGTCTGTAGGTACACCCTCCTCCTCTTGATGTGTGCTCACCTTTGCTCTTTGCAGAGTGCACAAAGAGTGAGTTACGGTAGCTACCAAGGTCTCAGAGCAACCTCTGGTGCTTGCTCCATTGCTGCTATGACTTGACCAACGAAACATAGAAATATCTTTGTCTGCAATGGTGATTTGCTTGTATCTTTGTATCAATCAATAGTAGTTGATCCTATTGTAAATCTTCAAGGGTATCTCAAGCCTTAAGATTACAGGGACATGCCACCCAACTTTTTGCAAAATCCAGACTCTTTGCAAACAACCTACAAACTCTTGTCATCTTTTGAATCTGAAACATAAACAAAGCATGGAGCTCAAATCTTTTTAAAAGGTGGGTGTAAAATTCTATTAGATTTTTCTTTGAATTAAAGTGCTTGAAAGGAACTTCAGGTAATTCGCAATAAATTTGCCGTGGCAATTTCTTGATACCTTGACTACTTTCAAAATGGTGGCATTTATTAATTTTGAGGCTATGACGTCATCAAATGTCTAAATCCTTAAAGGTCAGATAAAGGCAAAAGACAGTTTTATTGATTTCGATCATTTACGGCCTGGAGATTTCAAAATTTCAAACGAAATTTCGATATGAGTTCTGGAACCTATCGAAATCGCCTGTCAAATTCCGTTTTTCAGTCAAATTTTCCAAAAAAACCGCGCGAGCAAAAGAGCCTGGATCTAGCAGAGGCGTGACGTGGAATGAGTCGATCGAGTCATTGCAAAGCTGTGAGGGAATGGAGGAGTCTGTTTGCACTCACCGATTGTCAAGTCACGAAAGTTAGAAATGACTACTTATTTTAACTATCTCAAACAAAAAACGCCGAGAAAGTAGGTAGTTTATCGTCGTAGCACGTCAGCTTGTGCAGAGAAGAATGTATATTCCGAATTTTGGCGCGGACAGACTTGTCGCAGCAGTGAGCTGTGGATTGACTTGGAGAGGGAACCCGTACGAGTTGCAACAACGAAAACATTGGGGGTCTGCACAAGATATTTCAATCCTAACGACTTTAAACATTCATTGGCTGCTACAAGTGCATTAGCTGGCTTCCAGAGCACCTTTCTGAGAACTCTTCGACGTGCAAAACATGAAATTATAGTTGAAATCGAATGATGCACTCACCCACTCTTCGAACATGATGACATCGGATTTTGCCATATCAGGAATAGGCCATGTTATCACATTCATGGATAAGGTAAGGGCAAGTTCTTTCTCCACATTTATGTTTCCTTTTCTTCGATAGCTCTTTGGTTCTTTGCAAACTTTTTAGGTGGCCAGTGGTGCCTCTTACAATATATTTTGTATTTACAGACTATTCGTGAAGCCACGCAAATGTGCCTTTGATAGGCTCTTGTCGGTCTAATGAGGAGGAAGAATCCCAACACTGGGGAGATCAAGGCTTGTTTTTCCGTAGTCTTTTGAAACAACACAATAGTTAAATGTTTGATCAATACCATGGTTTGACCCAGCCATTCACAGCTAAAGACAATCAATATTCAATTGCTAATTTGCATTAAAATAATTCAAATGATGTTTTTATGTTTCCATTTCAGAGTCGGTCCCACTTGAGGAGAGCAGAACACAGGAAGCTTGGTCTGACTGTGTTCAATTCATTCTTCTGCATCGAGGGAAAACTATGAGGGTGTGGAGCTCAATACTCGACCTTTGGAAATATCAGAGAAGCTATTGGCCGCCATCCAAAATTTATTTTGTTTACTGTTCGATGTGTATCTGCCGCGCGGCGTGTGTTCTTCACGGTTACTTCTTCAAGTGCCTTGGGCCTCTCAAGTGATGGATTTCTTATGACTCATTCCACGTCATGACTTAGCTAGTTCCAGGCCTCTATCATCACGCGGTTTTTTGAAGGAGTGCCCTTTTTCAAAACCCCCAAACTTATCCTTTTGCATCGCAAAGCTAAAAAATTTTATTGCCATCGGATTCCCCATAGTTTGAAATTATGAATATAAAAAAATCGCATTTGCCTTTATCTGACCTTTAACCAGAAGAGCAACAGATTTCTGCTTGCAACCATGTTGTAGACCTTCATCAACTATGGTTATCTTGAAGATTGTATCAATTTCTCTCAATTAATGTAAGATTTAGGATGATTTTAATTTCTTCAACATTTTTGATGAATTTTTGCAAAATAAGTCAAAATGCCGCCATTTTGAAAATAATCAACATATCAAAAACTTGCCATGGTAGATTTACAGCAAATTACCCAAAGTTTCTTTCAAGCACATGAATTCAAAGAAAAATGTGATACAATTTTACACCCACCTTTTTAAAAACTTGAAAGATTTGAGCCGTATGCTCTCAAACAAGCTCAGAGCAAAATTTGTTGCAATTTATTGCAAATGAGGTGCAGATATCATTTTTACTAAAGATGTGTAATATTATATCAGACTTTCATCAAACATTATGTTCTTAATTAAATGATGTTTGAAGAGCCCTCAAAAGTTCTGTTTTACAATGGGTGTGTATTTGTTCAGATATTCAGTCTATGTTTTCAGGTTAGTCCAGAGCTTTTTGTGGACACAACCAGGCATCAAAAATTGAGGATAAACATAGACATTACCTTGCCAAAGTTACCATGTGCATGTAAGTGATCCAGACAATTCAGCACTTTTTTATTTATATTATGCATATAATTATGTCTATACTTTTTAGTGTTTGATTGTAACAATGGTCAGATATCCACCAGGGGCACTCATTACAGATTGCACCTAACTTGATAGAAAATTTGCTAAATTTCCATATCTGAACTCGATTTAAACTCAGAATAAGATAAAGTACGCTATATACCAGGTGTCCCAAAAGAAAATGAACCTAGAAACTCCATTAGAAAACGAAGGTAAGTGACTAAAAGGAATGATGCAAATATTGTTGTTTCATAGCAAAAAGACCATCCCCATGCATATTTTATTCTGTATTAAAATGTGCTCCCATGCTGTATCAACATCATATTGGAAACAGTGAGTGAAGCCAGGTAAATCTAAAAGCTGTCAAAATCATCAAAAATATTGAATAGATGTTGGGTAGCTGCATAGATATAAAACAGCCAGCATTTTCTCATGGAGGTGTATAAATGTATGCAAACAATACCCAAGTGTTATTAGAACTTTTCTTGCCTCAAAGGCAGTGACTTCATTTTTCAGCAAATAAAGAGCTATGATGATGACTTATGATGATGGGTCCCTTGTATCCCTGTGGTAAACCTTGCTTAGCAGGGACTCATAATGAACTAGTGAAAAACTTGGCCCTGTTTTCTGCAATCATCAATGGAATTATGGTGGATTCACAGCTTAAAATCTCAATGCCATGGGAGTGTTTTCAATGTTCAATCAAATTGAAAATATCACATTTACACCCTAACAATAGTAATTCACAAATGTCGCAATCTCATTGGTACTCAAGGAATCGTGAAGCTTGGGCCTAAAAGGGGTCAAGTTTTGCAGAGCAATGTTATGAGTCTCCGTTGACCAAAGCGCCATCATTAAGTCAAATAACACAGGGAAACAGGAGACTCATTGTCATAAGTCTAATAAAGAGCTTCATTTATGATTAAGCTAAAATGACTTTTATGATCATGTTTCAGATCTGAGTATAGATGCTATGGATGTATCAGGAGAGCAACAGGTATATATGTGTTGTCAATCTAGCTTTACCAATATCTCTCAGACTGCTAAGCATTTTTGAATGATGTGTAGTTTCCTATAAATGCATGAGAAATTCCAGTGCAACTTTGTCAAAAATTCCAAATGAAGATCAAGGCGACAAACATGTTTTGCTTGATTTTATTTATTCAACAAATCCATCAGTAAACACAGTTCAAAATAAAAATTTAGCTTAGTGGCCCAAGGCCAAAAATATTTAAGGCTTATATCATTGTCTCTGTATGTTTTGAAACGTTCACAATTCATCATCAACTCATAGAATTAAGAATTAACAAGCTGTTTGAAAACCTTGGTAAGCAAAAACACTTGTAAATTATGTATTTTGATTGTTGAATGGGAAGAGTAGCAAGTAAGAAGTACTTGGGGAAAACTAAAAAAAAGACAATGGATTTGATGACTGCTTGGAATTAAAATGAAGGCTGATCTCATGCTGTTAATAAACTTTCAATAAACTTACAAGAATTGACGAATTCACAAATTAACGTTCCAAAATTAATAAATCAAACTCCTCAGAGGCCTTAGCTATGACACTAAAATCATTGAGGGAACTGACATGCCCCAGTGGATGTGATCTTTAATAGCTGAAAGACTTCCTACAATGGTTTTTCCTTGTGGAGCTCAGCAACATCAACACTATTTTCTTGCAGAAGAATTGTTAAGAATTTATTCAATGCTCAAGACAAGTAGGTAGGATTTCCAAACATTCTTAAAGTCCTCTTGATAGTCCTTATCGGAATGCAATTGGAAGCCAGTTCTAGTTGCTAAGAAACATTTCCAAAGCAACAATGTCCCTTTTCAAATCGTGCAAAGTCTTGGTGGCCGTTTTGAAGCAAGTCAGGGAAAGTGATTTCAGATTTGAGATCGAATCAACACATCAGGACTAAAGAATGATATTCTCAGTAATTAGATCAAGCCTCTGTGATGTGACAGAATTTTCAAAAATTTTTCTGAATGTTTTCCTCTTTCCCTTTAAAGTCTGATATAGATCACAATATATTCAAACAAAGAATGGACCCCGAGGGTAAACCAATAGAAGAAGTAGCAGTGAAAGAAAGTAAGTATCCATTGACATGTTAAAGTCTGCTGTTTTAGAGGTCTTTATGCCTTAAATCATCTCACAGAATATGAGTACATTAAAGGGTTTGTGCAAGGTTATAAACCTGCGTTTGCATAGAGCAGAAAAATCTAAAAATAGCCCATTGAAATTGATGGCCCACACATGTTGTTAATAATCGATAGCATAAGAAACAATGCTGTGTTTGCGTATTTTCTTTTTTAATTCATAGAGAAGACTATTTACCTTTACACAATCCATTAAACACAGAACATTTCGTACATTAATATCTTAAGACATTGCAAACATCGGAAAATATCAGGGTCCAATTCAGTTTGCAGTCTGAAATATTTTATATGCAAAATTTTGCAATAAAGCAGAAACATTTTTAACTGTTTCGCTGATGAAAATTTTTGCATCGAAGCCAAAATATTTGGAAAGCTACTTTGTGAAAGATCATCTTCACTCACTGGTGAAAGATAATCTTCACTCACTGTTCAACAAAAATTTACTTTAGCAAGAAATTGATCATCATTCCTCGACAATGATTATGGAGCTGAAATTCCTAACATGGATCCACTCAACAAAACTGTAAGATTTTTAATATAAAACTGCTAAAGAAACTATAAAATGACCTTTTTTATGTCCGAGATTCCAAGAAGAATATCTGAATTTTTGTCAGAAAATATCTGTCGGAAATCTTGTGTTTAATGTACCCTCGAATTAATTTCATGAACCAATGATTGAAAAAATATTTACCTTTTGCAAAGAAATATCATGATGAAGTTCTTCGCGCCACTGTTTTATCAACAACAATTGAATGAGTGAATTGCAATATTGGGTCCAGTGTAGATGACAATTCACGAGAGGCTAGAATTAAACTTGATAGCTTCCACGGAGCACACAACCATGAATGGAAAGAGCATTATTCAAATATTGCTTTCCTGTTTCTTTCATTTCTTTCTTCCTATATTCCTTCCTTTGCTCTCTATATTTTTAATCTTTTTCTCTTTCATTCTGTCTTCATTCCATTCCTCGTTCTTCCTCTTCTTCTTTTTTCTATGAAGAAATAAGAACTGCTGTCCACCTTTCGTCGTTTCCCCTTCTCATTTCCTCTGTTCAGCTTTCTCTCTTTCCTTCCTTTATCCGCTTCCAGACAAAGATGTTTCCTGCAAAGATCCTCTGCGGCTTCACGCACTTTTTCTACCTCTGTCATGAGCATCAAAACTTGTAAAAGTAAAGTCGAAAGAGATCGGACGAAGAAAGAAGACGAAAAAGATAAAATTTTCATTCCCAGATACCTCCTGCGAAGAAAGATATACAATATTCTCCGCAGTAGCACATATACTGAAACATATCACCCTGGATAACGTCTGTGCAGTAGTGTGGGGGTTGTTCAGTAAAATTTAGGCTGCTCAGTGCGATAGAGGGATAACATGATGTTGTTGGAGGGATAACATGCAGTAAAGTTGAGGTTGTTCAGTTATTTAGATGGATAACATACAGTTAGGAAGGGGGCAACATCATGTCGTTGGAGGGATAGCCCCAGTAAATTTGGGGTTATTCAATAAGGTAGAGGGATAACATGGTGTCGTTGGAGGGCTGACATCAGTAAGAGAGGGGATATTCAGCAACTAAGGGGGATAACAAACAGTGCGATAGAGGGATGACATCGTGTCGATAGGGGGATTACATCAGCATAGGAGGGGTTGTTCAGTATTTTCCGTGGATAAAATCGTGTCGATAGGGGGATAACATCAGATATTTTAGGGTTGTTCAGTTACATAAAGGGATAACGTGCAGTAAGGTATAGGGATGAACTTGTTCGCTTGGGGAATATCTTTAGAAATTCTTAATATGTTTTTGTAAAAATCCGGGGCCATGTGCAGTGAACAGCACTTCGGATAAACATGAACTGCATCAAACACCGTCATGCCGTGGAGTCGTTTGCAAAGTTATAAATGGATGAAGAATTTTGTGAACATTTGCTGCAAGCAGCGCAAAAGAAGAAGTTGACAGAAAATTCTCGCAATGGAGGTGATCAATTTGATCCAAGAAACCCATGGCTAGGCCACTTTTTCCGTTCACGAAATTATGCAAATCATTTGTTCCCCTGTGGTCTATCTATTTCTACAACGTAATATTGAACTTCAATCTAGGATTCATATGACGCCTGATTCTTGCGTCACGTGACCCTTTTTAGGCCATGTGAACTCATTAATTGCAGACCTGCAGGCATGCAGACCTGTAAAAGTTCATTCTCCTGACGATGACCGCACAGTCGAAACGCGTCGAGAGTAGAAGAAATATGAAGAATAGAATAAAAGAACTCAAGAACTTCAATTCGTCGTTTTTTGTTTACATCTTGAAACATAACTGCAGTGTATAACTATCCATGATTGCAGATGGTAGCCAAACGAAGGTTTACTTTGGCGCACCTGATACAAGACAGACAAGATTTTAATTTTGAGATGCTTTATTTGTAGATCTTGGTGATAAAAGTGGCGATGTAGTGAAGGTATGAAGATCTACTTTATTCTTGGTCTATTTCCACCTGGTATCTGTGTCTTTATCTGTATGCCGGGTGATTCAATTCTGATGCGACGTCAATGTAAACTGACAAGATTTGCTAAGATTTGTTTACGCTTTTCAAGTCATATTGCAATGCTTTTGGGAAATTTCTATATTGTGCTACTTTTACACTCACGGTACAAGTTTTCATGGTGTGAAATAAGTTATGAAATTGAAAGGAGTTTTATCAAGAGGCTTTATCTCTATCACTTGAGATGAAGTGGTGATCAATCTTCTACAAGATTCAGACGGCATCCAAACCTGGGTACCCAAACATCTGGCAAGTAGATTTCTTCAAAACATTTTGGAAAAATTTTCCGCAGTTTTCGTCCTGGTTGCTTTTTATGAAGGCAGGTAAAATTTCGAAAAATCGTCACAGGTTTCTTTTGTCATCTCTGCTTTACGCCACCCGATTGATCCGAAAAAATGAGGCTTTGAGGTTTCCGGCCAAGGGCCACGAGCAAAATCAGCTAAAACATTTTATTCCTTGCTTCTGGAATCCCAATGTAGAGTTAGAGTAACAAACTCACACTAGGGACGAGATTTTATAAACTGTGAATAACATGGCTCTTCAATAACAATCTTTTTTACTACAGGCAGTAAAAACAACTTTGGACCCCAATCGCTGTGAAAGCTGTTACGGTGCTGAGACAGCAGAGCTGGCGTAAGTTATTATTGTAACTCATATCTTCCAATGCATAGTCCAGTGCACGTAGTTATAAAAAGCTTTAATTTGTTTAATCTTTATTGTTATAGGCATGTGTCCATTGTTTTCTGTACCTATTTGTATGGATGGGCTGAATTCACTGTGAAGCTACTTTAGAAATCCATCGATTTCTTTGTAATCTTACGCGATACTGATGTTTCTTTAGCCTGTGTTCCAGACCACTTGAAAAGAAAGGTAAGTTTCGTTTCAAGTGGTCTGGAACACAGGCTAATGTTTCGTTTGTTTTTGTGAAATTCGGGAAAGTATCTTCCATTAGGTGACTCACCTTTTTAATCTTAGAAATTAGCTCTTGATTTAGGATCGAAAGGAATTAACAGATTAATCTTGTATTGAAACTATTATTTTGGATCCTTAAAGTAAATGAACGGAGATATAGCGAGATAATCTAAACATAGCACAAAAGAACGACAGGTGCCTCTTATCATCTTATTGCTTTCATTGATCGAAAACATAAAATACAATAGGTCATATTTAGATTTACCAGTCCCCCTAGCTAAGCTTGTTTTAACCCGTTGATTTACTTTAAACACTGTTTTTCCAAATTAATTAGACTAGCAATAGTATATGATACCGAAAACATATTTATGCGTTTGGCGGTCTATAGAATAAAAAGTACGTGGCCGATATTCAAAACTGAAAAATTAATCTATCAGTCAAAGGTTAACTTAGATGAGAAATTTTTTGTTGGTAACATCACACATCTTGGAAATCCAGCAATTATAAGAAAGCCTGTAAGAGCTTTGTATGGAAAATGAAAATTCCACGTTCCATGCTTGTCCATGATTTATGTGGCATTGAGTTTACTTTGTCAGTCGCTGAAATAGTATTTTGATGTCAATAGCAAGTAAATTATGGATCAGAGTGGAATTTGGAATACTTGCTCCAAAACATGCCTCCTATCAGCATTTTCATAATTTCTGGGTCTAAATGACGAGTTATTTACCAAAGTTTTCTCATCTTAGTTAGCCATTGACTGGTTGACTTTGAGTATCGGCCTCATACTTTTTATTTCTCAGCCCGTCAAAAGCGCAAAATTTTTTTTGGCTCACCTCACTCACCTGGCACATGTCCGCGCCAACCTGTAGATTGGTCCACAGGCTTCACACCTTTGGCCCAAAGTTTTGATTATCATTATTTTGTTGGATTTTGCATGTTGTGTTGTTGGCCTGGCATAGATGTCGAGGCTTTCTAAAATCACATCGCTAGTACCACTCCTACTCATGAGCAGCATGACATTTGGCTTCAAAAGAAATAAATCAAACTCACATCTATTGCTACTAGCTTTTTCTGCTATCTTTGGGTTAAAACTCGCCACAAGTTGCACATATTCGAACCACTGACAACTTAGGGAGATGTTTACAGGCATCTGCCATGTTGTCATCCTCGTGATCACGACCTCTCTTTCGATCAATTCAAAAACCGGTTTAACCAGAAAGACCAAAACTAAAACAGGAAAGGCGAAAATATTGAGGTGCTCTTCCCCTATATCATTTGCGCGCGGAGTACTACCAGGCCCCTCTTGGGTGCAAGGCAATGAATTCCTATAAAGTTTAGATCATCATAACCGACATGGTTATGTTGCTTATTCAGTACATTGTTCTTTTAACTTTTTCGTACCCCTTTTGCACGCTGAAAAAATTGAAGGAAGCAGTTCATGTAGTATTATATGGGTAACCTGTCGAAAGCGTGTCGAATTTCTTGAAGATATTTTATTTTTCATTGGATCTACATCTCAGTTTAATCGACAGGACTTCGATTTTTATTATCGGTGGGTTTAAGGTACACCTTGTCTATGTCTTTTGAGCGAAACTCGATCGAAGAATATAGATTAGAGGAAGCACGAAATTAAAGAGAATAAGTGCACTTAATCGTGTTCATTCGTTTTCTCATTAGTTGCTGTAACACTTGTGAAGATGTTCGTAATGCATATAGAGGTCGTGGCTGGGCATTCACAGATCCCATGAGCATAGCGCAGGTACAGTATAATTGTTTCTTTGTACAGTATAAATGTTTCTTTGCTCAAAACAGTTTACTTTCTAATTCATTGAGCAAACTCCTTCGGATTCGACCTTGGGAAGCGAGGGAGTACTGTAACCTATCAGACGGGGGCATTATTCCTTTTTTGCCAAAAAAATGGTATGCTATCTATAAATTCACGAGATTTAAGAACATTTAGAACATACAATAGCTTGAAAATTTTTCTTTTGGCGTAAGTATATAAAGAGAAATTTGGAGGCTACTACAATCAAAGTTTTGGTAATTTTTCAAGAAATGTACAATATATGTCCAGTGATAGATTTATTCGAAACATTGCCAGACTCATCGGTATACAGGGTGTATCATGAAAAGCTTCCCAGTTTTAAACTCGAATATCTCTCGACCTGCTCATCCTAGTAAAACAAATAAATCGTTTCCTAAGAGCTTACCAATTTAGTTACTAAATCAGCACTTGTTTGATAAAAGTGAGTAATTGCACCAAAAACGGGTGGTCGTCAAATCTGAACAACCAGTTTCTTAAAGATTTGAGCCGTCTGCTTTCATATGCTACAGTTGATACACAATGGATTGAGTCCTGTGCTATTACTATTTCTGTTTTTATTTTAGTGTAAACGAGAAGGATGGAAAGATAAATTCCAAGAACAGCAGAATGAAGGATGTAGAGTATTTGGTTATTTAGAAGTCAGCAAGGTGAGAGTCATATGCACAAAGTACCCTTTTAAGAATCATTTGGACTTGCCCAAGTCTCTTCCGTGTCAAATAACGACCTTGTGTGCTAAGGAGAGACTTGTATTGTTGCCAGCTGGGAACGAGGTCACTGCGGTGAGCCCTACGTAGGCAGGCAGAATTCTGCCCATGTTCTTTGATCAACAGCAGCCGAGCAGTTTGCTTGAAACAAGGCTATCGTTTTCTTCAGGCGAGAGATGCATAACTTCAAATTAGGTGATAAAACTTCTTGATGAAACCTCTTTTGAATTTTGTAACTTATTTTGCACCATAAAAACCTTTCTACGATTATTTTCTGAATAGCACCACAAACTCTGGTCATTACAAGTTGGTAGTTTCTTCTTCAGAGTTGGCCTTCTTTTTCAAATTCGCCTTTCTATCTGCTCAAGTTCTCAGATTATGTGAACAACTTCAAATCGATGAACTCATCTATTTTAATAGATAAACCAGACACTCAAAATGGCTTCGTTTACACAAATTCAGATGTTTGGAAATGAATTGATAAAGTCACGTAACATGTCGTCTGGATGAATAGGGGATTTAAATTCATTTATTTTATGATATTGACGAAACATTTGCATGAATAGAATTTCATAGCATGCAGAGATCTCATGCAAAGTCGTTCAGTGCTTGCAGAAATGCGCAGTTATGAGTTAAGTAACAAAAATAACAAGTAATGCGTTATTTGCAAATAAAAAAGCACAGTGGTAAGAATCATTTCGCAACAAATTTCTTAAACTCAGTAGTGATTTTGCTGGGAGAATACTTTGAACAAACATCGCATAAATAAAGCCATACAAACTTTTCCTTGGTCAAGAGGTTTTTGATACTTGAATATTTGAATATTTGATATACCAAGTTTGCCTGTTTGATGACTGCAATTTAAGTCAACACAATCAGCCAAGTACACGATGTATCGTTGCTTGTCCAAAACTTGGCTACTGCGTGCAAGACAGTCAGGGAAAGGTACCGGAGGATCCTAAGAAGTTGAGCAACGTAAATTTTGTAAAGCAAAGGAGGAAGGTCAGATTAAAACAAAAACAGAGTGATTTGGCAGCCTCAAGAATATATTTCGCACCTTATGGAGTAAACCATAATGCGTTGCCTTTATTTTGATTTGATTAATGGATTCAGAGGTGTGAAATACGTTCTTCTGAAAGGCAAATCGCTTTGTCGTCTTGGAAACCTAGAGATTTTGTTCTTGCTATGAACTTGGCGATTTTACAGCCCTTGGATCTTTCAACTCGCTCACCATGGCATTTTGTTTTTGCAGGTTGCTGGCAATTTTCACATTGCTCCAGGGAAGAGCTTTCAACAACAACATGTGCATGGTATGTCTCGATATTTTAGCTTCGATAAAGTGTCAGCCATTACAACAGTTTGCATAAAAATGAGTAATGTTTCTCACATATTCACTCTGAAGGAACTGGTTCAGTAAACTTTTTATTTGATTCATAAAACCATAACCTTTTCAATAGATATAAGAATGAATCTCTGACAATCACACTCTGAACTGAATCAGATGAAAATTTTTTTTCCTTATTTATCTAATTACGTTTTAAATGGAAAGATAGACCTGTCCACGTGCAGACAGTTAAAGGCTTTTGTGGCTACAAGCTGTGAAGGAATATACCCTCTGGGTCAAAATAGAAGCAGTGCATAGGAAATTGAATGTTCATGAGATCCCGGCACTTCTCAAATTAATTATATTGTATTTACATACTTTTGTTTTTAAATTCTTGAAGCTAAAAACGGTCGAGTAGCAGAGTTAACGCATCATGCATATACAAAAATTCCAATTACGCCCAGGGCCGAAGCCAACTGGGATGCCGGGGGGGGCGGACCGCCTCCCCAGGAGACCATTTGTCGGAAAATGTTGCCTTCTTGTCGGAATTTTTGTGATTTAAATGACTAGTTTTCGAGGATTTTGAGGAGAAATAATGCGTAAAAACATGAATTTGCCATTGTTAAAACATAAATTCCAACAGAATTTATTGAATTTATGGCATTTCTTTGATTGATATTCACTAACTGCGTTGATTTCAAGGTTGGATTGCGAAATGTGGCCAAATTTAGTTACTGTGGAGTTAGATCGGTCATATAATACATCAATTAAACGTATGTTCCTACAACTGTTGTTGTTGCTGTTGTTGTTGATGGTTTTATCGTCGGAAATTTTGGTTTTTCGCCCCCTTAGGCAGTCATGGCTGGTAAAGGTCCTGATTACGCCTTTCTCTGTTCCTGGCGAAGAGTTCCTGTGAGCATTGTTTCTTTGAGCCAGAAATTCATTTTTTCTTGCTCCTTCTAACGCGAAAAGATAGATTTTGAATTGGACAAAGACCCCAAGACACCAAAAGAACGATGTCAAGGGGAACAGAAGATCATGGCTACCCCTGTCGTTTACATGAAGCACATACACTTAAAATGCAACTGAACATTCAGTTGCGAAATGCTACACATAACGATTTTACGGATGGGATACATATGGATAAATACGTGTCACATTGGATGTCAAGCAAGGAAAGGTGTGATGGGCAAGTGGAGCGCCAGCCGAGAGAACAGCAACGACAACAACCGTCCCAGTAACTGGTCCCCACCCCACTGCTCAATAGACTACTAACAGGTCAGAGGAAAAGGAGCTGAATGCCCAAGTGTTTTGTGAAGTTCACTGGAAATAGCATGAAAACAACAGAATACGCCACTTCGATTAAGCAGCCTCGTTTGGAAAATTTGTCAAAATTTCTTTTTATTGTTCATATGAAAATTTAATGCCCAGATTCGGATTTAGCACTGAAACTTTGGTCTTTTGATTTTACGCGAATACTTTGACCAATGTGAAGGAGAGCAGAAAATGCGAAAGTATTCGCGGCTCTTCAGAAACAAGAAAGACAACTTTATCGATAAATAGTAAAGATATTCAAAATGAAAATATCGAAATAACTAAATGTTTAAACTGATCCCCCTGTGGTGATACCAGCAGATCAAAGAACGCAGGGAAACAAGAAAAGAAAAGGCATGCGCCCATGTACCATGCTCATAAGATAAGTCTATGTGATGTACGCAGTATCACATCTTTTATTTTTATGCACCCACAGTTTATCAATGTAAATCGAGTCCGCACTTTTACGAGATTTAGTTTAGATTTGCTGAATTACGGCATAATTAGCATTAGTAACAAGTACTTGTAATACAGCACAACTAAATTATAATCTTATATTTATAGTGAACATGGTCAGCCTTGGCAAAGGCGGAAAAGTTTTAGCAATTAATTGTAAGTAGCTTGTAGACTTAATTCGTTTAATTGCACATAAACCGAAAATTTTTAATGCTAATCTGGATTACATGAATATGGTTAAGAATAGGATCTTTAAAGCATTTAAACACCGCACCTAAAGGTAATTTAAACTTGTTTGGTGATGAAAATGAAAATACCAATAATCTAATATTTTCTCTGGTAAGGTATGAGCCAGGTCCTTTGGCGTGAATATGTAAATAAATGACGAGCATTACTTTGCCGTTTACCACTTCTGTTAAGGAGTTAAAGGAACCCCTTTTTAGTGGGTCGTTTGCCTTTTTGATGGGTCATTTGTATTCATTTCAGTACAATGCATAGTACGTTTATACCAGAGGTATTTGTGCTTGGGGCGACTATTAACGGAAGTCGAAGTAATTGTGGTCCAGGAAGTGAAAGAGTTCAAGGTTGTGAGTACAGTATGACCGTGCGTGGTAGAAGCAAAGCTGTTATTAATTGTGCTGAGGGTGGTTCTTTCTTGAGGTGGTTGGTGGAAGCGGGGGAGTATGTGATTTGGTGAGCTTCAATATGATATTTGACCTAGAATCCTATCTCGATTTTTAAAGAGCACTGTATCCCATCTTCACAAGTACAATTTCTAAAGAGCTATTCGTTGCCTTGCCTCTGACCGTCATATTTAAAAATGTGTTGTGGCTCGCTCATTTTGTACCATTGATCAACTCAAATATTGTTTTATTTCAGTACATGATTTGCAGCCATTTGGTGGAAAGCAAGTAAGTTTGTTTATTGATGTGATTCTTTTCATGTACGTTTTCTTACAGGCGGTCAGCCATGTATCTGATTGGCCGCAACAAAGCCAGATGTCAACATAACGCATTTCTTTGTGAATCTGTGTATTTGAAACAGAGGAGGGCTAATCGTCTTGACTTTCTACGGTCGTAGAAAGTCAAAGGATTACCAACCATTCAAATTTCCTATTCTTTGTATTATAATCATCACCCAATCAAATTCACGACCGACGTCAGTAGCAGTTGAACCCAACCCACTGTCATCATGTTTTGAGTAAGATGCTCTCAGGCTAACCTTCATCATATATTGGAAATCTTGAATTTGGAATTTTTAGTCTGTCTCAAAGGTCAAGTAAGATTTGCGACCACGCAAAATTACTCATACAAACGCTTCCATTGTTTTTATTCACGGACATTTCACTGCAAGTCTAATTTGCAACATATTTTAATTTGGTACGAACCTCAAGTTTCTAGCTATTTTTAATGGACACTTGCGAATGTTAATCGCCAAGAAAAGTCTATCAAGGTCAGCTACGTTCGGTTTACCCTGTTCTACAGGTCATCACACTTTTGTATGTTGAAAAAGTTCCTGCAGTATATTTTCCTGATCACGAATCAGTCTCACCAATGCTTGGAAAGCTGATGCAGGAATTCAACCCAATGTCAGACCAGAATGATGCGAAGAAAATTTCACCAACTGAAATAGATTTTTTCCTACCCTCTTTGTAGTTCAATCTTACACATCACATAAAGCATTTATCATTTGGTGAACCTTACCCTGGTGTACACAATCCATTAGATGAGACATTAGTTCACGCAGGAGAAGGTAAGTTGAAGGTTATGTATGTGAAGGTGAAAGTAAATATGAAGTTGCGAATTTAACGCCAAGCAACGGGATCTTCGCCAAATCAATTCCGCAACCCCTTGTCGTGACGCTGAAGTGGTGGATCTTTACAAGGGATCGAACCCTACCCGTTGCCCGTAGCTGTAAAGTCAGAGCATTACACCACTGCGTTACAACTTCAGTTTAGATGGCATCACACTTGAGGTGTTTGATACCTTAATGGTACGTGGTTTAGAATAAAGAGATGACGTATGCACTAGTGGACATTTTTCCTTTGATTTCACCGTCTCAACGTTTAGTTATGGTAGATTTCAAATTGAAACATGTCTTCTCAAAGAAAATGAATGGAGATTTAGCAACCTAGTCTAAACGAAGAACGAAAGAAGTCTACCAGACAAGCATTCTACCAGAGGAAGACAGGAAATATACTAAAGGAAGAAAAAGGAGCGTACAAACGCTCGTTACATTCTTATTGTTTTCATTGATCGAGGGCATGAAATCCCCTGTGTAGGGATAGGGTTTTTTGTCCTTTGGCTTGGGTGGATGTTTGTTTCTATGAAAGACAAAAGAGATGTGCCTGAAACCATGGTGTTTAGAGATTCATTTCCAGTTCGGCGAGGGATTCTTTTAAGTGCTGGGAGTCTCTGTGGATTTATATTGTCTTTTTCAATTTTTTACAGTCTTAAGTCCTCTTAAATCTTTGAAAATGTGAGCCATTTGCATTTCTACATGATAATTTCTGTTTCGATTTTTTTTAAGCTTCAACTATGTACCAATATTTCGTTAAAGTTGTTCCAACAGTTTACAAAAAGATAAATGGAGGGGTAAGTCAACGATGTTTCTTGGTGTGGGCTCCATGCATTAAATAAGTGAGGCTTTTGCGTGCAAAATATATTTTTGTACTCCAAGTGGTATCAAATTCATTGCAAAAATTTAAAAGTTTGCAAAGCCAAAGAAGACATTTCGCGCTCCAATTCACTATGTTTTAGGTAAAAGAGAGATGAACAGGCTATGAAAAAGTTTGGAAACAAAATTGTTAAGAATATTAGCAAACTATGTGATTTTCATCTAGCATAGTACTTTTTATGCTCCTAAAATTTTTTATGATAGTTAAGGAGAAGTATTTTGATGTGTCTCAATTTTGCGAGGAGTTCACCAACTGACGATTTGACATCTGTGTGGCTTCTCCGAGAGTGATTCAGTTTCTGCAACATAATTTTGTCTAGATATCTGCTTGCTAGTGGAACTGTCATGTTTTTGTTACTGTGCAGTCAAGTTCAACAGCTTTACTTGATCATAATTTGCTGTTTCTACCACTTCCTCGTAGGATGTTTGGACAAATCAATATTCATACACGAAGCATCAAAGGAGTGTAAGACAGATGACTGGAGAGCATGGCTTGCCAGGTATAATTATAGTCAGCCCGTTAGTTGGCACAGCAAATTTCTCTTTGTTTGTTACCAGACAGAAGCTGCCCATATCATTTAAAACCATTTTTCTATCACCACAATTATTTGCTATTTTTACAATTATCATGTTTTTTCGCCCATTTTACACGGGCGACTTTTAATCACATTCAGCTTATCCAAGCCATTGCCTTGTAGTAATTCTGATGATTATTTCCTCGACGATCAAAAACTTGTGCATCTGGACTATGCCACTTAAAGAAGAAGTTGCACCAAGAGTACACAAAACTTAGAACTAGACAAGCCAGTATCTTTATCGGAATGTCAGATTCTTTGATTAGTTTTGCTCGAACAAAGGAAGTTGCAATTTCCCTGCGACGTTTTAGTTCTTAGCCTATGCACCTTGATTAGCCACATCCATCTAATCTGCCTTTGTCAGATCAATCCTTAAAGCTGTCAAAACTTTGAGGGCAAGAACAAGATGGGAGAATAGAATCCCCCTGAATAAATTATTCACACTACACACTAGGGAGAAGACTTTTCAACCCGCCAAAAGGAAAGCGTGCTGAAAGTCATCGCGTTGTAAGGTACACATCAGGGATTCTTGCTCGTAATTTTAGCACGTTTTTTAAGGATTCTCAAAGGGACTTATTTCAGAAGATCGCTTGCAGAATCGGAACGGGATGACCGACTTTAGCCAGGAAAATTTCTAAAAATAATTGAACATGTTAGCTATCCCATCAGGTATTGCAAAATATCATTGCTTATAAACTCAGGGAGCAGTACCCTTTCAAACGCTGTTCATTTTTTTTCACTCACCCGGTATAGAAGAGGATTTTGGCTAAGGATTTAATCATCTACCCTTAAAAATACTTTCTGGTGGACTTTGAAAGTGGATACCATTAGAGACAAATTGTACGGTCATAACGTGGTAGAGATGTTTTTTTGAAGACTGATTTTATTTTTCAGGTGTCTTTGTTTTATACGAATTATCTCCAATGCTTGTTCAGTATACTGAGAAGCGAAGGTAAGGGAATTTTCAAGATTTGCATGATTTATACATAGGAGACCCAATCGCGTACATTGTGGAGCCTAGCTTTAATTGAGGCAATTCATACTATTCTATTTTCCTAACTGCAAAATGAGCAACACTACCTGTTCTTTGAACTGAAGGAAAAATGAAATTCATACCGTTAAATGTGTTTATCGCTGTCTATTTCCTGGTATTTCAACGTCATCGCAGCATCCTGCCGCTATAGCAACATCAGCCCTGTTGCTGTGTTGTACTTCAATTACGCAACATTATTGGTTGTGCAGTATCATATTATTTAGTAACTAAATAATTTTCCCGTGTTAGACTTCGAATAAACTGGATAGCTTGACTTTCGTAGAAATGTCTCAAAAAGTAAATTTACTACATTAAACGACTAGGCTTATGCCTATTCCTCCCTGGTTTCCCTGCGTTTTTGATTTGCTGTTATCACTTGGTCAAAAGGGGCTCATGATATTACTCTTCAAAATTTGGCCCAATTTAGGCCCAGTGATTCCGTATTCACCAATCAAATTGCTAGGATTTAGTTTTCAAATAATCAGAAGGCGCTAGTTAGACAGTTGTCGTTGTTGCATACAAAAACGGTTGATGAGAAATAGAGTTTACGCAGCTGCGGATGGATCTATTTTCTTTCTACAGTGGAATATTATTACCTTGCAAACTAGTTCTCAGTTCTCAGACCCCTTGTTTAACGACGATCCGATTCATTCACGAGTTCTCTGACGGTTTGTTGTGTGGAGTGGTCACTGTTGCGGTTCTTTTTTTTCTTCGCATAATTCCTGTTAGATTATTTTCTTTATGTGTGTTAGTATCTGTAGCATGTGTATTAGTATCAGTATTATTAGCATATATGTCAAGTAGGATTTATGTCAGTATGTTATTAGTGAGTAGCGAAACAACGTAATGTGATGTTAAGTGTAATAGTTGCAGGGTTGCAATGTATTGTCATGCTCCTTGCACTATTGTCTTGTAATGTAATTTTGTTCGTTAGTTAGTATATTGTGAATTTTAGATGAATTTTAGATGAATATATATATATATATATATATATATATATATATATATATATATATATATATATATATATATATATATATATATATATATATATATATATATATATATATATATATATATATATATATACATATAAGATGTACACAAAAAAAGACGAATTGAAGTTCTTGAAATCTTTTATTATTCTTCTACTTTCTTCTACTCTCGACGCGTTTCGACTGTGTTGTCATCGTCAGGAGAATGTATTTATGTATATAAAGAATATCATTACCTGAAAGGTATGCATTTGGTGATTTGTAGCTCAAGAAAACATCATTCTTTGTACTGAAAGTTTCCTTTTTGATGTTCAAGCTCTTTAGACTGCAGTTTATAGCGATTTTGTTGAGTTTACGTGAACTTCCGCTAGTTTAGGCCATTTTGAAACAATGGGCCTCCTTTTTTCAGTGTAATATTTTGAATCCCATTTGAAAAGTGATATCAGCAAATCAATGAACGCAATTGAATATGGGACGAAAAGGCATATGTCTGTTCAACGACACTATGATCACATACCGTTTTTATGATGTAACCATTACATCTTTTATCATTTTAGATCTTTCATGCATTTTCTAACTGGCGTTTGTGCCATTGTTGGAGGAGTTTTCACAGGTAATGATTTTGATATTTTCGGCAACGATTGTTGTTGCTGCAAGCCACAAAAGATATGTATGGAATTCTCAAAAGGCCCTAAGACAGTTCAAAAGATTTCATTCTGCTTTTAGTGCCCAATTTTTCTTCAAGGGCCAAATTGATTTTAAGATAATTTTTATAGAAGAAGTACAGAAGACTGCTGAAATTTTATGTAAATTTCAAAGTGAAATAAACTTCTTTAAAGTTTTTGTAAATCTCCAGGTGCTTTTGTGCACGATCTGCTTTGAAACTGACAATGTGAAAAGTATACTTTTCAAGGCTCCCCCCACAAAGCAGAACGTCAAAAAAGGAAGCAAAAGCTAGGTGAGCATATAACACAAAATACTCGCTGTTTTCTAACTGGTGTCCCATTCGTCCTTGAAGAAAGAAAACTAAACAATTTGGAACTGAAAGAGCAAGAGAACCCGTGGTTGCGCTATAAACAATTTCTTGTCACTTGATTTTGTGAAGAAGACCCCTTCTCTAATAAGCCCCATCTCTATTAAGCTCCCCACGGTAGATCCGAAATTAAATAAGCCCCCCGGGGGGCTTAATAGAGCTTTTACGGTATCTGTAGTTCAGTTAGTTTTACTTGATAAAAAGCTTATTTTCCATTCAAAGGTAGGCTACAAAATGAATGTGGATGAAAAACTGATTTTATTCTTTCTTTCCATTTTAGTTGCTGGCCTCATAGATTCAATGATATATCATTCAGCTCGAGCGTTACAGAAGAAAATCGAGCTTGGCAAAGCTAACTAGGACTTCTTAGAACTCTTAGGAATATTATATGAGGATATTCGATCTAAAGAGAGCTTCTAAGTGCGTGTCACCAGTATCTATTGCTAGGCCCAGTTACCCTGATGACTCGAAGAATAGTTACGAAAAGCCAGTTGAAACTTCAGGTTTCCCGTCATTTTGCTTGCCAGGGAGGACGATCAGAGATAGCACCAGCGGGGATGCTTGGGGGCAGGAGCTCCCCATCGGCAATTACGCTTCTGAAGATTTCTCTCCACTGTTGTCACTTCCATAACTTGTGTCTTATGTTTTCAGAATGCGTAGTTGCAGTTTAAGGTAATCTGAAAGCCGTGGTCTGTAAAAATTTTCTCGCTTTACTCACTGTTGGAACTGTGAAAGTATTGCCCCCCCCCCCTCCGACCCTTAGCATTTCATCTCTGGTGCCATCTCTTACGATTATCGTGTAGCCTGTAGTTTCAATTAAGGTTTAGGGAAATGCTAAACATTGAGAGTTGGATAAATTTCGATGTAAATGTTTAAAATTCGATTGTGATTAAGCCACATTAAACAGAGAAATGAATTTAAGGCTTGTGCAAATTGCTGTAGGGTAAGTATGGGAAGTTGAGCGTGGGGTCCTATGCCTGGATGCAGCATGCACTATAGACCAAAATAACTTGTAAATAGCTGCAAATTTTTTCCAGCCCACTTAAAACAGAGTACTTAAAAATAATAGAAAACTACTCGATTCCCTTGCAGCAACAGGGTAAAACTTAATGACAATTTAGAGTTATCGTCTTATAAAAATAGGATTTCAATATGATCTTCTTGGCGCAGCTAGGATGTAAGTTCTCAGCTGATACAAGCTTATATTCTGTTTAAGGCAGAAATGTTCATATTCCTTAGAAGTTTTTAATAATCAGACCTTTTTCGAGATTCAAAGGCGAAGTTCCTCCTCAGAAAGCATAAATTTTTGCACTGATATCTCGCATGGGCTCAAAGACCTTGGATAATGTGCACTTTGGATTTCGATCTTCGAATTTTAGCTGCACGAACAAACAAAGAATCGTTCAATTTAATTTGCCTGACATCGATTGCAATTAGTGAAAGTTGTAAGAATTATACTTAGTCAACTAAATCAGTGTCTAAAACATCAATTTGATATTTATGATATTAAAGGTCAAATGATTGCTTTCTATGGTGTTCTTTCTGATCACAGTAACTGATTGGCTCCTGTGGCCACAACAGGATTTTGCTGAAACTTTTGCGCTACTAACATTGCCACCGTGTTTATTTTGTCAAGAGGATGGTGGCATGAGGTATAGCGGGTACTGAGTACTGGCCTCTAAAGCAGCCTTATGGTAACGGGTGTTTGTGGGGATTATGCTCACCATCCTCTCTGCTAAAGTTGCCTCAATAACTTTTTCATTACAAGCTACAATCTTGGTCAAAATACTTGGAACAAATCACAAAATCGCACTACTTCGGTCTTTGATTACGTGCCTCTCCCGCTCCCCCGTTGCAATGTTGCTTGAATCAACGTCATTCGACTATCTCAGCATTGGATTAGGGGGAAAGGGGATCAGAAGGTCCTAAACGTATCTTTTTGCCTCGATGTTTTAGGAAACATCACGAAAACACGGAAATTTGCCGGTGACGTTATCTACTTTGACCAGGATTGTAGGAGAGAGGTAGGATAGCCTGTATTGGTCCATAGTACTGAGGTCCATCTCCAACAGAAGTCAGCTGAGGTATTTGTTTGAAACAAGATTGCTTTGCAAAATGTTTAATTTTTTTGATCAGGGCCGTCGAGAGGGGGGAACAGGAGGGGCAATCTGTCCCAAGGCTTTGCAGTCTATGGAGCCTCATAAAGTAAGATACTGTCCTGTCTTCTACCTGCTGACCCAGGATACTGCCTGCTTCACTCTCAAAGGACCTCATTTCATAGTTTTGTCGCCGGTTCATTCTTCTGGTTTCTGCACTTGACATATGTTAAATCCTGGACGAATATTTGTTTTTCAGCTGCAGAATCTCTTGAATTTCTAAGAAGCTTTTGGATGAGGTTTCAAAAATACAGGTTTCATTAAATTTCCCAGCGGTTTAAACGAGGTTCTCGAACTGGGATGCACACATTCTCATTTCTCAATGCAATCAGTTGTAAAACAAGTACCCGTTTTTTTACAAGAAACTGGTTTATGGGAAACTAGTACTAACATGGCCAGATTTAAGAAACTCTAGTGCTATGTCAGAGAAGCACTAAGAAACTTTTTAAAGTTAAAAGCTTGCATTCAAAGCAAATATGTCGTTGAACCTTTATTCTTGAGCAATAGTAACTTTTTTAAACAGATTAGAATAGAACACAGTTTATTCCTGTATGATATTTGAATGTCAAGTGTAAGCGACCACATTGATAATTCTGCATTCAAAAAATAAGAAACCAATTAAGAAACTTTTAGTACTAAAATAGACAAAACACTAAAGTTCATGTTAAATTAGGATACTTTTAGTGCTATATGGCCTGATCATAGTTTCTTTTTTATAGAAACACGTGTAAAGGTTCCAAACACGCAGTGGCAAATCCCTCAGATCAAGATGAAATCAAATAAAAATCGTCTTGTGTTACTGAGTTTGAAACTGTTATGTCGTTAACTATGTTAATATTTACATCAAGATCAATCTTTGAATGATCGCCGCATCATTTTTTATGCGAACATGCAGAATGTTGAAAAAACTGTTAAGCTAAGTTCAAAGTGTAGTTATCGCATCCTTTTTATGCTTTCAAGCAGAGTCTTCAAGCGAATGGCAAATCATCTTTGAAAAGTTCATCCGCCCTTTGAAAAGCCTTTCGTTTTCGAGAATCATCTCCTTAAGTTATTTTGTTTCAAAATCTTTTGAATCCTGTTCGGAAGAGAGATAGGGAAGTCAAGAGTGAGATATATTTTTTGTTTACATTGCAACCATTATGTCTTAGCCTCTTTTTTTGGTGGATCGATTGCCCTCTGTTCTGTTTTGTTCTGTTTCTGTCTAACTCTATGGTTTCTGTTTGCTTCTTCGCTTCTTTCTGTACTTCTTTTGTGTTATTGATAACAATCTCGTGGGATTCTCAGCAGGACATGAAGCTTGTTGTGGTCATCAGGTGGGCAGTTTGGTGGGCAAGCTGCGACAGACTTGAATACATTTTACTTCGGATGTTCATTTCAAGCAACATCACGCAAATGCATTGGCTATTTCGCAGGAAAAGGACTCCTACTTGTATTGGAAGTCTCAAACAGAGTTAAGCAAAGTGCCGAAGACTTCTTGGTGAATGTAAAGTCGAGGCAAATTATCTGGGCCTAACTTTTTTGAGAAAGGATTTGCTTGTAGTTATTTTCCAGTCAGCAAGACACCACTCAGGTAAGAGGAGAACACTGTTGTCACTGGTGGAAAATGCCCATGCCGATGAACCTGAGTTTCTTCTTCTTGGGAATCAAGCCGAGTTAAACGGCGCCTGTTGTTAGACCTTACAGTGCCCCAGAGGTCTCCTGCAGTCGAAGTGCCATCCATTGGAAAGATGCCTATGCCAACGAATTTAGATGTCAACGAAGTTGAACTGCTAAGATTTGATAGAAAGAAGCCTCCAGATAGCCTGGATCTGTCGGGAAATGGCGACGTACCTGAGCCATGTATTTATCACTTGCGTGCACCGAGCAAAAGAAAGATGCGGTTACAAAAATACAGAAGCCTTCAAATTCACGTTTACAATTTCTTGGAAAGACCTCGAAGCTGGCCAAGTGTGATTTATCATTCTTGTGTGTAAGTTGCATGATGGAGAACCTAGCTGTCATACAGATCTTAAAAGATTTCCTCCCATCCGATCGATCGTGCCTGTGCCTTTGAAATCCGAATTGAAATTTTATTTTCTTGCTTTTCAATGTCCTGATTTTCCACGACCACAGATTAAAGATTAAGCAAGTGTCCCATGAAACAGAAAGAGAAAATCCACTTGTCCCACAATTGGTATACCAACATTGCCATCATTGAAAGAAGTGAAAGGGTGTTAGTGTAGGGTGATGATAGGTTGGTAAACCAAACTGCCAATCAAATTAGTCAGGTCCCAGATCTCTTCATCTGAAGGGATGTGCTAATAAAGACAAGGTATCATTTTGACAAAAACAATAACAAAAGCAACAAAAAACATCTAGACCCACAGGCAAAATGTCCTTGAGAGCCGGGTCATGTTGGGGAAAGTGTCATGGATGAAATATGGTCCATTTTATTGTGGCAATGGCAAATTTGTGGAGTAATATTCAGGTCAATTTTAGTTTTGAAATACAGGCTGGTTACAATGTAACATAAATCAAAACAGAAATTGTTGTATCCTACATGACCCAAGAACAAAGCATTGCTTATCCAGCTTGAGTGGCTAGATTAAAAGCTAACAGAAGGGAGCAAAAAAGGTCCTGGCAAAAGGAAGTGAGTATACGCCACATGTGCAAAGCACCTTTTCGTCTTTAGCCACAAAGCATTGGGAAAACGTGAAAAGTTTACCTCACATGTGTGGTATATTGAAATTCATGCTACCTTGCCAGGTTGATGTAGCTGGATGTGAAGAAAAGGTTGTAAAAATATTCCATCCAACTGGGACAAGATACAGTAAAATGCCTTATCAAATTTTATACTAACAGAGGTGTTAGACCATGATTGTTTGATGTTAGCTAAGCGTCCTGTCTGGCAAAGTGGCTGCCCCCTTGATTGAGAACTGATTACCAGTGACCAGGATAAAAGCAGATAGGGGTTTCACAGGGCAAGTGGGAAACATCCCCCCTACCGGTCAAGAGCACGGATAGTAGATACCCCCTATTTCATAGCCAAAATTTGTAAAATTACTTTTGTTTCAGATTCCTGCTGATTCTTGCAAGCTTGCTGCTCAGCGTCCTTGCCACAATTGAGAAATTTGCAAAGAATATTGTTGTTAATAGATCAGTGTTTTACATGGTAAGTGCTGTGAATAATTTCAATTAGGGTAACAGTTTTTGTTTGCTGGCATAAGGAAGTTCAGATGACAAATGTAACAAGATACGCAAGGTATTCCACGCAATATTGATATTTGATGATAAGAAACAAAGACATGGGGAACAGGCTCCATGGTAACGTAACTTTGAAGTTAAAAATCAATTTTGGACACCTGGTTTTTTCTAAAAATCAATTAAAGAGTTAAGCTTTTTGAAGTTCAGTTTTGTGTGAATACTAATCAACTTCAAGGACTAACAGCTCTCAATGAAATGTGAAAATTCTTGAATAACAATTAGGAAAACATTTCTGTTAAGGTCATAGAGTGAGAAGTAGCTAAGCATCAAAATTATTTCAATGAACTCAATGGACAATCATAGCTTAGCTGTTACAACATCCTGTGTGCTTTCCACATTCACTTGCATCCCCATCGGTTCAATCAATGGTGCTTTATTTGATCATCATTTGGGGCCACAGCATCAAAAGTATTTGATAACTCCAATTCAATGGCCTTGGAATACAGAGTTTTTAGCTCATCAGGGATAGACCAGTGGTAGCTCATTGACTTACCAATCAGGAATTTCAGTTCACAGACCAACTTATGCACAGATGACAGATTGACTGTTTTGTCCTGTTTACTTTTTGCAAGCACATGCATTTCTGTTACAAGTGATTGTTCTATGGCATTGGGGGAGTGGGACTTTGCTACAATGATCTTTTGTATCACATCTCATTCAAGATTCTTTTTCTAAAGCCAGTGAACTTAATACTTCATTAATGGATTTGTCAGATAAATGCGAACTTTTGTGTTTTCCTGCCCCTCATTTTATAATTTGTGACAAAGTCACACTTCCCGCTGAACAAATCATTCATAATTCTTTGACAGACATATTTGAAGCAGTGGGTGGCTTCAACCCACTAATAACATATGCTGCAGATTCCTTCTTTGATGGAAAAAGCTGTGACAGTCTAGCTCATTGAAATGAATATTTAAAATGATTTGAAAGAAGAAGAGGAAGATTCTCAACAATGAGTTGTCAGGGTCATCAAGCTGTCACACTTGTTGCAATCAAGCAATCTCCTGTGAAAAGCCTTCCATCAGTTGTGATCCTTTAAGCCAATAGATAGCAAAGTCATTACAACTTGGGTATTATCCCACTGTCTAAAGGCAGTGGCCATAAAAATTTTTTGAAGGGCAAGCCCTGCTCCTGACCCCTTTCTTGCTTGCTTCTCTTATCCTTCAGCTCCCCACTGTTGATTTTGTTCTGATCACGTTGTCTTTGAGACACAAAGGAGAAAGTGAAAAATTCCTTGATGCATTCTTGAATTCAGTCATCAATTGAGGACCAGTTCAGCCAAATATAGTTTTGAAAAGAGGCTTGGCTTTTTGCACTAGAAAAGAGACTTGGCATGCAATCATGGCCGTTTTCCTTCATTGGTCTCCATCTTCATTAGTGCATTATATCATTCTGTGTTCACCGTATATGCAGTGCACTGCACCATGTCACTTATTGCCAATTCAAAAGTGACTTTTTCTTGGAACCTACTTATTTGAAGTTAAATTATTACCTCCATGATGACCAATAACAAATAAATTTATACTGTTAATCATTTAGAAATAGAAAGTAGAAGATATCAAGATCTAGAAAAAAATTGGAAGACAGAAAATGCAGACATGTATATAATATTCTTAAAGATGAAAACACTGTAATGATAATAATAATATGATATTTTCACAGGTTGATTCAATCAGCTATAAGTATAACTGCTATCAAGAGAAGCCCTGTATAAAATTAAAAAGCTAAAGAAAAATTGTCATACTTAAGGAAGAAGATACTGTACAAATCATTTAAAAAAGTTAACAATTATCAATAACCGGTTAGATGTCATATTCAACAAAATTTGTCCATCAAAAAGAAATACAAAAGTTAATCTATAAAATGTTCCTTCAAAGCTTTCTTGAAATGAATGTAATACTTCTCAGTTTTCAGATGAAGTGGCAAGTCGTTAAAGATCTTTGTTCCGCTGTAATAGATCCCTCTTTTTCCACTTTCTGTCTTTTTAAGTTGTTGCATTAACAAAATCAGGAGAAACAACATCCAGTACCAGTTCAAAATAGAGACCTATTCAGTTTCACCAATGTATGACAACCCATGATCCAAATGTATCAGCCATCATATGTGAATACATCAATGCATTTCTATTATCATCATATTAGCAGAATTATAGCTCCTGCAACCTGTGATCCATAGTATTTTCATCATTTCTATATTTGTAAGGGACAAAGGAAGCATCTGAAACTTGGGGGTATATCACTTCAAGGGCACCTTTTTCCTTAAGACAAAGGGGGCTTTTTCTGAGAACAAAAAGGGCGCTTCTTTGTTTTATTGCAAAATCTTGGAGGGCACAAGCCCCCCCCCCCCAGTGCCCACTGGTTCCTACATCTATGTTCTATGATGTTTGTTCTTCTTCGAACATTATTTTTTAAGTAGCTGGTAACCTAATACTATTTTATTAAAATTGTAAATGCTCTTCTAAGTTAAAGGTGATCTGAAGCGAAAACTTTTATTGATTCAAATTAATGGCACTGTCAGATGATAAGGACTCCTGTTTAAATTTCTTCGATATCTCTTTTCGTTTTCAAGTTATCCACTGATATTAAGTTCCAGTTGATAACATCATTTTGTTTGCAAATTGCTAGGATGCTATATTGAAATATAGCTGTATCCAAGCTTTGAAAGGCTACAGTTGTCGGAGACACTTAAGTTGAGCTGAATAGATGTCATAGAAATTTTCATGGACTGATATGATGTTTAGAAAGGTATGCCAATTTAAGAAATGTTTTTGGAGTCAATTTCCTTTAGGAAACATAGCCAGCCTCGTACATTTTCATTGCTTTTTGCAAACAAAATGACGTCATCAGCCAATCATACAAAATAGTGTATAATTCGAAAATGAAACAAGGTATCACAAAATGGTAAACGACATTCTTTATCATTCAAAAGTGCTATCCATTTGCATCAATAAAAATTTTCGCTTCAGATCACCTTGAATGAAAATCTGAAAACATCCAAATATTTTTTCAGGAAATACTGCTGATAGCTGTTTTTGCTATTGAATATTTGCTACGAGTTTGGTCATGTGCTTCACATGGTACATACAGAGGATGTGGTGGAAAAATCAAGTTTATGAAGAAGCCATATATGGTTATAGGTGAGTTTGTCAGTTGTCCCATAGATGAAGCTTAAAGTACAAAAGTCTAGCAAGGATCCACAGTACAAGTTTAATCATATTTCAGTTATGCATCTTTGATTTTTGTCATTAGCGATTTACCATTATATGATTTAATTGTATGGTTATGATACAATATTCTACCCACTTTGCAAATAAAGACCTGTTACAAAATATCATATGCTAACATTGATAAATGGATATTCTTCAACAACGACTTAAAATAGTCAATATTGTCACTAACACAGATTTCGAATTGAAGACTTTTCCAGAGAATGCTGCAGCATAGGCCTTACTTACTTATTGTTAAGTTTGGTTCGTGTAATGCAGAAAAGTAGGCGATTTGTACTGGTACACGAATATGGACCTTCTTTAGAGTCCTCTGCCAACTATAACAGGCGTGGAACTAGCGGTAATGCTCCCTGTTACTTTCAGTAGACCTAGATTGAGAGCGAGCGAAAAGAACAAAGAATGTGTGACTCGTGTTGAGGTTATTGACTGACTGACTATGACAAACACTAAGGACGATTACATACAGGGCCGTCAAGAGCCAGCTCGGGCCCTGAAGTGATCTATGAGGACGGGCTTTGGGGGGGTTTGGGGGCGTAGCCCCCAAGAAAATTTTTCGCGACCACGCCCTTAAGTCTCCCGGAAAATGAGGGAAACGCCCCTTTTATGACCAAATTATTCTAAAAAATTACTTAAACACTCCGTGTAAAAGCAATACAAAAAATCATATTTATGAATCAAGGACATCGTTTCATGCTAGTAATGCCTTGTTTGTGCCAGAGGGAACGAGCGACTCAAAGGCCGAAAAGATCGAAAGTGAACGGAAACTCAACGACCCTACGACACCAACGACTGACTTGCTAATATGAACCAGTTTTGATAAATTAGAAATATCAAGACGACGGTTTGGTTTCTGACGTAGTAGACAAAGTAGACAGTTCTTGCAAATACCCTTTTAAAGCAGATGAAATGCTATAAAAATGCACTGCAGAGATGTATAGCAATAACAAAATTATCTGGCGCAAAATATTTACGGGCCCCTTCGGGGCCCGGGCCCTGGACCTTTTACCCCCTCTACCCCCCCCCCCTTCTCGACGGTCCTGATTACATACAATCAAACGAGAATACGAAAGAAACCTATTAACATGAATTAGGATAAGACATTAGTCATAATAATGTGACAAGTCCTTCTACATAGAATGGGGCCGGGGAGAAGGCTTCAGCCCCATTATGGTTCGCTGAAGTTCTTTCTTGCTTTAATACTGTGAAATGCTGAAGCTCTTGAAGTTCGCTGAAGTTCTTTCCCGCTTTAATACTGAAGAATACTGTGAAAATCAAGCTCATAGTAATGAAGATTTTAAAGAGACGAAGACTCAAGGTACTATAGGTACCAAATATATTTTAAAGCACAACTTTGTTTCATACAACTAACAAAATGTATTTTCATATGATTTTTAAGTGCTGTTTTCCAGGTTTCCCTTTGAAGCGTTCTGTATGTAGTGATAGACCTTTTAGATTTTCTACAAAGCAAGCCTAAATCAAGTGATAGTTTTACACATGCGATTGATTGAATGTTAAATGTTTGATTGAATGGTTGTCAAAAGCACACTGTCGTTGTACTGATTGGATAAACAAAACAATCAAGAAGAACAGAGTTAGGCAAGGCTCAGTAACTTCGCTGTACAGTGAGATTCACGAAGATGATAATGATCTGATTCTCTTTTTTCTCGAAACAAAGTATGATCCAAAAGCATAAAGGCTTGGTAATTACTCCAAGGCCAGAGCTTTGTTTTTTTATTTCAACATCACAACTAGCCAATCACAACCACGAGAGTGTGCCTTTTAAGAGTCTATTGTGCACATCAAAGATTCGTCAAATGTATCAAATTATCGTTCAGTCCAGACTCATTTGTAGAATAGCTGAAAGGCCTATTTGTTGCCTCCCCAATCCCATTAGGATCTTATGTTTGATAACACATTTGATGTTATAGAAACATGCATCACATTTCATGCGGATGAACTGAACATTTAATCAGAGTTAATTACGAGGGAAGGCACAGCTCATGATTCTAGATGTGACACACCTCATTTCCACTTTTTGCACCTTGACAACAGCAATAACTAAAAGTTCATGATGACACGTAGTAAATAAAGGTATTCTTCACAATTTTCTACCCCATGAGAGTTCAACTTCAATAGACTCACCATTCCCTTGCCGAAGCATTTACACCGGAGGGTAGTCCTGTACCTACATATAAAAGGTGAAGAGAAGCTCTTTTCAATTTGTTTTGAGTGGGCTTGTCAGGATTTCTAACTACTGAAAGCTAATTTAGGCCCACTGTGCACGCCGCATTCAGGCATGGGACCCATAGTTCAACGTCCCTTCCGAAGAACGAGGTGAGTTTGAGGTCACGTCCGAGGCCACCCATCCGGAGTTTGACGTCACTCGATCGAGCTTAACTTCAATAACCTGACGAAGACTGTATAAGCCACTCGGCCACTCACTCCGTTCAGGTAACCTGCAAGAAAAATCCATGCAGCCATTTCCTTACCCATCCCCCCACTGCCTGTGACTTTCTCCTTGCTTTTCTTCTTCTTCTTCCGATTATCTCTATGTCCTTTCCACAGCCTTTGTGGAATGGTGTATTGGCCCAGAAATTCGGTGTTTCAATAGCAATCACCAATCACCAGCCTTTAAGAAGCAGTTTTGGACAGGCAACGTGGCCGGTATGCTGACCTCCAAGTATGACCGGCAACGCCTGACCTGCCAGGTGGCCGGTATGCAGCCTTTAAGAAGCAGTTTTGGGCAGGCAACGTGGCCGGTATGCTGACCTCTAAGTTTGTACATTTTGTCAGTTTGATCGAGGTTTGATCTGATTAAACAATCCTACAAGGTGCCCCTCAATGATGGCAAACAGTGTATCTCTCTTTTCGGAGACAAGGCTTACTCTGAGGGGTTCTTTTCAAGTTTCGAATCCCGAGTGTAATGAAATTTTATGTTAAGTACTTTTTTTATGTTATGCATTTCAGATATTATTGTGATTGTTGCAACAATCGTCTTGATCATTGAACACAAAAAGGCAGACGTTTTGAATATTTCTATACTGAGGTAAGTTTTGTTTTGAACTACGGACTTCTACCACGAACTAAAAGATTAAAGATATCAACTCTCACATGGTTGCAAAGGCAGAACTTTATCGACAACAGTAGTGTCCTACATGTAGGAAACCTGAATTTAAGAGACACCAGACCTTGATTTTAAAATAATACCCCCTCTTATAAGAAACTGGTCCAGGTCTGAGAAAGGCTTGTTTCTTATTCAAAAACTATGTATACATTCGAAATTTCAAAAACATAACAAATTCAGCTTTGCTGTTGAATTAGACTATACATATTCAAATGAAAACAAGAATTTTACATGCAAATGAAGCAAAAAACACTTTCCTGGAATCATTGTACCTTTTCTTGGCAGTGAAAATTTACAAATACAAATCAAAATAGTATAGTGTAATTGAGAGCGGAGCTTTTGTCTCAGTAGTTCATTGATAGTACATGACTTTCCAATAAGAAACTAGAGAAACTTTACCCTGATTTGAACTTCATATCTCATTTTATAAGAAATAAATCGGACCTCAAATTGACAACATCGTTTTTATATATGCGGGACACTACTGTCAGTGCTACTGTACCAGGTGAGTCAATAGAAAGTATTCAATGATTTAAGTTCCACAGGGTGTCCCAAAAAGGTGTGTCTTGTTTGTTTGGCTGCTATGGAGTAGCTGTCGGTTTATTATCTCGGTTCTCACATGGTTGCATAGGTCAGACTTCAAGTTAGAGTTTGAAACCTTGCTTGATTCAATCGGACAAGTGGTTGCTGATGTATGGCAACGAAAAGGCAAGACGGTTGCTCAGGGCCGAAGCCAATGGGGGCAGGGGGCGGGGGTGGAGCGCCCTCCCCCAGGAGATCATTTGTCGGAAAATTGTTCTCTCTTGTCGGAATTTTTGTGATTTAAATGACTAGTTTTAGAGGATCTTGAGGAGAAATAATGCATAAAGCATCAATTTATTACTGTTAAAACAATAATTCCAGCAGAAATCATTGAATTTATGGCGTAGTTTTTATTGATATTCACTAACTGCGTTGATTTCAAGGTTGGGTTGCGAAATGTGGCCAAAATGTTAGTTGCTTTGGAGCTAAATCGGTCATAAAATGCGCAAATTGAACGTATGTTCCTGCAACTGTTGTTGTTGCAGTTGTTTTTGATGGTTTTGTCGTCGGAAAATTTTGGTTTTTCATCCCCCTAGGCAGTCATGGCTGGTATCGGCCCTGCGGTTGCTTCAAAAGCAGCATTTCTGTTGTTCTCCAGCAATATCAAAATCAAGTAAGTTTTCAAAGAACTGGTTTCAGGGTCGTGTTAAGCCTAGTTCACACCAGTGAGATAAGCATAATCTCACCCAGTGAGATAAAAATCGTCAGTGAGAATATTTCAAACCGGAAACGTAGTGAATTAGATCACTAGCATTCACACCAGTGAGATTAGAGTAGTCTCACTCATAATCATGCTCTGCTTCATTTGTTTCATTTCAATTTGAGTTTTATAGTGAATTCAGACGACGATTTTGAAGCTGCAACCCCGGCTCTTGCTTCATCCAGAGATCTCGTAAAACTTATGCTAGGGCGCAGAATTGAAGAACATTGGTTGAGAAGTCACATTTGTACGTTTTTCCTCACCACTGTAATATGACTTCGCTTCTACCAAGTTTGAGTTACCTTCTATGCTTACACAAAAAAAATCCTTTGGCAGGTAGAGGAGGAAAAGTGATGTTTCTGGGCCGTGAAAATGAGGTTACGGGGAAAATTACATCGTGAAAACTGAATTCAAGCAAAAATGTATTGTTCAAAATGGGGTGAGTCATATTGACGTCAATAAATATCAAAACGTTTTGATATTAATCTCACTGATTTTCTCACTGAAAACTGGCCAGTGCGAAAAAAGTTTGGCGTACACATCAGTGAGATTAGACATTATCTCACTGAAAAGTCAGTGAGAATATCGTAATCTCACTGGTGTGAACCAGGCTTAACTGAAAAAATAAACTAAAAAATAAAATGAAAATTTTGATACGATGCCTGAAACCTCTCTTTGAAAACTTACTTTATTTTGACATTGCTGGAGAACAACAGAAGTGTTGTTTTTGAAGCAACCCATTATTTTGTTTTTTCTCTGCCATGAATCAGCAGCCACATGTCAGATAGACTCAAACAAGGTCTCAAACTCTAAGTTTAAGCTTGACCTATGCAGCTATGTAAAAGCCAAGATAACTGAATTTACAGCTCCACCACAGTGGCCACACAAGCGAGGCACAATTATCATTGGACACTCCGTGTTTAAAAGCCGAAAGACCGATGCCTTTTGTGATTTTCTCGCGTATCTATGAGCACTGGAAATATCGCTCAACTCAACGTTGCGGACAATTATTGGCTACAAAATGCCTGAAACACAAATCATAAAGGAATATCCTCACACAGATACGCGAGTAGACTTCATGTCTTGGGAGTTACAAGATCTAGATTTCCAAACAAATATTGTGTTTTCAATCCCATGGCAATGAAAATGTGCAGAGAATATCTCTCACACATGATAAATGGTACTTGCCTTATTGCTTTGTACGCGAAGTTTCTTCATGATTTGATCAGGTGTTTTCGCTTTTTGTCAGGCATTTCACGACTATGAAATTTTTGTCAAGTCGAAATTAGCGCGGGGGGACACCTAGCATAGTTGTCCGATGGGGATGTGCCGTTTTTCAGGGTATCGTTTTCACCTATTTTTTGACGAGAATGGGGTATCAAAAGAAGGCAGTTTCTCTGAAGCCGATTGCCAAAATATGTCAAAAAGGGAAATTTTGTTTGATCGGGCTATTATTTTGTCGAATCTTTGTGTTTTGGAATATACCTTTCATCATTTTTTCTAGAATTGGGTATCATTTGAGCGCCATGCTTCAACGAGTGGGTTACTGTAAATTCTGACTGCATTCACACGATGCCGGCACATTTTGAAAACGGTCAAAAATGGGACGGTTTGGCCTCCTGTTCACACGACAACGGCACATTTTTGCCGGCGGATTTTGAAAGCGGTAGATTTTGAAAACGGAACTCTAACCGGCAAAATTTGAAAACGGCATCGGGTGAACACTGAAAAAGGATGGAAACAGAACATTTTCCAACGCTTTCCAAATTGGCTAAACGGTTCTTTGGCATCAAATTCTTGCAGATATTGTATCGAGTTATTTACTGTTGAATTTTTTATCTTCTTCAAATTGTGCCAGTATTGTGTGAACGCCAGGCCAAATCTTGCTACCGTGACATTTTGACCGTTTTCCAAATATGCTGGCATCGTGTGAACTCTGTCTCAAACTATTTTCTGTCTTTCTTCCAAGGTTTTTAAGATTTCTTCAAGTTCTTCGGATATTACGATTGGACAGGCAAAGAGGAGCCTTCAAGATGGTTAGCCAAGTCGTTTATGATCATAGACAGGTAAGCCATTTATTGCAGCTGACATAAATTACCGCGGCGAGAGAACTGTAAATGCTAAAGTTAATACATCTAGTTAAACAGGTTGTCTCAGAGAAAAACATATAGATTTGGTTGAATCCAGCGATGAGAACGTAGCTTTAATCAATGGATAGTTATTTTCAAAATGTTCATCAACAACTAACTCGACCATAAATCCTAGACTGATGCCTTTTCGTCCCTTGCTTCCGTTCCCTACGCTCATAATTTGCTGATGTCACTTGGTCAAGAGGGACTCATAATATTACCCTTGAAAAGTGGGCCCACTTTAGGCGCACGTAGATTGGTTCCGTATTCATCAATCAATTTGCTAGGATTTAGTTTTCAACCAATAAGGAGACACTGTTTAGAAGGTTGTTGTTGTTGCATACAGGAAAAAACGGTTGAAATGACCTAGGGTGTTAAAAGTTGCTGTTCAAAGTCCAAGCTCCTTCGACGAGACTTTTGAATTGAGTTTATGGAGTGCATAAGAGCTCCCTCATGTTTAGGCCATTTTGAAAAAATGGGTCCACTTTCAGGAGTAATATTATGCGTCTCTGTTGACCAAGTGAACTCAGCAAATGAAAGAACGCAGGGAGACAAGAGACGAAAAAGCATAAATCGACATAGATACCTCATTTTGTGATTTTTTGGACCTTTGTGGCAATCTTTAGGTATACCGGATGACTAAGAATATTTTCACCTGTTCGGAAAATCATGTCAGCAAATTATTCTCGCTATAATCATCAAAATCGATTTTTCTAATATCTAGAAGATTTGAGTAATTTTTTCACGTTTTTGGTATTTTCAAGATAGTAGTTCTTTGGTAAAGTCGAAACATTAAAGAGATTGGTTTGCATAACATCCAGAAAATGGCGTAAAATACACGATCAAAGGCCAGGAGGAAGGTGACAAAAATTTTCTCATATGAGAGTCTCAAGTCATGTTTTATTATGAAAAATAATGACGTTTTCCAATGTAATTAGGGCCAAAAGGTCAGATATCACAGACTAAAATCATGATTTATTAAAAGTCCGGAGCCGTTTCGAGTCTTACACGATTCATTTTCAACCCATATCGAAATAAAAGAAACGTACCCTGTCAGTTTTGCTACCTTCAATAATCCTTTTCAGAGCCATAAATTTGATTTCAATTTCAGTTTCTGTGTCAAAATGAGTTCATCTTAACGACATGGAAGATTCCATCTGGCGTTTCTTTCAAATTTGCCAAATGACTAATATTTCGAAATTACCAAAAATATATATACTAACTATATTTTAACCGTAGTCTATTTAAATCTATAGTTATTAGAAAAAACCATTCCTGTCATTATCGTGCCAGTACCTTTACGGCAATGATTTTTCAAACAGGGGAGCATGTTTTTAAGTCACCCGGTACAACTTTTGTGGCTGTTTGCTTTTTGGAAAATGTATAACTTAAAGGTATGATTTCACATATAAAAATGGCAGATCTCCATTATCTGCCTATTTAAGTTACCCCACTCCCCGGATTTTGGCAGATTCCACAAATGGTTCAAAAGATGCAAGTGGATTTCTTACGTTCGCCGAAGTTGAAAAGATGCAGGAAACGGTTTCATTAATGAGAAGTTATTTTTTTAAAAGAATTTACACGAATTTGCCGTCATTAGCTAGACTTATGCCTTGTTTCCCTACGTTCTCTGATTTGCTGCTATCACTTGGTCAGTTAGGGACCTTTTTATCCAATATAAAAATTTACAATAATGAAATTACCTAGGACAGCACTTATAAACTACTACACTACAAGAACGATGCCATGAGGAGCAGAAGACCATGACTACCCCCATGGTCATAACATAGAGACAGGTAACTAAAGTTAAATCTAAATATACAATCAAATACAAATACAGCACTAAAGGCTACGCAATTTCTACAGATAAATAATGGAATCGGGTTCACATTGGATGTTGGGCAATTGCTGTGTTTTGGATGTATCCCATTAGTGACATGGGATGAGACGCTAAAATTTTACTGAATATTGAAATTAAAGTGAGCTAGGCTATCTTAGTGGCTCAACATATTACACTGAGAACATGGGCTCCCTTTTTCACAGTGGCCTGATCGAGTGGGAGTTCTTGTACACTCAACAAAATCGCTTCAAAATCTGGTTTAAAGGCAGTCTGTCACGTAACTGACTGGCCGCTACAATCAGAGCTCAACACAACGGATTTCTTTGTGAATTTGTGTATATGAAACAAAGGAGTGCTAATCTTCTTGACTTTCTACGGCCGTAGAAAGTCAGAGGATCATCAGCCATTCAAATTTCCTATTCTTTGTATTGTCATTATCACCCAATCAAATGCGTGACAGACTGCCTTTAAAGAGCTCGAACATTGAAAAGGAAACTTTTGATACAAAGAATGATGTTGTCTTTGACCTAAAAATCGCAAAATGCATACCTTTCAAGCAGTGATCTTCCTCTGTAGAAACAAAATAGACCCATCGAAGCTGCGAGAACTCAGGCTTTATCAACCGCTCTTTAAATGCAACAACAACAACTGCCTCAATAGCGCCTCATTCGTTAAAAACTGAATTCTAACAATTTGATTGGTGGATATGGAATCACTCTACGCAGCTCTAAAGTGGGCTCACTTTTGAAGCGTAATATTATTATATGAGTCCCTGTTGGCCAAGTGGTAGCAGGAAAGCAAAGAACGCTGGGAAACAAGGGACGAAAAGGGATAAGTCTAGTCATTAGCCACTTTCAAAGGAGCTGGGTAACGTAACTGGAAACAAACCTGTTATCTTTAAGTTATAATCTTTATTGTGTCCTGCAAGTGTCTTGTGTTTCATAAAATATTTGTGGATTAGGTGAATCTTGGGTGAATCCACAATAAAGGTACTCCTCGAAATCCATCGATATCTTTGTTATCTTACAGCACACAAATATTTTGTTTGTTGCTCAACGAAATTCGAAAGTCTATTTTCAAAATAATTCTTTCATGTTGAGAAAGATAATGGAAAATCTGTGGACATGGCCAGTCAAACAACTGTAAACTCGTCGTTTTTGAAAGTTTACTTTAGGTGACCCGGCCTCTTTAACGACGCTTTGTCTTCTCGCATTCTACAGGAACTTCTAACTTGTTGGTATATGAGCTTCATAATACTGATCACATGCTCGTTTCTGGTGTATCTGGCTGAACGATCTTCACCTTCAAACAGTTCAAATAAAATGCAGAATCTAGCTGATGGTCTTTACTGGGGAGTTGTAAGTAAAAATCAACAAATATCTGTCTAATAAGGAGTTCTAAATTTTCACCAGTGCCGTCAAATGGACTTTATTATTAGCAAAAGAAAAAAACTAAATCTATGAGGCTGCGCCTTAGATGACGACGCTGGTTAGTGCAGAGCAGCGTCCCTTGGCGAGAAATCCTGTTCATCGACAAAACAGAGTAGCTGAGATGGCTGCAGGAACGACTTGTTTCTTGGTGCCGGAATTCCGAAGCCAAAGCACCAGAAATTCCTTTCAAGTTATCGAACCTACGCTCGTTTTACAGCTATGAGTTGAATAGCTCTTATTTCTTTGACCAGTAATCTGCCTTGGCTCAGTTGTTTTGTTGTTCGTGCGTATTGTATCTTGGTTTTGCGGTTTTGTTCTTTATTTTTTGTGTAGAAAATTAATTTGATTTGTAAGTGCCATCCATAGTGAAGAGCCGGTGACTTTATGTCTTTTTTCACTATGGATGGGACAGTGTAATGTACCATTATATATTGTAGTTTTTAATCTTGATAGAAAAAAATCCTACGAAAGTTGCATTAACAATTCGTATAATACATTGTGGCAGAGGGCTCAAATTTGTCAAACCTGTCTAATCTTACAATTTTCTGTGAATTGAATGACTTTAACGGAGCTTTGGGTAATTTGCTGTAAATCTGCCGTGGTAGTTTTTTGATAACTTGATCACTTTCAAATTTGCAACATTCTGATTATTTTTGTAAAATTCATTGACAGTTATAAAAGAACTAAAATTATTGTAAGTCTAAATTACGTGAGGAATAATTGATAAAATCTTGAAGAAACCATAGTTTATGAAGGTCTGCAATTTGGTGGTGAGCAGAAATCTGTGGCTCTACTGGTTACGAATTTAGAAATCTGATGACGTCACAGCCTCAAAATTAATGAATGCCGCCATTTTAAAACTAATCGACTGAGCAGAAACTACGCATGCATGCGCGAATAATGGTAACTTTGAGCCCCCCCCTAGCTCCCTGCAACAGATCCTGAAATTATTGCAACACTTGATATTTTCTTCCTAGGGTCTAAAACTCTTGATTCATCGTTTCAAACAGCTTATCTATTCAAACACTTCCTTATCTCAAATTAGTCGATGACGTCATTTTACGCAGCTTCTGCTCTGTCAAACTAATCAAGATACCAAAATATTACCACGGTAGATTTAAACCAAATCACCCGAAGTTTCTTTCAGGGACATTAGTTCAAAGAAAAATGCAATAGAATTTTACACTCACCCTTTTAAAGATCTGAGCCTTATTCTTTAGTGCTTAAAGATGCGGTTGTTTTTAAGATATTGTAGCTGCTTTTCCAGGAGTTTGCATTTGAAAATGCAAGACTGAACAGTAGCCATGACTCGTTATCTTGTTTCCTTTCAGATTTCATTACTAACAATTGGCTATGGTGATTTGTCTCCGCAAACATGGGTAGCAAAATTGATTACATGCGTATTTTCACTCATTGGAACAGCATTCTTTGCTTTACCAGCAGTGAGTATTTGTTGGATATTTTAGATGCAAGAGAATACACCGTAAAATCTCTACCAAGCCCCCTATTAAGCCCCCGAGGGGCTTATTTAATTTCGGACCTTTCTGGGGGGATTCATAGAAGAGGGCTTATTAGAGAGGGGGGGCTTATTCACAAAATCAAGTGACAAGGATATATTTGGTAGCTTTTCAGTTCTTTTGTCCCACATTTTGGGGACTCAACATACAATTTTACGGCTCAAATACATAAAAAATTTATTTATTATGTATTTATTGTAATTCTTTTGTTAAACAAGCTTATTGAATTCGACACAGTTTCTATCCCAAAACCATACTAAAATCAACATACAAGGTTGTGTAGCTAAATAAATGGAAAGTATTTGGTAACTTATAGAATTTTGTTTAAGTGGGGGAGGCTCAATATAGAGGGGGCCTTTTTCAAATTTTGACTCAGAGGGCAGGGGCTTAATAGAGAGGGGAGGCTTTAATAGAGCTTTTACGGTAAACGTTTCAGCTATTGGGAACAAGTACAAATTTTGTAAGACAATAGCATCTTAATTGAATGCGATTCGTGATTGCAGACAAAGGAAATTCTCTCAGCCAGTAATTCAAAACAAACAAAGACGCAAAAGTTTCTCTGAATTCCAGGTAGCTAGCGCACTCTTTGTGCATTCCAGAGATGGTTGTAGATCGAACATCGTGTAAAAATAACGCTCGATCAAGACTCCTTTGTAGAATAACCAAAGGTCTATTCGCAGAAAGTAGAACAAAAATCGCAAAAATACTTCAACCGTCTAGCTATCAATAAGCGTTGATTCATTCAAATACCCCAGGTATTCCTTGCATAATGAATTTTCAAACATTTAAGTTCTTGTTTGTCCACCTTGTATTTTACAAGCATTGATGCAACAATATTTTATACATTTTGCAGAAATTTTGTGGAATTTTCTGAATGTACACAACAGTGATAGAGGCTCTGATTCCATTTCGTGGAACAACCTTTCGTATAGAAATGTATCAGGATATGGCTCGATGCAGACTCTTTAGAAGAATTGCTAAAAGCCCAATTGAGAGTCCCATTGTTGTCATTCAATCAGTTAGACCCCTTCTGTAAGTCTTCATAACGTCCATTTTCCGCCATGCAGTGTGACACTGTTGTATTTTGCTTTACTCATGTTTCGTCAGCCACTAATGCTTTTATAACTTTTCTAAAAGCCGCATGTGGCCAAAACTGCTCCTGGCATAGAGGAGCTAAACTTTGGAATGATCTGAAAAGAGAAAGTAAGATGGCCAATACTTTTACCCAATTCAAATCGTCACTGAAAAATGACAAATCCTGAGCATTGTCTCACCTTTCCTTTACTTTTACGTATTTTAAATAGTTTCTATCTTTATTGCAATTTTGTAAATTTTCTTTTGTAACAGAGCAGTTTGTAAATCAACGTTAGCATGACTTGACTACTTACCCTGTATCAACATTATGAAATGAAATGAAAAGAAATTTGTTTTTTTATTCAGCATAAAGTTTACAATTTGCGAATTACCTACGACACTAACTACGAATCACTATACCACATGACAAGGACGATACCAGGAGGAGCAAAAATATCCTGACTACCCCCTGGCATTTAACATAGAACACATAAGAACTAAAATAAAACTAATTATACGACACAAGACGCTATTTAGCTAATATAAAAAGATTTTACAAATAAACGAAAAGGAATCTTTTTAAGGAAGAGGGGAGAATTTGCTGACAGGTTTTCATTACCAACTTATTTGCATCCTTTGGAGGCCTGGATATATTCTAGCGTTGCTGTGACCCTTTATTTGTTTTTTTTTCTATATTCAATTAAAAATTTTACAAACATATTACTAATTACAATAACTACAAACTACGTTACAATACTACAAAGATGATGCCATAGGGAGCGAAATACTATGTCTACCGTGCGGCCGTTCTAAAAGTAATTAAAAAACATAAAACTGCATATAATATAACCATTACAGGAAAAGGAATTATAAAATACAAACTGAAAATACGGATACAAGAATAGGTAGCCTGCAACCAAATAAAGTAATTGCATGGGTAGATTTGTAGGTTGAGAACCAAACAGGATAATCTGCAAATTCGATTATTTGTTCGCAAGCTTCCTTGAGACATTACGTGATTACAAAACAAAGAACTACTAAAACAAACACATACAGAAGGGGTTTGGGTGTTCTTTTTAGGGATATGCGTAGTATTCAGTCAAAGCGTTTATTATTTGTAGTATGCGTAGTTTTATTTGTTTTTGAATGCCCAACAGAATTTAATTAGCGTAAATTGATCGAATGATTTCGTAGGTGTGAGCGATTTTATAAAGATTGATAATTCCAGAATCCTCAAAAGAGGTTTAAAAGCCTTGATCAAGTTTTACTAACAATGCAGCCTGACGATATTTTAAGAGTGTAAAGAATAGTAGAAATGGCTCTGTACCCATTCAATTTATTACCTATGCAATCTGGTAACCCAATTAAGGTTTATTTCCGTCGCTGTGTAGCTTGAATGCTGGAAAATAAAATTTGATCAAGGAAGGTACTGTAGTTATGTACTAAAATAACTACAGTACTTTTCTATTTTCTTTTCTTTCATTTTTTTGTTGTTTCACCAGTACCTCTAAGGGGACCATTATGGAAATAGGGTCAGCTTGACCCTTTGATGCTATCTCTACCACTGCATTTTTGGGGTGTTTTATGTTACGTTTGTAGCCTTAAAGTTTATATTACATTATATTTTATCTATTATTATTTGTATTATAATGACTTGTAAATTTTGTATTGTGGCATCTAGATACAAACATAAGAAGTTTAGGCCTTGCTTGGACGATTCTGAGCTGAAACATTTTCATAAAATCACTTGTAAATCGAGGAAAATGTGAGCAATTTTAACCAAACAAATTTCATTATCTAACGCTGACTCGTTACCCATACAAATGATGATCAGTTTTAAGGAGACCATTATGGAAATACGGTAAACTCGATCTTTTAATGCTATCTGGACGTAACTAGAACTGGACGTAAAACCTTCTCGTTCCAAGGAGCAATAGTATTTAATAACCTACCCAATAATTTGCCAACTGAAACATCACTTCTGAGATTCAAAGCATTCAGCAAGGACACAAACTTAGATTTTAAGCCATTTTCTCAATCTTGATTTTTGATACTGTAAATATTTCAGCTTTTATCCATGTAAATTTTTAACTTTTATTTCTGTAAAGTTTACTTTGTAATATACAGGTCTCTGGTTGATAACAGTAATTTACTTACTGAACAAATTAACCTGTTCAAATATGAAAGATTATATCCCTGGAACTTTAATTAGGGGTGTTTTAAACTTGTAATTATAAAAATTCCTATGTAAATTGTGTTGTAAATGTCCTATCATTTATTTAACTACATTTCTTTTTTTGACCATTGTAAATATTTTTTAAGTGGCAAATTTTGACTTACTTACTTTCTTAGGAGTCTGATGAGTAACTAGTAAACCAAGGGCTGGCAAACGTGTTTTCTTTTTTATTCACACAGTAGGATAGATTGGCGGCGCAGTTCGCTGCATTATGTGCTCAGAGTGTTTTGCTGTCTTTGTAGGGTATACTCGGCTCTGGGTTTGCATTGCAAGTTGCTAATCATCAACGACAAAAGCATTTCACGAATCGTAGGATCCCTGCTGCAGTTTTGATACAGGTAATCAATTGAAGAACATTTTTAGGCCCCGTCGACACGTATCCGGATATTTTTATGAAAACGCATCTTATTCATCCGCATGAAAATATCTGCGTCGACACGAGAAGCGTTTTCAAAATTATCACCGTCCACACGAAAACGCTGTGATATTGAAAATCCGAAAACAGATAAAATGCCCTGGCATGATCCCCAAAGATCCAAGTGTATGCTTTGATGGGCTACAAATCGACGTTGTGACGTCAGCGTTTTCGAAAAGCTCCGTTCTAAGCTGTCCACACGACAACAGGAAAACGGCGTTTCCGAAAAGATCGACGCTGGAGAGCGCTTTCGAAGAGCTTCGTTTTCGGTGACCAAAAACGCCGTCTCCGTGTGGACGCTAATCCAAAATGGATACAAGAAGGTGCGTTTTCAAAAATATCCGGATATGTGTGGAATGGGCCTTGATTCTTTTATGCCGGATGAGTAAAAAGAGATGCTAACATGTTTGGCGGGCCGTGGAATTAGATAGTATTTAGCTGCTATTGAAAATTATTATGTTGATCTGTCAGTGAAAGTTAAAATTTTGTTTGGTAAAATCACCCATCATTTGAACCCAGAAATAAGGAAAATTCTGGTAAAGTGGTTTGTATGGGAATGAGAATTCCTCATTTGATCCTGGTCCTTGATTTGCTTTCTGTTGAAATTTAAATAGATGATTACGCTCAAGATGGTGGCGAGGAACTTTTAACCAAGATGTATTGTGCTCAAATTACGAATCTTTAATGATTCTATGGGAGTTCGATTAAAGAACGCAATGCATCTTGGTAAAAGTTCCTTGCCGCCATCTTAGCGTAATCTTCTATTAAATACAATTGTCAGTTTCAGAAAAAGAGTTGAAATTTAAATATTGTCGAGCGTGGGGAAATCTCGCTCTTATACAAGCACATCTTCATCATTTTTCTGGTACTAAAAGATTAGTGATCTGTTAAGCAAGTCCCCATAGGTGTAGAAGACGGGGGGCTAGGGGCTACAAAAATCTTATTGCTTTAAAAATCTTGTACGCCTGTACGGAAAAGGGACGAGGGATACACCCCTCGTAGAGAGCCATCACCAACTGTTTCGAATAATTGCTTGACAGCAGAAGCATCTAAATTTCTACAAAATATGCAATTTTTATTTCAGCGCAGAATATATTCCCAAATAATCACAACCTGTCATATATTTTGCCAAGAGAGTTGAATACTCCAACAACCAATTTTAATTATAGCAACGTCCTAATTTCCAGTTAAATCTCCATTTTTGAATTAAAAGCCACAGCTATACCAAGAAGATAGAATTCAGCAGGCTACTTGCCGGGTGAGAGGCTACTGGCCGAGTGAGAGGCAACTGGCCGGGTGAGAGGCAACTGCTCATTGACCCTATAGCGGATGGGTTATCTGAGACGTCCTATTTTGGTTGGACCAGCCTCTTGACTGGTTAAAAAATAGGTAGAGCAACAAAATTTGGTGTGCCAGTAGTTTCAGGCATGTAATTCATGAAAATAAAAGATTTGTCATCAAATGAGCCATCAAATTTTCTCACCTCAACATCTTTCTTTGTGTGGTCGAGAAAAGCGACGAAATTGGCCAAAATCGGAAAACCGCGATGACGTAAGATTTTGAGCGCAATACCCATCCAAACATGATAATTATGGTAGAATGAGACTAGGTTCTCACTACTCTACATATACTCGCTACCTATTCTATGCTCACTACAATACATCAAACAACACTACTTTACAAAAGAAATTTGCAAAATATTGCAAGTTTTCTACTTCCCCCACGAAAATTGAGATTTGAGAATTTGCGATTTTGTCAGGGTCGGTCCCGGAAAAATGTCTCCCCCTCACTTGTTTTAATATTCCAATGAAACTCATGAGAGGGTGCGCAATTAGATAGCAGCAAAGGTCAAAAAGTTTCATGGCCATAGTTTCTCTTCTGGCTGAGTTATTTAAGAAAAATCTGCTAGGGGGGTTACCCCAACTAAAATAGGGTTAGATTTCAAAGCAATATTTTTTTGCAATATCTGATTGAATAGCCAACATTTTTAATTACTTTTTTGAATTTTTCTGGTTGGGGTCGGTCACTCCGTTCAGATTTTAGGCGGGATTTACTCGAGAAAGTCTCTTCGATAAACCTTAAAAAAACCTGCTAACATCAAGGACATATTTCCCTGTTATTTTCACCTTGCACCAATAACTTGAACATTGAGCATTAGCACATGCTGTTTTATTGGGAGGGTGCAAAAGTGATCCCCCCAGTATAAAAACCTGTTGAGAGGAATCCTATTCTTCTAATTACGGGGTGAGTGGCCGAGTGGCTTATACCTGTCCAGTCTTCTTCAGGTGGCTGAAGTTAAGCTCGGTCGAGTGAGGTCAAACTCCGGATAGATGACCTGACCTCACAACTCACCTCGTCGTCCTTCGGAAGGGACGTTAAACTTTGTGTCCCATGCCTGGATGCAGCATGTATAATGGACCTAAATTAGCTTTCGATAGCTAGAGATCCTGACAAGCCCACTCAAAACAAATTGAAAACAAAACAATAAGATCACAAGACACTTACTAATAGATGAAGTTTCATTATTGCTAGGAAGTAATGTAGAAGGAATTTCGCTCATCATTTTCACTTGTTTTTGAGGGTTGGAAAGGGGCGCTCTCCCATATCAACGGCGGGAAAGAATGGCTGATTATTCCTGGCAAAATTACTGAAACTAACTGAGCTTATCAACAATTGATCAAGGCAGTTTTCAATATCATTGCTTTGATATTGAAGGAGCAGTATCTTTTATTTTAACCACCGGGTGTTGTTTACCTACCCGGTTGTTTGATGATTTTCAAAACTAGGAGTATTTTCGACCCACCAATTACAGCTTGTAGATCAGCATTTCAGCTTTTGTAGCGTACACATTCGCAGTTCCTTGCAAAAGTCATAGAGCTAAACTATAGTTTCAGTGTAACCAAGGACTTTGTGAATATTTTGAAGCTGGAGCTGTTGCAAGTGTTGCCACCAGTATTGCGGAATGCAGAATTCCTTTGTCAATTGAAAGCAAAGATAAAAACTTTGTACGGAGCAAAATGTCAACACAAATTATTTATTCTTATTTATTCGTATTTATTCTGAAGCTGAGTTTTTCATGACAACTGTCTTTAGGTATCTGTTTCATGTTGTATACTTTGACAACTTGCAAATGTTTTACCCACTATGTAAGAGTAAACATTTTATCTTATGTAAGAGTGAATATAAATTTTCAACGTTAGAATTGATTAGCTGTTACTTCTATGTGCTGGCGCGTTCAAGCAACTTTACCACTGCTAGCTGAAATCACACTAAGAACTCTTGGTTATCCGCGGTGAACATTCAAAATCAATCAAATCAATCAAACGATTACTTTTGTTTTTAGTCCATTTTCTTGACTCACAAATCTCACGTTTTTATTACGATTTAGTGTCTCTACTTAACGGAGCTCTGTTGGAATTGCCTCGTTTCAATACTATCCTACTAAATGATCTTTTTTTGCCTCGTTTTCCTGCTGACTCAATTCAATTCAATGAAAAGTATTCTTTTGTTTTGTGGGCCTACATATTTGGCTATTATATGTTGTAATCCAACGATGAAAATATTGATAATAATGATAACAATTTCTTGCGTCTTTTTCAGAATTGTTGGCGGAGATATGCTACCGATCCAGCAACAGGGCTACACGCAACATGGATACGCTCATTACGAATGTGCAATAAATGTAAATACCAGAGAAATGAATCAAAAAGTCCGGCAGGTTCACCGACAGTTACAGGCGATGGAAAACGACTATCGATTATCAAAAAGTTACAACTTGCCCGAACTTCATCGATCGGTGACCGATTTAGACAACGAAGCAACGAATCGGAATCTCGAGAGGAAGAAAATCAACTGTCGTTCACGCCGATGGATTTACGAACTCACCGAGCGCAGTCGGACGGAGATTTGACTTTCATTGATCAAGCTGTGACCGATGACGAAAATCAGTCGACTGTTACGAGCTTGCCTTCAATTGTTTATGTCACTACGCATGGTATGTGTTATGTTTGCTTTTACAATATACCCGTTTCACGGGGGAGGGGGGTTTACTCGATTCTTGGGATGGCAGAGACGTGCCGCCCAACATTTCAGGGGAAGACCCATATTAAAGGACATGTGTCACGTTAGCAATTGGTTGATACAACAAAGAAGTGTGGGATGGAATTCCATTGTTTTGTGACGTTCATTGTAATGAAAATTCAGCCTCGATCCTGTGCTTTGTAATAAACAATAGAGAATTGTATCGTGTGAACCAATCAGGTCCATGATATATGTACTTTAAGATGCTAGACTTAATTTACAAGCCCTAATTCATTTCAAACAATGAAGGAGAAAGCAAGAAAGGTAAATCTGAAATTTATCTTAAACTTTCCTTCACACATATATTGGTGAATATTCTAAAGATCTCAGAACTAAAATCTTGTCGTTGAATGCTAAGTGAAGGGAAGCGAGTACTGATTTCTGAGAAGGAACAATGACCCCTCCCATTTGCCCTTTTTCATCGAATTTAGACGAATTAGGAAGTCGACCCTCAAAAAAATAGGGTGGACATGATTTCCACCCCGTGGTACTACTTTGTAGTACCACCCCTGCAGACTGTATCATCGCATTTAGCCACGCAATGATCTTGAACTAAGGCTCCGTTTACACGGGATTAGATCCGAAAGGAATCGGATCCATTTGGATCGGATCCACTTTTTGAGGGGGGATCGGATCCAGAACTGTTGGCGTTTACACGGGATCGGATCCATTTGGATTTTATGAACTCTTAGCAGCGCTCTGGTAAACCTTTTGTCTTATTTTAATCAGATCCTTTGAAATTTTGAACCCAAATTTTGCAGATAGACTCTGTCTCATCTCTGAATCCCCTCTTGGAAATGTCAACAAATGATTTTCAGTTTAATCGTGTCACTTCCTATTGGTACCAGTTTGGATCCGATCCCACCTGTTTACACGAGACCTTTTTGGGATCGGATCCGATTGGGATCACTTTCGAAAGTGATCCCGTTTTTGCACGGATAGCAGATCCAAATGGGTTCGGATCCTTCGAGTCTCGTGTAAAAGTAAGGCCTATCCGTTACGGTTTGGGTACGGATCCATTTGGATCCGATCTCGTGTAAACGGGCCTAAATCTTTCTGTGCAAGCAAAGGTCTGACTTAGAACATAAACTTTACCCCATTGAAATCGGTGACTTAATGCATATGTTAAGAAAAGATTTCGTCGCAAGACCTTGGATTGGAGTCTTGCAAACTGATAAAATCTTTAACCAAGCCCCTGCAGCATTTTAACCAGGTTAAGTATAAAACCACACGTTGCACTGTCAGAGTTTACGACTTTAACCACCCAAACGAGCTAGTGTGAATCAGGCCATAGGAGCTAGTGTTACCTCGCTTGGGATGCCTTGTTAAGTCTTGCCCTGCGCAGAGCAGAGAATAGGTTTGAAAGACAATATTTGTGCTTCTTTGTTTTGTGAAGAAATGCCCTACAACCAGTTCAATGCGCTGTTAGTCACAACGAGGCAGCCTGTTCACTAACCAGCACTTTTTCCTACCTATTTTATTCTCCCAAGATAATAATCTTCAGAATCAGAATCAGAATCCAATGCTTCAGAATCAACTGTTTAATTCTAAATTAGAGATGTGTAATATAAAACTCCGTTTTTGAGCACCTTTTGATACTATAGATAAAGGCCTAAATTCTTTGAATCTTTATATATATATATATATATATATATATATGAACTCAGAAAAAACACATTCTTGTAAACGTTTCGGCCGAAGCCTTCATTATATATATATATATATATATATATATATATATATATATATATATATATATATATATATATATATATATATATATATATATATATATATATATATATATATATATATATATATATATATATATATATATATATATATATATATATATATATATAATCAATAAAATTAAGATACATGAAACAGATACAGATAAACTAAACTTAAGATACATTGTGCTATTCACAGCGGAAATAGACACATGGTCATCGAGCTCCCACTGTGAATAGCACTTAAAATAAATGCAGCTAGAATAGTTTATCAACAAAACATTACAATGAAACAACTCTACAATACGAAGAACGGAAAGACTGTGTGCTGCGATCTACTCAAAACTTTTTAAGGCAACTCTGCCACCCACCCCAACGAGCACGGATAGGCGCCCCCAGGGATCACAAGGCTGGTTTGGGTTTTGTGTGTAGAACGTCGTTAGGGCTGTGAGAAATTAGCTCCTCAAAGAATACGACTACGTCGTACCTAGACTTATGACGATGAGTCCCTTGTTACCTTGCGGTAAACCTTGCTCAAGAGGGACTCATCATGAAACAGTGAAAAACCCGGCCCTATCTCCTGCATTCGATCATGATTCGATCGATCGAATCAGGATCGAACGACTGCAGTAGCTCCGTTCAACGGTCACTGCTCGGAACGAAAATGCAATAAAAACCACGTTAAGCAGGCGTTTAACCAAAGAAATTTGGTATAAATTTGAAGAAGGATGTTTACTTTACCTGGTAAGTCCAAAATGAGTCTTTCAACGCTACATTTTCCATATTTTTAAGACCAAAACAAACCAGAGAAAACTTCAGCCACCTGCCATAGCAACTTTGTTCAAAATCTAGTCAACTGCATCATTCGAATCGAGAATTCGACATCATTGTTCTCTGCCTAATCTTGCAATCTGATTGGTACGTTAGGAATTGCGAAGCTTGGGCCTAACTAGGGCCAAGTTTTTCATAGTAATACTATGATTCTCTATTACCTGAAGCGCCATCATCAAGTCAAAGAGCACAGGGCAACAAGAGACTCGTCGTCATCAGTCTACGTCGTACCCCCAAAGAAACCACTCCCCCAGAGATCACAATTGAATCTGGTTTGTCGGATGGTAATAGTCGTTTAAAATGACCATGCAGCATATCAAAAGGCAGCTAAGCCTTTCAACTGAATTGTGATACAAAGTATTTGACAATAGCCTTTGATTTCAGGGAACCAGTTACTTTAGGGGCAGAAACTTTCGCGGGCTGAAGTTTCGCGATATTCGCGTTTTTCGGCATTTTTCCCGAAAGTTTCTGCCAAGGCATAATCTAAATTCAAAATTTGCGAAAGGCAGTTGCTCGCGAAATTAGAGAAAATTCTCGACTCGCAAAATTTTTTTCTATCCAATCTTTTTCATTTCTTCAAGTCTTTGCTTTGCTGCTCCTTAATCACCCCGATCTTTGCTCTCTTGGGCTATAAAACCTTGTAAATTGTCCCATAACTGCGAATAGTACTGAAAATGAATAGAAATTGTCTTTTTCACCTCACTTTTCTTCTTTCGTGAAAGTTTTTTTCACGCGTAAATGCGTCTTTTTTCTCGATCGCGAAAGTTTTCGTCGCGAAATTTGTGGGAAAAAACGTCATTCGCGAAAGTTTATGCCCTTAATTTCGCGATTTTTTCTTCTCGCGAAACTTTCTGCCCGCGAAACTTTTTGCCCCTAAAGTATGATCTATCTCGTGAAAGTTTTTTGGGTAACCCACAGGAGGCCCAATCACGTATTATGGGCCGACGTAGTTTTTCCACTGAAGCAATTTCTGCTGCTGCTGTTTCTAAAGGCCGTCCTCCACTTGCGGTAGTTTCGGTGGGTGACCAGCACGCTTATCTTGTGTGCATGCTCTGTTGATAAAGAGCATGCGTACTAGGTAAACGCGCACGTCGCCGACCAAAACTACTGATATGGAGGTCGGCCTTAACAGCAACATAAAGACAGCAGTACGTTTTCTTTGTACTTGAAATTGAAATTCATACCATTGAATCGTTGATTGTTTATCTCTGTGCCTTTCCTCGTGCTCCATAATCATTACAAATGCTGCACCCTGCCGCAATAACAACATCGGATATCCCGTTGTTGCTGCTGTACTGCAATGACGCAACATTATTGGCTGTTTGTATGTATTGTACAGTCTGAAGCATTGAGTAGTTACTTAATACTATTCATGTTGCGTCAAACAGTTTGGAAATTATGATGGTTGTAAGTCTCTTTGTACATATTTCTTGAATTCTCGTAAAAGAAGAAAAAAACTCTAATTCTTAAAATATTGAAGGTTTGAGAAGAATCCAACAACGGCAGAAGTATATTGATAAGCATAGGTTCCAAATCTTTAAATCTACGAAAAAGGGCGGGTGTAAAATTCAATGACCTATTTCTTTAAACTGAATGACTTGAAAGAAACTTTAGCCATTTTTCTATGATTCAACCGTTGGACTTTTCAGAAATCGCGATTATTTGTCGAAATTACGGCCTCTTTTATATTTCAGCTCATTTTATGATGTGACGTCATCAAATTTCTAAATCACAAACCAGAAGAGTGAAAGAGTTTTGCTTGATGTCATATTGTAGATATCCATAAATTATGGTTTTCTTGAAAATTATTTGATCTTTCGTCAAGAGGTTTAGAAATTACGACAGTTGTAAGTTTTTTTCGAAAATTTCCTTGAATTCTTAAAAAAGAAGAAAAACACTGTAATTCTGGCAATATTGAAGATTTGAAGAAAGTCCAGCGGCAGATTTTCTTTAAAATAGTTCAAGTTTCTTTGAGGCTGTTCAGTTCAAAGAAATAAGTCATTTAATTTTCTACCCAGCTTTTTAAAGATTTCAAACCTATGTTATAGCGATATAGCTTAAGTTGCCTTGAAGCCGTCAGATTCTTATAAGCTGTTTCCCAAAAAAAGTGAGCAAAGTCAAAGTCCCAGGATTTCTCAAACAGCGAGAAATCATCTCAGATAACCCAGTACATCAATTTTTATCTACAGCCTTACTACATAATCCTGTCATCTTTCAATCAATCAATCAGACCAATCAATCAATCAATCAATTAATCAATCTATCAAAAACTTCATTAATGTGTCAGAATATTTAGCTTACAGGCCAATTGGGGACACAACAAAAAGGAATATAAAATCGAAATAAGATGCAATAAATAATCTGTACTAAGTGTACCAAAAGGAGCCATCTTTACATCCACAACAACCCACAACAAATCGCTCACCCGACCACCCCGAAGACCTATAACCCGATCCCCAGACCAGCTCCTGGATCAGAAGCCACAATTAGTATACTAATACCAATACCCAATACCCAATACCAAGCCACAGACCCCCGAGACCACAACAGACCCCCCGAAAACCACCTCCCCCAAGCACACTGCCCCGATGCCTGCCAGATGCGGACATCTTCTGACACACCCACTTATCATAAAATATGCATTAGGATGCTAATTTTGTACACTGCTGTTATCTTCCCATCTATATCCATCTAGATGAACGAGCAAAAACTTTGCCAGTGCCGAACTGACCTAAATCTGAAAAGTTCAGGTGTTTTTAGTCGCAACTGAAAGAAAGCCGCTTCCCATCGGCCGACCATGAGCAGTTGATTTGGCTGTGCCGCACGTTGCTTTTTTCGGACATAAGTCTCGAAAGACTCCAAAATTAGGCTGATTGAGATTCTGTACCTTAATACAGCGGCTTCTTTTGTTGGCGCTATTTTCGGTTGCATGAAAGCAACGCAAAGTAGAATTTTGTACATCCTAGAAACTTGGTTCTTTATCATTTATTGCATGGGTCGTAAAAAAGTTGAAACTGTTGTGAGCGAGTAGACTTGTAATTGGAACTCGTACCTCAAGGAGTAAATCCATGCAAACTAAGATGTGACATTGAAATTGTACTTTTTGTCATTCTTGCGTTACGAGCGATTGTAAGCAAATGCTTTAGCTCTTCACAGAATCTAAATCTAGGAATTCTTATCATAAAAAGATTTGCACCATTCCCAGGGGGTAACTAAAATATATTCCGGTACGGGATGTGCCTTTTTTGTGGTACCTTTTTCAGGCAGAAAATAAATTGTAGGGTGTCACTTTTGGTACAATCACATATGGACATAAATTTTGGGGTGTCATTTTAGAAAAATAACTCTTTAGGATATTGATTTTGATAAAATTTCACATTCTTGGTTAAAATTTTGGATTGTTTCCACAATTTTAGGGTACATATTTGAGTGACCTGTAAATTTGTGGGTATCGTTTTTGCAAAAATTTATAAATTTTAGGGTTTGATTTCAGACGTCGAAATGGCACACCTCCGTCAACCGCCTATTGAAGTTACCCCCGGGGCACAATAATCGGAAGTAGAAATTTTAAGCAAATCCATGCAATATTTCTAACGTATAGACGCCGACATGCCTCTATCATCGGAAATCCTAAGAAGACGTCATTTTTCCATCTTTGATAAAAACTAAAGACAAATCAGTTAAAAACTAACTGATATGAGGCTCCAAGGGTGTTAGGACACGGATGTTTTGATTGATTATTTATTTGCCTCGTTTTGATCCCTGTGTCTTGTTTTATTGTCTTGCTTTCTGTTCTGATTCGTCTTCAGCTGAGCGTGGTTAGGCCCAATCGCTCTCAAGTTGCTCGAATAGAGCTCTCTTGTATTTCTGTGTCTTGGTGCACCTTTTAAAAAACATTCTTGTGCAAAGGCGCACTGAGACACAGAAATACAAGGGAGCTCTATTCGAACAACTTGAGAGCGATTTGGCCTAACCACGCTCAGTTGAAGACGAAACAGAACAGAAAGCAAGACAATAAAACAAGACACAGGGATCAAAACAAGGTAAATAAATAATCAATCAAAACATCCGTGTCCTAACACCCTTGGAGGCTCTCGCCGATATTGTTATCTTTCTTTTTTAGGTCTCGCTAAGTATTTAGGGAGCCCTTTTAGCAAGAATGAGTCAACTCTGGACTAAATAAGAAACACATCTGAACCATATGGTAGTAGCTGTATCCTTTGGTTTAAAGGGGCAGGGTCGCGTAATCGTAAACAAACCTGTTATCTCTAGAATATATATTGTCGCCCACACGTGACTATTGTGTTCTGCACAGATTTTGGTGGATGGGGTGAATCTACACTAAAGTTACTTCGAAAAATCCACCATAATCTCTGCAAGCGTACAACATAAGAGTGTTTCCTTTGTTTCTCTTCGAAGTTCATCTTCAAAATAACACTTTCATTTTGAGAAAAGACGTGGAAAATCACTGTGATATGGCCGATCAAAAATGCCGGAAAATCGTCTTTTGGAAAGATTTCTGTTTACATTGTGTGACCCTGCTCCTTTAAAAAGCTGTCTACCAGCCACTGACCTTATTTTCTTATAAAGAAATTAGTGAATCGAGTGGATCTCGACGTTTTAATCTACAAAATTGTGTCAATGACCCAATGTGGTCCTAGCATGTCCCATATTTGTTTAGAAACGTAAGCATTCTCCACCAAAAGCGAATCTGTTGTTAATCACTGACAAAAATAGAAGTGAACCGAAGCATAACATTTGAGGAACAACACGGCCACATCATCCCTTCCATTCTGGCATAAGTCCGCAACTGTAAACATTATGAAACTTTCATTCATATTACAGTTGAACAGAGCAAGAACGTCCTTGAGAAACATTGCCACTTGTTATTTTTGACTGTTTGACAAATCTCTACAGTTGATTATCGAGTGCATCTCAACGTTTTATTTTTAAAATTATGTAAAGGACTTAAATCATCCAAACTTGTTGCATATTATTGTAGAAACGTTGATATCCTGCCATCTCCCCCCACCCCCCGCCCACCAAACGCCAATTTTTTGTACTCACCGAGTATAAAAAACAAAAGTAGAAGTGAACCGAAGCATAACGCTTGAGGAACACCACATGATTATTCCTTCCATGTTGGCTTTAGTCCCAAATAAATGAAAGTTTCAGTCATACTACACTTCAACAGATCAAATCAAATCATAATCATATGCTTTAAAGTTGGTGTGATATAGCTGTAGGAATTAAAAATAATACCAACTATTTACAATATAATTTACAAGTGTGTCTAAGAAATAATATTACAAGCTACATAACTTAATCGCCACGCTACTTACAAAACTATAATTACATTGTTCACCTGTCCAGGTTTCGATCTTTGTTTTGTTTGGCTCCTTTCTTTCATCGTCAAGCTTGTTCCACAAAACAAGCTTGCTCCGAATGAGAGCGACTCCGTGCCAGATTTTATCCTCCTCGTTATCGGCAATTTACACAGATTCTTAATTCTGTGCAAGGACTTACTTACTTGACACTTTGATATTTGGGCATCTCTTTTTCAGGTACAAGAAAAGGATCCAAGGGGATTAGTGATTTGTTGCCAGTACGAAGAGAGTAAGTAAATTTTTTTTGAAACCCCTTTCTATGCTGCCCACATTTCTCAGTGATCTTGGCTATACCCTGTGGGCCAGAGCCACATGTAGCCCATGGGAGAGTGGGTCTAGCTCAAAGTGAATTTATCGGGACAACAAATTAGTGCCGTTTTAGATCTTTGGATTCGGAACTTTTCCTCTAAATCTGCAGAATTCGGAATTTCTTGTAAGCAGACTCCAGATCTTCATTTTCGCTACAAGAATCCGGGATCTCCGGAGACAGATCCCTCTTCCTACAGCTTCCAGAATGTTTCTTTTCACATTCACCCATGGTATTTGATATTCTTCATACGCAAAACTGATCGTTCTTTTCATATTCTGCAGCAAAGTTAGATATATAACAACTACTTGCAATCTTAAAAATCTAGAATAAAACCTACAGCCCTATAAAACCTGGACTTGCTACGAGTCACTCTCTCTTCTTAGCGTGAGTCCACGGTTGCCGTCCTTCCTTCAGGGAGTTGTGTTTGAGAGTCGTATTTGAGAGGGACATGCAAACAAAATGCCATGATGACTCATCCTAACCCTTATTAGTTCTCAGACTGAAAAGAGGCCGTTGTGAAAGTCCAGTAACGGATTAGTAATTCAATCAATCCTCTACTTTTGCTATCTTGAAATCCAGTAATGAGTGGTAAACCGCTTCCAGAGTTATTCAATATATCATACTGTGAAAAGTTAATATCATCGGATCTAGGCCTTGAATTGTCATATCCGGATAAAACCTTCTTGAATCTTTATCTTGATTGCGGCGTAAATCTTCGTATGGCTTTCGGATGATCTCAGTTTGAGGTGAATACCTCCTTGCAAGACATTGATCTTATATAGAACTTACTCATTATATATTCTGATTACCATTTTATCTAATAAACGTTGATGTTGTCGCTTTGGCTACCGCTCCTCAGGCCCGTTCATCTTTCTTGTTAGCGATGTGGATGATTGCTTGAGAGTCACCTTGTTGAACGTCCTCTGCTGATCTCAAGACCTTGCGCGCTGGTGCCGTCATTTTTGGGAGCTGCCTTATGAAAAGCTCATTTTTTTAGCAATATTTTCGTGCGACTAAGGGTAGATTTTTCCCCGAAAAAGTAGCCTTTGAACAAGGGCCTACCACCTCCTAGATCCCTGGCTTGTACCGCTACCTTGCTCGTGCTGTGTTTTGGGGCTGTATTTGTTTTATGTTAGGTCCGATACGGACGCCTGTTAATGATTGGACAGTATTTTCAGATTGGTATTTGATTGGACAGTAGTGTAAGTTATTTGATGACGTGTCTGTAGGAGATATGAGCAGTTGCTGAGTGAACCAGTAGTGATTCGGGTGTTTATGTGTTGTGCAGTGCTGATCAGAATGAGGCCGGATTGTTCTGGGTTTGTGATTTACTACTGATCGTTTGGTTTATCTAGTTGAGATCGATAAAGAGACATGCTACTACTTCTGACAGACTTGTACATATGTAGATACACAAACACGCTATTGCTGGATTCCATAGTTAATATTTGCTGGTTTTATTGGATCATACTAGCATCGGAGCTACTTTGCTCTACAAAGACCGGAGAAATGCAATGTAGACTGGATAAACTAAGCTACACTATAATTTTTATCTATAAATAAATACTTGGCGATGACGTTATTGGCAGGTTTGCAGTGCCAATTCTGTTTCTAATGTTTTAGTGGTTTCGAGGAGAGAATTTAAAAAACTTCCCTCTCAATGGTCCATCCAACTTCTTAAAGTCCTTAAGTATATCTAAATCAAAGTTGTACTTGCGGGGCTCGCTAGTAGACTGATGACGATGAGTCCCTTGTATCCCTGCGGTAAACCTTGCTCAAGAGGGACTCGTAATGAAACAGTGAAAAACTTGGCCCTATTTTCTTCAATCATCAATGGAATTATGAAAGAATCACGGCTTCGAATCTCCATCCCGTGGGAGTGTTTTCAATTCTTCAATCGAATCGAAAATTCTATCAGATTCACTTCTTAACAATAGTAATTCACAAATCTCGCACTCTGATTGGTACTGGAGGAATTGCGAAGTTTGGGCCTAAATAGGGCCAAGTTTTTCAGAGTAATACTATGAGTCTCTATTGCTCAAAGCGACATCATTTAGTCAAAGAGCACAGGGCAACAAGAGACTCATCGTCATCAGTCTAGCTCGCAAGTTTCCGACTCTCCTTAATCATTTGTTGTCGGAGAGGCTGCAGGGTCAGTACTCGACAGTAAGTGGTCAATGCTCGTATACTTATGATCCTTGTCATATTATCCTCCGTTTTCTGGTGTTATCTCTTCAAGTGGGCATGCCCTTTTGTGGTTGCAAGTTTGACGTGAATCGCGGTTGTCACGTGAGACTTTCGACAGGACTTTTTGAAAAATCGTTCTGCGTATCCAGCTACTTCATACATTCATTGAGGGTGCTTGGGTACTCACCACTCCCAGAGTGGATCTCCTCTTTGGGCATTCCCTATCTTCGTTGATAATGACCTCAAAATATGACCCTGGCACTCAAGTTCCTCCTGTTCAAATGTGATTTTGCAATAAAACAGGATATAAGCGCATATTGGAGTGTTTAGTTTTTCAATTCTTTGAGAAATCCATGCTTACTTAGAAGCAAAGTCCCTGTAATCCTGACAAAGAAATCTCATTTTTTCATTTGTCTGCGACTTTGCGATCTTTTTCACTATGCAAAATCGTGTTGAAGGAATATTTGCGTTCAAAACAAGCTCGCATTTCAAGGACACAATGTTGGACAACAGCGGTTGTGAAATTGGTTAGAAATTGCCATTTCTTCAGTCTTCGTGGTTCTCCTGAATAAAGTTTGTAAGTTGCATTAAAGTTGCGTGAGAATCGCTAAATTTTCGCGATATTTGGTTTTCAGTATTCAATGATCTCATTTTGATGTACACGTTTTTATCATAAGAAACGAGAATCAGGCCATAGTACTAAAAGTTTTTTAATTTAGCATGATATTTTGTCCATTCTAGTGCTAAAAGCTTCTTAATAGACGATTGCGCTAAAGATGGCGGCGAGGAACTTTATACCGAGATCCACTGCGTTCTTTAATCAAATTCCTATACAATCGTTAAAGATTTGTAATTCGAACGCAATGCATCTCGGTAAAAGTTCCTTGCTGCCATCTTTAGCGCAATCCTCTATTGGTTTCTTATTTTTTGAATGTAGAATTATCAATATGGCTACTAACATTGCTGCAGATATGTTTCTTGACATTTAAAACATGATGTAGGAATAAACAGTGTTCTTTTATGTTGAAAACACAAATTGTTAGTTACTGTTACTCAATAATAAGGGTTCAACGATATATTTGCAAAAATATCCATGCTTTTGACTTTTAAAAGTTTCTTAGTACTTCTCAGACATAGTACTAGAGTTTCTTAAAATGTTTGCCATCTTAGTACTAGTTCTTATAAACCAGTTTCTTATAAAAAACATGTAGGAATCAATACGAGTTTGTAACCAATTCCTAACAGAATGTTTAAGTGATCTACTACGACAGGAGTGGTCAAATGTGCTGACCTTTTGAGATTTATTCACATTTAGTTAACTTGACAGATCTCCATACTTATACATGTCCTTCGCCTGCTCCTTCTCTCATTACCTCGAACTTGATCAGTGAATACGTTGTATATGCTTCGTATTGAAACTTTGACGTACCAAACTGAGCGTTTGGTGGAGCCCGTTGGAATGGGATGTCTTTGTATTCTTGTTCCTTGCAGTGGAGGAGGTTAACTGCAGGGCCCACATTGGAGTGTGTACAGGGTATCCCAAAAGAAATGTGCCCCGCTTGTGTGGCCATTTTGGAGGAGCTGTAGATTCAATTTTCTCGGTTTTCACACAGGTATATAGGTCAAGCTTCAACTTAGAGTTCGAGACCTTGTTTGAGTAAATCTGATTCGTGGGTGCTGATTTGGGGCAGAGAAAAGGCAAAATTAGTGGTTGCTTCAAAAACAGCACTTCTGTTATGCTCTAGCAATGTCAAAATAAAGCTTTGCTGAAAAGGGTTAGCTGTGTTGTCTCGTGTTGTCTATTCATAAGAGAGCACTTTCTACTTTTTAGACAATGTAGTGAAAACTTTAATACGACGCTAGAACTCTTTCTTTGAAATCCTACTGTATTTTTATATTGCTGGAGAACAACAGAAGTTCTGTTTTTGAAGCAACCACTAATTTTACTTTTGCTTTGCCATTAATCAGCAACCACGTGTCAGATTGACTCAAGCAAGGTCTCTAACTCTAAGTTGAAGCCTGACCTCTTCAACTTGTAAAAACCAAGATGATTGAATCTGCAGCTCCTCCACAGTTGCCACACAAACTGGGCACAATTTTGTGGGACACCCTGTAGTCTGGCTATTGCATGCTCAAATGTTAATTTAAGGCAGTCAAGTGACCGCAAGTTTTTTAGAGTGAGAAAATATGTATCACCTAAGAAATAACAATGAATTTGTATTACCAAGGATAAAGACTGTCAATTTTGGATATGAGTCCACCAGATACAGAGGGCCTCAACTCTGGTTTTCCCTCTCTCAAGATATAAGGAATACTGAATCTATGTTATTTTTTAAATCAAAGATAAAAAGTGGCACGGTGAAGAATGCTCTTGCAGACTATGTCGACCTTTTATTCCAAACGTCGGATATTTATGACTTTTATGATTGGGCTTTTTACTCTCTAAATTTTATGTCATTTCTTGTATTAAACCATTTTAATATACTATTTTTAAACTGTATATTTTTAGGTAGTTAGCCTTAATTAGCAAATTTAGTATTTCTTTTACTATACGTAGCTATTTGCTAGCCAACTGTAAAGAAATTGATTATTATTAGTATTATTATATTATTATTTATTTCTATCTCATTCTCAATTTCACGTTCTTCCTTTCCTCATTGTTGCATGACTTGCAAGATATATGTATGAACAACCCCCTTCCATCGTAGTATGAGCAACCCTCTTCCATCGTATGGAAAAAAGGTGCTTTCCACATGAAAAATATGATACTTGGAAGAGGAAGACCATTTCTGTCTTAACATATTTGTACTTGTGCTAGTTTCGCAAGATCATAGACTGAGTCACTTCAAGTACACATCGTTTCGCCTATCTCACGTATTTTTTATAAGAAGCTAAGAATTTGCGCCAGAACTGAAGTTTCTTGAAATTATCAGATTTTGAGTTTCCTCGCCACTACCTGTCGGGTCGTGAACATGCCAATACAAGGTTTTTCAACCTTTCCCATATTTCGACATTGCTCAAGTACCTTCCGAGTAATATGATAAAGGAAACGAGTAAAAAATAAAGTAAATGTATCTCAAGGAATTCTTTTATCAAATCAGTGGCGGATTTAGGGGGCAAATGGGGGCAACTGCCCCCCTTCACGATGAAAACTAAGCTTTGGCGCCCCCTTTTTGGCAAGAAAGGCGCCCCTTATCCTGACGCAAATGCACTCTTTTTTCAGTGTTTCGTTTTGAATGCGGGGAAACACGTAAACTAAGGCGCTATTCAGAAGAAAATCCAGAGAACTTTATTGAACAAAGCCCAAAAAATTTTCGTGCGCCTTCGGCGCGCTCACTTTTCATTTTCTTTTTGGCGCCCCCTCTCCAAATTGCCCCCCCTTCAACCTCGGGCTGGATCCGCCCCTGATCAAAATGAGTAGTTTCTTAGAGCATATTTTCTCAGTACTAGAGTAACTTAATCCTTTGATTGTCTGAGAGCTGAATTTCCAGTAAATACGAAAATGCGTGTATCTCATATGGCATAACTCAGATCCATGGGATCAAACAAGAGAGAAATGTCATTTGCAATTTAACAGACCAATTCTGCGTATTATCAGACTTCGTAAGAGTGTTTTATTGCCTAAAGGATTTCACTTGGCATTTCACAAAGGACTCCTCGAACGTTTATCTGTGTAATTATGGGGTTACAAACATCCGAATTCTTCCTACTCACCAGACTTTTCCATTCTAACATAAATCACACAACTTTAACAAGACACCACTAGATATGCAAATACACTCTCATTAGTCTTTGATCAAAAGCCCCCGCCTTATGTTCACACTTAAAAGCTTGCAAATAGTGCTGTGGCGAATTTTTAACAAATGTTTGTCTAAGTTTTTCTCTGTTTGGATTTTTGTTTGATTTGAGATGAAGGAAAAGGATTTTAATCCTACTTTTTCTCCTGCAGAATATTTCTACAAGTCACGGAGAATGTGGGTGTTTAGTGATTTGAATTTTACATATTGGTTATCAAGATTTACGTTAGGTGGAAGTAACTTAATATCTTGATTGTTGAGAAACGTGCCATTCTACATTAACTTCTTTCTCCACAATAAAAGGCTCTTTTATTGTGAAAATAAGAAAGAGGGGAGCTTTGGGTTTCACCGGTTGCGGATTTGGCCGCTTTTTGAGCTCGGGTTTCGGGTATTTTGTTCAAAGTTCCAATTTTTTCGGGTTTTGGCAGTCATACAGTCCATATAGTTGATTGAGAGCGAAAAACCGGCCATCTAATGCTTCACACGATACCATGAGCTATAGGACACGAACTGAGTAGATTGGGCCTAAGCTGGGGTGGTACTCTCGTAGTGATTTGGCCGACGTAGGCTAGTTAATTCAGTTTGCAATTAATATGTAATGAATATTCACTTTAGTTCTTCTCTGTCGTATCCTAACCTTGCTATTCCTGTGAAATACAGCCAGTAACGGAGCTCGATTCCCCTTCCACGACAAACATGGCGCCTTTCCTGTCGACGGTTTCCAAAATGTGTTTTCGCGCCTCCGCACTCACCTTTTCAAACTGCGCTTGCGGAGAAATTGCGGAAAAATATGCAACTATCTAAAAATGATTCAAAAAGTACCTGTACACAAAGCTGCGGTAATTAACATCAGACTCTTCGGCGTCCATTTTCTTTGCATCTATTCTCTACTCGTGCATGCCGCCAAAATATTTCGAAATATTCCCGCGCTTTCGCAAAACCTCGTTGTCAAAAAATTCTTGCTAAAATATAATGGTTGGGGATCCCCCGTTATTACTGCGCAGATTCACTTAAAATTGAGATCTAGCTGTTACGTCACACCTAGATCGATTTTCCATATTTGGAAAGTGGAGTATCATGGACCCATAGGGAATGAATCACAAAGGATTCTCATTGATTGGTTACCCATTCAATTTCTCCGCAAGGGCAGTTTGAAAAGGTGAGTGCGGAGGCGCGAAAACACATTTTGGAAACCGTCGACAGGAAAGGCGCCATGTTTGTCGTGCAAGGGGAATCGAGCTCCGTTACTGGCTGTATTTCGCAGGAATAGCAAGGTTAGGATACGACAGAGAAGAACTAAAGTGAGTATTCATTACATCATTACATATCAATGGCAAACTGAATTAACTAGCCTACGTCGGCCAAATCACTACGAGAGTACCACCCCAGCTTAGGCCCAATCTACTCAATTCGTATCCTATAGCTCATGACGATACCGGATTCATTTCGTATCGGATTCAGTCACCTAATCCGATGTGAAGACTTACTCTATTCACACAATATCGGATTGGTTTTCATGCTGTTTACACCCTGTTCACATGGATGCGTTCTACGCCGCAATGCGTAACCTAAACTATTGTTCTTCTGCATTGTAGTAATGTCGTTGTCTTTATTGTCATCTGACATGTTGTTGATGACGAAGACAACAAAAGCCAGCCTCCGGGTGGCTATTGTTTCTGAAAACAATGCGCTTATCTTCGATCCGGAGCGAAAAGCGTATCGGATTGATGCGTTCACACGAGATGAGCGCAAAAGTGATCCGATACGTTTTCGTACCACCTTCAGAGCGGAGTGATCTCGCTTCGCAAAAACAATACGTCATGTATCGGATTAGTTCGTCGCCGTGTGAACAGAATGCCTGTCTGGTATTTGATATTTATTTGATATTTTGATATCTAATTTTACTAAGGAAGGTTGCCCTTCAACAGAGTTGATTACTAGGGGCCCTTCACTTAAAAACCTTCTTACAATATACAATATACAATATACAATTACCGAATAAAAAAAGCAAAATCACAATATAAAAACCATAATATAAAAACCTAATACAAAATTTACAAGATTCATTCATTTCATTCATTTATCATATTTACCCACAAATCCCTATCAGCTAATACAACGACGAAATAGTTTGAAAAATAACAATAGTAAAAAAGAAAAATAAAAAAAGAAAAAAAAAGAACAATGTACTATATGTATCTACAAAGAATAATATGGAATGTAACCGTGGTAAGTGCTGCTCTTCCTAGGGATCGTGCTTTGGGTTAAATGCTAGTGTAGCAAGTAGTTCTTCAGTTTCTTTTTAAATGTGAGAACTGTGGGGCTATTCCTTATATCAAGAGGTATATCATTCCACAGTTTAGCACCAGAGTAAAGAAAATTCTTTTTTGAAAATTCTAGGTTTCGTTTTGGGATATCAATATCTTGGCAGTTTCTCGTTGCGTATGCAGATATTTGAGATCTCATGGTGAATTTTCCTTGAAGGCTGTTCGGAAATAAATTATTCATTATCTTATATGCCATAACAGCCTTGTCATATTTGATAGGGTTAGAGACAGAGAGCCAATTGTACGTCCATCCGTCCTTTCCATTGGAGTTTTCAATCAATGTGCGAGCTCTGTCTTGGAGACGCTGCAAATGATTTAATTTGGTATCAGACAAACTGCCCCATAGTTCATTACCGTATCGCAGGTGGCTTTCAACCAAGGCTTTGTAGACTTGCTCTAACTTAGATTGGGGTAAAATATCTTTAAGTTTGCGAATAGAGGATAGTCCACATTTTACTTTGCATTTAAGGCTTTTATATTTAAGATCTAATATAAAAGAATAAGAGACAGTCCTAAATAGATTTTTTAAAACTTTCCAAGGAAGATGCCTGTTTGGTATCGGCAGGAAGATCATTCCAAGCTTTTGCTCCTCGATAGGAAAAACATTTTTACCCATTACTTGGACTTTTTCATGGGTAGTCTTAAATCTGTCTCTGAACTGGTATGAGAAGTGGATACGAAGTGAATCCGGTATCGTGTGAACGCAGCCTCTAGCTTTGCAGCCAGAACTGTGAGATGGAATGGCTTCGATACCCTGTAGAGGCTCTACAGTAGAGCCCCACCACTTGAGCGCCATGACAATGGGACGCATACTCGGTTCGCGCTTAACTACTGCAATCCCAGCGCTTGGTACTGAAAGCCGCATCTTCACCTTCACCTTCATCATTTAGTAGCAAGAGCAAAACATTAAAAAGACATATTCCATTCAAATTGGAACTGCACATGCACTGTGAACGGAGGGTGGCTAAAAAGATAAAATGCTTTGTTTGAGTGTTTCATTCCTTCTATTTATGGACAAGCCTATTACCATTGGATATACTGAAGGGCCATGCTTAAAGAAATTCTCCCCAAAACAGTGGGCAAAACCGTTGCTCTTGGGAATGAGACCACTCTTCACAAAAGTTAATATAAACTTGTGTCAACATATTTTGCGTCCAGACTTCTCATGGTGAATATCTCTCGATACACCTGCTCCCAAACTTTGCAACGTAATCGAATAGAAATATAAACGCAGGATTTAATTTTATTGATTGCTAGCATTGAAAATTGCCAAATGGCATCATAGCAAAGTACGTACAGGTTCTTTCAAGACATTAAATAAACGGAAGATGCATATGCATCAACAATTCGTAAAGTCTTTTATAAAGCTTCAACGACAATGCGACGTATGATTATTGACACCTGGCAATTTCTCACAACATAATATTGACTTTATTCTACATGTTCTTGATTCTATTTGTTTCTTTCCTAGGTTAACTTCAACAGAGAGAGTTGCAATCCGGTTCATAATTGAAGTGCAATTTATAGTTGCTATCAAGAAGTTTAAGGTTTGTATATTTTATATATTTTAGTTCACAGATTTTTCAGGGAAATTTGACTTAATTATTAATGTATATCGAAAATGTGTTTGCTTGAAGCTGTCTTTCCCGCGTCAAATCAAAGATGTTTGTGTATTTCATCAAGTTTGACAGAGGATTTGAGGAAGGTTATTTTTGAGTATGGTCAGTGTATTTATTGGACTTAAATGTGAATAGTGTTGTTTATTATGAATGTTATGTTATGTTATGCTATGTTATGTTACATTATGTTATTGTTACATTATATTACGTTATGTTATGTTATGTTATGTTATGTTATGTTATGTTATGTTATGTTATGTTATGTTATGTTATGTTATGTTATGTTATGTTATGTTATGTTATGTTATGTTATGTTATGTTATGGTATGTTATGTTATGTTATGTTATGTTATGCTATGTTATGTTACATTATGTTATTGTTACATTATATTACGTTATGTTTTGTTATGTTATGTTATTTGTTATGTCATGTTATTTGTTAGGTTATTTGCACCGTTTTTTGGGAAAATTGTGAGAAAGTGTGCTATAATTTTTGGGTATCGTTTGCCTAAGATTTTCACCTCTTTTCAATAAATGCTCATGAAAATGTTTCTATGTAGTATAGTTTTAAGGTTTGAAACCTGGTAACTGTAAATTCCTTTTTCCTCCCCATTTTCTCCAGGAAGCTCGCAGACCTTATGATGTCAAGGACGTAATTGAACAATACACAGCGGGACAAATGGAGATGTTTGGTTACATAAAGAAACTGCAGTCAAGGTACCGTACAAAAATGCTATGACATCCTTTCCAGTGTAGCTTACCGTTCGTTTACAAAGTCTATGGACAATTTTTGACAGTCAGTCTTGATGACAACAGCTGAAAGTCTTGAAGGAGCATCATTTTACGTGTGCTTGATTGTTACCAATTCTGAAAGTGGTAGACTTGTTAGGCTCGGAATTCGTGTTTGATTGAGTGTTTGATCCCGAAATTCCCAGAAAGGCAAGTATGAAAGGCCTGCTGAACTTTTTGCTTTAAAATGCAGAAGGTTTGGCAGGCTTTGGAGAGATTCTTGTTTCAACTGGGAAAATCTGAAAGCGAAGCGAATTTGCTCGCGTTGCTACTGTAATGGAATCAGTTGCCAAGCACCAGGCTTGTCTTCGTGTTTTTCAACTGAAAAGCTCGCTTTCACCAGGATGAATGTGAAACCTGCTGTTTTGAAGAAGTTTGTGTTTGATTGGGAAATGTGTTTCCGTCTCTGCCAAGTCTGCCCTTATCAGACTTCGGTAGTTTTAATGATCAATCAAACACACCCTTATCTTCCAAAAAGGTGATACCGTATGCCTTTTGTTTCAAAGATGCCAGGTGTACCAACAAAAAGTATGCCGCTCTGGTTGGATTCAGTGATGAGAATTTGCTTTGATCAATGATTAATCAGTTTCAAAATGACAAATAAATGGAAAAAATAAGAAACATTTTTTGGTTGGTCTGTCGGCTTTGAACTAAAATTTAGATGCTTCGAATGCATCAAGTACTCTTGGTGTTGTATAGTTTCAAATTGGAAAGTTTATCTGGCTAACCCTTTATAACCATAATTTTGAATTTCGACTCTTGTCGTAGTAGATCACTTAAACATTCTGTTAAAATTTCGACGAATGGAGAAAAATGGCAAAATTGTCGTGAGACCAAGTCTCGGACTCGGAACTTTCTGCTGTCGCTGCAGATAGTTTACCAGTTGACATATCTCACCTCACTAATACTTAAGCACAGATCATAGTGTAGATATCCATACTGGTGTGCTGACGTAATCTCCCTTTTTGTCTAGCTTGTGTGACTTGTTATCTCGACATAGTCTAGCACACTTCCTTCGACGTGTCTGACCCATGCGAGTTAATGTCCGAAACTTGGGCTGGTTCACAGCCTTCGACTTGTCTGACCAGTTCAAATTGATTGACTCAGATTCTTGATTGATTCAGATTGTCTCAGAATTCTTGATTGGCTCAGGTTGTCATTTGCAAAAACTCTGAAGTCTAATTTGATTTCTTAGGTGAGCCAGCCCGGTTATGCCTCATATAGACAGGTCCTCCTTAACGCCTAGGTCCTAAACGCTGAATGGAAACCGAGCATTGATTGTTCAAAGAGCTCTTTCCGTTGCAATATCACCAAAGTTTGATAATACTACTGATCGTTTCCCTAGCGACGCATACAACACGTTAAGATTTGTGACGTCATCAGTTTACTAGCAATCAGATTTCTCAATTTTTAAGCGCAACTGTCGACGTTATCAGATCTATGAAATCACATAAGGTTGGGAATAGAAAATGCCGATGCTGATAATAGCTTCTCGCGATTTTATTGTATACTTCAAGTTTGATGAAATATGAAAACTCGGTTTCGTTGATTTTAGGCCATTGATAAAGTACGCATTGCATCTATGATTGATTATATCTTGACGCAACTGTACGGAGAGAACATTTTAAAATCAGTCCCATGATAAACTTTTCACCATAATTCAAATGGTAGATCTTGTAGGCCACCCATTATTGATTGATTGATTGATTGATGGATTGAGTGATTGATTGATTAATTGATTGATTGAGTGATTCATTGATCAAGTGATCGATTGAGCGATTGTGTGGTTGATTGCTCGAGTGATTGATTGAATGATTCATATATTAATTGGTTAATCTATTGAGTGTTATTGATTGATTGATTGATTGATTGATTTATTTATTGATTAATTGATAACCCTTCTCTGCCATTTCAGAATAGAGACAGCGTTGGGATTTGACGGTAAGTCTTCTGTTTTGTCTTCCCGTTGTTGTTTTACCGCGTGCCCCAAAAGTATTGTGCCCTGTTTTTTGGCTGCTATGGAGGAGCTTATAGCTTTCATTTTCTCCGTTTTCACAGTGTTTCATAGGTCAGACTTCAACTTAGAGTTTGAGACTTCGTTAGAGTCAATCTGACAACTGCTTCGAGTTCCCACTTCCGACACTTATAATAATGTAGTACAACAAAAATGGTCTATCAAAAAAACATACACTGCAAAAATTTAGGTGTACAAGATGCGTCAAAGAAATGTATCTCTGACTAAATTGGTAGGGTGTTCTGTGAATTTATGGTTTCATTCCTAGCCTAATCGCTGCGTTGATTTGATGAAGGAAATGGTCGCTTCCAGAATTATCCTGTTCACAATCACATTTACGTTTGGGCTAGCTAATAGAAGTAATTCGCAAACAATCTTACTATTCAAGCTCTCAATGTCAATGCCAGGAATGTCCCTGAGCTGATCAAAGAGATCTCTACGCAGGAGAAGGTGCTTGTTATCTTCTTTACCTGTATCACATGCTCAGATGGAGTCCCAGGCATTGAAAATTATGTTAAGGCACTAAAATTCAAACGAAGCTTAGTCAAAAGTCTAATACCCATTATATCATGTATATTATAAACAAGTTTTGAGCAGGCCTTATGATTCCCAGTCTTTTACGCTTGAACTCAGCAATTGATATAGAATTTCTAATATCAAGAGTGAGCGAATTCCATTCAAGAAAAGTATTTTGACAATAGGGGTTTGAAAGTCGGGTAGTTCTACCTATGTCTTGTTCATACAGGTGCGCACTTCTGAGACTGTACATGAATTGACGCTGGGGTGAGATTTCTGCATGCAGATACTTAGAATTGTGTGAGTTCTTTAACTCAAAAAAATAGCACAAGCGTCTATGCCAGCTCCTCTGATAGAGAATTTCTTACCCCAATTCCTCATACAGCCTTTGCCTACTTGTCCATCTCCATGCACCAGTCACCGCCAAGGCAGCTAGATATTGAGATATTTGGCTGCTTCAACAACGGCACTTCAGTTGCTCTTCAGCAGCATAGGTTCCAAATCTTTAAATCTACGAAAAAAGGCGGGTGTAAAATTCATTAACCTATTTCTTTGATCTGAATGACTTGAAGGAAACTTTTGCCACTTTTCTAAGATTCTACCGTTGGACTTTTCAGAAATCTTCATTATTTGTCGAAATTACAGCCTATTTTATATTTCAGCCAATTTTATGATGTGACGTCATTAAATTTCTAAATCACAAACCAGAAGAGTGAGAGAGTTTTGCTTGATACCATATCGTAGGCATCCAAAAACTATGGTTTTCTTCAAAATTATTTGATTTTTCGTCAAGGGGTTTAGAAATTACGATAGTTAAAAGTTTTTTTCGAAAATTTTTTTGAATTCTTAACAAAGAAGAAAAATACTGTAATTCTGAGAATATTGAAGATTTCAGAAAAGTCCAACGGCAGATTTACTGTAAAATAGTTCTAGTTTCTTTGAAGCCATTCAGTTCATAGAGATAGGTCATTGAATTTGAATCCTATGCTCTCTTCAGCAATGTCAAAATCAAGTATATTTTCTCCAAAATGGTCGCGCGTTGTATTTAAGTTTTTTCTGCTTTTCAAAGGAGTTCATAGTGCTATTTATCTGCAGGACAACATTTTCAATCCTTCTAATCCATTTGAATGAGTGACCGAGTGGCTAATACAGTCTTCTTCAGGTGACTGAAGTTAAGCTCGATCGAGTGAGGTCAAACTCCGGATGGGTGACCTTGGAGGCCTGACTTCACAACTCACCTCGTCGTCCTTCGGAAGGGACGTTAAACTAGGTGTCCCATGCCTGGATGTAGCATGCATGATGGACCTAAATTAGCTTTCAATAGCTAGAAATCCTGGCAAGCCCAATCAAACCAAATTGAAAGCAAAAAAAGAAACAATCAATCCTTTTTCAAATATAGAGACATTTTTATGCGATTTTTATGCCACTTATTTTGCCTTTCCTATGCCATAAATCAGCAACCACTTGTCAGAGTAACTAAAACAAGCCACAAAGTCCAAGTTGAAATCTGACCTATGCAATTCTATAAAACTGGAGACATTTTATGTAAAAGCTCCTCTACAGCAGTCACAGAAACGGGGCACAGTAATTTTGGGGCACCCTGTAGTAGCAATGAAATCTTCCTTTCTTTCAAACAACGAAATATTTTGTGATTTTCTCGTTTTTCATGGGTCGCAGGGAAAACGAAGTGATAGTTAAAAATGTAAACGCAAACATACCTGTGTCTTTATCGTGGCTTCGTCTGCCTGTCTTGGCCTTACTTTGCTTTGCTGCCACAGCTCAATTCACTGATTCAAGTTTGTACCAGCCTAATGGCCTAATTCAGTTTCTCTGAAAACCGCAAACGAGGGCAGCCTCGTTTTTGCAGAGAAACTGAATTAGGCCATTAGGCTGGTACAAACTTGAATCAGTGAATTGAGCTGTGGCAGCAAAGCAAAGTAAGGCCAAGAAAGGCAGAGGAAGCCACGATAAAGACACAGGTATGTTTGCGTTTACATTTTTAACTATCACTTCGTTTCCTGCGACTCATGGTTTTTATAAGTAAGGAAAGCAAAAGTAACTTCGACTGAAAAGAAAGTGTCATCGGTTGCAAGTCGGCCTAAAAAGATGCCAAAAATTCTCGATCAAATCGTGAGAAATTGCTCAAATAGATCAATATGCGAAGCTATGCTAGGGCATTTAAGAATTATCAATTCATTTCTTAATAGGTACTTAAGTTTTTCGGTCCTGTGGCAATAATTGTGCAGACAATACCCAATCCTTATGCATGAAGAAACTTCTTAGTTGTTCTGTACAAGAACTATCTTTACAGTTTGAGCGAGTCTCGAAAAGCTCCATAACTAGAGGACTGAAAAGTGCACGAAAAATAGAAGTATTTGACTGAAAATCTTCGCTAAAAATTAACTCGTAAATCTTCCAAATTGGTCCAGCATACGATTTGTCGTGGCCTGTCAAAAGTACGTTGTCCACTTTGGTACAGCCGATATATTTCTTTGTGTTCCAGCATCTAGTCTTTATCCACTTCCTATCATCTACTAGACTGTTACTTTTACTAGCTGCAGTCTTTGTTCATCTGGAACTCTTACCTTCTTTGCTGTGCTACCCATTTTCCTGTTATAATTTTGAAGATTATCCTCTCCGTTGTTGAAAGACGAAAAGTCACTTCAGCATCAACCTCAAAGTAAAATAGATTATTGATTTCACAGTTCTCTCCGAAATCTCAAGTTAAAGATTTCCAGAACACCGATTATTTAAATCTTGTAAAGTACCGGGAATCATTTAAATGACGTCATTTCACTAATTTTGTGAGTGTTGGGAGTTTTTTTGAATCTTGACAATGTAAACAGTGTAGTCGAGTATTACCCAACGATTTTTAGCCTACGCTTGAGGTCACAGTGGCGGGATCTTCAGATGTTACTTTACATTATGTTGGCTGTTCCCCCATCTAGCCGCTGTAACGTATTCTGTCCATATGATTCTGTCTAACATCATAGCTTCACTCCATGAGGACCCTCCACTTATGCTCATCTCGTTGAATTGAATTGATGTTGGTATTGTCGTGCCAGTGAGAGCTTAATTTGCTCAGACCTGTAAAACAAGATTAAAATGTGATCGGTGACTGTTTTTCGTCGCCCTTGTTTGCTATATGGCTTTGAATGAAGACACATTTGCAAGTATGGCTTGAAGAAGCTTTCATCAGAGTACTGAAGGCTAGTTTTGTGGTACAGCAGTTCTCGAAAACTGCTTTTTGATGCGCTTTAGGCTCGGTGGTAGGGAGATTAGTAGCAGTTGATTTGGGCCCAGCTGTTTGGATCATATAGAGCAAGGAAATCGGACACATTTTGCATAAAGTTTGATGTGATGCATAAGTCTGATATTTAGAATTTCCTCTCTGCAGTCTTTACCACAAACATCCTTCGTATGCACCATTTTTATCAAAGGACCGTTTCAACTTTCTTCTGTATAAGTTCATGCTTATAGCTTGCAAACAGCAAATTACTGAAATATCGTTTTATTGTTTTCGATCGCGTTTGGGCACGACCTGTCATATTCATCTTTATAACAGTAGATAGAACTTTACAACAGCACATCAATGTTTTGTAGACTGGTTACGATGAGTCCCAGTAATCGCTATTCAAAACGAGACTACTTCATCAAACCGAGACCGCTCATGCTGGTAGTTAGTACATAGGAGGTCTGGCAGCAGCCTTCCAATAGTGATAACTACGACCATATAATCAGTCAAAATGTTGTGCATAAGGGTACGGGATAACTACGGCCATATAATCAGTCTAGGGTACGGGTAGACTTATGACGATGAGTCTCGTGTTTCCCTGTGCTCTTTGACTTGATCATGGCGCTTCAGTCAACAGAGACTCATAATATTTCTCTGAAAAACCTAGCCCTATTTAGGCCCAAACTTCGCGATTCCTCCAGTACCAATCAGATTACGAGATTTGTGAATTACTATTGTTAAGGTGTAAAGGTGATAGAATGTTCGATTCGATTGAAGAATTGAAAACATTCCTGCGGGATTGAGATTCGAAGCCGTGATTCCATTATAATTCCATTGATGATTGAAGAAAAAAGGGCCAAGTTTTTCACGGTTTCATTATGAGTCCCTCTTGAGCAAGGTTTACCACAGGGATACAAGGAACTCATCTTCATAAGTCTAGGGTACGGGAACAAAAATCTAGTGCCCGACACAACGGACATTGTTTGCCAAAATTTTTGCCCGACTCAAGGCAGGTTTTTGCTCAAGTGGGGCTGATTTTCAAAGTTTTTGCCAAGATTGCTACCGCCCCCGGCCTCCCGATTCGTACGGTTTTGATGTTGTGTAACAATTGCTCATAATATTTGGGTTTTCAGGCCATTACTTCGTCAGCTCCTTCCTTAAAGAAAAGTAGCGACCACCTGTTAAATCTATTTGATACTTTATACAAATACACGAAAGGAAATTTAGAGATCGATAACATTATGACATTTGTGATTTTTCAAAAAGTTTAATTTTTATTATGTCTCCCGTAAACTCATTGCATGATCTCACTTATGGTAACAACAACAGCAACAACAGCAGCAACAACAGCAACAACAACAACAAGTCTTCGAAGCATTATCTGGTACATTACGAAGCATTACCTGTATGCAACTTAAATGAAGGCAAAATCTTGAAATATGTTTTATTTTATTGTTTGCTGAAGAAGTTTGAGCATCTTAGCTCCACGATACAAACGCCAGTTGCATCGTGGAATCCCGCGTGTTAATCTTGACTCGATAAACAATGCTAGCTAATTGGTGATTCAATTTGTGGCTGTATTCTCCTATCTAAATCTAAGCACTCGCTCGCTGCAGTTGAATTAAGCATGGCCGCGAGCATAATGTCAACAAAGGAGAGATGACTTGACAGGTTAGCTGATGAAATGACGGGGGAAAACATCTTTATTTCATTTTCGCTTTTCAGTTTTAAAGATAGAAGTTTCTGTTTATGGAAGCTATAGAAACTTAAATTTGGGTTTTTTGCGACTCTGCGCGGTTAAATTGCCTTTGAATACGATATTAAAGTTGTCAAAGCACAGAATGAAGGAATGAAGAGAAAAGAAAGAATGTAAGTAGGTAGAAACATGAAATTGGCAAATACTGAAAGATTCGAAAAGAGATCTGCTTAAACTGTCTCGTCGGATTTAAATGAACTTGGACTGAAGTTCAATGCTGGTTAAAAAAGTGATAAAACTGATTTAAACGAAAATTTCTCGCGCAGTTACAATTTGATTCCTAGTACTCAGTTCACTGAAATGTGATTTCTTTTGCTGATCGGCCGTAATGGACGTCTGGCCATAATGAGTGAGATTGCTCTGGTCTTTTTGGTTATATAGCGAAAGGGTTTGGAACAAGTGAGATTTTTCTGATATGTAGACTCGTTTTTTATGAGAAACTTATTGATTTCAGAAAGGACTGCTTTTTTGGCCAACGTTTACAAAAAAATTAAATCATTGTAGGAGTTGTGCGTATTACTTTAGTATTAGAGAGCTTACGAAACCAGGACGGCAACGCCAGCTAGAACGTCATCTGACATTCTGCAAAGGAAGTATTGCTTCCTTAAGCTACCCTTAATAAGTCATCCAAAAGGGCAAAATGAGGCCTCCTATAACTCAGAGATGCCTGAAAATTATATTTTTATCCTTGAAGACAAACATTTAAAAAGACAGAGTTTTATTTCGGAGGCCGGATCTGCTGTACAGAACGCCAAAGATAGGGTTTCCAGGTTGTGAAATTGCACAGGACAACTTCAGAGTCCCTCAAGGGAAACAAATTAGAGCAGAAAAGAAGGAATCTTTTTTAATCTAAAGTTCTGAAACAAAAGCAACATTGCGTTGCAGTTGCCGTTGCCGTCGTGGTTTCTTAAACTCGCTATTATTTGTTATGATGATACACTTCCTTCTTGAAAACACTTCGCAGCTTACAACTAAATTGAAACGTTTCTTTACTTTGAAGTGAGCTCCGTTCGTTTTTAGTAGAATAACTTATTTCTCGTAAAAAGATTAATGTATTGAATGGTTGGCGTCTGGCTGCAAGCAATAAAAATCAGACCTCCTTTTACCGTTGCTTGGGACTTTTCGAATCGGCTTCTAATTTCCTCTCCTCAGTAGATAAACGGTCTTTCTTGAATTCATAAGCTACAGAAATGCCACGTGTCCCCGATACCGAAATACTTTTCCAGAGATGGTGCAGTACCCCCGGATGAAGTTAGCACATGCCCATGTGCTGATTGGTTGTGTGGATAAAGAAGTGTTTCACCTGTGCACAATGCTTTGTTACGTGGAATCAGAGTGCTTGACTTCAGCTTTTGTTTTTATCTAGTGCCCTTAGGGTGGCCGGTCTTAGAGGTTGGCTGCAGTTGCCTAAAATGCAACCTGGTAAACTTTTGACGTCATAGAACTCTCAACGATTCTCCTTTTAACTCTTGATACCCACCATACCAGTCTCTATTTATGGAAATCAAGAAAGGGGATATTTTATTTGAATTTCCTATTTTTTACTAGATCTCAGACCTGTTATTTTCACCTGCTTAGTAGAGAGTTGCTAAGGACTGCTTTGCTCTCCGATCTACATAGACCTTTTAGCTATTCTGGAAAAGAATCTGAATCGAACAATGTTATGATGCACTTTGAAGAATTTTCGAATGTGCATAATAGTGATAGAACCTCTAACGCCACTCGATCGAACCTCGCGTATAAAATTGTATAAAAATAACGCTCGATCCAGGCTCTTTTCTAGAGTAGCTAAAAGGTCTATTGGAAGCCAACCTGCAGGGAAATTGGCGTTTAAGATTCTTGGCTTAGCTTGAAATATCGTAAAGCTGGAATTTAAGCGAGTCGAAGACGTAATCATCATTGAAACATCATCACATGGCATCATTATAATGACTTTAGTAAACTATCTTACGATTTCGCAACCTGTATACGAGAAGCAATTCTTTGCGTTTCATCCTGATGATATTTTTTATCTATTTTTTTTCAATCAAGAGTCATTTGGATGACGCCAACTAAGGCCTAATTTTCGTGGAGGCTTCTTCATTTCACGTGACATCTGTCAAGGATTCTAGTGAACGAAGCTACACTTTCACAACCAGTTATCACACAGCAGTTCTTTCGTTTTCATCACGGTAATATTTTTCATTTATTTTTCAAAACAAAGATCAAATTGGATCAAGGTAACATTTGGTTAAGCCCATAGCAGCTTTTGGGGCCGGTCGGGCCACCCCCCCCCAATAATGTCCAAAAAGTGCATTTTTCATTCATCATGCATAACGTAGAAAACCTCTTTGGTTTTCATCCTGGTAGTATTTTTAATTCGTTTTCAAAACGAAGGTCAAATTGGATGAAGTTAAAATTCGGTAGATACATTTTTATTTGACATCACTTCTTTTGGTATTTCTTTCATAACCAGTGAACATGAAGGAGCCCTTTGCTTTCGATGCTGATGATAGTTTTCAGTTGATTTTCAAAACATGGTTCATTTTGGATGCAGTCAACTTGAGCCTAATGTCGTGGAAACATTTTCAAGCTAGACTTTGCCAAAGGATAAAGTAAATTTTGTCACGTCTTCGTAACCAGTGAACACGAACAGTTCTTTTTTACATCTGATGGTGTTTTCCAAATTGTTCAAAACGAGGGTACTTTGTAGCCTCCCACTAACGTTCATCTCACCTCATCGAAGTTATGTTGTTGTTGTTGTTGTTGTTGTTGTTGTTGTTGTTGTTGTGTCAGTGAGTTATCGTGGCACATCAGTTCAGACAAGGAGCAAACTAGCATAAGTTTCAAATCTTTAAAAAGCTGGGTGTAAATTCTATGATCTATTTCTCTGAACTGAATAGCTTCAAAGAAACTTTAGCTATTTTACAATAAAGCTGCCTTTGGACTTCCTAAATCTTCAATATTTTCAGAATTACAGTGTTTTTATGTTTGAAGAATGAAAACATTATGGAATGGCTTTTGCTTCAACCGGAAGGAAGACACCTATATACCTACCTACCTGCCTGCCCACCTACCTACCTACCTACCTACCTACCTCCCTACCTACCTACCTATAGGGGACTCAATCAGGAATGTAGAGTCGTCATTTTGGATGAAGTACATTCAAGGCCTGATTTTAATGGAAACATTTCGTTTGACATGACTTCTTCTGATATTTCTAACAAACTAATGTGTGCTTTCAGCACCTGTAAACAAGGAGCAATTCTCTCGTTTCGTTTCTGATGATATTTTGTTTCCTAACAATTACCTTAAATATTTAAAGATATTAGATAAGGATATGAAATTGAAGCGGCTTATATACTGGCGAGAGCACGAAATACCATGAATCAAACTTGATCCGACGCAATAGTGAATCGCTCGAGATTATTATGGGTGTAACACCTCAAACATTATATCATTGAGAATTAATGGGTACAAACAGTCATTTAGGTCGAAAAATTGAAGATCACTTATGCATTTTTAATGAATTCTAGTTTATTATTTGATTTTCGGCCTGGATTTATACCACACCCAAAGCGTCGTTTCATACGCAATGTGACCATTTGTCCTTTGTCGTGAGAAAATTCTACGGTGACTTTGACTAATTAATATATCTGTAGCGTTGTCGAATGGAATGATCGTCCTCCTCCTCCTCTTAGCATCGGTTCCAGCCAGCGTAGAAGTTTTGCATCATTATCAGCATCATCATCATCATCATCATCATCATCATCATCATCATCATCATCATCATCATCATCATCATCATCATCATCATCATCATCATCATTTCCCATTGACCAACTCTTGCTCGGCAGATTGCTTCTGTGTTGTTAAAACATAAAGCAGATAATCGTAGGAAGTCAGTCTTTCAGTGTTCTTAATAGCAGAAACGGGACCTTCTCACGATTTTGCATTTGTCTTTGTATCTATCTGTATGGTGGACAAACGAAGGAGCTTTTCGATCTTTATCCATCTCTTTCTCGAGAATTTCTCTCCATTAGTGGAAAGCAATATTTTCGAACCTGCAACGAATCTTGAAATTAGGCAAAACTTGATATTTCATTTCTTAGGCCGTAAACTCTTGATTTATCGTTTCAAAGGGTTTATATATGCAAACACTTCCTTACCTCAGATTGCTTGATGACGTCATTTTACGTAATTTATGAGCATGTTTCTGTGTTTCATGTGAACAAAATATCCTAAAGCCGGATCTCCACTAGGCGGAAAAATGTCGAGCCGCGAAAAGTAGAACGTATTCCTACTATTCGCGGCTCGACATTTTTCTGCGGCGACAATTCGATCAGCCAATAAGATTGCCGGAAACTTTTCCGCCTCGATATTTTTCCGCCGTGTGGAGATCCGGCTTAACATCGGTTGAATAAGACAGAAACAGTCCTCGCAGAGCGGGCTAAACAGAGAGGAGGACTAAAGAAAGCTATTACATTACCTCTTTAATTGTTCATTGGAATCAGGCTTAGGCCCCGTTCACACTAATTTGTTTCTGTTTAGATCCGTTTTTACTCTTAAAAACGGAGCTATTTTTCCTCCCCGTTCACACTGCTCCAATTTCAGATTAAACGGATATCTTTCAACAAGTGTTCACACTTGTTCTCAAAAATGCACCTGATGGTCTCTTTTGAAAAACAAGACTAGCAACGCCTGTTGTTGTTAGCGTATTCAAATTCTTCCGTTTTTGATGTTCACATTACAGATTTGCATTTTTGTTTGGCTACGTGTTCATTCAGCTCCGTTTTCATCAGCATCGTCATTTAGCTGCATTTTTGGAGTAGATTTGTGTGAACGCACATCCAAACACGGAGCTAAGCATATCCGTTTTCATGCCAAAACGGATTAGTGTGAACGGGGCCTTAAAACGAAGGGAGTTAATAGAAAGAATGAAATTCCTTTTCTTCATTTTAGGCGATAGAGAACCAGATGCAACGAAGATGAATGTACTTGGGCGACTGAACACTTTGGAAAAGAAGGTAATTGTAATTAACTGTCTCCACGATTTTACCCTCTATAAGATATCAGCAACATACTTTTTATTCCACAGCTCGTTAAGCGTGTTAATTCTTTTCTCTCTGACCCACCCAGTAGTATCAGCAATACCACTACTTGTGCCATGTATTTTGATGGCTGGCAATACAGTAAATCCCTGCGTATAAGAACCTACTTTTTTGAGAGCCAGGCTGAAATTGGTTCTTATTTGAAAGGTACTAAGACTACTTTCAAGGTATAGAGATTCTTATTTGAAGGGTGTCTTTTTTGGTCCCCTTCAGAGTCTCGCAAAGATGTTGTGCCCTATTACTTGTTTTGGAAGCATTCTTATGGACCTAATAAGTAATTGGGGAGGAGAATAGAACTTTCAAAGCCAACTGCGACCACAATGACCTCAATAACAGAAATCAAAGATCGAATCTCGTGTATAATATAAAGATAACGCTCGATCCAGGCTCTTTTGCTGAATAGCTAAAAGGTCTATACTGAGATAGCAATTCATCATCAAGAACAGGAACGTATTCTTTTTGATGAGATTGCTGATTGAAATTTGGCAAAACAAGACAGCGTACATTTTTTTGCATCGAATACGGTATATTTCCGAGTGCACTCCACGATTGGGTCATATGCGGTGCGCATTTGTTCTGTGCCAACCCCAGAGTATAGGTGAAATTTTGGTACTTTATCCCAGCATGCAAATAAGGTTTCCGAACACTTGCTTTCACTGCAAAACAACAAGAGTTTTTGTTTTTCTCCAAAACAGAGCATGACTGGAATTTTAGTAAGAACTAGACCATGAAATTATGGATTTCCAATTAAAAGCATTCCCACATTTTTCTGATCAAAATCTATCTCAAAACTGGCGCACATCCTCATACGATCGGGTAGCGAAGTACCCTTGGGGGGTGTACCTTAGTACTCTCCGTGGTACGGGGACGTGCCATTTTTATGGTACTTTTTTCAAGCCGTTACGGGATTATGGGTATTATTTTCACAATTTTTAGACATTTAAAGGGACATTCCGCGAAAATCAGATGCAAATATATCGTTATCCCGATCGAAAAGCAGATTTTGTCAGCCCTCGGAAATCGTTTTTCTTTCCTCGATCACACTTCTCAAAGGCAAGATATGGAGGAAAGCATTTGGCCGATTTCAATTTTAACACCCTACTATTTTTGTGCTTCGTTGTTGGCGAACAAAGGTTGCAAATTTTCATTATTGTCCGCCAGTTAGTCGTCGGCGAGCATTGGTGGGTTTGTTCACAGGGGCATCAGTCTTTTCATTTCATTTTATCATTGTTTACAACACACGAGATCCTTTCAGCAAATTAATATCCTATTAACAATATTTCTATAAAATAATATGAGAAAAGAAAAAAAAATTTGAATATTGCTGCTCTACCAAGGGGTCGTGTTTGGGTCCTGTGAAAGGTTCAAAAGATAATCTCTAAGACCTGTTCTAAAACGAGCGATTGATTCTCTTTCTCGAATGTAGTCAGGGATATCATTCCAGTTTTTGACACCAGAGAAGTAGAAACTTCGCTTTGCATATTCTAACCTAATTTTAGGAATTTGCAGATCTCCATGGTTTCTGGTTCTATACTCTGAAATCATGGATCTTTCAGTGAACTTATGGCGAAGATTTTCGGGACAGAGGTCATGCAAGATTTTATATGTCATGACTCCTTGGTCAAAGGAGATCAATGACTTTACAGAGAGCCATTTGCAAGTCCATCCGTCCTTATACTTGGCATTCGCTATTAGCTTCTTTGCCCTTGTCTGTAATCGTTGCAATTGGGATAGTTTGGTGTTGGAAAGAGTACTCCAAACAATGTTGCCATAGCGAAGATGGCTTTCAAAGAGAGCTTTGTAAACTTGATCAAGTTGATCAAGGTCTCTCTTATCTCGCTCCTCCTCCGCTTTTCTCTCCCTCACTTCCTTCGCATTTCCTACTCTCCTTCGCATTGGTCAAAGCATTCGCGGCTCTTCAGAAGCAAGAAAGACAACAGTATCGAGAAATAATGAAAATATTAAAAATAACAATATCGAGAAATACTAAATAATAACTACGAATATTTAGACTGATGCCCCTGTGGTTTGTTGCGTGTCGCTCTTAGAATCGAGTTTGAAAATCCTGTTGTATTGGTTCATTCATGTGTCCACGATCGACTACGACCAAGAGAAAATGATCGGCTTTAACGACAATTCTCGGTATCTCTCTCGGATTCAAATGCAAGGTTATGGCTGAGTTGTCGGTCTGTCGTTTGTGACTGGTTTAAACTTTATTTAAGGTGGAGAAATATCGGGAAATATTGATAATGATATGAATGTTCGTTTTATATGCAAACGACGCAGTTCGCCGATATCCAGTTTTTTCCCGCGGAATGCCCCTTTAACGGAATTATAGGTGCCCTTTCCATGAGATTTTTCATAATTTTCAGAAATATGGCCCAGATATTTATTCGATTTGCGGAATTATGGCCCTAAAATCCATCAGATTTTACGGAATTATGGGTACAAATCTTTCGGGCAAAATGGCACGTCCCCGTCACATGATAGTTGAGTTACCCCCCCCCCCCGAGGAAGTACCCACCCCAAGGGTGCATATAGTGTCGTTCTGCTCATTTCGATGCACATTCTTCCTTGCAAAATTCTCTTAATTTTGATTTATCTAAAAATTGTAGTAGTTGAATGTTTTGAGGGATACTTATGCAATTCACTGAGCAATATTTGTGCATGTTTTGACACTGCTTTGATTTAAGTGTTCATATAGAAGCAAACTTTAAATTTTCTTACTTCTGACAATTTTTCGATCTTTTCTAGCATACTGATAACTGTATTTTATTTCAGGTCGAAAGTATTGACAAAAAGCTTGACCTCGTTATCAAGATGCTACACGACAGTAACAAAGTTAGATCAGACAGAGCAGCCTCTTTTACAAACACTCATTTGACTCCGGACACAAGGCGGTCAAGAGACACACTCGACCAGAAACCGCCTCAGCAAAGTCCAATAAGTTCGCGATTAAAATCTGGACGGAAGAAATCTCGTTTTAAAGTGACGATTATCGACAACCGGGATTCAACACCACAAGATTCAGACGCCACTGACAGTGATAGTAAATTATTAGATTGAAAGAACCTGAAACATAGGTTTGTATTCTCGTTTTGGGGCCTAAATGTTATATGTGGCCCAACATTCCTGGACAATCCTGTGGGAAAAGCTTCGTGCCTCAATCGCAGCTGAAAATATGAGTTTCTCACAGGCCTTGGAAGTACATGCAATCAACGAAATTGAAACTTTGCAAAGATAGCATTTTGTGCTTTTCCAGAATCCTGTACTTACCAGAAGAATACGATTTATGAATGCAAACAAAGCAATTATATGGTCGATTAGCCAAATTGTAAAGATTCCAATCTCCGATTCACCGTTAAACTTTGACAGCATTTCACTTGAGTGTTACTAAAGGCACACTATGGTGGCGCTGTTTAGGTAGATACGACGATTAAAGAGAATAAGATCAGGCAAGCTTCCGTAATTTCGCTGTACATCGAAAGTTGCAAAGATGAAAGCAATCTGACTCCCTTGATTAGTGAGGGAAAGCATGACCAAGAGGCCTGGTAATTAGTTAAGGCCGTTAAGGGCAGCAAGTTTTGCTAGTAATTTTGATGGTACAACTCGCCAATCAAGTCCACAGTAGACTTCGCCGTCTAAAAGTGAACAGAAATGCAAAATTTGATTACAGGAAGTCTAGAGAGCTTTTTCAGTCTACTTGGCAAAAGATGTGGTTCAACAACCTAGCTAAACATAGAGTAAAAGAAAACTAATTGATTTTCAAGTAGTTTCGGAGACGAATCCACGTTTGTAAAATCAACGAAGGTCTCAAAAAGGAGTTTCGAATCCTTCATTGATGGAAACACTGCGATTTATACATTTTTTATGTCAATGCTATGCAGAACAACATGGTTCTTACCGCTTTGCGACAGGCCAAATGATTGGAAAAATGAACTGTTTTCTTAGGACAATGGTTTTTCAAACCGGCAACTCTTATATCACTGGAGCAAAAACCAGAGTGATCTTGAAGGTCAAGGATCCATCAGTTTTTAAACGCCAATCCTTTAACACACACCGAAACGTCGGTACATGAAAGAACTGTGCCGCAATGAAAATATTTGTTGACTCAGTAGTATTGGAAGGATTTTTATCGAGCATGGATGCAGGAATCTAGACGTCTCCTGCAGCCTTCTCCAATTTATTCTTTGAAATAAGAGCAATGTTTTGAACTAAATTGAAACCCTTTGTCAAAGTTAATGCCAGAAATGGAAAACTCTGCGGTAGATAACTAAATTCATGCATCTGCTCCTTAAATCTGCCGATAAAGTAATCTCTTCATCTGCTGCAGAGCTCTTTTATTGAAATGGGTGGTTATAAAGTCAGGACATGAGCAATAGACCTTTTAGCTATTCTGCAAAAGAGCCTGGATCGAGCGTTATTTTTATACATTTTATACACGAGATTCGATCGAGTGGCGTTAGAGCTTCTATCACTATTGTGCACATTCGAAAATTCTACAAAATGTAGCAAAGTATCGTTCGATTGAGATTCTTTTTCAGAATAACTAAAAGGTCTATTTTCCTTCAAAATCCTTAGTTACCAATGCCAGGTCGTCTGAATAAATTTCAGGTTAATTAGCGCGCATTTTCACTCAGGAGTAGGAGTTTGAATTTACCATGCGGAAGCTTCGACTGCTTGCATATTTATAGTTATCGCTATTGATAGGTTGACGACTCGTGGACTTTCACTTTGAAATTGGGACGAAGCTTTCCCCTATCGATTTCATAACTGGATATGGAAACCATAGCAACACTGTACGAACTCCAGGCAATGGCTGATGGGCCTAAGCTCCTAGCTCGAACCCGCAATACTTAAACACCTCTAAGTTCAAGTTTACAGTGATATTCGCCATGAAAATGCCGGAAGTATCCAGATGAATGTTTCCTTGATCCAAGAATCAACAAATCTTTCACTGTGAACCAGGAGTTCCTCATTTTTAATGCTAATTAGCTTCCACGAACTTCGCTGCAATAATGAGAATTTCTAACTGTCGAGGGTGACTTGCCTCGCTTTTGAGACTACACCTTAGCCTCGTTTCAGAGCGCACAGCCAAACGTGTTCATTTCTGTCTCAAATTTTGTATGAACGTCCGTAAGTCTCTGTTTGAGCAAAAATAAAAAATGTTTTCGTTGTTATTATTGTTGTTGTTGTTGTTGTTGCCGTTGCCGTTGTTGTGGTAACTGGGACTATGCGATGAGTCTAGTCGAAGCTTACTTTTCGTCGCTGATGTGCAAACAATCAATCATGGGAGCCCTTGTCATGGCAGTTTGGATCTCCTTGATCAATTGTCCTTAAGTAGCAGTCCTAAAGTAGCAGCTGATATGAAGGAGGCATAACACCTCGGAGTGGGGGACCAAATGATCAGGTTCACTCCCGTTTGACATTGGTTATCTTTCATTTTCCTTCGTTATTCTCTTGGGTACTCGGCGATAGAAAATGGTTTCTTTGACCTCACAAATCACTTTCTTCTAGCAAGTCAACTGAAACGATGAATTCTATTGCTATATTGCTCCAGGATATGCATGATTTTAACGTTGAAGTGCTGTAATTATTGCAAATTTTTAAACCTTGTTTTGCATTCAAGAGTTCGAAATTTCTTGTTTTGTATCACAGTTTTCTGTAACTTTTGCCTAGCAGCGATGAGCTTGCTTAAGAAATTATGTTCAAGTAGAAAATTTTGCCGAAGCATTTGTCATTGTACAACTAGATTTTTGATTATCAAAATTTGAAATTGATGTATGATTGTTCAATTTAATCGTAGAAGCAAGATTTTAATATGATTTTTCAGATTTGGCAGTCATAGCATCAACATTTACACATTTTTCTTACCTTTAGACTAAGAATTCCCAGAGTTATGTTGCCTTAGGGTTAAATTTTTAATATTGAAGATACCAAAGAAGAGTTGCCTTTGTAAGGGAATGAGTCTGAACAAATATAGGCTCCTTCGTCAACGCAGCAATATTTTCATATAGCAGGGATGTTCTATTAAGTTTTAAAACTTACTCCATCTTTAATTTGGAAATGACTTTTTATCTTCAGATGAGTTGAAACACGAAATACGCTGTGATTTCGAAAACTACCAAAAATTTCTGAAAAGTCAAATGGTAAATTATGCTGAAGTAGCTAAAAAGGACAGATTTTGTAATTTAATAGCAACATTTGCATTAACTGACACCTAAAATAGCTAATCCAGACAAATGGAATTCACTCAACCAGTAAATCAAAACAAACACGACCGCAAGAGTTGCCCCAGACCTGTAGGGCAAACTTTCGCCTTGTGCAAGCAAAAGATGGTTTTTACCTGAAGTTATGTACTTATAACAAAAGAAGAAGAGTAAACTTAAAGCTCCGTCTCGTGGATTTTGTATATTTGATTCAGGAGTTGTGAGGCGGTTGTTTTATTTAAACCCTAAAGATCTGAGAATTATAGTACCGTTTGTGGCTTCTGAATCAAGTAAACAAAATCTGCGAGGCGAAGTTTAGAGTTAACCTTCTCCTTTCGTTATAAGCACATAACTTCACTTGAAAACAACCTTTCGCTTGCACAAGGTGAAAGTTTGCCCTGCTGGTTCGCAGCAACTTTTGCGGCCGTGTTTGTTTGTTTTGACTTACTGGCTGAGAGAATTTCCTTTGTCAGCAGTCGTTTATCGCTTTGAATTAACGTGTCAATTAAAGTAACTGTTGCTATTATATTACAAAATCTGCTCTTGTTAAAGTAACTACAATTTCTTTCAAGCTTTTTAATTCAAAGAAATACGCCGTAGAATTTTATGTCAGTCGTTTTCAAGAGGAACATATACCGCACCGGGTCAATGAAAAACGTAAAACGTTTGACGGGTATGGAACGCCGTTTGCACAAAAATGACATAAACTATGTTTATGTTACATAAACATAGTTTATGTGCACATAAATATAGTTTATGTAACATAAACATAGTTTATGTGGACATAAACCTAGTTTATGTACATAAACTATGTTTATGTGCACAAAAATGAACATAAACTATGGGCTGTGAAATAGAAATTATTTGACCGATATTCAGAATTAAAATGTTAATGCATCGGTCAAAGGCAAATCTAGACGCGAAAATTTATTTGGTAAAATCACTTATGAATTAGAACCGGAAATGAGCAAATGAGCGGAAATGCTGGCAAAGGGTTTTCTGGGGGGGGGGACGAGAATTCCACGTTCCATTGAATATCTAAATATTATTTCCGAAAGTAAAAATTACATTTAATTTGACATTCAATGTGAAGGACATCGTGGGCTAGAATCGAAAATGCAATTCTCGAATATCGGCTATGCACTGTTTTTTCCACTGCCCACTTTCCACTTTCCAAGACTCGTTAACTTTTTTGCTTATCGGAGGGAAGCATTTGCAAGAAGGAGACGTTTATCCACGTTTTTATGTCAAATTAGATAGCCTTTCTTTAAAACGGGGCGTTTATTGGCAATGGCAACGATAGTAGATTGTTTTCTTTCCAAACATTGGTTGAAGTTATTTCCTATGGACCCACACACTCAAAATTCTTATCTAACCTTACATCTACAAAATCAAGCGATGGAAACCTTTCTTAGATGCGATAAGATCCAGCCTCCTGCACACCTACCAACCTATTTCCGGGTACACACGTATTTTTTGATAAGAAACTAAGGATTCAGGGTCAGTACTTGAAGTTTCCTAAGATCGTTCGATTTTGAGCACTCAGCGCAGCACTTCTTACAAGTTTCGTAAAAGTCCTCCATGGGTATTGTGGACACAATTTTGGTGTTAATCGTGTCCAAAATACCTGGCCTAAATGTTCCTAAATGAATGTATGTATTTCGTTACCTTGCTTGTCTTGATTTCGGTTTTTTCTTCACTTAGGAGCCGACGGCTTGCTCTCGACATTTTGAAATACTCCTACCCTGGGTACCAGACTCTAGAGAGTCTGGTACCCAGGGTACCAAACTCCGTGCTCTGAAAATTACGACCTGGTGGACTTAAAGCCTATTTCAAATAGTCGAGAGCAAGCCGTTGGCTCCCAATCAAGAAAGTGAAGCTAAACAATGAAATTAAGACAAGTGACGTAACGAAATACATTTATTCATTCAGGAGCATTTAGGCCAGGTATTGTGGACACGATCAACACTCAAATCATGTCCACAATACCCATGAGTGCTCCATAACAATCTTCACGTCTCGTGAATGTTTGAAAGCACCGGTTTTGGAAGTCTTTGCAATGCTTAGACATTACTGAATTACCTTTCGAGTCGTGTGATACTGGAAACAAGTGAAAATAAAGTAAAAATCGAGAAACTGAGGAGTTCCTTTATCAACATAAATGGTTCCTTTTGTTATATTTTACCAAGGGGGTACTCCGTAACTTTCTGTACGGGGGGAGGTGGTTCATGCCAGCATTTCCTTACTGGACCCCAAATTGCACCATTTTCCTTTCCTCTGGTTTATGGCCCCTATTTAACGAATTTTCATCTTATTGTTATTCACAGGCCCCTAATATTGATCTACCATAAGATTTCCTCCCCAAACATTGCCATAGACTCCCCGAATTGAAAGTTAATGAATACGCCTTTAGGATGTTTTAGAGTGCTAGAGTTTCTTGCGTTTTAGTGATCTGAGATTTGAGTTTCTTAAAAGCAGTTTCTTATAAAAAGATGTTTCCAACCCAATAGCTATGACAGTTTGAGAAATGCCGAGTGAGCCAGAAAAGAGTTCACATTTTGGAAAATTCAGAGCATCAAGACTACTTCACAGATATGAGTAAGTCAAATTCTAGTTAAAAGCCGAAAGATCAAAGTATTTTGATGAGTTTTCCCTCTGCCTCAAAAGCACTAGAATTGTAGGTAAATTCAACTTTAAAAAAGTTTATGATTGCGAAATGACTGAAAAATTGCCTTGAAAACATTTATCAAATCCTAATGGACCCATTGCACAGATCAATAAAGAAACGCAGTTGAGAGATATCAACTGTACATTCGTTGCCACAGGACTGAAAATCTTTAGTATCTCTCTACTCTGGAATACAATAGCAAATCTCTAACTGTAAAGCTCTAAGCGGGAAAAGCTTTCATTTGTTCGAAAGTTCGTTGAAAACTTTCAGTCGTCAACATATGTCAGTTTTTCTTGCTTAGATTATAGTTTTACAGTTAAGCTGGTTCTGCACTTAAGGTGGCTCACTACCGAAAAATTTCAAAATTACGAAACAGTGAAAGGTGGTTGTGTCCCAAGTAAGAATAAGTTCAAAGCAAAAAAAACAATCAATTAAGGTGGCTCGCTTCTGATATAAATTTTAAACCGCTACACACTGGGTGTCCTAACGCTCATGGTTTTAGGTCCTTTTCAGTCATTTTGTAGCCATGAAAAATTGTAGTGCTCTTGTGGCAGTGAGAAAAATCACAAAAATACTTCGATCTTCAGGCTTTTTTGTGGAATCATTCAGATCTGCGCAGTTCTCTCGAGTACCGAATAATCGTCCCCCCCCCGCTTATTAATTTTTGAAAAATTTTCCAACCCCCCCCCCACTCTTATTCCAACCCCCCTTTATTAATTTTTGGAAAAATGAAATGATATAAGACATAATAAACGCAAGAAAAAGTCTCAAGAAGTGCATTCAACAGAACCAGAGTTCAAAAGTAAATGTATCGGTAACATCACTGTTCACATAAATATGTAACAGATACGTGTTTACCTAAGAAAAGGGCTTTTTCTATTTCTCCAAGCACCCCCCCCCCCGATTATTCCAGCCCCCGATTATTGTTATATTGAACCATTTCCAACCTCCCCCCGATTATTCTCACCCCCCCCCCCGTTTATTCGTTACTCGAGAGTACTCATGGTGCTGTGAATTTTTTAGAATAGAAACTTTTTCTGGCTCACCCGATAGTTAAAGTGTTTTTTAAATTATGGATAATCTCAATTATCATCTTTTGCAAAGTTGATTACTCATTCCCTTGAGTTTTTTACCAAATGTTGCGTTGTATAAATGTAGATAGCAGATAGAAATATTGATTAGAATTTGGTTTTCGTGTAGACTCAATTTTCATGTCACCACGACCTCGTAGATTTTTAGCAGAATCTTATCAGGTTATCATAGAACTGGTTGGAGAGCTCGTTTGGCTGGTTGGAGAGCTCGTTTGGCAGGTCGCGATGGCCAAAGATCCATGGGCAATCCGGACTCTTGGTTTTGAGATTTTACGACCGCATTAGGCAAGGAAAGGTAACATGTTGGAAAACTGTGGAATAAACAATACCGGATGCCAGGGGGGTACTTGGCCTACAAACATACGGGGACATACGGGCATTCCGTCATAGTGGGTACATTTTGAAACTGTGGGTGGTACACCCCCTGTCTGAAATTTAGCCGAGCCCCCCTAGCCTGTGTTCCAGACCACTTGAAAAGTAAGACTTATCTTTCGTTTCAAGTGGTCTGGAGCACAGGCTAAGCCCCCCTCCCCCGTGGTCGTTTTGTTGCAGGAGTACAGAGGAGAAAATTTCGTTTGACCTGCGAATTCTCAAACATTCTATTTTGTTGGTCGTTTGACTTTCATCAAGTTTTGCGAAATACTGCTCGCAGTTTGTACAGCAAGAACGCTAAATCGTCTAAACCCACACAAACATCTGTAACCAAATCGAAAATCTTCGCCTGTGTTGTCAAAGGCCTCCCACACGAGCCTGCGTCAATGGAATCAGATGAAATCCGTAATGTAGAATCCAATTACCAAAAGGCTAGGCTACACAGCTCGGAATGAAAATAAACACACTCGTGTGAAAATCGTTAGGTCATTGGCTTGGCGATTGGCGATTCCTTTGGCAATTGGTGTTACCTTTATTACCATTCCTAGACTCTTGAAAAGGCGAATTCCGATGGTCGCGGGCATTGGCCAATAATGCTTCGATGCAAGCATCAAAGATTAATTTCATATTGCTAGCGTTAATTATTAATGAGTAATCAAATTTTTAATCAGTTTTGATCAACCAGTGTCTGTCCTGCGTTGCAGGACATCGTACCGTGTCAAAGGCAAGGGCAAGGCGATCGGAGGATTATTTCTCGCATTTCGTTTACGTTTCGTTCGTTTCGCATCATCCTTTGAGTTGAAAAGTTTCATTTGCAAAAAGAATTGGTTGTCTATAAATTTGTGATCATATTTCGTCATTTGGTGTCTCTCCGGCATTATAGAACACCCCCCAGTAACGACCCTGCCGGACATTAAAAGTACAGCGGGGAAACTATGAAACTATACATTTTCAGCGGGGATTGAAAATATCGAAACGGGAAAATAAAACCTTTTCGCTATTATCTGTGATGGAACTTGTATAATCTTTGACGGGGAAACAAAAATTTCAACGGGGAAGCAACGGAAACAAGGCAGGGAGAGTGCTAGAACTCAAATTTGGCGGGGAAACGCACTTTCCTGGCGGGTCATCCTTTTACGTTGGAGGGCCGCGTGTTAGTGAGGTCGTTACTGGGGGGGGGGTGTTGAAATTATATAATTTCAGCGGGGATTAAAAATATATTGACGGGGAAATTTCAAATATAACCATGATAGAAATTGTATAATTTTTGCCGGGGAGGCAAAGATTTCAACGCGGAAAGAACAGAAACATTTCGGGGAAAATTTTTAATTTCAAACTTGGCGGGGAAACAAATCTTCTCGGTGGGCCTTCCTTCTACATTGGGGGGGGGGGTAATGTTCTTGACACCTTGTAGCGCCTGAGGCCAGCACAATGCAAACAGGTCATTATTTCGCATGTCATCCGCTTTCTTTCCTTTTTGCATCATCGTGAACAAATTGAACAAATGGCTTTTGCGTTTGCCTGGGCCTTTGCCAAAAGAAGTGTGTAAAGTACCGCATAACCAAAACTATGTACAGTTTGAGTGTCCTCACGTGAGCAAACTCAGACTGGTCTGAGTTTCAGATCGGTTTGAAACTCATTTCGGTCTACGGTCAAAACCCTTGGAGCGCTTACATGAAGCAGGCGAAATGAAACTCAGGTCGACCTGAAACTCATTTCGCTTCCTCAGGTCGGTCTGTTTTCATAGTTCTTCCATTAGTTTCCAAATATTGCAAACTACAATCCAGGTCAAAATAAGCTGGGACACAGGCAAATTTCGGTGCTTTCATGATGTTTCCTAAATTATCGACGCACAAACTTACGTTTAGGACCTTCTAATGTCCCTTCCCCGCTAATTCAATGTTGTGATGGTCGAATGGCGTTTGATTCAGGCAACATTGAAACAGGGGGAGCAGGGGGCCCGTAAGCAAAGACTGAAGTAGTGCAATTTTTTTACTTGTCCCAAGTATTTTGACCAAGATTGTAGATATCATTCGAAAGAGTTTAGCGAGTAGAACTTGATTCTTGTAATTTTGGGTTCACTGTTATCGTAGAAAAGCAAAGTTTGAGCCAAAACTCTTGTTTTTTAATTCGCTCAAAACAGTAAAAAATATGCTGTTTGGTACTCCGTAGATTGTACACTTAGCCGTTTCTATACCTAGCATTGCTGGGGAAACATTATGCAATTTCAACAGTTCATAAGAAACACTTTTTTGCCATTTTGGAGACCTGTCATGAATTATCTGCTACAAGGGGACGGAGGGTATAGCCCGGGGTCATCAAATTTAATTGTTACAATGGCCACAGAAAATATTTGCAGCTTTCGAATTCGCCATGAAATGTGTCAGAGAATAACCCTAAAGCTTCTTGTAATGTTGAAGATACTGTGAAATTTATCCGAGTGAAAATTCAAAAGTTTTGGAAAAAAGTAAAATAATTTCAGTTATGCAGTCAGAATCCAATCCATTCACTGGTTCATCTTTCCAGTTTCATTCAGTGTCTATCAAAGCATTAGATGATTTTCCCTTTTCTGATGCCTGTTTTGCATGCTGCCCCTTCATGTTCACAAATGAACCACCCCTTCAAGTCCTTCCATCATCTCATCAATGCAAAAATAGTTGCAAATTTTTAGAGCTTACTTATTCGTTGCTGAATGCTGAAAATACATTGAGATGTAAGCAAACTCAAAGTTTGGAGGCCTAAAATTTATGAAACGATCATAAGAATTGACTTAGTACAAGTCTTCGTCTTCTTTCTCTTCGCATTGCCATGAAGGAAAGTTCGTGCCGCGCCGAAGGTGCAACGAGCGAGCAACGCCTGGGCGGCGGGAGAGGGGAAGAACGAAGAACAGTTTCTCTCCTTTCCTTTGATCCCTTCATTTACTATGCTGTCTGAGCTTTTCTGAGATTAAAACTGAGACTTTTAGCAAGTCAGTCATAAAGACGAAGAGTGGACATGTTGTCAATGCCCAAACCAAAATTAGCTTCAAATGAGTAGGCACAGCGATGCTATACACAGTAGTTCAGTATAAAATAGCGTTAGGTAATAGTCAGAGATGTCCCCGGGGGGGGGGGGTACATGACTTGCGGATGGACGGGGGTCTGCCGCCCGGTTTTCAGAAAGGTACCCTCTTCTAATTACCGAAACTTGCTTTCATACCCACTTTTATGATGAATTTTGGTGGAAAACGGCCTATTTTTGGCAATTTTTCGCCTATATCCGGATAACCCACCCATGTTTATGGGAATTTTGCCGAAAAAAGGACCCTTGTTTGGAGAATTTTTGACCCAAAAACCCACCCATATGGGCAGCACAGACCCGTACCCTCAACATGTTATGTTACCCCCCGGGGAGATGTCATGGCACAGGAACAATTACACTAGCGTTAATTCAAAGTCTGAAGATGAAGTGGAAAGAGAAGAACATCTTGTGCTTTGGGGGTAAGCTATCGGCAAATTTCAAAAATGTAGGTTGAAATGGACCACGAAGATTGTTCTTCTCCTCACGAGGGACAGCAGAATGATTTATTCCCTTTCAATAGGCGCTTTGAGAAATATTTTGGCCAAGGTCGAATATCCACTGCCCCCATGTAGTAGATACTTTATGACAACTCCCTTGATTTTAGTAACATTGATCAAATTGAGCCAATAACTGATAGTTTTGGGAAGAATCTATGGATACTAGCTTTCGGGAATTCTTACTGAGTTAAGATAATGCATTTGAAAGGTAGGTAGGTAATCATATTTAACGTGGCTAGCCTGCGAAAGTCTGAGAGACTTATTTCCAGCAGGGGCCACGGATGTTTTACCATCAACCCGCCGCAGCCAATGGCCGCAGCTACCAGATTTCCCTCACATGGCTCTGGTCGACCCGGGCTAGAGTTACGGACAGCGACCAACCTGTCCAGCGTGGGATTCGAACCTTGGCCGTGCTGACCTTTGGTTTTTTTCGAGTCAGTCACCTTAACCACTCGGCCACACGAAATTATGAACAAATTCTTGAAACTGAGTTGTAATTTTGCAGATCTGTCTAATAGGTTTCGTTTTATGTTGTTTCAAAGAGTGTATACATTTTCTGACTCACCCGGTATAAATTCGTAATGAGTTTTGATCAGCTGGTGTTTGTCCGACGTTACAGGACACCTTGCGACGCCTAGGGCAAGTGAAAGACGAGCCCAAACGCATAATTGCGCATTCCATTTACGTTATGTTGGGTTGGCTTCAAAGTGAAAATGCGTAAATCAAAAAAAGTGATAGTTAAATTTCAAATCAGTTGCGTTGTCGTACTTCTGGAGACTCATGCGGCAATAAATCGAGAGAAAACGTATTCTCTGAGAGTCAAAAGCCCGAACTTTGATTAGAGAAACGCAAAACGCAAAACGCAGACCTTCATTTGCAAAAGAAGCAAATTGTTGTATCTTGCCGGTTAAGGGCCTAGTCTCCTGTTGACTTGCCTTGCGCATGCACTATTTTTAAAATCAAATTGCTCAGAAGTCATACTTCTTAGATGTACAAACCTTGCATTTTCTGAATCCAAATTCCATGATGTTTCAGAAAATGGAATCAGATGTTAAAAATGGACTAACTGCAATAAAGCTGAACCAGTTAAACAGCAAGTGCTATTTTCTTACTGCAGACGGTCTTGAAAGGATTGGAGCGATAATTTCGATTCTACAATGAAATTTCATCATGGAAACCTAAAAAGAAGAGTAGCTGATGGTTTAAATGATTGGAGTTTCAAGTCTCAACCCAAAACAAAATTTCAGATTTTTTCTGAAAAACATGATTTTGGTGCACAAAAACAAACCAAAGAAAGTAAAAGTTTCCTGTTACTCTGCTGCAGCAGCAACGATAAGAATCGAGTCTGTTGCCCAATAGGTTAGTGGAGTCAAATGGGCGGGAAATTTGAGCTTCCATTTCTACCGGAGTGGTCACAGAGAAGATCATTATATAAATTGTAGCGAAGAACAGGAATTTTGCTCTGACCTGTCTGTCTTAACATGATCGTAGCTCTGAGAGTACAGCAGGTACAGGAAAACGGATTATTTCATTGAACAGCTGACTAAATTTCCTTCCATACATATATTTTTTGGATTTTTCGACCAAATTTTTATTTTAAGGGCTACTAGGGCCTCGATTGTTGCTCTTGATCAATAAACAAATGAGATGGAAAAGGTAGGAGAAGAGAAAGAAGAAAAAGGGAAAGGGGACGGAGAGCAGGTCCTTCGCTCTCCATCCCTTTTCACGTGGGGCATTTCACTCCCAAAAAATCTCGCACACCTGTGGCAAAAATCCTTTTTCCAAGGAACATCCATCCAAAATCCTTAGAAATCCTTTAGTTCTAAAAAATCTCGTACGCTTCTTCGACTGAGTGAAATACCCCTCGCCTTTTCATTTTTCTCCTTTCGCTTCTCCCCATCCTGTTTGTTTGTTGATCGAGAGCGAAACTAAGAGTAGGTCTAGTTATTTATCAACAGGTTGTCCTATGAGATTGTTGGGTTGTGATTAAACATATCAAAATGACGACAGAATGAACGGACTCCATCTTAGCATAATCCTGTTCCTGACTCTAAATTAGTCATAGATACCATAATTTTGCAAATGAGCACAAAGGGCGTATCGCTCTGTAAAAATCTCATAAACCTTTGGCAAATGCGTGATATTTTGAAGAAAAGTGCGTGAGAATTCCCTAAGAATCCAATTGTTTTAAAAATCTCGTACCCCTTAAAAATCTCGTACCCCTTTTCGGAAGAGTGATACACCCCTCTCTGGAGCAATTGAAGCGCTCCTGAATCATATCAACTTTGTCGTAGTTCAGTGCTGTTACCGGATGATAATATCAAAGCCTATTTCACACAATACATACGTCATTTGAGTCGTTAGGGTCGTGCAGAAAGACCCCAAAGACAAAGGACTCGAACTCTGAGTCTATGTCTTTTTGGGTCTTTCTGCACGATCTTAACGACCCAAAAACTTCTTTTGAGGAAATTTACCTCCATGGGATGGGAAGAATTTTGATTTGCCATCCATATGGTTCAGAGACAAAGGAAAAACTGAAAGTCTGAAAGCAGGGACGTAGGAAGCGTCTCAAATTTGGAGAGGCACGACACTTCGAGGGCACTTTTTCCTTAAGAAAAAGGGGGCACTTTCTAGAAATAAAAAGGGCACTTCTTTGTTTATTGCAAAATCTTGGGGGACACGTGCCTCCAGTGCCCCCCAGTTCCTATGTCTATGTCTTAAAGTGCTACTCAAAGATATAAGGGAGTTTACGAAACCACGACGGCAACGGCAACTACAACGCAGAGTTGCTTTTGTTTCAGAGTTTTAGATTCAAAAGACTCCTTGTTTTTCATTCGAATTTACTTCCCCTGAGAGGCTCTGAAGTTGTCCTTTTCGATTACACAACTTCGAAACCGCATTTATGGCGTTCTATACTGTAGATCTGGTCTTGCAAAGTAAAACTCGGTCGTTTTAAGTGTTTGTCGTCAAAGTAAAAATATGGTTTTCAGGCATCTCTGAGTTATAGGGGGCCTCATTTTGGCCTTTTGGATGATAAATCAAAGGTAGCGTGCGGAAGCAAGACTTGCTTTCCGGAATTTCAGAAGACATTCTGGCTGCCGTTGGCGTCCTGGTTTCGTAAACTCTCTATAAACTTGTTAACAACTTTTGTCCTCTTGGGAAAAGAAAGTTGGTCCTTCTGGAGCCTTGGTCCATTGAAGGTTTCAAAGCAACTACATAGTAATAGACAGAATCGCCTAAGGTTTGTTTTATCCATTTCAAGTCATGTGATCATGCCCATGGGAAGTTTTGGTATTATGCTACTGTTTGCACGCATGGCACAACTTTACATCGCAAGAAATATGTTAGAGAATTCAAAAGATGTTTTATCAAGAGATTGATCACATGACTTGAAATGGGTACAAACAAACCTTAGCCGATTTTGTCCATTTGTCGATGTGGAGCTCAAGCAAGTTTCATTGGAGCTGCAAAGGCGTAGGACACTTAATCAAGTAAGTCGCTGTTCTAAATAGCTTGGGTACCAGAGTCTAAAAAAAATGAATAAAAGAAGAAAGGGAAATGAGAAAATTTTTCTTTCATTATTTATTTTGTTGAGGCTCTGGTACCCAGGGTATAGCCTGTGTTCCAGACCTGGAACACAGGCTACCAGGGTCCTCTTCCAAAGTTGTGTTTGCGAAAGTGAACGTTCGCTAGTCTCGAAGGAGATGGGCTACAAGCAGATATAGAGCTGAAGTTGTCGGGGTTTTGCCATTTTTGAACCCGAGGGATGTATCGCTCTTCCAAAATGGCTTACGATTAACGATTTATTTTTATTTATTTATTTTTATTCAGAGGTATTTTTCGTGGATTTTTATCGAAGAAAAACAGATTTTTGCCATAGGTGTATGAGATTTTTACAGAGATGTTGTGTTTTAAGGGTTGTATTTGTTTATGTTAGGTCCGATATGGACGCTTTATAATGATTGGACAGTATTTCAGATTAGTATTCGATTGGACGATAGTGTAGGTTATTAGATCACGTGACATTTAGGAGAGGGCAGTTGTTGAGTGAACATGTTGAGATACGGATGTTTTGTTGTGCAGTACTAACCAGAATTAGGCCAGTTCAGATTTTGCTGGGTGTGAGGTTAGTTCCTTATCGTTCGATTTAGTTAGTTGACATTTGAAGAAGAGACACGCAATGACTTGTACCAAAGATAATGTACATTTGTAAATAAACAAACTCGCTTTTGCTGAAATTCGTAGTAATCATTCTCTGATTTTGGTTTGGACCATACTGGGATCGAAGCTACTTACACTATAGAGGCCCGCAGTTAGATTTATGACGATGAGTCCCTTGTATCCCTGCGGTAAACCTTGCTCAAGAGGGACTCATAATGAAACAGTGAAAAACTTGGCCCTGTTTTCTTCAATCACCAATGGAATTGTGAAAGAATCACGGCTTCGAATCTCAATCCCGTGGAAGTGTTTTCAATTCTTTAATCGAATCGAAAATTCTATCTCATTTACACCTTAACAAAAGTAATTCACAAATCTCGCAATCTGATTGGTGCGATCTTCAATTTGGTGAAGCGAGGGGCAAATCACTGACTTTTTTCGTACACCTCCCTTGAAATCACAAAAAATCACATATAAAATCACAAAAAAATTACATACATAAAGCACCAAAAATCACAAATCTCTGAAAAGTTACTGAAAAATCACACGACAAAATCACTAAAAATTTCTAAAATCACAAAAAATTCACAGAAAAAATCATGTTATTTCAAAATCACACAAATGACGTACGCTTTTTTGAGAAGTGATTTGCCCCTCGGTGTGAAGGACTGGTTTGAAATCGAAGCAGTAAATCGAATCAGAGTAAAATCCTTTTGCTTTCACGAAAAATCCATCAAAATTCCGTATACAAACTTTTGTTCTGAAAAAACCTTGTACGCTTTTTCCAATGAGTGAAGTGCCCCTCGGAAATGTTGAAGAATACTAAACTTCATGCCTAGCAACACAACATTGAGACAAACGAAAAAGCTACAAAAGAGGAGGAGAGAAAGATGCTTTCTCGACAAGAGAATGAATATCCTTGTGTGAAGAAAGTTAATTCAAAGAACAAAAAATTTGGTTGTGAAGATGTTTCGAATACAATGACGTCAATAAGTTACGAAATTGAGACTCCAGCGTAGGCAAACGCCGACAGCCTTTCGGCGCAACAGAATACGCACAGCTATGGGTAGACCTTGATTAAATTTTAACGCCTACTTGAATAGATAATCCTTCTCCAAGGTGAGAAATGCTTAGCTATTGTTCGTCATTTTGAGACCTGTCTACCCAGCTACCCACTCACCACCGTGGGGATAACTCTCTTGTGACTATGGGATAACATATCATGATATTCTTCTCTGTGTTTTCATGGGAAAAGAACTACGAAATACATCTAGTGTTTTCAAAATGTGTAAAATTGTTGTGTTTTTCATGATCATATATTCAGCGGTAGATTTCGTAAAATTCACACAGTTCCACCGCAAAACTCCCAGGTTGGGTGCTTCACTTGTTCATCATAGACTTTATATTATAATCTTTAATTACCGTTATTGTTTCTTTCGCTGTAACATTCTCTACCTTAGTTTGTTAGAGCTGTATCTTTTAAATAATGTTCTGTTTAGGCGATATACAATTTTAATAAAATTTTGAAGCTTTTACAATGTTTAGACATTAGTCAAGTAATGGTCGTATAAAGGGGTTCCTTATTCCCTGTTCCCTCATAAAATATCTTTTGTACCCATGTTCCCCAGCAAAATATTGATATGTTCCCTGGAAAAATTATGCCATACAAAAGTCTTGAAACTCTTTTGTAAAACATCGTTTTTCCATTTTCAGTTCATTACTCTAGAAAGAAGGCAGGCAGTCGTCTGGGACATAGAGCTAAAATCATAAATACAAAGCGCAGAAGGATTTTGTTGTACCAGTGAACATATTGTGCAAAAATCATTATTTTCTCCTTCTCAGGACAAAAATTTTTTTAAAATTAGGTTTTTGCAGAAATTACCAATGTTTTACAGTGCTTTGACCAAAATTGCCACAAAGCATTCCCTTGCCTAGACTAAGCTCGACTAAAATTACCAAAAAGTATACCCTTGGCTAGACTAGAAGCCCGAAAAAGTATACCCTTGTGGGCGGCACATCCCCAGGTACCTTTACTATGGAAGAACCCCCCTCCCGTGGGTGTACGAGATCTTTACAGAGATACCGGCTGTTGACTCGGTGAGTTAAGAAGTTGAAACATTTGCAGGCCTGTAGTTTGCTAGCTAAGCATTCGATTCCTTATAGTTGATGATCATTGTGTGGGTTTGTTAAAATCTTAAACAGTGCCATTATTTTCACTTAGGAACTCTTTTCACAGTTGCTCAGCATCATCATCATGTTGGATTGGTGCCAGATTTGATCAGCATTTTAGGCCTGCTTTCAAAGATTCTGAGACAGGAATTCTGCATAAAATCAGACATGGATAATGATCCAACTAATTCAAGCCAGCTAATTTTTATCTTAGTTGACATGCTACCTGCGCACAGTAAGGGACAGTGCAAAATTTATTATATGACATGGCCGGTGGAGAAGAACAATTCTTGCAAAAATCTTCTCGCCCCGTATGAAAATATTGCCAAAAAACCAACTGCCTCATTGCCCTTTCCATAAAAAATGTTATCTGTCCCGTTCTTGAACAATATATGTGATGATGTATAGATAGGACCACTGATTAATTAGCTAAACACCGCAGCAAAATCAGTTCTTATCCTCACGAGTCTGCGTCAGTGAAAAATTGACTGTGATGAAGATGAAGAGATATCGCAGATGAATTGCTCTCGCCAAAAGCAAAAAGCGGATAGGATGTTATATATCATTTTATACATATCTTTCCTAGCATCTCTCATCTTACACGATGTATAATTTGTCTCTAAAATAAACAATTTTATACTTTAAACAGCATCTTTGAGCTTTAAAAATGTTACTGCTCCATAAAATATTTGCTTTATAAAAAGTGTTAAGCCAGTTCTGTACGAGCTCAAGAAAGTAGCTGCCCTGTTACGTTTTGCACCGGCCATGTCATAACATAAACTTTGCACTGTCCCTAACACCAGCTTTGGGCAATCTGATGAAAAGGTATCAAAGGGCAGGCTTCCAATCGTTCGAATTTTTCAACTCACCCGGTAAGTTTATGAAAATTTATGCCAGCTGCAAATGTATATCATTCAAAGCGGGCTGTGTGTTGAGGATGATCAATTTAGGCTTTGGTGCTCCTGAAATTTCTAGCTTACTTTGTACTAGGGTGTTCATAGCTATGAAGATGTCCAGGCCCTGCTTTAAAGACGGACTTATTCAATTTATTCTATGACACTCTCAAAGAAACTATATTTGTGAGTCACCCGAAGGCTTCCTTTGATTTTTCTAAACTCTGATTTTCATGTGATCGCAAAGATTGCTGGTCACGCCACGCAAGGATCGCACAAATTTGTGGCCAGCAATCGTTGCGTCGAAATAGAAACTGCCTCGCTCAGTTTGCCAGCGATCGTTGCGTTGCCAGCAATCCTTGCGTTTGATACATATAGAAATTTTTATCTCTCCCATCGCAGCGATCCTTGCGTCAAGGGGAAACCGACTGATGAGCATGAATTACAGCGATCGAGGCCCCTCTTTCAAAAGATATTTCTTTGTCATCTTTTACCGTCATTGTGAGAATTGGACTTTGCCGCCAAAGTTCTAAGAAATGTGCGATTGCTGTGATAAATGGAAACTACATGACACAAGGGTCGCTGAGAGTTGCTGGTCACAAATTGGTGCGATCCTTACCTTGCGTCACCAGCGACCCTTGCAGACTTTACTTTAAATGCGAAGAAAAGCTAATTAGGAATCTGCACGTAGGCTAAGAAAGTAATAAAACCGATGAAAATCTTTTGATGTGATGGTACAAAAATAAAAGGGTTAGACCCATAGCATGGTTTGGGTCTGGTGTGGAATTGCCAGTACCTTCTTTCTTTAACTATTTGTGTAATGTTTCTTTCTTTTTTTCGCTTCATATTGTTTCTTGTATTGCTGTTTTTTTCTAGGTTTGAAGTTGTATTTGTGAAATTGTAATTGCCACTCTTGGTGTAGGCCAGATGACTTTGTGTCTTCCTACACCAAGCGCGGTACAGTATTGAAGTTGTATTTGTAAAATTGTAATTGCCGTTCTTGGTGTAGACCAGATGACTTTGTGTATTCTTACACCAAGCGCGGTACAGTATTAATGTATTTAGTTCAGTTTGATTTTAATCTATGATGTATAAAAAAAATCTTTTGATGGCTGTGTGTAGAATGCTCTGTGGACATGTCTGATGCATGCAGTTCCCCATTTAGAATTTCACGATCCCATTAATTGTAAACAATCGAGACATGGGTCACGATACAGAGGCGTGATCACACATAAACTGTCGGGAGAGTAGGAGTTGAATACTTTTTGCAGTAGCACGAGAATAACTACATTCCTCCGCAGTGTTTTATTAGGATTTCCTGCACGGGCGGTTAACTATGACAACCGAGATAAAAGAATAAACTAGATCATTGGCAAGGGCTCGAACCTCACGCCAGACATCTACTCCTACTCATTCGAAGTCTTGGTGGCTAAAGCCAACCGCAGTTTTGCAGCTTCTGACTATCCTTGCGAAACATCTATTCTTCCACAGTCAAAGGAAGCCTATGTCTGACGATAGAAAAGCGAACTTTTTATGTTTCTTAGAACAACAAGTCGCCTCTTTGAGTCACTAGACGGATGAGTTAAAGAGCGCGTGCAGTTACAAGATGCTACACTTATCCCAAGTCTACTTCGTTTAAAAAACTTGCTACTATTGCTTATACTAAATAAAAAGATACTAGAAGAAAGCGGACGCAAAAATTCAGACAGATTTTTCAGCACACTGAGGCCTTTCAAACTTACGTTATCATCTGAGTGTGACTAACTGTTTAAAAAAATATTGGTCATTCACTTTCAGATCGACTTATTACTGATGACAAGATAGACTTGGAGCAAGTCTTTAGGATGCAAACCTTGAATTGAAGAAGTCATATCTTGTTGCAATTCGGGAAATTCCCAACAGTTTTTTGTTCTCGTTGCGCTTTGTGAATGCGCTTTATCTCGAAAAGTCTTTGCAGGCTTCTTCTGCCTTCTTCGCTTATTCATCGCCAGATTGGTCCGTGAAAATGAGGCTTTCGAGGTTTCTGGCCATGGGCCACGAGCAAGATCGGCGAAAACATTTGATTCCGATTTTCATTGCTACTGCTGGAAACTTTTCCGTTGCCCCTGCTAGTCCTTGACAGTTCTGTTCCTTCCATCTTTTGAGAAATTGTCTGCTGGAGCAGTGTAGACGCTCTGAACCATGAAAACTTTTAACTGATCGAAACTGTGCCGGTACATTGCAAAACGTGGTATTGAAGGGTTTGTGCGTAGCAAAGTTAAACCTTGCATATGCAAAGAGCAAAGATTCTAAAAATTAGCTTATTCAAATAGACCTTTTAGCTATTCTACAAAAGAGTCTGGATCGAGCGATATTTTTATACATTTTTATACGCGAGGTTCGATTGAGTGGCGTTGGAGCTTTGATCGCAATTGTGCACATTCGAAAATTCTGTAGACTTGCTCCAAGTCTGCGAATGTGAAGGAAACGCATTCCCTTTTCCTGCTCAGCGTCCTCTTCGTGGTTTACGCCCCCGCAGAAGTAACTATGCTCCTTCGTGCTGATATACCAACCACAGAATAGACAAAATCTACAATTCTACAAAATCTAAAGGAATATCATTCGATCGAGATTCTTTATCAGAATAGCTAATACGTTGATTGATGTCCCACACGTTCTATGAACAATTGATAGCAAAAAAATCATCTTGTGTCAAAGTGTTTCCTCTATTTTTCAATATCTTTCGCTAGCTCCTCAGCAGCAGTATGTAAAGTTTCCTCCGCCAAAGCGAAAACCAGCGGCAATCAGGCTCAAGCGCGTCGTCTAAGACACACCTTTACATATTTCAAGTGTAGTCGAAAGAAAAAATTCAGTGTTAAAAAATTATCACTTTAGTTCTTTGAATACATTAGTCGCTTAACCATTACACACACAAAGAAATAAAAACCACCCAGTGGTATGTCTTCCCGTTATCAGTTACAATGCAATTTATACATATACCAACAAAATACTGAACGTGAAACTCAGCGTATTACGGAGGAGGAACGGTGCAGTGATTATGGAATATAATTTATCACTAAAAGCTTTTAATCTTAATGTATAGGGGTGACAGAACAGCAAATTTGCAAAATGACCACCAGGTACTTTTAAAACGTTTTCAGCATATGACGGGTTCATGAAGAAAAAGCATGGGTAGTTGGACACCACATGCTTCAGCTTGTATTCTTTTGCGGAAGAAAATTTAGACTGTTCCTTTCTGCAGACAAAATTTCAATGAGCTACCTCCTCCTTCCTCCGCAGAAGCATGCAGCCGCTACAAAGAAGCCAAACTGCTATGTCCAACTGCCAAGAGTGAAGTAGATAAGAATCAGTCAAAGAATAAGCTGGAATAATGTGAGGGTAGGTTTAAGCATAGGGGGAAATAAATTTAGGGGGCTGCCTGATAAAAGATCTGTTGTCTATCAAAGTTTTGCCCAGCTCTATGCCGATTTTCTGCCCAATTATGGCTGATTTTTGCAAATTTTTCTAAAGTTGGGAGGGTTGCGGCCCCCAGCCCCCTGTCTCCTATGCCTATGAGGGAAGAGTTACCAAAATTAGTTTTCCCATCAACTTTGGAAAGAAGTTAATTGGTCAGTTGATTATAACACACATTCAGTTACATTTTTCATCCAGCATTCCTTTCACTTTCATCTCTTGGTTGGCCTTTGTTTGCAGGCAAACCGACAGACCACACATGCAAGGAATGCTGGATTAAACAACAGACCCTTTAAGAATGATAAAGAAGTTCTAGGGTAAAATTTTGGTAGCAAAAACAAGATGAAAGAAAGGAACAATCATTGCACAACATTTAAGTGCTGCATTAATTTTCCAAAAGGTTTATCACCTCTGACAAATATTTGTTACGCTTGACAACAAGAGCTGGCAAATATTTGTTTGGGTTTGTTTTTATGAAGTCAAGCTGGTATCCAATCTGTAGGATTCAAAATGATATACCCTTTGGTTCTACTTCCTAATTCTATGATAAACAAGTTTCGTCAAGTTAAAACATGGGTTTGCTATCTTCTAAGTCAGGTACACATTGGTCAACAAATCTCCTCTCAAATCTACTTGTGTTTGGATATGTGAATTGCGAACTGAACCATGGATGTTCTAAGAGTTCTTGTGCAGTTAGTCTCTCTGATGGATCTTTTCTAAGTATTGATCGTAATAAGCACTTTGCTTTAGATGAAATACAGTCTGGCAATACAAATTGTCCACTGCGTATCTTTGAGAATAGTGCTGATGGTTCATTGTCATGGAATGGATACCTACCAAATAACATTGTGTACAACATAACACCAAGACTCCATACATCAGCTGCTCTCCCTGAGTATCCACTGGTAGATTCTAATATTTCTGGACTAACATATGCAGGGCATCCATGTTTGTCAGTGAGAATGTCCTCGTGACTACTTGAGATGTAAGCGTCATCTAGAGTTTCTAGCTTTAGTTGTGTTCTGAAAGAAAAAGTGCAAACATTGAGACTGAAACACTTGCAAGCAAAGATATGGATATTTTAGATGAATCCCTGTATTTCTTGCAGGACTCGACTCTGTAGCAAGATTGCACATTGCAGCCCTATTGCGAATGGGTGTATATTTGTTTTGAACAAGAGTTTAAGATTCTGTCAATAAAACAGGATTTTTGAGCATTTTTGAGGATTTTAATTTGATATAAATGTAAAGGTATTTCCGTCAAAGGAGAACAAGGTCCCTAAGCAATGTAGTGCTTGTCAATATCCATATTACAACAACGAGTGAAATAAAATTGCATTGCATTGCATCACCTGGCTTATGACTAAACACAACTTTGATGCAAGATAAGCATTTCGTGTCTTAACGCTCTGGGCATCTGTGGAAGCAGATTCTAAATTTATATTCCACATATAAGAGAACACTGCGGGCGGATGCTGACAGAGGTTTGAGATCTGATCAAAAGGACAAAAGATGGACCTGAAGCGAGGGGGCGGCAAGATGACCGATTTATCCTCAACACTGGACAACAAACCACACGTTCTGATTTTCATAACTTGAAACAATCGTTTTGCAAACGTATCAAAATTTAACTGGGCTTGTACAAGAGAACAAAAGGATATGTAATCTTGGATCCTGCGGATTTGTTAGGGAAATGACCTTTTAGTTCAAAGGGCCCGACAGCAATAATTTCCTTCCTATTTCAGTGATAGTACATTAGTGCACTGTGATGGTGTGCACATCGTGGTGCAAGGGCGGGATGAAAAAGCATGGTCGAATTGACAAAGACCCCAAGGAAGATTGAGTGCATAAACAATTTTGAAGTTTCCAACTTTTGCGGGAAGAAGGGCATAGACGTAGGAACCGGGAGAGGGCACTGGGGCACGTGCCCCCCCCTAAGATTTTGCATTGAACAAAGAAGTGCCCCTTTATTTTCAGAAGATGCCCCCGTCTTCCAGGGAGTTTTTGATTTTCCATCAAAAAGATAAGTTTTATTACCAAAAGAAAGAACCCACCTTTTGCTCATATTCATCTGTGCACATGTCTCCACATCACGCTTCAAACGCAGATGATCAACACGTGACGTGCAGGGATTATGATTTACATATGTGGGGGCAAGGCAAAAAAGCGATACAACATGTGGGTGGTCAAAATATTCAGACCTTCTGAGCTCTGTGGGGTCTGTCACAATTTGGTCAAAATATGATGTTTCTGTGACTTATAATCTGCAGCAGATGACTTATAATCTGCAGCAGATGCTTTGAGACGCCTCCTAACTTCTTCCTGATCGTTAATGGTTAATGCAATGCAATGCAAGAAATCAAGAAATTCTCTCGTCGTTGTCGCCCACTGTCGCCTGCTAATTCAAATCTTATTATCCCAAAACTTGACGATGCAAGCAACACAGGGCGACGCATGGGGGTGTGTTTGTGGGATCGTCAGGATCATAAGGATGCTACCACCTCGTTGGCCAAGGATTGAATAGATAAGCAATTCAATAATAATTGCGGTCAGAGAGGAATCTCTGGAATGAATTCCTAATCATGAAATTTTAAAACAACTGCATTTAATTTTCTATTCCTTTGATCACGTCACCAAGGTTGTAAGAGAAATGACGCTGCAACCAAATCTAACTGGTTCCAGCATTCATGAAATCTATGTGGAAGAACGTTTTCATTCAGTTATGATTACAAAACGTTTCATACATATTTTACAGAGGTTTAATGAATCAAAAAGCTGTCATAATCAAACAATTAAGTTTCATAAAAAAATCGTTTTGATCTTCTTCAGGGCAGTTTCCTGTAGTATAGAGGGATGGGTAAGGAAACCTTCAACACCTTCTCCTGGACTTGTTGGAAAGGCGGATCTTCCGTTCTAACTTGGAAGGAAATTTTCTGCGGACTGCTTGGCGGAAGGAACTGGGAGATTCCTCGAGTCAACTTTCCATTGATTGACAAATTTAGCAAATTTCATTTCACCCTACATGCTTTCGGAAGACTTCTAATCCTTGATTACCTGCCCTACAGTGGAGAGCAGTTGGAAACAGGAAAAACTGTTAGAACAGAGTGCAACTTTATGACAAGAATAAACACGAAACCCAAGCCTTCTTTTCATTCAATCGTTACCCCAAGTAGCATGACAAAACGGGGACAACAGCGGTTGCTCTGGCATGCAAAGCAGAGACACATCAATAAGACTTTCTTATGTCATATTTCTTAAGGCGATGGAGATCGCATATTCCGAACGCCATGCCTGAAAACCAGACTTCTGGAGAAGGAAAAGGGGATTTCATCTACAAAGACCTCACAACGTTCTTGAGCAAGATTGCAAAAATCAGTTGACCAGACACCGAATCTATATCTTGTGAATCTATTGCAACGACAGTAACACAAAAAGTACGGAAAAAACACAAAGATCTCAAGCTAAACAAGTTTTGATTTGAATGGCAAAAAATTTTAATTCAAGCAGATGTGATTGCGCAAGGCAAAGTTGATGAATGAGTTCCCATTCAAACACGCCTTAGCAATCAAACAAAACAATAGGCCCTGGGTAAGCTCATCTCGTCACCACGCAAAATATTTAATCAAAAAACAAAACAAGGGCAGCTTACCTCTCTTTGTTCTTGAAGACAAATTTTCGTAATTTCAAATCACGCAGTATCACTCCATTTTCATGACAATGTGCAACAGTTTCGACGATTTGTTTAAAAAGTTTGCAACATTCTGCTTCCTTTAGTCTTCGTTTCGATCGAACATACGAGTGCAAGTCACTGTGTGAGGGCTCAAAAATAACATAAGCCTGACTATCTCCGAGCACAACTTCAACGATTTTATTTACATTATCATGTTCTTCAATCTGGAAATAAGGCGCGACAAATTCTCTGTATTTGTTCATCGCAATAATTCGACATGCGTACTCTTTCCTGGTTTCCACGTCCACAGCACGATGCAGTGAAGAATTCCATACATTTCTCGCAAAGATTAAATATTTTCCAATTTTCGATACTTGTGATGAAGAATCTGTATTAGATTTTACCTGATCGTTATTCTGATTTTGGTTATGACTTTGTTGTGTTTCTGGTCTTCGACGTTCCGTGTTAGTTTGTATACTGGGCAGCCTTGATTTGATCTCCGACGCATAAGGATGAAAGCGATTACTGCAGTAAAATGTGCTCCCCATTTCTTTTTGCTTCAAAACTTTCCTTGATAACTTCCAAGATGTTAATCGACTTTCAGTTGTAGAGTTCTGAAAATTCGATTGAATGATCGTTGGATGTTTTATCACGCAATGAAGTTCTCGATTGATGACTCAGGCTTGGATGGTGGTCTTCAAGATCGGTAGTGCCTAAACGCACAGAAAACCAAAACTGTGGATCGATAAACGTCGCTGCTTTCAGTAGGATCCTTGTGTAAACGGAATCCTTCCTTCTCCGGATGATTCTCTGACTGTTTGAAGAAAATGCCTTGCCGGCGATCGCTGTCTTCCAGTTGGTTTGGCGTTGCGCAACTACGAACAACTCGCCCTCAAAAGAGATAGTCATAGCCACAAAACAATATCCACCCACATTGCAACATATGACATCCGTGTAATCGACAAGACAATAAAACAACTGGGCTTCGTTGACACATCACGAGCCAAATTTGGGAGTCACCTATTGTTCTGAAGAGGGAATCGCCATAATTTATTGTCTTCACATATCCAAGGATTTTACTTGCATCGCAGAGGCTTCATTTGGGGAATCATCATTGATTTTAAGACCAAACAAATGGGGAATCTTCTCATGATTCAACCCAATCATCATCGGCAAAGTTGACCACTATTGTTTAACAAGGCATTTCAAGATTGTGAAACCATTTCCGCCCTAGCTGACTCAACCACCGGCAATGAGCAACGAATTTCTCATTATTCAGTTATTTTAAAGTTAGCGGTGAACAATTTCTTCACAATTAACACTTTCACATGGATCGATCTTTCAACTGTTGTGAAATGATGTTTTGTGTGTGGCTTAGTATTTATATTTGTTGTTCTGCGATATGCCATTATTGTCTATGGAACATACGACTTGGGCTTCGCGCCAAATTTCACTGATGAATGGGAAGGCTTTACACATGGCTTGGCAACGAATAGGCCTTTTCTGTTTGGCACAAAGGCCTTCCTTGAATATCGCACAATCTCGCTTATAACAAAGCAACAGAAGCAGGAAAACTTGGGATCCGCACATGCGAAGATCTGGATTCTATCAGATTTGCTAGGTTTCACGAGATTTCCGCCGGATGTATCCTCCGAAGTCCCATCAAGGGGGACAAGAAAAGCTGAAAGGAACCGAAATTTTCTTTCTTCGAGAACTGTTTAACTTCCTGCTTTCCCATGGCATTTATGGCATCTTCATACATTTTCTTTGTCGGCCTTTCAAAGCGTTTAAAATCCCTTTTACTGCATGCACTCTGCTGTCTGCACGACACAGCTCAAGACTAGATCTATTCCATGAGGGAATTTCCTCATATTCATCTTATGGGGTTTCCACTCAACAATATGGGGTTTCCACTTATTTCCTACGAAAAACACGAAAACATTTGCTCCCCCGTTTTGTTGGTCCATCAATATTTCTATTTTACTGCATCAAAGGTTGTGAGAGGCGAAATTAACAAAATCGAGAATTCATGAGCTTCTATTTTCTTCAAAAATGCAATGTTTACCAAACACTCTTTTCGCCTTCACAGATCTTGTAGGCACGAAATCAACAAATCGCTCCATAATCGGTCGTTTTGCGTAGGACGGCCTTGTTTGATAGTGCAAAGTTAAAGATTACAGTACTGAATAGGTCTGAATCTGCAATCGAGAAAAGCCATTTCCTAAACTGAGAATGGAAGCATATCTTTCCACAACGTGTTAAAAAAAATCCACGCAGCTTTTCAAGTAGCACAACGCTACGTCGCATGTTGTAACGCGCGACCGAATTCAGATTGGTGATTCCCCGGGCGAGTAACAGTTGGCAGCCACGCCGACGGCTTTTGTTGGGACTCGCGATGTGGAATCGTGAACCTGCGATCCACGTGGGTACCCTAAAACAATCAAGACGAAGCTATTGTATTTTCGAGAGGCATAATAGGATCAATTGTGATAACAAAGAATTGCTACGAAGAGCATGCAAACAACACAAGCTGACGCTGCTTTGAAGAAGAAACGAAAATGTGCATTTTGCAGCTAGGTCTTCACAAGGCCTACACACGCATAGATGGTGGTGGCTATTCAATAGCACTACAACAGACTCTTGTTTACAAGTTACAGGCGATCGATAGCATTTTACTTCACACATACTTTGTTTTGTTAGTGACATGGTAATTTCTCATCCAAATTATCACACATATTTTATACCATTCTTTCCTAAGAAATGTACAACGTACAAGAATTCAATGATTGAAAGTTCCTCACACTTTTTTTGTAAGAAACTGGTTTCTAAGAAACTAAGATGGCCGAAATTTTGAGAAACTCTAGTTCTATGTCAGAGAAGTATTGAGAAACTTTTCAAAGAAAAGCATGGACTTTATAGCAAATAGATCGTTGAACCTTTATTCTTTTGCAATATCAACAAACCATTTGTGTTTTCATCGTGACAGAACACGGTTTATTCCTAGCACTAGATGATGTTTTAAATGCCAAGAAACATTTCTGCAGCAGTGTTAGCGACCACATTGACAATTCATGCATTCAAAAAATAAGAAACCAATTGTGAAACTTTTAGTACTAAAAAGACAAAATTTCACGTTAAATCAAGAACTATTAGTACCGTGGCCCGATCCAAGCTTCTAATAAAAAACGTGTAGCATTATTAGAGTTTGAGTACTCAAAGTTTCTTACGAGCTCCGTAAACGTTCCGTTACCAATCTTCACGTTCACTACCTGTGCTGTGCCCTGGTGAGCATTTCAAAATAAAACTTTTTGAAGCCTTTCTCGAGGGGCATCGCACTCCCAACAAATCTCGTAGTCTCGTATTTTGCAAAAATCCTTTGGCAAAAATCCTTCTGTTTTCAAGAAAACTCGTCAAAAATCCGTAAAGATCCTTTTGTTCTGAAGAAATCTCGTACGCTTCTTTGAATTAAGGGAAAAAGGCCCCTTGCCGTTTCTGATGCCTTCTGATGTTTAACATTCTGTGTGACACAACTCAAAATACCTTCCAACTTGGCAAGGACAGAAGCGAAACTTCAGTAAAACTTTGAAATGCATGAATTTGAAAGTGGGCTGATGTTATCGACTCTTTTTTGCATAAGAATCTTTTTCACAAGCTCGCCCTCTTTCTTCAGATTTCTTGAGTGAAAAAACCTAAGACTAACACAGCTGCCACTGGTTTTTGAATTGGGACAAAAAAGTATGGACTCTGTATCATTTCTTTATTCATCTAAGAACAATAAAAAGATAGCTGCTATCAATCAAAGTGAAACAAAAAGTACAAAACTTTAAAAAATCTATTTGTTCAAGAGGATAAATGCAATAAGGTATCGATTAACGATCTATTTTATGGTTGAATTTTGCACAATTCAAAATAGATTCAAGAACACTTTCTAAGAAACGTAGATTTAAAATTATTTATATGGAGAAACCACTTTATGTCTTAACTTTTCGTGTGCTTACAAAATCAAAACTCCTTTCCTCATAACGCTTGCCGGGGGGGGGGTACTGCACTATGGGGTAAGACGGGGATGTGCTCCATTTTTGGGTAGTTTTGGCCTTAAAATTCTGGGATTGGGATATACTTTTACTTGAAAATTTCTGTGGTTGGGGCATTCACTTGGAATTTTCTGGGATTGGGGTTTATCGTTATACTCAAACTTCTGGTAATGGGTGCTGAATAAAAGTACAACTGGATAATTCTTCGATCAACACGTGGTCAGTTTCAGGTGAACAGATTTCAAGTATTTTTTGTATCTAAAACGTGCTCAGATAAGAACTTCGTTCCAATGGCCACTTGGGACAAAAATTATCATTCCCAGCTCTCGATCCCTTATCCCTTTGACTTCCCTTTGTCGTTGAATTGTTTTTGTTACTTCTTCAAAATTCTGGGATTGGGTATCAATATCTGACAGAAATTCTGGGATTGGGTCGTAGCAGAAATCCTTGCGACGCACACCCCCGTATGAATTTATAGTGAAGTACCCCTTTCCCCCGGGAACGCTTGGTGCCTCAGAGAAGCAAAATGATGACCATAATTTGAAGCAACAGCAACAACAAAACGATTGTCACTCAACAGTGCTCTGTGCTCTCGTTTCCGAGATTTGAACAAATTTCCTCCTCAACGGTAGTCTCCTCCACAGAAGCTCTTCCTTCGTTGTGGAGGAGAATAAGGAAGGAGAAGAGCACCATCGAAAATTATTGCCTCTGCGGAGGACATTGCTGCAAACTTTTGCAACAAAACGCAGTGATCAAGAATCCACCTTTTCAAGATATGAGATGCGAAAACGGAAGTCTTTTTTTGTTTGAAATTTTGCATTTTTGAAGGTAAAATCTGCTTTTGCGTACAAACTTTAGTTTAGGAGCCTTAAGATGGGAGCATCTGAAGCTTGATCAACTGAGATTTGCAGAAACGCAAAATCTCTCAATCAAACACGCTAGTTGTGTTTATTTGTGAGCATTTTCACGGGAGACATTAAAAAATGCTATGCTCCACCGCTCTTACCAGGCTCTGCGGAGTTTGCCACAAGCTTCCAAAAACATGTCTGTCAAGGGCGGCGCCACGGGGTGGACATGTCCACCCCACTTTCCTCAGGTCGGTATCCATTCTTAAGCAAAAATGATACAAAAAGCGTTAGGCATACCTTCTGGCCATGAATTCTACCTCTTATCCACCCCCGGGTATCCACCCCACTTTTTCAGGGCTAGCGCCGCCCCTGACGTCTGTTGATCACAGTTGTTATGAACGTTTCCCAAAACCAAAAAGTGTCTGAAATCCCCATGAGACTTGTTCATCCAAAGTCCCCCCCCCAATGTTAAGTGTATCAATCCATATTTGGAGCAGCTTTGGGTTTTGGGGGCGTAATTGCATTGGAACCAGCGAGCGCCGAAGGCTCCCTGATTGGAACAGTCTTGACAGCGATGACATTTAGCATTGACTTGACCAAAATAGGGCCTGGGCATATATCAAATTTCTGCTGAAGTCAGTCAGGGTGCAGAGAAAGAGCTAACGCAAATACTGCTGTAATGAAAGTGAAAGAAGGCTTTGGCTGTAAATGAAGAGGGAACTGAATCGTAGCTAAGAGCAGCCTTGGAAATGGCAGTCCCATCTGCCGTCTCTGTCCTACAATTCGTTGAAGATGCTAAGCAAGATATCAAATCACCCAGCACATCCGTGTTTCCGTCTAAAATGGCGGCCTACAAAAACATGGTGTCAAATTTGGATGAGGTTAGTATAGTGCTGCCTCGTTGGTCGCAATGAAATGCTTTTTAGCTTAGAGGAGATGTTTAAAAAGCTTCAGAGAATGCTGTTGAATAATTAAGCTTCTAATTAGGAGTTTGTTTGAATAGAACTTTAAGTGTCCAAATAGAGTAGGCACTTGCAAAAGAATTACTTACGCGAAACCATTGTGTGACCGCACACAGTATCGCCTGTTGTGACCGATCGTCAGCGCGAGGTTCGCTTTTTGCGCAATCTTTCTTCAGCCTCCCTTAGGCCCCATAGCCTCATATCTGGCTCGGATTGGCGCCAAAATCTTTGAACTCATTCGCCACGAAGAAAATTTTCAAATCGGGTAAGTAATTTTCATTTTATGGCGTTTTGAAGTCTATTTTTGCATTTTTTATGTTGAAAATAGGAAGATTTCAGATTTTTTTCAATAAAATCTATTAATTTAGTGTCTCTAGATGAAAAATAGTTGATTTTAAAGTAGACTAGGCCATGCGCAAGCCTCGCAAAACGAGCAAGAACAGAACGCAATCATTGTGAAATTTCAAATTGAAGTGCGAATTCTGGTAAGGTGCTGTTCGTTGTTCGTATGGCTGTCTTTGAGAAACAGTCTTATGCAGGTCCAATTGTTATCAATATGAGTTTGTTGGGTCTACAAACTGTGACAAATAATAGCAATCTGGTGCAATTGAAATGTTATTTGCAAATAAAGCAAATTAAAGAAGAGAGACAAGACTTTTATGTGTCCTTCTTTACACATTCGACCAAAAATTTAAGGGTAAATGTTAGCTCATAGTGCTATGTATTCACAGAATCTACCCCATTTCTAGTAACTTTCATGCAAGTTTCCTTGTTGATATTTGATTTCCACACTTAGCTTTGGCATATTTCTACTCTCTAGCTTCATGACCTAGAATCTAACTCCAGCATTAGTCTTTGATAAAAATTTTATTTTCAGGAATTGTTAACATTGAGAATGAATATCGTTATCTTTCTTGCAATAATCTTTGATGGACAGTGATGAAAACAAATAAAGACATTTTAAGCCTGATTAAAAATGGAAGTGCAATTAATAAAATTCAAGATATACTGGAAGAAAATGGATATCCTTTTGTTAATGTAAGATCTTTGCGGACAGTAATAGACCGCTTGAAAAAAACAGAAAAACCCTGAAGAAGAGCAAACGAAATGAAAACCAGTTACAAGCATTCTATAACAGCCAATTTGTTCCACCAAAAGCAGCTGCAACAAAAAATAAACAACAATGTACATTATGTGAAGAGCTTAAGTCAAGGGTCAATGACCTTCAAACGGAAGTGGCAGAAGAAAGAGCCACATCATCCCACCTTGCAAAACAAAACAGGGCCCTCAAAGCAAAGCACATGACATACCAGCCTAAAAGGGTCAATCAGATGCTAAAACGAAAAGATCTCAGAATATCTGGATTGATGAAACAAGTAAGAGAACTGAGGGAAAACACCAAGAAACTGGAAAGGACAAAGCATATGTTTGTTGCTACAGAAATAGAAAAGATTAAGAGACAACAAGTATCAAATGCCAGCTATTGGAAAACCAATAAAAGCAAAATTATAAAGGGTTTAAAGGAGAGGGTATGGAAGCTACAGGAACATAATCTTAATTTGGAAGAAGAAAACAGTCACATGGCTATTAAAATTGAGGAATTGGCTCAAAATATTAGTGCTCCCATTGTCACCAAGGAAAATTCTAAAACCTATGGTTCGCCAATCCGAAAATGCATTTATTTCTGCTTACAGAAGCAAGTTCCTGTTGCACATGCTGCTGACATAGTAAAATTTGTAGTGAAGGAAATGACAGGCAGGGAACTGACAATTAGTCCAAGCAAATATTGTGTCAGCAGAATGGCCAGAGAAATGGGTGTAATTGCGGACTTACAAGGGGGGCAAAGTCTCCTGTCCAGCAAAGATTCTACTCTTAGCTGGGATGGGACAACAGTGAAAGGCACACACCTCAATGAAGTCCATACTACAACTGAACAGGGGAACCTTCTTCTATCTGTATCAAGTCTTGCTGGAGGAAAAACTGATGACTATGCTCAAGACATAGTACAAACTGTCAACAATATTATGGGGAGCTATAGTGAATTTAATAAAATTGATCTAGATGATGCAGCAAAGAAAGCGAAGGAGAACATAAGTAACACACTAACAGACAGAGTGGCAGTTAATCACTGTGTGGTAAAAGAGTTGAGCAACAGTTTTGGCAAGGAACTGAATGAGCTCAACTGTAATGTACACCCATTGGATAGCCTTGCCAAAGAAGCAAAGAAAATTCTTAAGAAAATGGAAACAGATAAAGGTATTAAGACAAATTTGTTTGGAAAAGAAGCAGTTGCAATCAATGTTATCCTAGCAGTTTCAAAGCTTAAGCATAAAAATGGAAGTGGAGATCCTAGCTCTTTCAACTCCTTTATGAGGAGCAACAAGATTGACTCCACACTTTTGCCCAGATTTGTTGGAAACCGTTTCCATGTGATGTTCAAACTTGCAGGGTCAATCTATCATCTGCAAGAAAAGTTGACAGAGTACTTGGAAAGGTGGTGCCCTGCAGTAAAATTAGGGCAAGCACTACTTGCTGATCTGAAGACCAAAGAAGCTCGGTCACAGTTGCAAGCACTTGGGCTTCTAGGAAAACTTGTCACTGGCCCATGGATGACAAATGTGTATAGCAACAAAGAAAATATCCATCATTTAGAGATGACACCACTTTTCAAGAAGGTTTTGGAATCCCTTCACGCATACAAGTCAACTCCTGAGTCAGTCCTAACCTCAATGAATGATGCTTTTGCCAAGACTTTAGACTTGTCTGATGATGTTTTGGTATCACTGAGAAAAGATACAGAGAATAAAGTAGAGTTATACAAGATAGTGGCAGCAATTTGTGAAGGTTTTATCACAGTTCTCCAGAGGCAACTTAAATCTTACCTTGAAGGGGAGCTTTCAAACCCCTCAGAAGAATTATTAAGGGAAACAAAATCTGCTTCGAATCACAACATGCATGCAGAGCGTGTTCTTGCTGTGGCTGACTCTGTGTGTAGGAGAGCACCAAATGCCAAAATAGATTTTGTAAGTTCAAAGGTGAGATTCACATTGAATAGATCAATGGACTGGCTCCAAGAGCAACCAAATTCCAAAGCAATGGTAGATTTTGCAATCAAAGAAGGAAGGGAGCTAACAAGGAAGAGAAAAGTTAATGATATAATTGTAGAAGACACAAAGATTAAGAGAATAATGGAGAAATACCAACACAAAGAGTCAAGAGCAAGGAACATGATCCAAAAGAAGGTTAAAGTTTTGGTGCTGAAATCAGAAATTAACGAAGCTGAGCTAAAAGAAATAAATGATAGTCTGTCAAATGATAAGATTCAGCAATGTTTATGTCTAATGAAAGAACCACAGAAATTCAAAGGAAAAAGCATTTTGCATACATGGTACGATGGGGAAACCAATACAAATGAGCAATACATAGGAAGAATCTGTGATATTAGAAACAAGGACAAAGATTTCATCATACAATATGACGGAGATGAGGAAAAAATCAAATTGAAAAGGCATGAATTTATCACAGACTTTATCCTTGCAGACCTTGAGATAATGTAAAGTATGTTTTCAGTTTGTAGTTTACGACCCTGTGTCAAACAACAAATCTGTTAACAAACAAACTTATTCTTCCAATCCTGGACAAAATTGTTGAGAATAACTGAGGTTGTCATGGATTTTGAATGCCTACTGACCGCACTTAGATACAATGCCCTGTTTTTGCCCCCCTCCCCCATTCAATGTTGGATTATTTTTGGGGCAAGGCAGCAAACGTCACCTTATAATAACCAACACTGAACGGGGGGAAGGGAGGGCACAGATTTTCTCAACATATTATGTCCAGGATTGTTCCATTGTTTTAAAGAATGTGCCAGGAATTTTCCATATTTCTTTAAACAGAAAACATAAAAGAATATCTAAACAAAAGGGAGGGCCTGGACAATCCTGCGATATTTGGTGCTGACTTTTATTGGTTGACACAGGGTCTTTGTAAAGTCTGTGATAAATTCATGTCGTTTAGTGACATTAACTGACAATGATATTTGTGTTAAAGAAGAAATTTCAAGTGTGCATATATTTGAAGGTTACAGTACCCATTTCTGGCCAATGCCATTGGCACATTTATAGAAAAACAGTGAAATTCCAAATGGCTAATGGCTTTTGCCCCAACCCTGCCCAAGATCAATGAATAGTATCAGACATAACTAAACATTTTTGGCTAAAAAAGTGGGGGACAATTGGCCCCTGTATCTCTAAGTGCCTAAAAGACGCCCCCTATTTATTTAATTTTGAGCACCCCTCCCATAAAAATTGATTTCATGGGAAATATAAGCAACAATTTTCATTTGCTTTGCAGGGAAGTTTTGTCTTTGACTTGTTAAAGCGTCAGTCCCATTGATGATCTGGTCAGTCCCAGGAGTGACTACTCGACTCACTCATGGAACTGTTTTTCATCCCCCCCCCCTCGAACTAATAAGATGATCTTCTATTTGGCACCTGACAGTAAGACTAAGCATTTCAAGGTTGGAAAACTAAGATCTGCTGAAACTGATGATTTTGAAAAGCTGACAATGATAACCTCAATACAGTGGTCAGAAAAGTAATTTTGTCAGGGAGCGCTCCCAGATATGATGGCCCCCCTGAGTCCTTGACCCCCATACTAGTATGCCATCACTCATACAGTTCTTTTTAAACTCTCTTGGTAATTGTATCCTAAAAATGAGATTGTTCTCATTGGATTGTGCACTTTTCATAAAGTCGAGAATAAAGCTGATTATGATGATTATTATGATTATGGTCACAACATTGTAGCTTTTTACAATTGCGAAACTAGAAACAGACAAATATAGATAACTTTTCTTCAAGTGAAGCTATGAACATGGAATAAACACCTATCTTCATGTTTTTTTATGCTCTTTCACATAAGAAACAGTTTGGTTGCCAATATCTGACTTGAATTTTTTTTGCAAGTGCCTAAATAGAGACTGGGCTGGGCAATCTGCTCTTTGTGGACAGACAGGAATCAGGAATAGAAGAGCTGATGAGTGAAACCCACCTTAGGCCTACTCTACTATTTGTCAGGCTTATTGCTAAATCTTCGGATATGGACAAAGATGATTACTTTATTTGTTTCTGTGAAACAAAGTACATTATTTCACAAGCATGAGAATATTGTTGGCCTTGAAGCACAAAGAAAGACTTCTCAAAATGTTGTGTTGGAATATTTTGGCATTTATTGAGACAAAAGTCGAGACCATGTAGATTTGCAGCAATAACCTAGAAATAAATGAAATTATTAAAAAATGTGATGTTTATTTCAATTCTTCACATTCTCGAAACCCACAAGCAGGGATGGCTGGCCCTGTTAGCGGTTTTAGTCTAATAGCAACCTTTTTTGGGTATAACACAATTGTTTTATCTATATTCACTTGGCTGTGCTGTAGGATCTTTGCAATAAGATAAATGATCTCATTTCTTTCAATTGGCTTTGTCAGGGGTGCTGGAAGGAGGATGCCGCAGGGGCAGCCAATCAAAAAAGGGCACTGAAGGATAGGAGTTGTCACACAGCATACTCTTCTCAAAAATGACAATGATGACATTTAGCTGCTACTTATCACAGGTAACAAGCAGCAGTGAAAGAGTGGAGATTAATGGTGCCTTTTTGACTTCAGGTTTTTGGTGATAAGAAAATCTGTGGTGTGACCATATCAATTAACTGATGGGGTATTTAAAAGAGGGGGTCTAGGGGGAAGTCCTGAGAAAATTTTTGAGAAGGGACTCTTGTCTTAGAATATTGCTCCTGATCCAATGTTTACCTAATGATAAAATAGATTTTGACCAACATTATCTTTATCAATTTGCGTATGAGGGAAATTTTCATATGAAGATCTGTTTCTTTTGTATATAATGCCGATATCCCATTTTTACTGGAACAAAATTGGATACTTTGATACTTTTGTAAATTTTTTTCATAAATCATTGCTTTATATCAGTGCAAACATATTTTGCATGGTCACATCCTAGCATTCCTCCAACAAATTCTTATCCTGTACTCAACTAGATGTTCAATTTGTTTTTAAAAAAATCTTGAAAACTATCATGAAAGTTCTACAGTATCTTTTTGAGAAATCCTTATTGATTTCATAGTTATCAAGGAGGCTTTTGATTCATTGGCCAAAAGTTTCAGAGGATACACAAGAAAAGCTTTTTATTGGAAAGAGGTTTAGCTGCCCCTATGCTGCCCCTTTATTACCAGGGCATTTGGTTGGTTGGTCTTGTTTGAAATGAATGCTGGTTAACAAATATTTAACAGTACCAATTGTGCACACTGTTTCCATAGAGTTATCCTGTTGCGTTTATTGAATGCCACCTATCTGCACAGCAGGAATCCCATCCTCCCACTTTCCCCCTTCTGCACCATAAGATAACATGTAAAGCTTCTAGAAACATCACCTGCTGCCCTCACTGCCCCTGTGCCTCCGGTGCCCTTGTTTGGTTGGTCTTGGTTGAAATAAAATGCTGGTTAGCAAATATTTAACATTGCCAACTGCCAGACAGACATTATCTGCAAACATTACTAAAGTAGCCAAAGAAATGTTGGGAAAGGATGCTGCTTTGTTTGCTTTAGAAATTCACCCCAAAAACTACTATGACTGAATCTACCTCAAAGCATGCCCGCATTGGTTGGTCACCCTTGAAATAAGAGGGAGCCCCTCAAACATGCCATGAGAAGATAAGGATTGTGTGTTCAGACCTGCTGTATCTAATCCAGGAATATCTGATAAGCTGCCATGGAGATTACTTCATGCTTGTTCACAAAATAAGGAAGTGCAAGAGGAAATGATCACTGTCTTTGTCAGCAATACCACACAGGCAGACCAGATCTAGACAGTCAAAGTTATGCTTGAATCTGTGCTCATTTAGTCCATTGAACTTTAGTTGCCTTTCTAACTGATTCCATTTGCAGATTCTAGATGTTGACAGGAATACGGTCCATAAATTCAAGAAGACTGTGAAAGCAATGCATTCTTCTGCACAGAGTAAGTGAGATGAAAAATGTATTTGGATTTTTTTTTTCAGTAAGGACCCCCCCCCCATACACAGGTAGGAGAGATAATGATTTACGTGGAGGACTGAGAAAATCATGTCATTTTGCAGACATTGCAGAACGGCTACAGTTGTCAGGAAAAATGTATGATGCGTAGTGCAAGATATAAAGACTTGACTTATTTCTTGAAGATTTTCATGCATATATTACCAATGAAAGAAGAGTCTAACATTTTTAGGCATCACTTTTGAAGTCTGGTGGAAAATATTCAGCACACAGTACAGGAAATCAACAATGAAGTAGCAACAACTTTAGCACCAAAATGGAAACTGGCTTGACACTAAGCAATCATCGCAGCCAGCACAGTTGGGCAGACAGTGTTTAATCCCAGATAGAGCCCAACCAGTTTAAAGTGGTAACAAGAGACCACAGACTTGATAGGATCTTCGCTTCCTTTGCAATCATAGGGCTTGGAACTGAAAACCTTTGCTATTTATAGAGCCATAATTCCTAATTTTGTTAAATGCTTTTCTGTTCTTTGAATACAAATACACCCATTGATAAGTTTGCTATTTTGATCTTTGCTAACACCACTGTTCCATTTTCATTTCAGCCTATATTGCAAATGAACTGGCATATGCAGAAAATATGGAAAAACTCGGCTCGGTTGCACTCTCCAGGGAAGCTGAAACAGGGATTGGTAAGAGGATCCTCTTTCACTTCAGTAATGATAGAGCAGAAACTGCGCACACATGCGCAAAAACTTGCAAGTGTGAGTCCCCCTAGCTCTCTGAAACAGATCCCAAAATTCGGCAACACTCCATATTTTTGTTCCTTTGGCCTTAAACTCTTGATTTATTGCCTCAAAGAGCTTATCTATCCAAGCATTTCCTGACCTCAGATTGCTTGATGATGTTATTTTTCACAGTTTCTGCTCTCAGGCTTCAGTACCATAATTTTCATTTGAGAGTTATCCCAGATGTAGTTCAGTGTTCAGGACTATATCACACTACAAGTTCTGAAGAGGCATTATTTGAATGAATTATTCTTAATGTTGTACATTGATACAAGTTCATTGTATGTATCTATTCATATGCATCTTAAGCAATGAGAAATGGAGGTAGAGTCAGTGCTTGAGAACTAGGGATGTTTGGAGTGTTACCCCAGAAAATTTTTTTGACATACACCCTTTACATTCTTGGAAAATGTAGCAATTACCCTTGTTGCTAAATTGACTTACTGTAGATTGCTCTCATGATTATCTAGTATACCTCATCTTTGCTTAATGGACAAGCACATTTTATATGCCTTAGCCCAACTGAAAACTTATTATTACTACATTTTTGTCTGAATATCCATTGTCTTCTTTTGGAGGAATGGGGCATTTAAGTCTGGTTTCCATATGATTGTAAGAGTTGGTGACCTTACTGCGACACATCGGCAACATGTCCCTGATCAGTCGGCGATGTGTCCCAGTGTGAACTTGCCAAACTATGTTGCAGCATTTTGTTGAATGTTAAAGTTTGGCATACATTGCATTCTAGGATTGATTTATCTGAATCACATGATTTTTCATGGTCATCGATGTTGGAGTGCAGCCAAAAATCATGTCTCCATTAAAAATCTTGATTGCAACAGTCGTGACTGTACAGTGACCATACAGCAACTGGTTGGTGAGGGTTGGCAAAGTTAAACACATTTCAACTCTTTCGATGCATCCCCGTGCTGTCCCCGTCTAATCCATGACATCGGCAAAATCGTTTAGCAAATGTTTCCATTTACCGCAGCCATCGCAGACCTGTCCCCAAGCCTGTCTTGGCGATACGTCGCCAATTGTTACGATCATATGGAAACCAGGCTTTAGACTCTCACCTTTGTTATGTTATCACAATTTGCCCAGATTGATTGAAAAATTGTTTCAAAGGAAGAGTAATATGTAACCAAGATTTTGCTTTTCATTTCAGGCACAGCATTCCTCAAATTCTCTGTGATCACAAAGGTTTGTGAAAATTGATTTCAGTTTTCATTAACAATTTTATAGAGCATTTATTTGACTGACAACGTTATTCATGAGTTTTCAATCAGAGCTATCAAGTGAAATCTTTTTTCTTGTGTATATCACGTTAACGTTTATTTTGCCAAACACAGCAGTGTCCTACATACAAGAAACAACATTTTCAATTTGAGGTCTGATGTGTTTCTTATAAAATGAGATATAAATTTCCAGTCACGGTAAAGTTTCTTAAGTTTCTTATTAGAAAAATTATGTACCATCAATGAACTACTCAGACACAAGCTATATGCTTGTCGTATAACACACACTATTTTGATTTGTATTTGTAAATTTTCACTATGAAGAAAAGCTACAATCATTCAAGGAAGGTGCTTTTTGCTTCATTTGCATGCAAAATTCTTGTTTTCATTTGAATAGGTGCAGGCCATTTCAACAGCAAAGCTGAAGTTGTTTTGTTTTTCAAATTTCTAATATATACATAGTTTTTGAATGAGAAAAGAGCCTTTCTCAGACATGCACCAGTTTCTTATAAGAAGGGGTATTATTTTGAAAATCAAGGTCTGGCGTTTCTTAAGTTCATGTTTCTTGTATGTGGGACACTACTGTAGAGAGACAGATGTTACTGAATCTTTGGGAAGTAAACATGCCTTTTGGTGAGAAAAATGGTAGGTATGCAGCATTTTGAACTTGCAAATAATTTTGCATTGCATGTGTGATCGCACACACTAGAGAAGTGTTGCTAATGTTTTGTGTTATTTGAAACAGAGACTGACATACTATAGGCATATCTAACAGATCAGGATGCAGAGTATGAAAATTGTGTAAAATGATGAATTTCAGTGAAACTCAAAAAAACTTGATAAGCTCTACAAGATAGTTTTGAATATGTGACACATACTGTATTTTGTTTTTATCCAATATAAAGATTTACAATAACGAGATTACCTAGAACAGCACTTACAAACTACTTTACTACACTACGAGAACGATGCCATAAGAAGCAGGAGACCATGACTGCCCCATGGCCATAACATAGAGACATGTAATCTAAATATACAATGAAATACAAATAAAGCACTAAAGGTTACGCAATTTCGACAGATGAATAATGGAATCGGGTTCACATTGGATGGTGAGCAATTGCTGTGTTTTAAATGCATCCCATTATTGACGTGGGATGAGATGCTAAAATTTTAACTGAAATTTTGAAATTAAAGTGAGCTAGGCTATCGATCTGGACTAATATAACACTGGATTCCCAACATCCAATGTGACACATACTGTATGGGTACCTCAATCTGCGTGGGTGCCTGCTTGTATTAGTGTGATGGCACTTGTCAAATGAAAAGAACCTGAAAACACCTTATCAGGACATTTCTACGGCTCCTGTTGTTCTACAATTGTCTTGAAGAGCAAGCAGTTTTTTTTCTACATTTCATAGAATTTGGAAAAATGTCTATTTACATAGTGTTCAGATGTACACCTTAGTGAGTGAAGCTGCAATACTGTTTACCAAAATCTATACAATAGATATTTTAGCTATTCAAAAATAAAATCTTTGTCAAATGATGTTTTGCTCCTTTTCAAGACGTTTTGATTGTATTCAGTAGTCCGGGAGGGGGGAGTACTTCATTATGGGGTAAGACAGGGATGTGCGCCATTTTTGGGTAGATTTTGGCCTGAAAATTCTGGAATTGGGATACACTTTTACCGGAAAATTTCTGTGATTGGGGTATACTTTCATTTGGAATTTTCTGGGATTGGGGTATACTTTCACTTGGAATTTTCTGGGATTGGGGTATACTTTCACTTGGAATTTTCTGTGATTGGGGTATACTTTCACTAGGAATTTTCTGTGATTGGGGTATACTTTCACTAGGAATTTTCTGTGATTGGGGTATACTTTCACTTGGAATTTTCTGTGATTGGGGTATACTTTCACTTGGAATTTTCTGGGATTTGGGTATACTTTCACTTGGAATTTTCTGGGATTTGGGTTTATTGTCATACTCAAAATTCTGGTAATGGATGCTGAATGAAAGTATAACTAGATAATTTTTCGAGCAAGACGTTCTCAGTTTCAGGTGAACAGATTTCAAATATTTTTTGTTTAAAAACGTGCTCAGATCAGAGCCTCGTTCCAATGGCCACTTTGGACCAAAATTCTCGTTCCCAGCCCTCGATCCCTTATCCCTTTGACGTCGAATTGTTTTTGTTACTTCTTCAAAATTCTGGGATTGCGTATAAATATCGGATCAAATTTCTGTGATTGGGTCGTAGCAGGAATCCTTGCGGCGCACACCCCCGCCCCGTATGAATTTATAGTGAAGTACCCCCCCCCCCGGGGTGAAACAGTAAAGGAAGCTATTCTGACACTCAATCAAACCTTGAAAATGCATAGAGATATCTCTTGAGCCAGACTCTAATGTTGAATAATTAAGAGAATTATTACAAAAGTTTAAGCAATTGCTAATCTCGCGATATTAAAACAATAATGCAACTTTTTACGTAGCTACAGAAGTCCCCCCCAAAAAAAGTACATTAACACTATGGTCAAATTACGGCAATGTGCATAGGATGTTGATAAACAAAGACACTAAAAAGTTCAGCTTAACTACTTTTGCGGCTACCAATTCGTTATGGTTGGTCTTTCCCATCACTTTGTATGTTAATGATGTCCTGGTTTAGTCCAAAACGAGATTATCCTCTCTTTCAGTTAAGTTAGCCACACTTTCATTTAGTTTTATGCTCTCTTTCATTTAAGTTGGCCTCACTCTCATTCAGTTTCATCTTCATTTCATTTGTCTGGTCAGAAAACCACGTGGAATTTTTGTAACAATGCACAACAGACCAATTTAAAGCGATAAGTTTAAAACAAGCCACCTACTCTTCCTTTATCTTGTAAATGTTACTAATCTGGGCGTTTATTGAGGATTCAATGAAGAAAATGAGTTACTGCTACGCCACCAGATTTGATACTACTTGATCCCTTTATTGGATTTCCTTAAACTCAAACAGTCCACTGCCACAGAAATTTCCAATCCAATTAAAGTTTACATCTGTACTCAGAGGTTTCGAAGCGATTGCTTTGCTTGGAAGCAAAGTTTTCATCAATATCTTGTCGTAGCTACTTGTGTATTGTATTTTCGCTGTGAACTAGGAATGAAATGAGTTTTATAGGGTGTGTCCCTGAAAAAGTATATAAAGAGCATCTAAAGGCTATTTAGAGTTAAATGAATTTTGGGCGTAGATTTACCATTATCTTCCAAAAAATGTGAACCAAATATCATTCGCAAGAGCTCAGCAAATGGAACTTGATTCTTGCAGGGGTTGTAAATTTTGTTTACGTAAGGGTGCTTTGGTCCTTTGGGAATCACAGGAAATTTTTTGTTTATTTGTCTTGCAAAACAAGTTTGGTTTCTTTCAACACTGCAATACCTTCTGATTAGGAATCTGCAAGCCGAATACGGAGAGGTCATTCCTCGTGAAACAGTGAGCTCCAGAATAGCTCCTGATCCAGGTTATGCCAAAATTTGACCGCAGTGTACACTATGACAGGCGATGGTCAAACCTGTCACTTTATGCAAATTTGAGGAACATTGTAAGAGTGACTAGCCTTAGATTAAAGCTTCGAAAGAGTTTAGGGAGCAGAACTTGATTCTTGCAAGAGTTGTAAAATTTTGTACACTTAAGGGGGATTTATTCCCTTGAGAATTTTGCACGTCTGCCTGGGTTCTTTTCGATGAATTATACACTGGATTCTTATCAAATGAGGATCTACTGTGAAAATTTCAGCATGTCGTTTCTTGATCCAGTCGCGTCTTGCACGAGTGTGTATTGTACTTATTCTCTAGCGGTAGCGATATATGCTGTTTGCTAAGGAGCAATGTGGTTTTTTGTTTGTTTGTTTCCAATTTTTTTTGAGTGGCCTTGTTAGGGTTTGTAGCTAATAATGGCCCACTGTGCATGTCGCATACAGATATGGGAACCCTAATTTAACGTCCCTTCCGAAGGACGGAGAGGTGAGTTGTGAGGCCAGGCTCCGAGGTCACTCATCCGGAGTTTGACCTCACTCGATCGAGCTTAACTTCAATCACCAAAGCCACTCAGTCACTCACCCCGCACAACTCACCTCACACTCTGGCTTATAGTGGGTGTCAAAACCTTAATTTGTGCTATATGGTAATGACTTGGCTGTAATCTTCAATTTTTTCTTTTAGGAACTTTGCCACATGACGAAAATGCTGGTAAGATATTTCTTTATTTTCGTCCGTGATCCCAAATTTTAATGTAGATATGAGTGCAAGAGGTGTGCATGAGCATACGAAAAGCTTTGAGGAAGTCAGTAATCGCAGCATCAGATTTTCTTACTGTAACCAATGTGCGAAAAAGAAATTGCTCTACATTGCTGACCTTTCTTGTATTGCTTTATCTTTTATAATTTCACATGTAAATAGTTTGCAAAATGAATGACCTAAGGCATTACGATACTAAGAGGAGTATGAGCTCGCATAAGATCATGACTACCCCCTGGTCTTGGCATAAAGAGTATGCACCTAAAATAACAACTAGATATACGTTTGCAAAATGTTAAATATCAACGACTTTACGAATAGATATTCGAAATGGGTTCACATTTGGATGTCAACCTCAGCCAATAGAACAAAACAACAATAACCGCTCCCCACTGATCCCAGACTTATGACGATGAGTCCTTTGTATCCCTTCGGTAAACTTTGCTCAAGAGGGACTCATAATGAAACAGTGAAAAACTTAGCCCTATTTTCTTCAATCATCAATGGAATTATGATAGAATCCCGTCTTCGAATCTCAATCCCTGGGATTGTTTTCAATTCTGCAATCGAATCGAAAATTCTATCACAATTACACCGTAACAATAGTAATTCACAAATCTCGCAATCTGATTGGTACTTTAGGAATCGCGAAGTTTGGGCCTAAATAGGGCCAGGTTTCTCAGAGTAATGTTATGAGTTATGAGTCTCTCTTGACTGAAGCGCCATCATCAAGTCAAAGAGCACAGGGAAACAAGAGACTAATTGTCATGTCTAACTGCTCCCCACCCAAAGCTTTCCGCAGCTAGACACTGTTACCAGCTCAGATTTTTTGGTCTCTAGGTTGTCCCAAAATAATTGTGCCCCGTTTGTGTGGCTATTGTGGGGGAGCTGTTTATTCAATCATTTTGCTTTTTAACGCAGTTGCATCGGTGAAGCTTCAACATGTGGTTGCTGATTTATGGCTGAGAACAGGCGAAATAAGTGGTTACTTCAAAAACGGCTCTTCTATTGTTCTCCAGCAATTGCAAAATAAATTAAGTTTTCAGAGAAAGGGTTCCGGCATCGAATTAACGTTTTCACTAAATTTTAAAAAGTAGAAACTGCCATCTAATGAAAAGACAACCCTGCTAACCCTTTGAAAGATTTGGCAAAAATTTTGATACGAGGCTAGAACTCTTTCTTTGAAAACTTACTTTATTTTGACAAAGCTGGAGAACAATAAAGTGCTGTTTTGAAGCAATCACTTGTTTTGCCTTTTCTCTGCCATAGATCAGCAACCTCTTATCAAATTGACTCATACAAGGTCTCAAAGACGAAGTGGAAGCCTGACCAAGGCAGCTGTGTAAAAACCGAGATGATTAATCTACTGCTCCTCCACAGCAGCCACACAAAGGAGGCCAGTCTGATTCCCTGACGTCATTTTCGACTGGGGAACTGGGCTCCACGGAAGCGGTCGAAAATAACGTCTGGACAAAAACCGTAACCACGCACCGTAACTATGGCCCGGGCTTCTATTTTCATCGTGGCATGCTTTAACTCTTGCTCGCCCACAACAGAACGACACTTCACTAGTCTGCGTCTGCTGCATGCAGTCTTTCTTTTGTAAAATTGAAAGAAGGTAAAGTTCTTTCAATTGACACAAAACAATTCAATTTACACGAAAGAAAGACTGCACGCAGGCTACACTTAACCGGTTTTCCAAATAAGGATTGAGAAGTTTAAGGAGTTTCGCTGGTTTGTGTCCAGGCGTCAACAAATCGCTTCCCTGGTGCCCTGTACCCTCAAACGAATGCGGTCAAGTTGACGCTGGGAACCAGGCCAAAAGGAGGCACAACTGTTTTGTGACACCCAGTAAAATGCTTTTTTAAACTTTGCGTTCGCGTGAACATTCCTTGGGCTTTTGAATAGCTTGGAACTTCATTTGGAAAGTGTTTCCCGGGTGTCTCGAAATTTTTTTACAAGTCTGACAAATTCTGTTCGCGGAAGTTCAACTTGAGTTACTTAAGATGTGTGGTTTATTTGGTCTGAATTAGATTGTGATATGTCTCTGACCGTTATTGGCTTGGGTTGGGAGAAATGAGTCAGCAAACCACAAATTTGCTCACAAGGTAAAACCACATGGAAAGCAGGAAAGAATTGTTGCTGGTAATAGGAACTGTCTGTCTTTGTCCCCTGTGCGAGTATAGATCGTATTTCTTTGTCCCTAGCGCCAAGATCCAGAAATTACCAAGCGCACAGGGGACAACGAAAGGTAATCATTATCAGCACAAGGGACAAAGAAAAACAAAATTTATTTTAGGCAGCAATTCTGGTTTTTTCTGTGGTAATACCACATCATTTAAAGGGCATTTGTCACGAACCTGATTGGTTCATGGGATACAATTCTCGCCATTGTTCATTACAACAGCACAGGTCCGAAGCTGAATTTTCATTGCAATAAAAAGTCAGCCTCGCTCCTGTGCTTTTGTAGTAAACATCAGAGGCAATGGTATCACATGAACCAATCAGTTTTGTGACATACTATGCCCTTTAAAGTACCCCGATAAACTAAGTGGACAGAGAACGTGTTAATGTGGAGAATCTTGTTTTAGGGCTCAGAACAAGGGACTTCATCCCGTTTGGATCCTTTCAATTGATGACCTCATTTTGACTCGGGGTGGGATTCGGGGTGGGATTTGGGGTGGACAATTCCTCCCTCAGCCCCCCCGTGGCGCTGCCACTGAGAAAAGTGTATGGCATTTTCATTTTTTTTTCATTTCATTCATTTTTATTTATTTAGGCACGGTAGCCCCGTCAGTCCATGAGAATTGCTTGTTTGAAAGTCTACTGTATCTAGAATATCATAGCCGTCTCAGAGTTTGATATCTTAGGCCCCGTTCACACTGCTAAGTTTTCATATGAAAACGGAGTAAAATTTCTTCGTTATTGCCTTGCGTTCACATTGCTCCGCTCTGAAAACGGGGCTTTTCGAAAACACTAATGAAAACGCATGAATTTGAAAACGGTGCGTTTTGAAAACGATCCGTTTTCAGTGTGAACGCCAAAAACGGAGTGATTTGAAAACGCTGCACATTCCTTTGTTAATAGACTTTTGATTACAATGGCACTCAAAGTCGCGATTGGCGCCTTGTTCACAGTTATTGACAAAAGGCTTTGTTTTGAAAAGGGGATTAACAACACCGTTTTGCTGGAGCAGTGTGAACGCCTATCGCTTTCATGGCGTATCTATTTGAAAACAGAGCAGTGTGAACGGGCAGCATTTTCATCAACAAAAACGGATAGAAATGAAAACGGAGCAGTGTGAACGTAGCTTTATTCACTACACATGTTTTTATATGAAACGAAGAATTTGGGGCATAAAAGTCTCTTAAAATTGTCAAAATTTGAGTGCATAGGAGTTTCTTACGAGTTTCTTAAAGGTTTCATAACGATCTTCATATTATCTGCCTGTGCCCTCATGAATATTCAAAACAAAGCGTTTTGGACCTTTTCCAAGGTTCCTACATTGGGCCTACATTACTCAAGAACCTTTCTAGTAATATGATGCAGGAAACAAGTCAGAAACAAGCAAAGAGACGTTCAGGTTTCCTCGTTCAAAGTAACTAGTTTCTTAGGCTATATTTTTCCAGTACTGGAGTTTCTTATTTTTTGGCTATCTGAGAGCTGAGTTTCTTATAAAAAATACACCTGTAGCCGACATGTTCAATTATTTTAGAATTTTTCATGGCTGAAATCGATTAATCTCCGATTTTATAGGAAATCTTCTGGAGAAAATCTCTTCGAAAGGCCAAAAATCGGCCCAAGTCACATTGAAATTTTAGATATATGCTAATGATTTATATGGCTACCCTTTTACACCTTCAAGTGATAATTATCCTTCGTTCACAGTATGGAAATCTCAACAACATGGTGCTATTCCCGCTTGACTCTCTACTGAAAGGAGACATGAAATCGTTAAACGTGAGTGAACTTTTTATTGCTTCGTTTGTTATTTAACTTTTGTTGCTGCTAATTTTCTTACTTAACGTACCGGGTGACCCATAAAAAGCTAGGTCGCACATACTTTAGGGGCAGAAACTTTCGCGGGCAGAAACTTTCGCGATTTTCGCGTTTTCTGGCACTTTTCGCGAAAATTTCTGCCAAGGCATAATCTAAATTCAAAATTTGCGAAAGTTTGCGCTCGCGAAATGACAGAAAATTCTCGACTCGCGAAAGTTTTTTGCATCCAAGTTTTTTTCGCATTGGCTTTTCTCTTTTAATCGCTTGAAGACTGAGAAGGTCTCGTAATGCTTGCATTGCATTTATGAGATCGCGATAGTTACAGCAAAACAGTGAAATTCTTGCTGGTTCAAGGTGTAAAATTGTTTGTAGGATATAGAACCTGAACAAGAAGAAGAAAATCAGCTAGAATGACATAGAGTGCTACTTTGCAGCATCTCCTACGAAAGGAAATGGCAGTCGAGCCAATAGAAATGTCGAAAAAAGACGCTATGGCACCATCATATTATTCCTTGGCTTCTTGTGGGACAGCTGCATGATCGCCGATGAAAAGTGTTGCTAGGTTTTGCCTGCCATTCGTGAATTCAATAAAAGTGACCTATGTTTGTTCCTACTTTTAGGACTTAAAAAAGCCATTTGAAGACTCTTGGAAGGAATTGAAGGCGAAAGGGTATGTCAGATAATTTGGTATCAACTTTGAAGTTTTAACTTTCTTTTCCTTTAATAATAGGAGCAATAATTTAAGAGGCGTTTGCCTTAGGCTGATTTTACATCTTCGACAGACAGGTTCCAAGTTACTTTTGTAAATAGTGCCTTGGATCAATGTACTGCAGGAAAGTTTTATAAAGATACTAAGAATTTGATCGAACACTCTTGTAGAAGGAGCTTGGGATCACTGTACTTTGCATGAATGTTTCGTTTCACAACCATTTTCAGAATTTTGCCCATCAAAAACCTTGGCATTTCTTTTGTCTCTTGTGAAGAACTGCTACATTTCGGTCACATGAAGAATGCAAAGCATCAGAATTGCAGTATCAGTTGATTGTTTCTGAAAAGGCCTTATCTCAGGGAAGTCTCGTTTTGTTTTACATAGTGTGGATCAAGTTACACAAAAATTTCCAAATGCAAAGACCTTTACACAGGGCATAAGAAAGTATGTGCCTTCCTGCGGCTAAACAACAATAATGCTTAAATTTCTTGCATGAGCCCAAAAGTGAAAATATCAAGCATTCATAAAAAGGTCAGTTTCCAACGATTGGCACCAAGCGTGTGACTGGTATTTCATAGATGCAAGAGGTACGCGTGAAAATGAACTTGGAGAAGGCTTGGAGCTGATCAAGTTAGAAACCCATGAACGAATTCATGCATGAGCTCTAACAGGCATGACGTAGAATCAAGTTATTCACTTGTTGTTTACATTAAGCAAAACTGTACATGAGATACAATCTATGCTCGGTAGCTTGTGTGCGACTTTGTAAGTAATTTTCGCTTTGAAAAATGAGAACACAGAGCATAATACGTGAAAATGGATATGTTTGTGAGAAATTTCCTGCCGTTCATTATGAATTGAAAATTTCCTGCGACCGCCTGGTCACATGATCAAGTTGGTTCTCATGCCCTGTCTTTACAAGTGATTGAAAACCCTCATTTGAAGTTTCTTGGAAAATTCCCCATTGCAGAATTAGTGATATCGTATATTGCTTTCAGTTCTGAACTAGATTGCTGAAATTCTCGTCAACATCAGCAGGGATCAGCTTTGCCTTAACGAACATTTCGCAAAGGTTTCGATGAAAAGTCCCCTTTATCTAGGCGTCAAGTGATAATGAAAAATGCTTCACGAGAAACAAGTGAAAAGTTTTGTTTTCGATTTCATGTTTGCCTTTGGACGGAATTTGGTTGAATTTTACGCAAAATATTTTGCCAGGTGCCAAGAATTTTGAAAATTAATTTAAAATCTTCGTTGTAGATTTCTTGGAAAATTGCCGGTAGCAAACTCAGTACTTGACAATAAACTGAATTAGTAATCAATGAGAAAGCATAGATTCTTGTTGTGTAATGTCGGCCTTCGCGAACATCACGCAGAGGCTGTTATGGAAGGGCGCCTCCATCTGCACAATACTCAATTAATAACGAGAAATTCTGCTCAAGAACGAAGCAAAATTTTTTGTTCTCCACTTCATTTGGATCTTGTGAAATCCCTTGGTTAGCATTTTCACTTTCATTTCTCCATATGCCAAATCTTTTGAATAATGATTAAAGATCTTTATTGGAAATTTCTTGAAAGATTGCCAGTAAAAGCAAAATTGACAGTAAAATGATGTTGGTTCTTAACAAGACAACTTAGATTCTTGTTGAATAATTTCTGCCTTCGCCAACATTACACAGAAGAGCAAGGGCAGATTTCATAATAAAATAGCATCAGGTGCTTTGGTTCACACCCCCCAAGTCAAGGCGATTAGCGAATGCAGACAAAAGAAATTCTCTCAACCTGTAATTCAAAACAAACATAATCGCGAAGTCACACTGAAACCGATGAGGTAAACTCTTGCGTCGTGCGGGCGAAGAGAGCTTTTTACGAAAAGTTATGTGCTCATAATGAAAGAAGAAGGGTAAATCTAAAGCTCTGTCTGGCGGATTTTGTTTAGTTTGATTGAAAAGCCGAATATTGCAATTTTGCATATTCATTGCTCAGGCGTAAACAGTTATTCCTCAGCTCCTAAGTCAAGTAAACAAAATTCGCCAGATAAGACTTTACATTTAGCCTTCTTCTTTCGTTATAACCATATAACTTCTCATGAAAAGCTCCCTTCGCCCGCAGCAAGCGAGACTTTGCCTTACTGGTTTCATTGTAACTTCGCGGCTATGTTTGTTTTCAATAACTGGTTGAGAGGATTTATTTTGTCTGCATTCGCTAATTGCTTTGAATTGAGGTGTGAACCAGAGCGACTCATACTATTGTGTTGCAAAATCTGCCCTTACACAAAGGATTTTATGGAACAAAGCGTCCATCTAAAGGCGGCATTACACTATCATAGTCACGTAAAATTTGCTCCACATTTTTTCTGTGATCATAATATATGATAACGCATTACTCTCGAGTACCGAATAAACCGGGGGGGATGAGAATAATCGGGGGGGGGTTGGAATAATCAGGGGGGGTGCTTGGAGAAAAAGAAAATAGCCCTTTCTTAGGTAAACACGGATCTGTTATATATTTATGTGAACAGTGATGTTACTGATACATTTACTTTTGAACTCTGGTTCTGTTGAATGCACTTCTTGATACTTTTTCTTGCGTTTATTCAGAAGTTACGTTTAATATCATTTCATTTTTCCAAAAATTAATAAAAGGGGGGGTTGGAATAAGAGCGGGGGGGGTTGGAAAATTTTTCAAAAATTAATGAGCGGGGGGGACGATTATTCGGTACTCGAGAGTACTCACTCAAGTCTTAACGAGAAATTTTGCACAAAAATCAACAGAAATATCGGTTTTCCCATTTCTTCTTGGCGTTATCAGACCCGTTGGTTGAATTTTTCAAAAAGCATTTCTCCAACAGCCAAGACTTTGGATTAAAGACTTTGAATGAAAGATCTTCATTTGAAGTTTCTCGGATAATTGTCCATCGTTGCTTACTTGAGAGCCTTGTCTTCTGCCATGTCTTGCTTTGCAAAAATTTCAAAGTGGATGCTGTGAAACGTCGTCTCTGTCTAGACATTACTCAATTAATAACGAGGAATTCTTCTCAATGAAGAAGCAAAGAGATCTTTTTGATTTCCTGAACTTCATGCAAAAGTTTCTTGAATTATTAACATCTTCCAGAATTCAAATTTCTTAATCCTTTGGTTTTCAAAAATGAATTATTTTATCATTTTCGTTGTTTGGACCACCCTTCATGCTTAATAAATATTTCATTTGGTAGCGCCAGAGTTACGCAGGTCGTTAAACCTGGAATAACGTAATTTTTCAAAATTCTAGTAAGTCAGTTTGACGTCATATCCTAAGCGTAAACACTGATTTCCATGCAGCGGCGTTTTGCCAGCGAGCAGAAATTTATTATTCAAGTTGAGAAGAAAGTTATGGCTGAGCGACCTTTTGCGGTGTAAGATCCGCTTGCTCGCAAAATACCGCTGTGTGGAAATAAGGCTTAAGGTTTGCATGGTAGCATTGATATGTTGTCGTTGATTGATGCATTTTCATATGAAATTGTCAGCGAAGAAAAATTCATGCTTTCCATACCCAATTGTTTTGGAAAGGGAAGGTGCCTTTTCTTCCTGTTTTTATTTTGAATTTTTTAGCCATGAAAATAATTGATTTCTGGTCCGTTTTGAAGAATTCTCAAAATGGATTCAACTTAAGCGTCCCAACATGACTGCCCATACCTACAGAACGCAAAGCTGATTTATTCAAATACGTTTAAGTGTCTAACTCAGTCTCTTTCTGACAGATTGTAGTCCAATTTGGTTTGATGACTGTTAAAGGACAAGTCCGGGTTGATAAAATTATTGTTAAAAAGCAACCTTACCAACTTCTGAACACCTGTCGTGAGTTCTTTCCAAGTTTTGATGCCTCCAACCTTCATAAATTGGTTAATGAATCTTCGTAAGTTAGGCCAAATATCGTCGCCATTTTGTATTTGTACTAGTGCGCGAAGGCGTGATAAGGAGGCTAGCAATGTGAACGGTATGATATATCAACACATTTGGCAGCCTCGTTCAGGTCAACGTGAAGTGATTTCATAGAAAATGACGTCATTTCGCACTTTTTAGCAGATTGAAATATGTAGTTTCGCAGATTAAAAGAGAAAAAGATTGAAAAATATGCTACACAACATTCACAACAATGTGATCTCTTGAATAATCAACAATTGCACCACCCCCCCCCGACTTGTCCTTTAATCGCACAGTTTTGCAAAAGAAATTTTTTTGTTCATCTTGAAAACGGATGTAGTTTTTTTTATCTGCGCAAAAACGATTCTCTTTAATCCGTGTCAAATATCTTTTCCCCCTTTGTCTTTGTGCTACAAAGGATTAATATTTGAAGCAAAAATTTATTGATATGAATGGAAATGTGAATGAAAAGTATTTTCAGAGGTTTTCCGCAATTCAAAAACCTACCATATTACAATTACCAAGTAATTGAAATTTTTATAAATATTTTTGTCATCTCCAACTAATTTTCAAAATATTTATATTCCAGGACCAAAGTGGAAAAGGAAGCGAGAAAGAAAACACAAGAAATTGTTTTGTATAGAATTGATCCGCTTGAGGTTTGTTGCTTCATCCATATATGTTCATCTATGAATAAAATATTTTGCCAGTTTCTTTACGGCGAGTAGCTTCCAAATGAATGGGCCAGGACCTGAAACCAGCAAACTGTTGAAATAACCCTTTCTTTTAAAATTTACGTGGCTCTGACTTTTTTGGAGAACAGAGAAAGTACTGTTTTTGCCTTTCCTCAGCAATTACAAGTCCAACTGGATATGAAAATGTCTCAAACGCTGAGTTGAGTTCTACCGGGTGAGTCAATTAAAACGCCCAGCGTTTGAAAAATCCTGCTTCCTGAATATCAAAGCAATGGTATTGAAGACTGTTTTGTTTTATTCCCAATATGTGAAATTAGGTTTAGTAATTTATCCGGCTTTAAAGGCAGTCTGTCCCCTTGATGAATTGAAAAAGATCGATAAAGAACTCATAAAGAACTCTATTGAATGTTCGACAACTTTACGCTAATCGCCTTTATTCAACAAGGGGAGAATCATTCATGCGTAGTTTTCATGGCCATGAAAATTATGCCTGAATGACATTGCTTTGTTTGGATGAACAAATCAGGGAGCGGACAGACTGCCTTTAATCGGTCATTCCTTCCCGTCGCAATAGGAAATTTTCTGCAGAAAGCCCCTTTCGAAAACCTGCAAAAACGAGTGAAAACACCATATAATATCCCTTTGTTCTCCTGCATGGCAATAATGACTCTTGGATGTGCTCATGTATTTATTCCTCATAGAAGAATGGAATCGCCCTGAATAAGTTATTCACACCAGGGGGAAGGCTTTTCAACCCGCCAAAAGGAAAGCATGTGCTAAAGCGTGCTGAACGTCATCTCTGTGAGGTAAACAGATTAGGGATTCTTGCTTGTAATTTAAGCACGTTTTTTAAGGTTTCTCAAAAGGGATTCATTTTAGAAAATCGTTTACATAATCTGAACGGAGTGACCGATTTTAGCCAGGAAATTCCTATGCATGATTGAACATGTTCGCTATTCAATCAGATATTGCAAAATATAATTGCTTTTATACTCAGGGAGCAGTAGCCTTTCAAACACCGGAGGTTTTTTTGACTCACCCGTTACCCTGTGGAATTTTATATAGAAAGGGACAATTGACTCTACGACTCCTCCGCAACAGCCAAGCAAAGGGAGAACAATTTATTTGAGATACCTTGTAAATGTTTAAAAGCCAGATAAATGTGGGAATTGGGAACTCCATTCCCAAGACATTTTTTGGAGGAACTTAAGCTGCAGGATTATTTTATAGGAATTGGGTCGGACATTGGATAGATAGCATGATAGATCTAAGTTTGTTGAATAATTTGCTCTAAATTTTATATAGACTGGGTTCAAACTTTGACAAGAAATTACCCAAAACTAGTGGGAGATAGGTGTTTTTATGCAGTTCCAAGTAAGCACTTCACTAGAGTGGAGCTCACTTGAGACATGAAATTTTGACAAATTGTTTTGTTTTCAGGAAAAAAACTTTTTATCGGCCGCTGAAATATTTTTCTCAATGCATTTCAGGCCTCGGAAGAAACTGGAAAAGAGCGAAAAATGTTCATGTATCAAAGTTGCGAGGTAATTGATGTTTTTGACCGTAACTGTATTTCTACTATACGTTTGCCTGTTCGTAATTAGGCTTAAAGAACAAGTCCGGGGTTGATAAACTTATTGTTAAAAAGCAACCTTTCCAACTGCTGAACACCAATCGTGAAGTCTTCCCAAGTTTTGATGCCTCCAATTTTCATGAATTGGTTGATGAATTTTCGTAAGTTAGGCCAAATATCGTCGCCATTTTGTATTTTGTACGAGTGTGCGAAGGCGCGATAAGGAGGCCAGCAATGTGAGTGGTATCAACACATTTGGCAGCCTCGTTCAGGTCAACGTGAAGTCACATCATATAAAATGACGTCATTTCGCACTTCTTAGCAGATTGAAATATGTAGTTTCGCAGATTAAAAGAACAAAAATTGAAAAAGTACTACAGACCATTCACAACAGTGCAATCTCTTGAATAATTAACAAGCATAACAACCCCGGACTTGTCCTTTAAGACAATGAGTCCCTCGTGTCCTTGCGGTAAACTTTGCTCAATAGCGACTCATAATGAAACAGTGAAAAAGTTTACCCTAGTTTTTGCCTTCATCAATGGAATTATAGTGGAATCATGGCTTCGAATCTCGAATCCCGTGGGCATGTTATCAGTTCTTCAGTCGAATCGAAATGCTGCCACATTTGCCGTAACCACAGTAATTCTCAAATCTCTCAATCTGATTGGTACTCTAGGAGGCTCAGAGTTTGGGGCTAAATAGGATTAGGTTTTCAGAGTAATGTTATGAGTCTCTGTTGACCGAAGCGCCACCATCGAGTCAAAGGAGTACAGGGAAACAAGGGTGACCAATTCTAGTTCGTAATTTACCGGGTAACCAATGAAAAGTGAAACCTTGTTTTAATGTAGGTTACAAGGACTGAAAGTTATCTTCAAGTCAAATTCAATGAACTATCTACATTAGAATACCAGCAAGTTATTTCGTATCGAACTCTCGCGTTCGAACAATTATGCAGTGCAGTGCAGAAGTCAGTGAGATACAACACACCCGTAAAGAAGTGCAACAAAATAACAAACAAATGTATTATACAATGAACGATTTCATGATTGTAAACTCATTATTGTTCTGTTAACTGCCTGGGCTTCCTGTGGTTTCAACATTTAACTCATTGATACTGCATGGATGCACATTGTTGGACCAGGTTAGGAAATGAATTAAAGCCAAGCAATGGGCCAGTTTTAAAAGGTGTTATGGCGCCGTGGTGTAATCTTCTGACTTTGCAACCAGAGCAGTCTAGCGGAATGGGTTCGAATCCCGGTAGGGCCTAACCACTTGAGCGTCATGACAAGGGGTCGCGGACTCGATTAGGTCTGCTCTGTTTTCTGCGATCTCAGCGCTTGCCTCATAAAAATTTTGGCCCAATCTGCCTAACCGCTGCACTAAACTAGACCTCCATTACAGCCCTTGATCGATAGCTGGTAATTGCTCGTCTGGAACTGGTTGCTGATATTCTCATGTTCTTCATTCATAGTACCTCATAAAAGCAAATGAAGTAAAAGTCAAGAAAGGAGTAGAACTGGTTCAGCACCTTATCGAATATTATCATGCCCAGCTTCAGTAAGTACAGTTTTTGTGGTTTTCGAATAACATGGGCGGATTTGTAAAACAATAGAAACAGTTGCTTGAATTGACACCTCAATTCAAAGCGATTAGCAACCGCAGACAAAGGAAATTCTTCCAGCCACTAAATCAGAACAAACACTGTCGTAAAAGTTGTCCCAACATAGCCAAGCTCGCAAGTTGTGCAAGCGACAGCTGCTTTTTAAGAGATTTTATTTACTTATAACGAATTGAGAAGGGTAAATCTAAGGTTCTGTTTCGTAGATTTTGTTTAATTGAGTTTTGAGCTGTGTTGTTATTGTCCCTTGAATGATAATGCCTTTTGCTTTGTGTCGGAATCAAATGAACAAAATCTGCGAGACAGAGCGTCAGATTTATCCTTCTTCTTTCCTTCTAAGCACATGTTCACGCTTAAGAGTCATCTTTCGCTTGCACAAGGCGAGAGTTTGTCCGTTAATTTTGTTTAGATTTATATCTATATGTTAAATGGCCACAGGGTTGTTACGTATTTCCGTTCTCCTTGTGGCATCGTTTTTTGTAATCTTTTGTAGTAGTTGTGTAATTATGTAATTTCGTAGTTGTAGTTGTTTAGCTGTTGTATTTCTATAAGATTATATAAAAATAGAGTTTGTCCTACTGGTTTCGGGGCAACTTCAGCAGCCGTGTTTGTTTGGTTTACTTTTTGAGAGGATTTTCGTAGTCTGCTGTCTAGCTGCTAATCGCTTTGAACTGAGGTGTCAATTAAAGCAAATGTGAAAGCAAATGCTATTGTGTTACAAAATCTGTCCTTGTTTTTTCAGATACACGTTTTTTATAGGAAATTGGTTTATAAGAGACCAGTACTAAGATGGCTACCCAGGGTATAAGATGGCCAAAAATTTTAAGAAGCTCTAGTACTATGTGTGAGCAGTACTAAGAAACTTTTCAAAGTTAAAAGCATGGATATTATTGCAAAAAGATCATTGAACCTTTATTTTTGAACAGTATTATCTAAAAATTTGTGTTTTCGGCATAACAGAACACTGTTTATTCTTTTATGATGTTTCGAATGTCGAGAATCATATCTGCCGCAGTGTTAGAGACCACATTGATAATCCTACATTCAAAAAATAAGAAACCAATTAAGAAACTTTTAGTACTAAAATGGACAAAGTTTCATGTGAAATTAAGAAACTTATAGTACTATGGCCTGATCCAAGTTTCTTATAAAAAAACGTGTACGATTTAACAGTATAGGTTCCAAATCTTTAGAAGGGTTGGTGTAACATTATTTGTCCTGTTTCTTTGAATTGAATGACTTGACAGAAACCTTAGCTGCTTTCCTATAACCCTACCGCTAGACTTTTTTGAATCAAAAATATTTTTCGAAATTACTGTTCATTTTATATTTCAACTCATTTGAGGAATTTACATCATCATATTCTTGACCTTTAACTAGAAGAATTACCGACCATTGCTCAACCACGTTCCCAGGTTGTTCTTACGTCATACGCTGATCTCGAAACCGAATCTTGTGCACTTCGATCAAATCTGCCCAGAAAATGGGCAGAATTGCAGCCATTATGGATTTCACGGTTTGCAAGGAAACGCTAATGGACGGAAACTGGCCGTTGGTCTATCGCTAATTGTACAGAATATAACTTGAGAGACTGAAAACAAACACTTTAAGGACCTTATTTCAACTTTTTGAAGGTATGCAAACAATAATCTGGGTTTAGCAAGTGTGTTTAATGCGAAAATAAGCTCGGTTTGTTTCAAGCAAAAATGAGCCTAAGTTGCAATTCGAAAAACTTTCACCGCAGATTCGAAAATGAAATGGCTCGTTATTCTCCGAATTTTTAAAAGTAAGTAGCAAGTTATGGTTGAAGTGGGTAAAGAATGTGGTTGCCCGTTGAATTTTGACATGTCGTAGCTGTTAACCCGCGCAAAACGGAGTTGCTGCGCAGAACGGAGTTACAGCCAATGAAATAGCCAAACGGCCTCTTGTATCCCAGAGTAGAAGTAGAGCAGCGAACTCACTCTGGGAACGAAATTGACCATTCCTGTTCAGCTATTATTTGATGCTCTTAGTTTTACAATATTTGGCCGTTAAAACCGCGGTTTTAAAAAGGCATGCAAGATATTTTTCTTCGTGCGACCGGACAAAACTCATACTTCAATTTCCTGCATGAAGAACTTGGAACTATGCTCTTACTTTGGGAATCTGGCTTTGCTTAGCACTCCTTACCTTCCAAAAAATAACCATTAATACACGTAGATGAAGAGCTACTGATGTTTGTTGGCATACGCATATTGATATATTTCAGCTATAGCTTTTAAACACTTCATAAAAAGTGTACGGTGAAAGAAGAGGGTAGACAACATAAGAAAACAGGCATCAATTCGGTCTTTTGCGCTTTTTATTTTTTATTCCAGTGCTGACTAGTTTTGCCCACTAGGGCATCTTCAGAGCAACTGATTAATTCAAAGTATCAACCTCTATTTATTGGACACTGTTTGTCCATATAAGGTTAATCAATTTATTAGTGTCATTTGACCTTATAAGGTTAAAATGTTCTTGTCATATGTTGTTGCTGTTTGCCTCGTTTTCGTTGTTTTCAGTCGAGTCATCGTTGTTTTAAACACTCCATATATCTCTCAGATGCCAAAATATTACGTAGGGATAAAGTTGGGACTCGAAACAAGAAACGTGTGACTTGGGTTCCCGGGGGAGGTACTCATATATTTTTCCGTACGGGACGTGCCGTTGAACGGGGTATCATTTTCAGGATTCCGACACCGGGACAGGGTATCATTTTTGTACAAAGGAGCTCCATGACAGGGTCCATATTTGTTATTTTTGACTCCGAAAGGTCGTTTTAGGCCATTTGCACTCTGCGAATGTGATTCAGATCGCTTGGATGGCAATATTTCCACATTTTTCGATAGATTTCGTACAAATTTCCTTGCAGAGCACAACTTTGTCGAAAGAAACAAAAGGACAAGGTATTGTGTAAGAAAATTTTACTCCGGGGCAGGGTATCATTTTCGGGAATTTGACTCCGGGACAGGGTAGCTTTTTAGATTTTCTAGCGGTACGTCCCCGTATGTTCGTAGGCCAAGTACCCCCCCCCCCCGGGCTTGGGTTGAAGGCATTATCAGGTTATTTAGTGATTTAGTAATTTGTTGCAGAGGGATGGTTTTAAGAGAAGTTCTGCGCTTATAACGAAAGAAGAAGGGTAAATCTAAAGTTCTATGTGGCGGATTTTATTTACTTGATTCAGAGTCCTAGTAGTATGCATAACAATTCTTGCATGTTTAGTGCTCAAATATTAACCCTTTCACCCCCGGAAGGGCCATATGGCCCAACAGTTTAGAGACGATCTCGTTTCTAGGAAGTAAATTATGGCAGGCACTTCCCAATGACATGAAACAATCAGATACCCTCTCCACCTTTAAAAGGAGAATAAAAACCTGGAAAGGAGAGGAATGTAACTGTAGACTGTGTAGACCTTTCGTGGCTCAGGTTGGGTTCTTAAAAGGATAAATGCGTTGCATTGTAAATACTAAAAATTTCTGTAAAAACATTGTAAAAATCTGTATATATGTATTATATTGAATTAATCCTTATGTTAGATATATATGTATTTTTCTTTTATTTTGAAACAATTTTACTTTGTAGTAGGCTTGAATTAGCTTTTATTTTATAGCTAGCCATTATACGCCTACTTTAAATAAATAGATTATGATAATAATAATAATAATAATAATAATAATAATAATAATAATAATAATAATAATAATAATAATAATAATAATAATAATAATAATAATAATAATAATAATAATAATAATAATAATAATAATAATAATAATATAATAAACGGAGCCACCATCAAAAATTAACAGAAAAAATTAAAAAGAAAACACAACTGCTAAAATTCGGACGTTTCGATAAAAATCTTCTTCAGCACAAACTTTCCAAAGGACAACCGAGAATTTATAATACATGATAAACAACCTAACTTAAAAATAAAATTACAATTACATTTTGTAAAAAAGAACCCCATCCTTAGTAAACATGACTGCTATTGAAATTAAATTCTAGTGGGAGTGAAAAATCACGTTTGAGTTCAAAGTGCTTGGTCCCCCGGGCCCCCAAGGCCGCCCAGAAGGACCCAACGACAAAGGACCCAAACTCTGAGTCCTTCTCCCCTGAGTCCCCCCGAGCAACCCAACGACCCAAGAGACCCAGCGCGATCCAGGCTCCAAGCGTAAACAAGAAAATGAAATGTTTGGCTGATTAGCAATTATTTCCCCCTTTGAGACCAGATAAATCACAGACCAAACCCCCGAGGAATACAGCCGGCAACCCCGCAGCCCTCCCATATGACCTTTCAATGATTCGCAAATTGCTGAATCTTGAATGGCTTGATAGGGGATTCCACCCTAACGCCACATGCAAAAAACATGAAGCCAAAAAGGAAGACGGCAGAGCACTGCCAACCGAACCCCCCAGAGACACCAGATTCAATGGCAGGAATTAGGCCATGCCACACGCAAACATATCGAGTTCCACATCTGCCGCCCGTTCATTCAAACCCTCGACAGGGGTAAATTAATCCCACAAGCAAACTTTTTTAGTCATTTCTTTGAGGGGAATCACAATGGGAAATTTGAGGTTAGGGTTAAAATGATCGATGGGGCTGACAATGTCTTTTCGCTGCGACGTAAGGAACTATTTTGGCAATACAGGCTGGGAACTTTTTTACCCAAGGGTTTGAATGAACGGGCGGCAGATGTGGAACTCGATATGTTTGCGTGTGGCATGGCCTAATTCCTGCCATTGAATCTGGTGTCTCTGGGGGGTTCGGTTGGCAGTGCTCTGCCGTCTTCCTTTTTGGCTTCATGTTTTTTGCATGTGGCGTTAGGGTGGAATCCCCTATCAAGCCATTCAAGATTCAGCAATTTGCGAATCATTGAAAGGTCATATGGGAGGGCTGCGGGGTTGCCGGCTGTATTCCTCGGGGGTTTGGTCTGTGATTTATCTGGTCTCAAAGGGGGAAATAATTGCTAATCAGCCAAACATTTCATTTTCTTGTTTACGCTTGGAGCCTGGATCGCGCTGGGTCTCTTGGGTCGTTGGGTTGCTCGGGGGGACTCAGGGGAGAAGGACTCAGAGTTTGGGTCCTTTGTCGTTGGGTCCTTCTGGGCGGCCTTGGGGGCCCGGGGGACCAAGCACTTTGAACTCAAACGTGATTTTTCACTCCCACTAGAATTTAATTTCAATAGCAGTCATGTTTACTAAGGATGGGGTTCTTTTTTACAAAATGTAATTGTAATTTTATTTTTAAGTTAGGTTGTTTATCATGTATTATAAATTCTCGGTTGTCCTTTGGAAAGTTTGTGCTGAAGAAGATTTTTATCGAAACGTCCGAATTTTAGCAGTTGTGTTTTCTTCTTAAGGTGGTTGTCTACCATTACAGGCCAATTTTTGACAAAAATAAAATTCAAGTTAAGAATATAGTCTGAAGACTGGAGAATATGTGGGTGAAAACCTTATTCCCGTGCTTTACTTCCTTTCCATGCTATTGGCAATTGTTTCAACTGAGGTATTGATACTTTTGCTTAGCAACGCCTTAGCAACCACTTTTGCTCTTTTTTCAAAAAAATATGTGCTTATTTTAGGGGCTATGAGAACCCCTGAATCACCAAGGTGCTTGAATTTAAGTTTATGTTTATTATTATGAATATGTCTCGTTCTGATGATGCTTGGTTTTGCCGGCAATTGAGGCTAGACAGCAGGTTCTCTGTCATTTTAGGCCATCTTGTTTGCTGTGAAACATTTCATTTGCAATCGTGAAGGAGTTTTGTTCAAATAATTATACAATCAAGGTTTTCTAAGCTTTAATGTTATGGGGAATAAAAAGAACAAGAACAGAGCATCTGCGAAGTCATTTCGTGGCAACCAATATGCATCTGGCAACAAAAAGAAGGGTCGAAAGCAGAAGCAAGAAGACCAAACTACACCTCATCGTCAGGACAAAAACGAAAGGCTGACGATGGTACTCCACTCTCAAGGAGTGCAAAAAAGATCAGATTAGAGGATGGAGACATAGAAGGAAACGATAATTTTTTCTTTCTGATGAATTTCTCGATTCTCAAATATGTTATTGAAGTAGTTTCCAAGCATTGTGCAACTTGCAGGGCAAAGAATCCCAATGTTGTTCTTCAGCATCTTGACAATGAAAGAATGGGCTTTTCCCAGAAATTCAAGATTTCTTGCAGCAGCTGTTTGTGGTGTATTAACACCTATACATCACCAAAGATAGAAAAAAATGATTCTCCTGGTCAAAACAGACACACTGTGAACACCTTAGCTACTATTGCTTTTCGGGAAATTGGTAAGGGGCATGAGGCAATGAAAATGTTTAATTCCTGTATGAATATGCCCCCGCCAATGGCAAAGAAAGCATTTGCCTCAATCTCTGATGATCTATTTGGAGCTTATGAAGATGTTGCCAATAAGAGCATGGCTAGAGCTGCTGATGAGGTAAAGGAAGATAAGAGTGCTGAAATCAATGACTGTCAAGTTACAATTGATGGTACATGGCAGAAGAGAGGCTATGCATCATTGAATGGTGCTGTTATTGCTGCATCAAAAGAAGGAAAAGTGATAGATTTCAAATTATGTCAAAGCATTGCATGGGTTGTAGGATTTGGAAGAGTAGAGAAGGCACCCCTGCATATGATGAATGGAAGCTAAACCACAAGTGCAGTATCAATCATAAAAAGTCTGCTGGTGCCATGGAGGCAGATGGTGCTGTGGCCATGTTTCAAAGATCAGTTGAGACACACAATCTTCGTTATCGCTGGTATATTGGGGATGGTGACACAGAAGCTTTTTCAAAAGTAAAGAATTCAAATCCTTATGGTGATATGGTTCCACAGAAACTTGAGTGTGTGGGACACGTACAGAAATGACTTGGCACCAGGCTACGTTTATTGCGAAACAACCACAGAGGGAAAGTATTAGAAGATGGAAAGAAGATTCTTGGAAAAGGAAGGCTAACTGACAAGGCCATCAATACCTTGCAGAATTATTATGGCATGGCCATCAGGCAAAATACCCATTCTCTTTTTAGTATGAAAAAGGCAGTGGGTGCAGTGCTATACCACTGTAGTGATATTACAAAGGAAGAGGTCCGCCACCAATTTTGTCCCAGAGAGCCAGAGGGCTGGTGCAAATGGCAATCAGACAAACTAAAGGGTACATCTCTGTACAAGAAAAAGCTGAATTTGCCAGTATGTATCAAAAGATTATTGGAGCCAATTTTCAGGGACCTTAGTGCTGATGAACTTTTAGGAAAATGCCTCCACGGCCAGACGCAAAATGCTAATGAGGCATTTAATGCAGTTTTATGGCAGAAATGCCCAAAGGAAATCTTCGTGGGCAGAGAGACATTGCAGCTTGCAACAAATTCAGCTGTTATTGCATATAATGATGGTTCTTTGAGACTTGGTGATGTTTACAAGAAGTTAGACATACCAGTTGGCAAATACTTTATGTTAGGCGCAACCCAGAGAGACAAGAAGCGCATTGATAGCAGTGACAAAAAGTCTTCTGAAATAGGCAAAAAGAGAAGGAAGATGTTGAGGGCCACCAAAAAGGGTTACATTGATGCTGAGAAGGAAGCAGGGGGAGGGGATTCATATTCTGCAGGCAGTTTTGCTTCAGAATAACACAAGAATGGAAACACAATTTTTAAACTCAGTTTTCTCAAAAATCAATTTTGGAGGTATTTTCAAATTTTGAACAAATACTGGTCAAAAACAACTTAAGATTTCACAGTGAGAGTTTCACATCATGTTAAGCATACATTTGGGCAGAGTAAGCACCAAAAAATATTTCAGAATTATGCATACCCATGTAATTATTCCAAAATTTATGTTTGCCGCAGCAACATTTTTTGTCAGTATCAACATTTACCTATGTACAGCTACCACCTTAAGAGATTTGTCAAAAGAAAAATTGGTGGATGCCATGCCTAAATCATTAGACATTGCCTCTCCATAGTTTTCAAGAGGTTATTTGAAACAGTCTAGCAACAGTATTTGTTTAAAGTTTGGAAGCTTTAAGTTAATTATGCTAATTTATGCGGAATTGCTCATGCATGAAATTCTGTATATATGAAATATGAGTGGCCAAGAAACAAAATATGTTACTAGAATTGCTCCCAAGATAGCAGATTTTAAGAAAATGACAAAAGTTTTTAATGGTAGACAACCACCTTAATAATAATAATAATAATAATAATAATAATAATAATAATAATAATAATAATAATAATAATAATAATAATAATAATAATAATAATAATAATAATGATAATAACAGTATTCATTGAGAACTGCAAATTTTTCAGGGGGTAAAGCATTTGGAATTTTGATTGATTTGAAAGTTATGCACATTGCATATATCTATTGCTTACTGAATCACTGATTATGATATCCCCTGGAAAACGACAATCTATATTAGGTTTTCCTGTTATGCTTAATTTTAGCCGGGCGTGAAAGGGTTAACAGTTACATCCCAGCTTCTGGATCAAAGGAACAAAATCCGCCAGACAGAACTTTAAATTTAGCCTTCTCCTTTCGTTATAAGCGCACAACTTCTTTTGAAAACTATCCTTCGCCTGCACCAGGTGAGAGTTTGCCGTACTGGTTTCAGGGCAACTTTGCAGCTATGTTTGTTTTGAATTACTGGTCTAGAGAATTTCTAGTCGGAATCGCTAATCGCTTTGAAGTGAGGTGTGAACTAAAGCAACTGATGTTATTGTGTCACAAAATCTGCCCATGTTTGTTGCGAAGCCTCTGATAAAGCTCGAGAGGACTCCCCTTAAGATCAGGGGAGCACGGTTTAATTGTGCGGAAAACGTGCACGAATTTATTTTTCGCCAACCGACAATGCTTTTTGGTGAGCTCCCTCAGCTGGAAAGTATGTTATTTACTTAAATGGTTTGAAATCTTGAATCGCTTCATCAGCAGAATGACAAATTTCCGATATTTGCAATAACAAACACAGCGATTCGTTATTTATTCATGAAAAATTGGATCCTATAGCGTGGCTTAATTATGCATTCTCTTTGTCCTGTTGCTACATTGCTATTTGCGGGAATTGTGTTGTGAGTATTCTTTCGCAATATGTTAGCGAAATGTTTGTAAACCATTTGTTGTGTGGCTCAAGTTTCTCAGCTTATCCAGCGAGATTGTCCGTCGAAGCTCCTTTTAATTATAAAGATATCATCATTACGTGGCATGTTCGCATAAGCTTTGTTTTCTGCAAAGATCTTTCTCAGGTTTCTGTAAAAGTAGTTGCTTTGGGGTCAGTTCTTTTAGTATTTGTACGTCATTGTCCGTGTGTATTCGCAATTTTACATCTTAAGCAGCAAGAAATTCTGGCAAACTTTCTTTTTCTGCAAAAAGATCATTATTAGTTACACAGTTTCCTTTTGCAATGATATTCTCACAAGATTCTTTCTACCGCTTGAACTTAAAAAGAATGTATGGACGTTTGATACACTTAACGGTAGTGGTCAAACCAACCATAAACTGATGATACCAGTGTTTTGGTTAAGCCCGTAAAATCGCTCTCAACATTGCACTAAAGCTTGACGATTAAGGTAGCTCTTCACTTAAGGTGGCTCACTACCGAAAACTTTCAAAATTACGAAACAGTGACAGATGGTTGCATACCAAGTAAAAATAAGTTCAAACGCAAAAACACAATGAGTTAAGGTGGCTGGCTTCTGCAATAAATTTCAAACTGCTACTCACTGGATGTCCTATTGCCCATGCATACAGACTTCCAGATGAGTTGCTAACGGATCTATTTAACCCTTGATCCCAAAAGTGTGTAAATCGATAAGCCGCCACAGCGTAATACAGGATGACAACCCACGCCTTGTGATTGTTGGTTAAAACATGCGCCCTGGTAAATGAATAGTTTAAAGGCAAATGCCGTATCTGGCCACGCGAAAATCGCGTGTATCGCGAAGCTAATGCATGGCTTCCTTGTTAAACTTTGATGTAGCATGGCCTGAAAATGTGCTTCCTTAAAAATTGTAACGTGGCCAGACAGCTGGTTTAACCTACAACGTGAAGCTGAGTTTATATGAACTGCAATTTTGAAAATCTTCACTGATTATCTTTCCAAGGAGGATCAAATATTTTTTTGGAAAGCGAAGGTTTTGGTTATAAATAATAACAATCATCATTTTCTTTAAGGTTGGCGTGGAAACTACCACTAGGCTAATTAATGCCAACCATTATTGAATACAAACATTATTGATAAACCTAAATATAACCTAAATTTACAATAAAATCCTTAATTTCCAAAACTCCAAAAAAAATTCCAAAACTTAATTTCCTTTTTTAATACTGTTTTTAATATTTTTGATAGATCGGGACTCTTTTAGATGCGATAGTAAATCTCGCTAGAGATTTTGCCCCAGGAAACTCACAGTTTATAACCCGTATGCTGTGGTCCTACAATCAGTTACAAAATTGTTGAGCCACCCTAGAAAAAAATGAAATTTTCGTCCCCTCTCTCCCCCATGTCAATGTTGTTTTGAAAAAAGTACCTGATCGAGATGACACGCGTGATTCGGCAACTTCTTGTGGTACTGCAACATTGACTAGGGGGGAGGGGGGAAACAGGGGCAAATAAACTGAAAATCTGGGGGTGGCTCAACGATTTTGTAACTGATTGTAGGTCTTCGTGCATAGATGTTGTTCGAAACTCTTAAGTTGTAATGTATTTCTCTCTCCGCAAAACTTTCTTCCATAAAGCAGGGATTCAAATTCATCCTTGTTCGGTAAATTTCAGTAACTAGCAACTTGGTGCGTAGATATCATTCACCAGTACTGTATTAAGGCTAATTTCCACCCAGCGGCATTTGCGAGCAAGCGGAATTTTGCACAATGAAGGATCTCTCAGCCATAACTTTTTTCAACTCAAGCAAAATTTCTGCGTACTCGCAACATTCCGCTGGGTGGAAAATAGCCTTTAGTGTCTGAGATGTGGTGAAATACCCTCGTTTGAAAGTAGCTAGCTAGTTGTTTTAACGTAGAACATCAGGCTGCGTTTATATGTTGTATGATTTTGAAGATCTTCACTGATTTTCTTTCGAAGGAGGAATCAGATATTTTTAGGAAAAGGAAGGTTAAGGTTTGTGGACGTTTTTCACCAATTTCGCCTACAATAATAAATCGAAAACTATACTGGACGCGGCAATATACACAGTCTGTTGGGTCCGACGATGTGACTTTGGCTTGGATGAATGGCTAATCGCTCGCAAAATGTTCTCGATAAGATGCCTGGCGAGTTCTTGCGAGCAGAATACATCAAGATCTAGCATTACCGTAAAAGCTCTATTAACCCCCCTCTCTAGTAAGCCCCTCCCCTCTGAGTCAAAATTTGAAATAAGCTCCCCCTCTCTATTAAGCCCCCCCACTTATACAAAGTTCTACAATTTACCAAGTATTTTCCATTTATTTAGCTACACAACCTTTCATGTTAATTTTAGTATGGTTTGGGTTTAAAACTGTGTCGAATTTCTGTATTTGAGCCGTAAAATTGTATGTTGATTCCGCAAAATGTGGGATAACAGAACTGAAAAGCTACCAAATATATCCTTGTCACTTGATTTTGTGATTAAGCTTCCCCTCTCTAATAAGCCCCCTCGCTGTTAAGCCCCCCCCCTCTAGAAGGTCCGAAACTAGATTATCTCCCCCGGATGCTTAACAGAGCTTTTACGGTATTCAAATTTTAGTAAAGTTGTCATTGATTTATTCGCCCGGGGGAGGGGTAAAATTTACAGGCCATTGAAAATATACCCTAAAACTGTGACAACGATCCAAAATTTTAACTAAATAAGTGAAATTTGGTCAGAATCAATACCTCAAAGAGTTATTTTTCTACAATGATACCCTTGCTTTCGCTGTTTCGTATCGCTGTTTCGTACCCTGGTGTCGTGGCGCCGTGGTCTAATCCTCTGACTTTGCAGCCAGAACAACCAGCCGGAGTGGGTTCGATACCCAGTAGGACCCCATCACATGAGCGTCATGACAAATGGTGGCGGGTTCGATTAGGTCTGCTATATTTCTTCGATCCCAGCGCTTGGCGCTGAAAAACGCAACTTCACCTTCACCTGCAGTTTTGCTGTTACTAACAGTTTTCTTCACTGTTTTGTTTGCAGATATTTTCATAGAGGAATGGAACTATTAGAGAATATGAGAAGTTATTTCGAAGGATTAGCAGGAGAATTACAGCAGGTATGCAAATTTGAAGTAGATTGCCTTGTTGAATATAGGAATTTCTTGAGAAATCGCAAGGTATAGTATAGTCAGTCTCCAATGATTGCATTCTGTCAAATTGGATGGTAGGTGGAATTTGCGGTAATTCAGTTTGCTCATGCGAAAACTTGAATTTTTGTTCGTTCATTCGTTCATTCATTCATTCATTCATTCGTTCACTCGTCCATTCGTCCATTCGTCCATTCGTCCATTCATTCATTCATTCATTCATTCATTCATTCATTCATTCACTCATTCACTCATTCACTTATTTACTCATTTTGACATGGTTGCCCTTCAGCTGATGTAAAATAGCACGCCTATAAAGACTTAATCGAATTCCTTCTAATAAATGAAAATTATGACGTGAGATGAAATGGGCTGTTTTGTTTCGACATATTTTCTGCATCTTCAGCTCTGACGTCAGATGTGCTTTCGATTGTATGTGCTCTCAAAGGCAGCGTGGCCATGTAAGTAGAAGGCTTCGAGAGGTGTATCTTAGAAACATGTGATAATTTTATTTTGTCGTGTCTTCATGAGCAGTTGTTCAGGCTTAGGCCCTGACTTTGTTCTGGAATCGCCACACACCCTGAGTCCACCACTTCTGTCCGCCTGGATTGTCATTGGTAATAGTTTTGTCAGCTCGACATTGCTTTCCAATCTTTGTTCATCCTTCCTGCTATAGAATGCTTTTAGAACTAACTGTGTTTCGTCACTTTTTATTGCCAAACATCAAAGACGTTGACTTGGTCGTAGCTTGCTTTGCCGCCATTATGGTCTTGATAACGAGCCTTTTATTTTCATGTGATCATTTTAAAACAGCCGGCCCTTAACCAATCAAATTCTCGAACAGCCACATGCATGTCAGCATTGTGTCAGCAGTTTCATGGTTCGTACATGCAACTTATTTTTATATGGGCACACTGCCTTTAATATTGCCCAATTGAACGAATATCAGGGACAAATACCAGCTGTCCCAAAAAAGTGCTCCTGTTTGAAACATCAGCCAATTTTAGTATCAAACCTACCATAAATTTTTTATTTGGAACTTTTTGTTAATGATACCTGTATTTTCAAAGAAGATGAATGCTTGTTTCATTGCTTAAAAGAAAAGTCCGGGGTTTATAAAATCATTGTCAGAAAGCAACCTTACCAACCGCCAAGCATCAATCGTAAGTTCTTTCCAAGTTGTGACATCTCCAACTGCCAATAACATGTAAAAGAATTGTCATATGTTAGGCCAAATGTCGTCACCATTTTGTATTTTTTACGAGTGCGCGATAAGGAGGCAAGGAATGTGAGTGGCATATCAACACATTTAGTAGCCTCGTTCAGGTCGAAGTGAAGTGATGTCTTGAAAAATGACGTCATTTCGAGCATTCCGCAGATTGAAAAACGCAGTTTTACAGAGAAAAGAGAGAAAAAGTTGAAAAAATTACTACACACCATTCACAACAGTGTAATCTGTTAAATAATCAACAGTTATACCATCCTCGGACTTTCCTTTAAAGAGTATGAAAGAACACATCGAGAGACTTCATTCTGAGCAATACTCCTCCAAGAATACTCCTCCAAGTCTACACTAACAGCTTTTGTTTCTTTTGCACGAGTATGACCGAACTAGCAGATGAATCTGGCCGACATCAGTGCTTTTTGAAGTATGATTCAAACAAAGCAATTTTCGCCTGTGTTTGCTTTGATGTACTCGTCGAGAGAATTTCCTTTGTTGCAGTTACTAATCGCTTTGACTTGAAGTGTTATTTAAGGCAACTGTTGCTGTTGTATTACAAAATCTGACCTTGTTCTTTACAGTAAAATTTTAGTGATTTTTCAAAGAGGTGTACTTCATTGACTTTATTTACAAAGTTTATCGTTTGTTCAAATAGCGTTCATATGTCCATTACTTTTGCTTATTCCTTCATCTGAAAATCACAAATTGTTTTCTGATTAGATCATTTCATTTCATTTCATTTCATTTCAATTTATTAAGGAGGGAGCCCCTTCACCCTAGTAGTTACAATTCTGGCAGCTCTGTTTTGAAGCTTTTGGAGCTGATCAATATCAGTTGTGCCACAACAGCCCCATACCGATCAGCACATTTTGCTTGTATTTTTTTATATTGATTTTAGTTACGAACACAGCAAGATGACGAAAGGAAAGTCTTACTGGAATTGAAAACTCAGCTAAAGAATACGATGCAGGCAGACAAATCAGAAGTAAGAGTTGATTTGTCGTAAAATTTTCTGTATGAAGATTCATTAGAAAGGCCAGCAACAACTTGGGGAGCTACTTCAAGCCAAAAACAAGGGCATATAAAGCCAAAGAGGATGGGAATGAGGTAGAGTGCCTCGTTGAAATAGGATTTTCGTTGTGAAATCACAAGATATAGTCATTCTGTAATGATTATAGTCCATCTCAAATTTTATCGCATTCACACTGGCACAGTCAAACCAGCTTTAACTACACCAGATTAGATTTCAACCAATCAAATGCATTCGATTTGTTGGATTGACCAATTAGGAGGCTTTATTCATAAGGCTAAAGGAGGATCTCCAACTTTTGATTGACACATGAATACAGAGCAAGTAGCGATTGCAGACAAAGGGCTCTATGCCTGGTCATTAACATTCCAAGTCATAAACAAAACAATGCAAGCTGTAAGACTCGCTCTGAAACACAGGTAGCTGGCTCGCTCGTTATGCATTTTCGACAAAGTTTTAAGAGCAAATTTCGTGCTGTGATCGAAAGAACTAGGATGCGTATAAACATCTGCCTCGGGCAGTTCATTTGTGCAGTTTAATAGCAGAGCAGTGGATGTTTTTAATTATGCCCAGAAATACAAGAGTTGTTGCTGCCTACTGCATGACCTACCGGTCGGCTTCGGAATGAAATAGATCAAATGCCCAAAGCTGATATTTAGGCACATAGTCCTCTTCTTTCGATAGATGCTCATTTCTGCTCTTAAGACACATTTCTGGCATCCAAAACAAGCGAGCCAGCTCCCGCCTGGCTTTCAGAGCAACTCTTCCAGCATGTATTGATTTTTTCGTCTTGACCAGCCGGGTATGGAATTTACTTTGTCAACGGTCGCTATGTTGCTATCTGAAGCGAAGGAGAACACTTTAAAAGAGCCCGCAATGTTACTGTTTGACATTATCTTGATTTTGGAACGGCAAAAGCTAGAACATTTTTGTGCAAGACAACACAACCGGTCATTGCCTAGTGTTTTATGTTAAGATTAAATTTCCCGAAACAAGGTTCTCCAAGATGAATCCATGCTGCGGCCTAGTTGGGCGTGATTAATCTACGTATCTTTTATTTTACCGTCTTTATTCATAAATATATTTATATATATACCGGTCGAGTTAATTGTCATGTTTAGCGTGCTGTGAAATTAAACGTATGCAAGAGGAGTTGAGACTTCCACGTTCCATTTAGGTCTATGGTTTATTTGGCAATGAAATTCAATGCAGTCTTCAGTCTTAGAAATAGAACTCTAATTTCAATATCAAGTAAATGTGGGATGAGTGGCCGAGTGGCTTATACAGTCTTCGTCAGGTGACTGAAGTTAAGCTCGGTCGAGTGAGGTCAAACTCTGGATGGGTGACTTCGGAGGCCTGACCTCACAACTCACCTAATCATCTCTCGGAAGGGACGTTAAACTAGGGGTCCCATGCCTGGATGCGGCGTGCACAGTGGGCCTAAATTAGCTTTCAGTAGCTAGAAATCCAGACAAGCCTACTCAAAACAAATTGAGAAACAAACATCAATTACCGAATGGAAGGTGGAATTCTCCTTCACATACATGTCCTTTAGGGGCATTTTTCTAATTTCTAGGTCTAAGAGATGAGTGATTTCACCAAACAAAATGTTAACATCTAATTTAGCCTTTGGCTGATAGATAAAACATTTCATTTTTGAAGATCGGCCATATACTTTTTATTCCACAGCCAGCCAAACCTGTAAACTTTTTTTTACTTACCGTGTTCTATCTTTATTTTCAGGCAGGTGGAAGGACTGGATACAGTTTGCACGGCCAGCAAGGAGACCGAGACTACGGCACAGAAAAGCGTGGGAATCTGTTAAAAAGAAGTGAAGGGTGAGATTCATGACTTTCAAATATGAGAAATATCTGAAATATTTGATGGTGATTTTGGCATGTTTTGAAGGTTTCTTGAATGGGCTACCTCGATTAAATCACTCCTAATTTCATAACGAAGTGGTTGATTATGGACATGTGATTCTTGGAAGTGTTTGAAGATGTTCACCATGAAATTTCGTTTTTGCCAATGTCATCGTTCTAATGTCCCAGGAGCCGTGACCATTCAAACGGGTATTTGTTTTACTGACTCACCCGGCAGAATTTCGATATTTGAACCTTTAAGACAGCCGTTTTCACGTTTTCTTTTTATATCCCTGGACCTAAATTTTTAGACTGATTACATATTCTTAGTTGTCACTATTGATAGACCGATAGACGCTGAAACTACGACTCATGGACTTAGCTACATATTGAAACTTAGGATAAAATCCCCCCTCGATTTCATGTCTGTATTTAGAAACCATAGCAACATTGTACAGAATACTGAGTGCTCCAGGCAACAGCGGATTGGCCTAAGTTGCCGGCTTGAACCTCCGATGCTAAAACGGCTCAAAATTTTCATTTCAAGTTTCCATGAAAACAACCGCAAGTATCCAAATGAATGTTTTCTCAATCCACGAATCAACGAACTTTTACTTTGAATCAGGATTTCCTCATTTTAAAGTCCAATTAGCTTCCTTGAGCTTCACTACGGCAACGAGAATTTCCAGCTGACGATGGTCTCTTGCCTTGCTTCTGCGACTACGCCCAAACCTCTTTCCTGAATGCACAGATAAATCTATGCATTTCCATCTAAATTTTTTACGTGAAATCCCAGTTTGAACCAAACTAAAAAATGTTGTTGCTGTTGCCTTTTTCATTGTTGTTGTCGTTGTTGCTGTTGTGATAACTGGGACTATATCGTGGGTCTATTGTATTTTGGTGCTTTTATTAGCGATGTACCTGATAAGTCAGAATGAAGGTAACGGGTTTGGTCGGCTGTGGAGTAAAAAGTATGCGGCCAATGTTTAAACCGAATTGTTGATTTAGCAGTCAATGGCTAACTTAAAGGCCCATGCTAACCATGACTGTTTGTGCGCCGAATGAAACGCTAGACAAAGGCAATTTAGGCCAAAAAGGACTTTCAGATAATACGAAAGTCGACTTTGGCACCACGAAGGATCATAGTTAGCAATGGATCTTTAAATTCAGAAATGTTGTTTGGTGAAATCATTCATCTTTTAGACTCATAAATCAGGAAAATACTGGTAAGGTAAGGGCTTTTATGTGAATGAGAATTCCACGTTCTGTTCTGGCCCTTGATTTACTGGTCATTGAAACTGAAATTCAATTTCTGAAACTGTTAGTTGAATTTCAATGGCAAGTAAATCATGGACCACAATCGAATGTGGAATTCTAAATCCCATGCAAACCCCATTCCAGCGTTCGAGCATTATGTGGTGGGGGGGGGGGATTTTGTGTCGGAAGGAAGCGAGGTAGGTAGGTAGGTAGGTAGGTAGGTATCTACGGACGCTTTTTGTGCCAAAAGTGTAACAATAGGTAAGCATACTTGAAATTGTTTGACCATTGAAGTTGTCATCAGGGACTCAATTAGGCTAGCTGGCAACTTGACAACGACATTTATGGTGAAAATAAGCTGGAAAAGACAATAGTCTGCCAACCTGTACTCACTACCATTCACCAGGAGTTTGAATGATTCTACTCACTTGAAATAATGTGCAGGTGGAATTGTTTTCACTCCGGATTTATCAAGCGGTTTTACAAAGCAAGGGTTTGAAAATTCGAGTCCTCTTAACAGCCCTTGAAAATAGCTGAAATTTATCTACAGTAGGAGACTGTTTATGAGTTGATCAAGGGGGCCTAGGCCGCTTTTTGAAGCATGTCAGAATAAAGAATTCTCTGGAAATTGTATTCTTAGTAAACCCCGATAATTTGGGGGTAGAAGTTTAGCTCCCCTTTTAATGTACTCCCCTTGTAATTCATAGCCTTCCTTTGACTAATTGATTAACATTTCAGGTTTAATATTGGCGGCGTACTTTTTGTTCCACATCCCGCCAAAAGTGCTTATTTTCATTCGCCCGGTAGGAGAATATCACTGAATTTGTTTTCTGTGTCCAGAGACTTGACAGTTTCATAGCGGGTGAGCCAGGAAAAAGTTCCCACTTTTGAAAATTCATAGCATCAAGAGTACTTCATAAATCTGAATGATTCAAATTTTAGTTAAAAGCCGAAAGGTCAAATTATTTTGTGATTTTTCTCGCCAACTAAGGAGCATTAGAAATTTAGAAGAAAATAACTACACAACAAGATCATGGCTGCAAAGTGACTGAAAAAGTCCTAAAATACTTGATCAACTCATTAACGACTCCTTGCACAGAACAAAAAGAAAATTCATTTTCTCATGGGTGAGAGATATCATCTGCGCACTTATTGCCATGGAATTTAAAGTCCAAGGTATTTGTTTGAAAATCTTTTTCGTATAACTCCTTAAAGGCCAATCTCCAGTCAGCTGAAATTTCCGAACGGGCGGAATTTTATACAATAAAATGTTGCTCAGCCGTAACAATCGATTCGATTTCAGAGCGACATTTTCTCCCGTAAACAATAGAATTTCCGCCCGCTCGGAAAATTCCACTGACTGGAAATTAGCCTTAAGAGAGATGAAGCGCCATTGTGTATTGTTCTGTTTAAGGAGAGTCGATCTTGCGGCTTCGTACTTCGATCTTTCGGCTTTTTATTAGAATTTGAATCATTCAAATCAGTGAAGTACTCTTGGGTTGTTTTTGATTGGTGCCAATTCTAAAAACGGTTGACTTGGTAGACTCGGAATTTGTTTTTGATTGACACTGAAATTCCGAATCCAGCTGGTTTGGCAGGTTTGGAACGAAGGCCTGCTGAACGTTCTTCATCAAAAGGCAGAAGGTTTGGCAGACTTTGGAGACATTCTCGTTTTCATTTGAGAAACTCTGAAAACGACGCAAATTTGCTAGTGCTGCTACAGTAATCGGTAACTTTAGTCTTTACGTAACTTTCAGAATTCGGTAGTTTTAGAATTTTCCAGTCAATCAAACCCTTGGTTGTATCAGTTTTCAAAAGCTGGAACTTTTTTCTGGCTCACGTGCTAGTATTGATAGATTTTTTAAATTCTAATATAGTGTACGGAAACAATGGCAAAAGAGATATATCGTCGTGAAGAATGGACAGTTTTCAATGGCACATAGCTCGGTAAGTCGAACAACGGGACAAAGCTAGTTTCATCACGCCCACTATACCTTTTTACAATTCCACGAGAGAGTGTGGCCTGCGAGTTAGCCCTTGGCCCATTATTCATTCAAAGAGTTTACGAAATAGAGAGGAAAAGCTTGCTACGACTGGCTCCAGATTTCTAGAACTTAATTTATGTGGCCTTTGTTGAGATGCCCTAGGAACTTTATCATCTTTGTTTCGTAAGCCCTTCCTTCTTTCGAATAATGGGTCTACTAGTCGTAGGCTAGAGAGAGTCTAGATCAAGCGATATTTGTGTACTTTTTTATACGAAAGATCTTTTTTCGAATGGCATTAGAGCCTCTATCACTGTTTTACATATTAGAAACTTCGTCAGATTTCTACAAAATGTATGAAAATATCATTCGATCTTTTGTAGGATAGAGAACAGGCAGAGAAACTTTAAAGCCCATGCGAAACAAAGTAGTTATTGGTGATATTTAGTATAAGATAATCGGAAAATATTTAGTAACATTTGTGTTTTTTAGGATTCAAATAATGAGATCCTTTTCCCAAACTGCATATCACTCTGCAAGATCTTGTTAATCCATGTAAAACACCGTTTTCTTTTCAAGAAATAAATCTAGAAAGTGTAAATTTGTGAGCAGTCTTGATAGAGTGATACACCTCTCGATTTTCACCTCATGAGTTCCTTTCCTAACGGATATTCTACCGAACGGACATTTCAAACGAATATGTTTCTAAAGGATATTTTACAACTGATAACGGACATTATCGAATTTTATAATCGATTTCTATTTCCAATCTAACGGATATTCAATTTTATTGCAGACCAGCACTCGGAATGTGACGTTGAACTTGTTAACATGTCAAGTAAAGGTAGTGCGTGCTTTTAATTTCTTACTTGTGGTTGTTATGGTTGGTTGTTCAAACTTTGTTTAAGGCCGACCTCCACCTCAGTAGTTTTGGTCGGCGACGTGCGCGTTTGCCTAGTGCGCCGAAACTACTGTAAGTGGAGGACAGCCTTTAAAGGCAATCTGTCACGTATTGGATTGGGTGATTTGGACAATACAAAGAATAGGAAGTTTGAATGGCTGCTAATCCCCTGATTTTCTATGGCCGTAGAAATTCAAGACGATCAGCCATCCTTTGTTTCAAATACACAAATTCACAAACAAAGCCGTTGTGTTGAGCTCTGATTGTTGCGGCCAATCAGAGACGTGAAAAACTGCCTTTAACCTTAGAGAAAAGCAAAGGTAGTTTCAGTGTCAACAAGTTTTTGTATCTTTTTCAAGTAAATGCACGGCTTTATTGTTGTTGTGAAAAACAAAGTAAACGAATGAAAACCTAGCAATTTCGTCTCAACACAACACAAAAGAAGGGTATGTGCCACTTATGTTCCTGTTGTTTTCATCGATCGATAGCATCAAATACAATAGGCATTATTTAGATCTCCCCAGTCCCCTAAGACTGACAACGTGATTCCTTTTATTCGTTCATTGTATATGATAATCTGCTTTTAATTCAATTCTATGTTTAAGAGTGCCCTCACATGAGCTAACTCGGACTGGTCTGAGTTTCAGATCGGTTTGAAACTCATTTCGGTCTACGGTCAAAGCCCTTCGCGCGCTCACATGACAAAGGCGAAATGAAACTCGGGTCGATCTGAAACTCATTTCACTTTTTCAGGTCAGTCTGAGTTTTCAGGTCGATCTGAAATTTTCATGTGAGCAGAAAAAATTTTCATTTCAGGGCTAAATGACTTTTCAAAGGAAGTGTGATTGACATTCCAGGCGTTCCTTTGTCAATCAAAACAATAAAGATCTCATTCAAAGTCAGCCAGTTGGATCTAAATGTTATGAAACAATGCCAATATCTTCCACAGAACAATCACAATTGTTTTGATTGCCAAAGGAACGCACGCATTGTTTAATATTCTGTTCGTAGCACAATTAGCAATGTTACTTTTTAACTCTTTTGATTTACGATAAGTAGCGAAAGTCGTTGTTATTCCGAATATTGAGGCAACTGTACCTCTTGTTCTCAAACGTGTCTGCCATTGATTTGTAGCCGCTTTTCAATGTTTGACATGGTATTACCATTTGATACTGACAAAAATGATGTAAGGCAGCCAAGGTCTGCTTTTACAGTTGTTTTGGAAACTTTCTTCTTCTTGTATGTTCATGATAAGGAGACCAAATTGCAACAAAAAATATTGTTTATCCAGTATGGGTGTAACAAGAGGCAAATAATCTAGTATTAATACTGATGGTTGTGAATTTGGTTTCCTGAAATAGCAAATTTATGACATCTTTCTGCATCAGTATCAGTAAGCTTTCTGTTTGTCTTCATAGCCTGCTGCAGAAAAAGATGCAAAGAAGAATGCTTTTGCTCTCGTTGCCCGTAAGTTTGCGTATTTTACTGCAACACTTCGTTTCATTTCATTTTTTACCTTTTTTTATCCGTGGAAATCCACTCAGCACTATATATACTGTTTTACAGGGAGCCGTTCTAAAGTTAAATGTAATAATAATTAAAACACACCGGGTGAGTCAATAAAAACACCCGGCGTTTGAAAAAATCCGGATCCCTGAATATCAAAGCATTGATATTGAAAACTGTCTTGTTTTATCCCCGATGTGTTAAATTAGGTTCAGTAATTTACCTGGCTTTAATGGGTCATTCCTTCCCGTCGAAATGGGTGATTTTCTGCAAAAAGCTCCTTTCGGAAACCTGCAAAAACGAGTGAAAACACCAAGCAAGATTTCCCATTGTTTTTCTTCCTAGCAATAATGACTCTTGGATGCAATCTTGGATGTGTTCATGTATTTTGTCCTCATTGGAGAATGGAACACCCCTGAATAAATTATTAACACTAGGGGGAAGACTTTTCAACCCGCCAAAAGGAAAGCACGTGCTAAAGCGTTCTGAAAGTCATCACTATTAGGTAAACACATAAGGGATTCTTGCTTGTAATTTTAGCACTTTTTTCAAGGTTTCTCAAAGGGATTCATTTTAGAAAATCGCTTACAGGATCTGAACGGAGTGACCGATCTTAGCCAGGAAAATTTTTTAAAGATAATTGAACATGTTAGCTATTCAATCAGGTATTGCCAAATATCATTGCTTATATACCCAGGGAGCAGTAGCCTTTCAAACGCCGGGCGTTTTTTTTTTACTCACCCGGTATAATGTAATTCTATTCAAAATAATCTTGACAGAATCTTAATCTGATGACTTAATCTTGACTTTTTAAGACTCAGTCCCCTAATTCATGAGTTCAGGACACCTAAAACAAAATACTAAACAAAGGACTTGTTCATATCAATTGAATCACAGGTAACCTAGCAACGTTTTTGTAGAAACATACTACGTACAGCTGCTCTGGCTATTTGTTCATTTGTTGTTACTCTAGATCCATTTGTCACGTAGATTCGGAATTTTGATGTACTAGACCTAATTGGCTAAGGTTTGTTTACCCATTACCAGTCATGTTACCATACTCTTGGAAAGTCTTAGCATTATTCTGCTTTTTGTATTAATGGCACAACTTTGCATGTTACGAAATATGTTAGAGAAATCAAAAGAAGTTTTAGCAAAAAGACTGGTCACATGATTTGAAATGGGTTTAAACAAACCTTAGCAAATTTTGCCTATTATTTTGAAGTTCTGCATCATTTTGTTATGATGTCACAATGAAGTTAATGAGAATCCTTTGAAATAATAGTAGTCTCATCAACAACAAATTAATTATTTTAGAAAAAGGGAGTACGCGGTTTCAAGCGGATTTTGGGGATGTTGCAAAACAAGAGATTGTTCTCCTGCAGATTTCATTTGCTGATGAGACTTTTCTATATTATTTGAAAGGGTTTCTGTAAACTTCTTGTGATGTCACAAGGTATTGAAGCAGAATTTTAAAACATGAAACTTCCAAATTCGAAATTTATCAGCAAAATAGACCCAAAAGATCTAAGCATGACAAAAGAGGCAGAGTAGCTGCACGTGGTGTTGTGTTACCAAAACCATTACCAGGGTACCTTCAAATCAATTAATACGAACGAGGGTGTATTTGAAGATGATGTCATGGATGGTAGTAAGCTTTTAGGGGTTGAGTAGAAAATTCAAAGATTGTTAACTGGAGAGCCCTTTATTGCATCTGGCACCATTGATCTTTGACACAATGCCACATAACTCCGTATCATTGTATGTTGTTTTGTTTTCTTTTGCAGAAAATAGAACATATCTCTTTCAAGCTGAAGATGAAAACGATTATGAGGCGTGAGTTTCCCAAGAATGGTTTTTTATTTTGGGTGTGAACCACAGAGATCTGCAGATGTCCCTTGAAGTCAAACTGTTGTTCACTTAAAAACTTTGCGAAGAATTTTTATCTTTTCCTTCCGAAGAAAGCTGGTCTAGGGATTCAAGGGCAGTTGCGGCGGGCGGTCATGATAAATGACTACATTTTTTAAGTTAAAAGACAAAACGAACAAGACATTTTCATGGAAGCTAGGGAATCAGAATGAAATTGAGAAAGAATGCTATTTGATATGTAATATAAAGCTCGTTTTATAAGTCATGCCGCACCTTGCCGAACCGAACGAATTTAAATCAATCTTAACTAGTTTCTGTGCGGTGGCGACTCTCATAAAGTCAACTGGACACTTGGTTCGACCAGGTCGAACCATACGCCAAAGGCTTCTCCTCTGGGTCGACCCGGTGCAACTTTTAAGAACTAATTTCAGTCTCGCCGTACCACACCACACTCACACCTGCATAAAACAACCATACTATAATTACTTCAATACTGTCAACAATAGCTTTTGGAATGACGAAGAAGTAAACGTTTATCCTCACATCAAATGTCTCTTTTAACGAACGAATGTAATCAAATGCATGAAATTGAAAGAAAATTTTCCAAAATCAGAAGTGTGCGCATGCGTCAGTATGGTTCGGCACGGCACGGTACGAAAAAAGTTTTGTTCGTATAAAACAGAGGCGATCAAAGTCGAAACTCAGTCGAACTTCAATTTCTGTGGTTCCGTGCGGCGCGGCGTGACTTATAAATTGGGCGTAAGTGCAGATTTTAGAGAGAATGTTTTCTCTGGTATTAGTGCTTTGCCTGCCAAGCCTTTGATATTTTTATTACATTTACCGTTATTGTCTACAACTCTTTTAGGTGGACCTCGGTTATAAGTAATGCAAGAGAAGAAGCACTGAAAAAAGCATTTGGTGATGGTGACGACTCGTTGGTAAGTTTAGTTGTTTTGATTAAAATACCAGTCGCCCCAGTAAAGTACACCCTTTTGGAACAGCGCCAAGTTCTGTAACAAAAGTACATTGTGAGCCAAAAAAAGTTCCACTTTAAAAAAATTCATAGCGATAAGAGCACTGCACGGATTTGTATGATTTAAGTTCGTTTTAAAAGCCGGAGGATCGAAGTATTTCTGTGATTTTGCTCGCTTTCATATCAGCAGCAGAACTATAGGTAAATTCAACTTCATAGAAATTTCATGGTTGCAAAATGACTAAAAAATGGCCTAACACATTGATCAAATCGTAAGGACTCTCTTCACACAGAAAAATATACAATAGGCATTTCACCTCTCTTTAGAGCTACAAGGCAGATTTTCAAACAGATACACAAGATTTTCAATCCCATGGCAATAAATGTGCAGGGAAAATCTCCTATCCATGAGAAGTTGGATTTTCTTCATTGTTCTTTGTGAGTACGGCCCCCTGAAAAGCAGTTCGCATGGAATGATGGGGCTACTGTGCCTAAATAAATAAAAATGAGAATGAAATGAAAAGTGAGTAATCCCTTTATGATTAGATTCATGTTTTAGGCCCTTTTTCGATCATTTTGCACCTATGAACTTTTGTCACGTTGAGTTTACCTGTATTTCTAGTGCTCGTAAGACAGCAAGAAAAATCACAAAAACACTTCGATCATTCAGTTTTTAACTAGAATTTGAATCATTCAAATCTGTGAAGTACTCTTGATACTATGGATTTTCGAAAATGGGCACTTTTCTGGCTCACCCTGTACACCCGTTTGAAAAATCGTCAAAAGTCTACAAGGATCCAAATATATACAGGGTGTCCCAGAAAAATTGTGCCCCGTTTGCCTGAAGATTATGAGAAAACAGCAAAAGATTATCACTAACCTGTTCCATGACGTTGCTTTTCAGATGTTTAATTAAAGTCTGCCACCGTTTCCGTGAAAATCCGTCGAAAAATGATGCAGCTATGACTTTCAGAAGACCAAATCTGCCTGTTGACTGAAACCAGTGGTCGGTCATTTTATCTTACTATTTTGCAAAGATAAACAGCTTCATGCATGAACTGAAATAGCAGCATTTAATGTCATAGCTCTCAACAAAGTTCCAATAATCATCAGAGAGTTAGACTATTTTTTCACCCCACGATCTTTGATAGAATGCAAAAGTGAAGATCAGAATTCCCAAAGTAATAAAAAATCAAAAGCTTCGACAAAATATATTTCACATTTAATTTGTCGCCATCCCTAGCGTATCCCTACTCAGATTTCTCCCTTCATTTGTTACAAGCAATTGTTGATTTACTACCGAAGACAATGAACTAAAAGAAACGAGAAGGGTGAAGGGTAAAAGATTTTTGGAGCTGTATTGTCTCATTTTGAACTGATAGATAAACTAAATAATTGCTGCACTCATCACACCTACAAAAAAATGTGACTATATTTTTGTCATTGCCTTTCGATTGTTTATTTTATCATGGGATCCTCGTCTTCGTTTTGACATTCAATAAAGGATCGTGGGGTAAGAAATAGCTGAAGTCTCTGATGATTATTGAAACTTTCGCGAGAGCTATGAGATTGGAGGCCACTGTTTCAGCTCATCCATGAAGCTGCTTATTGTTGCAAAAATAGTGATACAAAATGGCCGACCGCTGGTTTCAGTCATCAGAGAAATTTGGTCTTCTGAACGTCATAGCTCCATAATTTCTAAACGGATTTTTACGGGGATGGAAGCAAACTTTAATTTAACATCTTGTGAGCAACATCATGCCAAAATATGGTGACGACCTTTTGCTGCTTGGTCGTGGTCTTCAGGCAAACGGGGCACAAATTTTCTGGGACACCCTGTATATATATATAAAATATATGACAGAAATGATCAAATGCTTCCTTTAATTACTTAAAGGGTATGAATTAATGCATTGAAAAAACCTCATCCTGAGCTATATGTTTAACAAACATCGTTAAACTTGCCTCTAAGTGCCATTATGTTAGAATTTTTCTTTCCTTTAAGTTTCATTCTGATATTTTTGATCTTCAGTGAATTTGGTAGTATGCTTCAAAACCAGGCAGCACTAAAATGAGCTAAATTTCCTAATTCAAAAACAAATCAGGATCAGCTATGTCCAGAAATAATTTGGTCTTAGAATTTTTGTGATTTTTCAAACAGGAGTACTTTTTTGTGACGCCTGCTAAACAAGACTTATGAAGACGAGTCCCTTGTTTGCCTGCGGTAAACCTTTGCTCAACAGGGACTCGTAATGAAACTGTAAAAAGGCTGGTCCAATTGTCTTCATTCAGCATAGCCTCACTACATAAGGACCCGCAAGTTACGCTCATCTCATTGAGGTCACCTCAAATTGAGGCTCCTCCACACCAGCCACACGAACGAGGCACAATCTACAAGGACAACAGATCAGCCTCACTACATAAGAACTTTCAAGTTACGCTCATCTGTTTGAGTTCAATTGTTGTTGTTGTTGTTGTTGTTGTTGTTGTTGTTGTTGTTATCGCTCCACTGAGAGCCTTATGTCCCTAGAGCTGTTAAAACGGCAAAATTGTCAATCGGCGACAAGATGCTGTAGCCCCATCTTCTACTTGTCAGAATGTGGCTTAGAGGAAGGCGATTATGACGAGAATGAACCTTTACCGAAGTACTTATACCTTACTTTATGGTAGAGCTCTTCTGAAAAACTGATTTTTGAGGCATTTTATACCCAGTAGTTGTGAGAGAAAGCAAAAGGTTGTGAGGCCCAATTGATCTTTCAAATGCATTTTTAAAGAATGCGAATCGAACGACAGAGTGATGCATTTTGTAGAATGCTCGAATGTGCACAATAGTGATAAAAGGTCCAACAGTACTTAAATCGAACTTTTTGGAGAGCAGCTGAACGGTTTCATATATTTATATTTTTTATATATTTTATTGTTTCGTTTCGTTGATTCATCGCAATGATTTACTGTGTTTTTTAATTCTAGTCAAAAGACACGAGTTCTGTTGCAAGGAGTTTGAAGGAGGTAAGATTTTTTGTTAATTTCATTCTAAAATGACAATTCTCTCAGGTATTGTGAATGTGGTCGAAGCTGTAACTTGAATTTATTTCGTAATTGCTTCAGGAGTTACATCATAGAACAGAGTCATCACAAGTGTTAAGGAAACAGTGGTTGTCAAGTTATGTTTAATTTGGTACATTCTCTTTTTTTAACAGCTCACGGAAGGCATTGTTTCAGAAGTTAAAAAACTGCCGGAAAATGACATTTGTGTGGATTGTGGGGCTGCAGGTAAGGAATCAAAAAGTGTAGTCCTCATGCTTCCCTTTGCATCCTTTAGATTATACTAAGATGTTAATGCTTGTTTCAGGTTGTACTGCATTTCCTGTCTCCTGGTTCCTTCTTCTCATCTAGTTTTTTTTATTTGTATACCAACCCTTGTCTTACCATGCCAAAATTGACCCTTCCCTTGGCTGATGTCATTTTAAGACCCCTCTTTTACCATGTTTATGTGGAATGACATTTTTAAAGAGAGAACCAAAGAAATCCCCCTTTTCACGGTGAGAGATGCGAAAGTGGAAGTCTTGTTGGTAGAGATTTTGCATTTTTGAGTCTAAGATCTTTTTCTCCGTACAAAGTTTAGTTTAGAACTACAGTTTCACTTTCATATCTGTCTTAGTTTGTTAATTATGGCAATTTATTACAATAAACTTTGTACATAGAATTGGATTTTAGACTCAAAAATATGCAATATCTCTAACAACCAAAGACTCTCCTTTTCGAGCTTCTTCCCTTGATAAGGTGAATTTGGTGTGCATGAACTTGGAATGGGAGCATTTTATGGGAATTAGGCTTTTCCTGACAATATAGATAATACAGATAACAGATTTGTTTGCGGTTACATGACCCTGCCCCTTCAAGGACTATCCTCACACAGAGGAATGGGCAATTGGCGTTTCACCTGTATCAAGACAGATTTTCAAACAAAAACTAAAGACCCCTTTCAACCCCTTGGTAATAAATGTACAGGAGATAGATCTCACCCATTAGAAATTGCATTATCTTTGTTGTTCTGCACGTGGATTCCTTTATGATTTAAATGGTGTTTTAGCCGCCCTTTCCAATCGTTTTACAACCATAAAATTTTGTATTATTGCATTTAGCTATGCTGCTAATTTTTGTAACACAGAGAGAAAAATGAGAAAAATACTTGGATCTTCTGGCTTTTAACTAGAATTTGAATCATTCAAATCCATGTAGTACTCTTGATGCTATGAATTTTCAAAGGTGAAAACTTTTTTCTAGCTCATCCGGTAGGGCTGGATGAGTATTTGATTATTTAAGCAAATCATGTAATTTGCGAGTCATAGAAATATTTTTGTTTATTCTACAGATCCGACTTGGTTTTCAACTAACCTTGGCATCTTAGTGTGTATCGAATGTTCTGGAATCCATAGGGAAATGGGAGTGCATATTTCAAGAATCAGATCATTAACTTTAGATAAATTAGGGACTTCAGAATTACTGGTAAGAATTTGCAGATGATGTATTTCACATGTGTTATTTTTCTTATTCATAGCAAATTTTACAATATATATTTTGCATTCTATTGCACTTTTCTAATTACTTTACAACAATACAGGGACCACACTATGGAGAGCAAAAGACAATAACTACCCCCATGGCCAATACATAAAGATAAGCAATGTTAATCTACACACAACTAACTACGAAGGATGAAAAACAAATGGATGCTTTACCAGATTCTTTATTACCTTAGATGTCACGTCAGGGTTGCGATGAATTAAAAAAATGTCACGAGAGGGAAACTCTTATTTTCGTAGTCAAAACGTGACCTGACCCTTCATATAAAACAGAATTTACAACGAAATAGAGCATTTACATTCTTTGAAGTTTGTTTAAAAAACGTTCGTTTGATTTAAAGGTGATCTGAAGGGAAAATGTTTTTCAATGATGCAAATAAACGATACAATTTGATGATAGCATGTTCTGTTTAAAATTTGTTCGTGCTTTGTCTCATTTTCGAGTTGTCGGCAATTTTGTATGATTGGCTGCTGACGTCATTTTGTTTGCAAGAGGTAAAGAAGTATGTGGTTAATTATGTTCCCAACATCATATTACCGTAAAAGCTCTATTCATACCCTAGGGGGGGGCTTATTTAATTTCGAACCTTCCAGCCGGGGGGGGGGCTTGATAAAGAGGGGGCTTTTTAGAGAGGGGGAGATGGGGGATTATTCACAAAATCAAGTGGCCAGGATATATTTGGTAGCTTTTCACTTCTTTTATCCCATATTTTGCAGAATCAATATACAATTTTGTGGGCTAATTAACTGGAAAACATTTGGTAAATTGTCGGATTTTGTATGGGTTGGAGGAAAGCTTATCAGATGGGGGCTTATTTAAACTTCTTAACTCAGAGGGGAAGGGCTTATCAGAGAGGGGGGCTTAATAGAAGGGAGGCTTAATAGAAGTTTTATGGTATGTCATGAGAGAGTATATATTACATTTTTTAGCACGGATGAAATGTTTGTTATTACTTCAACCTATCCGCAGCAAATAAGTTTCAGGTATATTTCCATTTGGTATCGTAGTAATTTGCAATTTGCAAACCAATGACGTCATCAGCTGATATTTAAATCATTACGAAATAATTTATCAAAGTAATTTAAACAGCATTTCTTATCATTCGACAGTCATTTGCATCAATAAATTTTTGCTCCAGATCACCTTTAACTGATAGATCAGAACATCGAAACTCCACGTAAGAAAGAAATTGCAATTCGCACTGCATTTGCTAAACTTTGTTGGTTATAATTTGGACATATGGAAATTATTACCAAAAACAAGAAAGAAACATGTTTTTGTATGGTAGCAGTAATTTATTGAAATTTCCTTTGCAATTTGATTTGATTTAAAGGTGAACTGAAGCGAAAATTTTTATTGATTCAAATGAACAGCACTGTCGAAAGATACGGACTCCTGTTTAAATTTCCTTGATATCTCACTTCGTTTTTAAGTTATCCACTGATATTACGTTTCAGTTGATGACGTCATTGTGTTTGCAAATTACCAGGATGATATATTGAAATATAGCTGTATCCAAGCTTTGAAAGGTTACAGTTGTCAGAGACATTTTAGTTGAGCTGAATGAATGTAATAGGAATTGTCTCATGGACTGATATGATGTTTAGAAAGGCATGTCAATTTAAGAAATGTTCTTGGAGTCAATTTCCTTCTGGAGATATAGTCAGCCTCGTACATTTTCTTTACTTTTTGCAAACAAAGTGACGTCATCAGCCAATCATACAAAATAGTGGATAATTCGAAAATGAAGCAAGGTATCACCAAATTATAAACGACATTCTTCATCATTCAAAATTGCTTTTCATTTGCATTAATAAAAATTTTCGCTTCAGATCACCTTTAAGGGATTTTAGCATCAGAGTGAATTGATTAAAGAATGTGTCCATATTAGTACAGCAGCTTTGCGAGAGGCATGGCAATTTCACGTGAAATTTAATGTGATCACTGAAGCAAACAAAATCTTGCGACAGCCAGTTCTTATTCAAGCAAAGTGATGACCTACTTGCGGTTGCTTTTCCAGAGCTGAACCACAGCAGGCAGCCTTGCTATTAAAAATTAGACTTTGAGTTTGCATGTGATCAGTTAAATTCTACCAATCACAGTCTGCTACTTGAGCTTTCTTCGTCAGCGTCTTGTCAGCATATTTTGACAATGTGTGTACGCAGCTGTACTTAGGCCCTGTTTATATGGGGAAAAACACCTCACCTGCCAGACCCGGGGCTGACAAGCGAGGTAAATTTCAGTGACTGTTTACATGAGATTTTTCACCTCACCTGTCAGCCGCGGGGCTGAGAGGTGAGGTGGAGTAAAGTCTCTCTTCCGTGAAATCAGAATGAACTGCCCAATGAGAATCAACCAAAAATTTCATTTCACCTCACCATACCGGTGGTGTTTCGTTTATATGGAAAAATTTCACCTCACCCAGGTGAGATTCCACCTCTGGTGAGGTGGGATTTCACTATACCGGTGGTGTTGCGTTCGTCATGTAAACGCGAACTGAAAATACAAAGGATTCTTCTGGAAGGTGGAATCTGACCTCTCAGCCCTGGGTCTGGCCGGTGAGGTGTTTTTCCTCATATAAACAGGCCCTTACATGGACACATTACCTTTGATTAACTTGCATGACAATTATTTTGCAATCAAAAGTAATTTATTTGAATGGTTTTTGTCGTTGTCTATGTTTATCCCATAAATTGCATGGTATGTATCTAGGTTAAGTGCAGCATCTCATTTCTGGTAAACGCACAGATAACCCAGTGATTTCCAAATACATCCAAAGAGGATTTGTTTGTTTTGAATTATTTGGTCATACCGCTTAACGTTACCTTTTTCTCCCCAGTTAACAAAAGCTATCGGAAATGGTGGTTTCAATGAAATAATGGAAGCAGAGTTAGATTTTAGCCTGAAGCCAACGCCGACAAGTAAAATGTAAGTGAACTGGCACCTCATTACAAATTTCTACCTTTATCTCAGTAGCTTGATGGTGGCAGTATCTTAAATCAGAGATGGTTTCCATTTTTTATTTGCTAAGTATTTTCTAACGAACCTTGTCACATAAATGTGGTCAGTCTTGTATTGTGTTGTTTGGTGTCGTCTATTATTTTTTTTGTATTGTATTGTATAGTCTGTTGTATTGTGGCTTGTGTTTTGAATGGTTCATGATCTAAACCCGTGTATACGAACCTAGTGATAATAAGAACCTATACGTGTATAAGAACCTACTGGCCGAAATTGTTAAATTAGACTCCTATTATATTTGAACCCATTCAGTCTGAAATTTGAAATAGGTTCTTATTTATAGAGATTATTCGATGAAATGAAACTAAAATTCCCGTTGCTTAGCCATCCAACGTATGCAGACTGATAATACAATATGTGCATATTGCAAATATAACTCTAAAGCTGCACACTCAATGCCCTACTCAATGTTTCAAGTATATACTTCTCTTTCAAGTGGCTCTTTGAAAGCTTTTCATTTCTGTATATCTGGGATTTCTAATTCGTCCACAAACTCCTGTTGGGAATGAGACCTCATGAACTCAAGTGCTGTGAACTGACAGTAAATGATAGGCGTATAGTTTGAATTCAAACAAAAGAAATACTGAAAGGCCCTGAATAAAGTAAGAACTAACTGAAGAACCTGAATAGCCTCATTTACCACTAAATACCCAACATGTAAGAACCTTTTCAGGCTGCCTTGGAAAATGGTTCTTATACGCGGGTTTACTGTATTCAAAGGAGGACCCCAAGAGGACTGAATATGGTTTTGTTTCGAGGAAACGTTGGTTTAAAGGCAGTCTGTCCCCGTGAGGAATAAAACTAAAGCGATAAAGATCTCTACTGAATGTTCCACAAATTTACGCTACTTCATTTATGCAAAAAGGGCAAGGTTTCTCATACATGATTTTCATGGGCATGAAAATAATGCATGAATGACTTCCTTTCTTTGGATGAAGCAAATTATCATGGGACATACTGCCTTCAAGTAGCTTTCGATCATTGGTTTGAGGAGATTGATTTTAGTTTATTCAAAGTTTTCTGCAAATCGCTTTTTATGCCATTCATTTTGCTCGTGACATAGAGATGGTATATCATCACAGTATTGTGATATTATCACAGAATGTATCTTGTAATGCTATTATCTTATTATTATCTTGCTATTATCTTGTAATGTTACAGGGAACAACGGAAGGAATTCATCCATGCGAAATATATTCAACGGAAATTCGTACACAAGTCAGATAGTCCTCCCGAGGCATTAATTCAAGTATGTTTTTCTTTATCACGACGTTTAACTATTTCAATGTGGCTATTTTTTCGTTGCCAGATGCAAAGGAGCTCCTGCCATTTTCATTCACCCCCCCCACCCCAAGAATAATGATATCAAAAATTCCCTCAGGGATTATGGTAAGTCACATGAATTTCCCTTTGATCAATTCAAATGAAAGAACGAAGCATTGAAATTTCGCACAGTTCCTGTTAACTTTTTGCAAAGACTCCAGCCCCATTCTATCGTTTCCTGTTGAAATGAACATGCTTTTGTTAAACGATATAGATGTGAGTTAATACGGTTGTAAAATGTAAATATTTTAATGATTCTTCTAGGACCTAAATCAAGCTATTGGAAATAGAGACACGCTGGCTGTGTTGCAATTGTATGCTGAAGGAGTTGATCTTTCTAAATGTATACCCGATTATGTAAGTTGTTAGAACATGATTTGTTATTTAGTTACTGTTTTGTATGAACTATTGTAGAGGCTTAATCGACTCAATGCTTGGTCCCAGTTATCGTAACAACAGACACACTTTTCAAACCATTCTACCTTTTTTAATCGAATTGAATTGTTTGCTCAATTCGTTTACGCCTCCATCAATGTATCGATAGCGATAGCTAGGAGTGCGTAGTTAGTTGTAAGGCTTAACGATGGTTGCAATTGGTAGCTCATGTAATTAGTGGCATGAGTCTAATTCGTTCCCATCCCATGCTGGACTGGTAAGCATGGCTGCGGAAGATTCATCATGGCATTACCGTTGTATCTTGCTAATTAGATATGTACTTGCTATCATATCCAGTCCGTAATTAGATATGCATATATTTGCTGTAGCAAACGATTGAGAAATCTTCCTTAAGAATGCGACTGTAAATGGATATCTAGACTAGATGTAAATTTTGTAGACACGCTTATGCTAGATAAAGAAGAATTCATTTCAGTTATTAGTGATGTTGTTTATCACTGATTTCTTTCAGAAAAATAATGGTACTGCCCTGCATCGTGCTGTAGAGCAGGAAGACTTGACATCATTGCATCTCGTTGATTTCCTTGTCCAAAATAGGTGTGTTGATTTTGCAATTGAGTTTCCCCAGTCTTTTTAGATGTATCCCTTTCATGTGTTAAGATATTTGGCAGTCCAATTTTTTACTTCAAAAATTACTTCACAGAAAGTGGTGATTTCATGGTCTGTCTCTTTGACAAAGAGTCTTCTCGGGAAATTAGATAACCATTACTGGACTCATTTTTTAGATGAGAAATAGGAAAAATGCTTTCATAGAGGAAATTTTTGCATTAAATGCCAACAAAAGGCCAGCCCTTCGCTAATTATATTTTCATGAAAACATTATGTAGGCTTGCAACTAGGTTTCGAGAGGTACACAGACATGAAGGAAATTCTTCTAGATAGAGAGACAGAGAGACAGAGAGACAGAGAGACAGAGAGACAGAGAGACAGAGAGACAGAGAGACAGAGAGACAGAGAGACAGAGAGACAGAGAGACAGAGAGACAGAGAGACAGAGAGACAGAGAGACAGAGAGACAGAGAGACAGAGAGAGAGAGAGAGAGAGAGAGAGAGAGAGAGAGAGAGAGAGAGAGAGAGAGAGAGAGAGAGAGAGAGAGAGAGAGAGAGAGAGAGAGAGAGAGAGAGAGAGAGAGAGAGAGAGAGAGAGAGAGAGAGAGAGAGAGAGAGAGAGAGAGAGAGAGAGAGAGAGAGAGAGAGAGAGAGAGAGAGAGAGAGAGAGAGAGAGAGAGAGAGAGAGAGAGAGAGAGAGAGAGAGAGAGAGAGAGAGAGAGAGAGAGAAACGTGTTCTTGAAAGGAGAAACGATTGAAGAATAAGAAGGGTTGAGAGGACATTTGGACATAGAGATAATGCAAACTGAGAGTGGTGAAGATTCAATTCAATTTTATTCCCAAGATGCAAATTCGTTACAACGTAAGATAAATCTGTTTAAAATTCTTGTATTCTACGCGACCCAAGTAAAACGTTGTTTATCCAGCTTGAAGGAAAAGCCGTTGAAGTAAAAGTTAATAGAGAAAAATACTTATATAAGTTACGTACAATATACTAAAATTGAAGTGCTTGCGTAAAATGATACCATTGAAAGAAGCTTACAAGACGGAGCATGGGTTGTAACCAATGTTGTTTTATGCTATCATTAAGTATTAAATTAAAAGTACAAAACTTGACAATACAGATACGAAAACGGAAGCACTGAAGTTCGTATCTACCCTGCGGCTGTTGTACCTAACGAAAGTATACAAATGGTAAGTCACCAATATATGATGACCAAATGAAGAAATTATGAACAGAAGAGAAAATATCAAGGTGTGACTGAAATGCAGTAATGAAACACTTGCAAAAGGCCCTGACCCAACGAAAGTAGGTGTAAAGTAATCATAAATGTATTGCTGATTGTTGGTCATTTTTTTGCTTTTGTCAGCAAAATTTGATTGTGATACAGGAAGTGGATCCGTAAATGCCTGGAAGGAGATCCCAAAACAAATGCGAAGGAGAAGTCTGCTGGATAAGTCTGCAGGAATTTTGATCATCGATCCATTCCATTATTATATCCTTGGTTCCGTGGAAACTCCTGGCATTTGTCTTGAGATACACACTTTGACCCCTTTTGTTAGCTTACTTCATTATTTTTTTGTAAGCAGATGAAAATTGTAAGTACCATTCATAGCCAGAACTCGGTGACTTTGTGTCTTTTTTGGCTTTGGATGGTACATTAGTTGTATTACAAGTATTGTGTTTGTGTTTTTAAGATTTATAAAAAACAAATACGAGATTCGGCTGCATTGAGCTCCTTTAAAGTAAGATTATTAAGAGAAGTCTTGAGGTAGAGCGACACAAACACAAACCCCTGGAAGAGCAGCTTTATTTTTGTAATTATTGATATTAATATCTATAGTTACTTTGTTCTAAATATTTTGCTGATAGGGTATTGTGTCAGAATCAGAATAAATGAATGAATAATTTACACTATCGCTACATCATCCACGATATATATTGTGGAAGCGCATCTTTGATTCATTGTCCCTCAAATCTCAAACAGCATTTCCAATCCCTTTTAGCAACAACATAGACATTGTAAATACGGAGGGAAACACAGCACTTCATATAGCAGCTATTCAAGATAAACCAGAATGCTTCAAACTATTACTTCGTGGCGGTGCAAATCAAAGTTTAGGTGAGAAAACATCTGTTGCAGAAATATAAGTGTTAATATCTAACAGAGAATATCTAACAGAGATTGATGAAATTTGATAATCATCTTCAGGGACATTTCATTCCATGATCTCATCAATGAACAGTTTTCGCAGTAATTTTGAGGTAACAAAGCAAGAACAACCAAGCAAACAAGGGGACCAAAAGGGCCACATCGAAAGTGAAAGCTGGACGATAAAGGTGTTTAGCAAATAAAAAGGTAGTAGTGTAGAAGATGTAGTTTGCCAGCTGTTTTATAATGGGGAAGAAACATGCTAAATTGTTCTTATGTCAATTGCAGAAATATTTAGTTCTAGTAAGCAAAATGAGTAATTAAATAATGAAACTGAACTGAAACTGTAATCTCTCTCCATAAATTGAAGTTATCCTTCAGCTAATTTGGAAACATCATGTCATAATTAGTCATTTTAGTTTTCAGAATTTGTGATTCTAAGGATCTTCCTTTGCCAAGTCTGCTGATTGCAGAAGATTTTTGAGATTTCAACTTTAAAATGTTGATATTTCGATGCAAGTTATTGTTAAATTTTCATCTCATATAGTAAATAAAGAAGGAAAAACTGTCATGATGGTTGCACAGGAAAGAGGCCACGGAGAAATACTTGAAGTCGTAAGTACAGTCATTGCCCTTTCTTGTATCATTTGATTTTCCTGCAAATTAACTCTCCCTCTCCAGAAACCTTCTAAGAATTCTTTTACGGAGACACAATAATTATTTATGAAACTTGGACTGTAGTTATCAGCGAAAAGACGAATTTTCGTTGAGACTGAAGAAAGAAGCTTGCTCCTTTATTCGTTTTTGCGGGCCACAATACCATTTCTCTTGAAGCACGATTTCCAGTCCCATGATCATGCCCAGATGCGCTCATCATCATGAGGTTTTACACTATCTAACCATGAGGAGCAAGGGACTATGAAAACCCTATGGCCATTAACATAGAGACATGCAACAAGACTAACAACTACGAAACGCTACACGTACTCTCGAGTACCGAATAATCGTCCCCCCCCCCGCTTATTAATTTTTGAAAAATTTTCCAACCCCCCCGCTCTTATTCCAACCCCCCCCTTTTATTAATTTTTGAAAAATGAAATGATATTAGACATAATTTCTGAATAAACGCAAGAAAAAGTCTCAAGAAGTGCATTCAACAGAACCAGAGTTCAAAAGTAAATGTATCAGTAACATCACTGTTTACATAAATATGTAACAGATAGGTGTTTACCTAAGAAAAGGGCTGTTTTCTTTTTCTCCAAGCAGCCCCCCCCCGATTATTCCAACCCCCCCGATTATTGTTATGTCGAACCATTTCCAGCCCCCCGATTATTCCCACCCCCCGTTTATTCGGTACTTGAGAGTACATATAATAAATATTACAATAAATACAGATACTTACAAAAATTGCAGGTACAAAGTGCTATATACCATGTGGCATGAGAGAAAAACCTATAGTAAATGGGATTTTTTTATTTATCTATTGGAAGCGCTCTGAAGCTTGGATGTAATCTAATGTCGCCAATAAGATTTTCTTATTTGCGTCACCTGGTAACCTTTCACGACCTTAAAGAATTGGTGATCAGACCACAGTTACCCCCTCCCTAACCCGGCTGCCGTTGCATTAGTGGAGCTAAGTTTGAGGTTTTAGATTAAACCGAAATTCATGGGTATCATGTTCTTCTTTATAAGTATATCTCCCGAGACGTGGCCCCTTTATTTAATGTGCAAGATTTTTTGATCAAACCAAACGTGAAGCTTGATTCCAATCGCCTATTTAAAGCCTTATTGATAGGATTGTGAATTGACTAAAAACAGTATTAGCTATGAAATGGTCGTTATATCTCATGAAAATATTTCATTACAGCTGAAAGATGTCCAGGAAGGAAAAATTCAGAAACTCGATAACGTTAAGATTGATTGGGGAATAGACCAGGTTTGTTTTCAACATTCTCGCTGGTAAGTCAGAAAAAGTTTACGCGTTTGGCGGGATATGGAGTAGAAAGTATGCGACCAATATTCAAATCCGAAATATTAATATATCAGTCAATGGCTAACTTTGATGTGAAAACTTTGTTTGGTAAAATCAGTCATTTTTAGAACCCATAATTAGATATTCAATTAGAAAAATATTTGTAATGGGTTTGCATGGGAAACCCAAATCCCACGTTCCATTCTGGTCCGTGATCTATGTGGCATTGAAGTCTACATTGTCAGTTTCAGAAATAGAACTTTGATCTCGATAGCAAGTAAATCATATACCAGAATGTATACCAGAATGGAATGTGGAATTCTTGTTTCGAAACATACCCCTTGCCAGCATTTTCCTAATTTCTGGGTGTAAATGATGAGTTATTTTACCAAACAAAGTTTCAGACTGATCGATTAACATTCCATTATTGAATATAGAGCTCATTTTTCACAGCCACCAAACGTGTACACTTTTTTTGACTCACTCAGTATAACTTTAATCATTCTCATCAGCGTTTCCATTGGATTTGCAAATATTGATAGAGCTCATCTTGCCAAAATACCGCTGATGTTTTCAACTTTCATTTGTTGTTTAAAGTAAATTATCAATTTCCTCATGAAAATTTGGGTGCCTTTGAGGAAACTTACTTTGCTTCCCACACCTGAGGATTATTTAGTCATTTTCATTCTATTTTCTTCAGTTATTTCCTGTGATGGAAAACACGTTATTTATGAAACACGTTCATATTCTTCTCCAGGCTGAAGGCATCTACGAGAATCCACTTGATATTTTGCAAGACATGAAATTTGATATCAAAGTGGAAGACAATGAAGCTACAGATAAGGTATGTTCCGATGTTATCAAGTATTTACGGTACAGGCCGCAGGCACATCAACCCTTTCACACCCGGCTCAAATTAAGCTTAACAGGAAAACCTAATGTAGATTGTCGGTGATTCAGTAAGCAATAGATAAATGCAATGTGCATAACCTTTCAAATCAATGAAAATTCCAAATGCTTTACCTTCTGCAAAATTCGCAGTTCTCAATGAAGACTCTTGGGCCATATGGCCCTTCCGGGGGTGAAAGGGTTAACATTGCAAACAGTAAAATTTAGCGTCCATCCGACGTAACACTAAATTGATATATCCAAAACACAGCAATTGCCCGACATCCAATGTGAACCTGACTATAGTATTTATCTGTAGTGACTGTTTGTATGTAGCCTTTTGTATTAGTATTTGATTCATACTTGAGCGTTAACGCTGTTTTGAAATTTTGCTGATAAAACGCTGACGGCCCTTTGTTATCACACAATAGGGCTGAGGTCATTAGCAGTGAAGACCAAAGACTTCTTAATCCTTGCATTATCTGCAGGAATTTCTTTGGTTTAATTTCAATAGGGATTAAATGACAGCTTTTGTCTTATGATTGAAAAGAAGTTGATATTGGTCATGTGAGCGGTATTTATATGAACTCAATGCCTTTAAGATTTAGTTTTAGTTACTTGTCTCAAAGTTATGGTCATTGGGTAGTCACGGTCTTCTGCTTCTCATGGCATCATCCTCGTAGTGTAGTAAAGTAGTTAGTATGTTTTGTTCTAGGTAATTCCGTTCTTGTAAAATTTTATATTGGATAAAAAAGAATATTGCAAAGATTCTAAAAATCTCTCAAAAATTATCAATGATTTTCAAAAACTCTTTGAAGCGATTTGTTTCAGTTGAAGCTCACAAATACGAAGGCTACTTTTAATTGACAAATTTGAGGCCTTTCCTAGAAGGAATTCTGTAGAGTTTAGAAATTTACTCAAGAATCCCTCTTGTATCCCATTCACACGGACACATTGAAACCAGCTTTAACCCTTTCACGCCCGGCTAAAATTAAGCGTAACAGGAAAACCTAATGTAGATTGTCATTTTCCAGGGGGTATCATAATCAGTGATTCAGTAAGCAATAGATAAATGCAATGTGCCTAACCTTTCAAATCAATCAAAATTCCAAATGCTTTACCCCCTGAAAAATTCAAAGTTCTCAATGAATACTGTTGGACCATATGGCCCTTCCGGGGGTAAAAGGGTTAACTAATCTCGGTAAAATTCTAACCAATCAAATACCCTAGTGACACCTGCAAGTTAAAGACAGTCTGTCAGGCATTTGACTGGGTGATAATTACGGTACAAAGAATAGGAACTTTGGATAGCTGCTGATCCTATTGACCTTCTATAACTTTAGAAAGTGAGAAAGATCAGATCAGCCCTCCTTTGGTTAAATACATAGTCACGAAAAAATCCGTTGTGTTGAGCTCTGTCTTTCTTGCGGCTTACCAGATTAAACCTAGCATATACGAACCTAGTTGATCTAATGAGGCCCTCTGATCGGTGAGTCCATCAAATCGAATGCGCTTGATAGGTTTGAATGTAACCTGGTTTAGATGGTTCAGATAAAGCTGTTTTAACCGTGCCAGTTTGAATACAATAAATGCATTCAAGTTTTGGATCGACCAGTGAGATTATCCCGTTCGATAACTTGGCTTTATTCAAGCCGGTGATTTTGCTGGCAAGGTTAAATGCTGTATGTTCCTCTTGGGAGGATGAGCTAGTCTACCCCAATCGTATTAGAAAATTAGTGTGGAGGATTAATTTCTCCTTGGAGAATAACATGTGCAGATGGTTGAAAATGTCATCGTTGCTAGGAAGGAAAATCGACAAATTTTAAGAGGACTGCTTGCTGAAGTCTTCCATAGCCACAGGAAAGAATGACCGATTAAAGCTAGGTAAAATTCCAAATCTGATTGAATCTGCTGGCTATGATTACTTCCTAATAGGGAGTCTCCTATGGGGAAGAAACCCGAAGGCAAGCCAAAACTTCCCTAAATATAGCTCCAAGGGTCCTTTATTTATGTTTTTCATGCAGGGTGCGCCAGTTGTCTCAGTGATGCCAGTTGCTCCAGTCATTCCACAAAAATCACAGAAATCAAAATCTGGCGCTTCAGTGAGACGATCAGAAAGTCTAAATAGCCCTCCAAGAACCAAGACGTCCTCAAGAGCTCCTGCTGCTGCAACCCCAAGTGTACCAATAGTGGGTGGCACTCTGGGACGCCAGGTTGCTCCACCAGGCCAGGTAACTACTTACAACCTTTTGTTTCCTATGAAGAACTTACCATCAACTTTGCATAGAAGACCAGCATCAAGCATAGCCGCTTCCTTGGATTTTCTAATCGATGAGCAATGCAATTCCTTCATGTTTCAGTATTTTGGCTTACAATCTTAAAGGCATTCAAGGGAAATTAGTGCATTATGCCTCACATCTGCGAAGGTTGTTAAAGGCTCTCCGCAATGAGGCTGCTAATTACATAAAAGGGCTATTTCATAGGCTGTCTGATACTCAAAATAGGGTGCTACGCAAACGTCCTCTCGACAGAAAAGCTTTGAACTTAGAGGAGCACGTATCTGGAACAACCTTAGCAATGAGGAAAAAAGAGCAAGCACGTTGTTGGCTTTCAAGTGTAAATTATGAAATACCAGCATGTATCAATTTCAGTTCAATTTTTAATTTTCTTTTTCATTAACGTTTTTTGAAGAGTCTGTTTATTTATGTATTTGTGTAATTAGTAAGTATTATAATTAGGTTTTTAACATGGCAGTTTGTAAATCAATTTTATCATTGTAAACTTTCCCTGTATAAAGAATTTAAAATGAAATGAAATCGACTAACGCAAGGCACACGGATGCTTGTTGCCTCTTTGTTTGAACGTAGGAGGCATTGTTATAACAAGAACTCTAAGAATATAGTTTCCTTAAGCCAATTTTAACCCATTCAGTGCCATCTAAGCTCTGGTATGAACTAGATTAGATTAGATTAGATCAGATTGAAGGGTTAAATTGAATTGAATTAGATCAAATGTCCTAAGCAGATGCTCATACATGTGTTGCTGCCTTTCGCTGCTTACTTACGTGTCCTCTCAACAACCACTTGTATTCATACGCGAATGAGTTTCCGTGCAATTTTTTTCGGCTTGGTATATATACTTTTGCGGCTTGATATGTAACCCTTGCAAATGCCTTTGTTGCTGTAAACCTTGCAAATCCCTTTGTTGCAAATGCGAAATTTTTCGTGAACGGAAAGCAGCAGCAGCTCATGTTGGTGAAAACTGCCTAGCTCAGTCTGAAGCACTCTCACTCCTGCTAGCCTGGATTTAGTCATTATGATATATGAAGATGGCTTCAAAAGTGTATAGAAATGGACAACAATTTGCAGCCGTATCTTGTCAGAAGTTTAGGCTTACTGAATGAGGCTGTATGTCTCGTTGTTACATGATACTTGAAGATAGTATTCTCCCCGCCCGTGGGGGGGGGGGTAGATAACATGTTGAGGGTGTGGGTATGTAAGAGCCTTGAATCACAGAATAAATCATATTCATGAAAGGGCATTACGCATTGCATTTAAAGATTACGAGAATGATTTTGGCTTCCTCTTGGAACAATCTAAATCGGTGCCAATCCATGTAAGAAATCTGCAGTTGCTGATGATCGAAATTTATAAAACCAAATGCGGTCTGAATCCACCATTCATTAACGATATGTTCATACAACGAAATATTAGCTATAGTCTAAGGCATGGCGATGACGCACTACTGCCAAAAGTACGAACAACGTCCTTTGGAGTTGAATCCATTGCCTACCTTGGAAATAAACTGTGGCAGAATTTACCACAAGAAATAAAACAATCAAACAGCCTTACCATCTTCAAAAAACAAATTTGATGTTTGCATGGTGGAAAATGCAACTGTAGGCTCTGCAAAGTATATATCCCGAAAGTTGGGTTTCTAACAGGATAGATTTTCTTTTTAATTCTGATTTGTCCTGTAATATTTATTGATGGTTGTAAATAATGTATATTGTAAATAGTAGGCCTTAATTAGCTGTAATTTAGCTATTCTTTCGTTTTTAGCCTACTTTAAATAGATTTTTAATAATAATAATAATAATAATAATAATAATAATAATAATAATAATAATAATAATAATAATAATAATATGTGCCGCCCATATGGATGGGTTTTTGGGCCCAAAATTCTCTAAACAAGAGTCTCTTTTTCGGCAAATGTTCCTTAAACATGGGTGTGTTATCCAGAAATTGGCAAAAATAGTCAAAATGGGTAGTTTTCCGCTAAAACTCATCATGAAAATGGGAATGACTGCAAATTTCAGTAATTAGAAGAAGGTGCCTTTCTGAAAGCCTAGCGGCAGACCCCGTCCACCCTCAAGTCATGTAACCCCCCCCCCCCCCCGAGGGGGCTCCCTGTTATCCTTTGCACGCGTACAGACAATCTCAGTATCATACTGGTATTAACCAGCAGTGCTTTTTTAATACAATGGTGAAAACATATGCTCTGGTCCTTCAACCATTTCCAAGAATTTCTGTTCGATCCTTTGAATATTGAAAGATATTGCGGTGTCTCGATTGCTAGGCCACAGACATTTTTGTGACTGGAAGGAATTTGATGTGAGACTGCCAAGGACCATGGAGAACATTGAATCTTTAACTGCACTCAGTCGTTATTTACTGCTTATTCAGAGTTACATTTCTTTCCAGGTCTCTCCCACATCAGAGAAGGCATTCAAGTTTCCTGAACCTGAAGGTAACACTCCATTTCGCCCGCCCCCTCCGCCAGCACGAAAGAGTGCTAAACAGAAAGGACTTGTACCCCCGCCTGCTTCAAATGTAACAAATACCACAAATGGCAAGGAAGCTGCAGTAGTTCCGGGAGCTGTCAGCTCTGGGGTTTTGTCATCATTTACTCCAAGACCTGTGTCTATCATTGGACAAGAGAAAAGGTATGTGATAATTTTTATATATAATCTAAAAAGATACAGCTACTACAAAAGAGTATACAAAAATGATGCCACAAGGAGAATGGATATTCATATCAACCTTATGGCCATTTAGCATATAATTCTGAATATAGGCAATAAAGAAGAAATCAATAATACAAATTTGAAGATATATTTACAAAGGGTGGATGTGTCCAAGCATGAGCGATAGGACACCCAGTGTGTAGCAGTTTAAATTTATATCAGTAGCAAGCCACCTTAACTTATTGTTTTTTTTGTGTCTTGAACTTGTCTTTACTTCGTACACAACCACCTTTCAATGTTTCGTAATTTTGAAATTTTCAATAGTGAGCCACCTTAAGTGAAGATCCACAGAGCTTTACTAGTTAAAGTGGATACTTACTACTGAAATTTAAAAATTACGAAACATTGAAAGGTGGCTGTGTACGAAGTAAAAACAAGTTCAAGACAAAAAAACAATAAGTTAAAGTGGCTCGCCACTGATATAAATTTAAACTGCTACACACTGGGTGTCCTATCGCTCATGGTCCATGTATTGGCGGTTGCAGCAGAAATTAAGAGCACCTAAGAAATTGTGCAAAGTTTGTGCAGACGTTGTGGAAGAGTTTTAATCTTTGTAAATCGTCTTGAATCGGCCCGCTCCCCCTCAATTTAGGATAGGCATCTGCTTGGCGTTAGCGACTTTGCTTATGTCAATCTAATAAGTGATACACAATCCTTTTCGCAAGGAGATAAGAATTTTGGGCTTGTACTGAAAGTTTCTATAAATTATCAGACTTTGTGAGTACGCACAGTTTTTGCAAGTTCTTTAAAGGACAAGTCCGGGGCTGCTATTCAAGTGATAACACTGTTGCGAATGTTTTGTAGTACTTAAAAGATTTTTTTCTTTTAATCTGCGAAACTACATATTTCAATCTTCTAAGAAGTGCGAAGTGACTTCATTTTGTATGACGTCACGTCACATTGATCTGAACGAGGCTGCCAAATGTGTTGATATTATACCACCCACACTTTTAGCCTCCTTATCGCGCTTTCGCACACTCGGCCAAAATTTGAAAGTGGCGACGACATTTGCCCTAACTTACAAAGATTAATCGTCCAATTGATGGACGTTCGAGGCATGAAAACTTGGAAAGAACTCACGACTGGCGTTCAGCAGTTGATAAGGTTGCTTTTTAACAATGATTTTATCAACCTTGGACTTGTCCTTTAAAGGCTCCATAACAATCATCCTCTTTGCTACGTGTGTCATCGTGAATATTTGAAAAACAAAGTTCTTTGAAGCCTGTCCAGTTTTCAGAAATAAATCATGTATGGTACAGAAAGTAAGTGAAGATAAAGGAAAAATATCTTTAGGATTTCATTTATCTAAATTAATGGTTTCTGAAGCTTTATTTTCCCAGTGCTGGAGTTTTGTATTTTTGGCGATCTGAGAGTCGAGCTTCTTATAAGCCGTCTGTCATAAAATGTTCGTGCAAGGCAACTGTTATTTGTTTTGCAATATTTTTATGGGAACATTATACCATTTATTTTGCAAGAATATCAAGATGACATTTAGTGCTACTTTCAATGATTTCATACTGAAACCCTAACCTGGTACGGTAAAGTCCTGCATTTTAGAAACCACCTGAAAGAATCTTCTAGGCTGCTGAAAAATGATAAACCCCCTACTTATAATAAGCTTCTTGTAGTTGATCAACATTTGGTCCTGTTCTGGCGATCTAGGAGCATTCCACTTCACGCAAGACTCATAAGACATTGCTAACAAGATGTCTTAGATTTAACAGATTTTTATTCAAAATGTGATTGATACCATTCTTATATGGCGAACAGACACACACACACACACACACACATATATATATATATATATAATGCCGTTCTATTGTAACATATTTCTAGGACTTTCCAGAAAAAATCAGAAACTTAACAGCTTTCAACTTAAAAATGAAAAGTATCATGATTAAAGTGTGAAAACAACTTAGATGCGTGCCTTACTGTATTGGTTATAGTTGCTAACATCCGTTTCTCGTTTTTATGATTTAACTTTCATTCTTAATCCTTGAATTCTTTAATCAACAGCCCCCCACCGCCAACTCCACCAGCCCGCACAACATCATCCTTACCTCGACCAGACAGACCAGCTGCTCCCCCGCAAGTACATCATCGTAAACATGTAAGAAACCGGTCAGATGGAGGAATAATCGACGCTTTAAGTGCTGTGATTGGTCAGCGTCCTCCTCAGCAACCACAACAACAATCTTTTAAGAAGAAATCCATGGAAAGATATGAAGAAGTTGATTTGCAACCTCAACCCAATGCTATACCGTAAGTTGCAAACCTTTGTTTCGTAAACGGTGAAGAAAATTTTGATAGGGAGTACAATGACCAGCATTCTTTGCCATCGTTTCTTTGTGTTTTTGTGAATTTTGTACAGTCATATATTCCAAGGGTGTTTGAACACGGATGTTTTGATTGATTATTTATTTACCATCTTTGATCCTTGTGTCTTGTTTTCTTGTCATGTTTTCTGCTTTGTTTCATCTTTAGCTGTACTACAACTGACGTGTGCAGCGGAACATGAGTTTGGCCCCATGCTCTCTCAGTAAAACTCCCTTGTATTGTTGTGCCTTAGTGGGCCTTCGCAGGGAAGGTTTTCAAACCACTGAAACCTTCCTTTTGCGAAGGCGCACCGAGACACAGAAACACAAAGAAGTTAGCTTCGAATAACTTGAGAGCAGTTGGGCCTAACTACACTCAGTTGTACAAGTCAGTTGAAGACAAAATAGAGCAGAAAACAAGACAACAAACGAGACACAAGGATCAAAACGAGGTAAATAAATAATCAATCAAAAAATCCGTGTCCTAACACCCTTACTTATTCTGTAAGCTGCGGATTGCAACTCCCTGATTTCACGCAAAGCATGCTGGCCTTTTTACTTCCTATATTTCGCTGTTTATTAACGAGCAGTCTTTGATATCTTGTTTATTGTCAGAATTACGGCATTTTCTATGTTTTAAACAGTTTTCTGTTTGTGTTGTCATCAGACTGCAAAAATAGGCTGTATTTGCAGCAAGACGCGGACGTCTTTGAAAACGGAGATGTTTGTAAAGTTTTTTGGAACATCCAAAGTTTTCAGCTGTTTCCTTCCTAGAGAGCCGCTCATAGACAGACAAAATCCTCATTTCCATTAGCTTCCCTTTGCGACATTCTTTTCCTGGGGGGCAGCCCTCAAATGTACTCTTGTCAGGCTGTCAGGTTCAAAATAGCACGTATGCGACATCTCTCGAGACTTAAAGTTATGAAGTTGATTTCGCTTTTGATTTCATTTCTCTAACAAAAGAATTATGCCGGCGTCATCTTGGCAAACTTAACGTCTTCTTGCTAAACAGGCTAATTATGACCCAGATTAGCTACCGGGTGCCCCAAAGTAAACTTTTGATTGGCCACGATAAATCGTATACAGGGCCAATTTTAAAGATAAGTTAATCCGAAGTAAAATCCTCAATTAGATGTTCGCATATGTTGTACATTTTTTAGTTTTCAATGTGTGGAGTAATAAGAGTGTTTCTTAAAATTATTGATAGTGAAAACACGGAAAAGCGTTCAAAAAGCATTGATCAAATTTCCTAGAAACTCGACAAGAATGGACAAAGAGAGAATGTTTTCGTGATGATTAAATTCCATACTTGTTTGCCTTTATGATGTCGCTTCACTGCTTTGTGTCTTTTAACGCCGAACGTTGTACTTGCGTAAAAGTATCAATTCAATGAAATTTCAGAAGGAAAGACATTTCTTTGTATTATCATAGTCAATTAAAAGTATTTCAATATTCCGTCCAACAAAGCTCTAGTGCATAGGATTATAACCGATCAGGTTCTACGTCCCAAATTACCACGAAGCCGTGTTCTCTTTGTGCTTTCATGTTGAGTTTATTGAAAATTTGACCAACGTTTTTTGACTGTTTTCAGTGCTTTTGAAATCGAAAATTTTAAGAAACTCATTTACAGCTCCATAACTAGAGGACAAAATGTGAACAAAAAATACTTGCACTTGATTGAGGATCTTAGCTAAAGATAAACTCTTAAATCTCCAAAAACGGTCCAGCATACGATTTATCGGGGCCTGTCAAACGTGAATAGTTTATTTTGGCGCATCCAGCAAAGGTTTCTGTTTATTACCATGTTATAGACCTTCATAACCTGTGGTTTTTCTAAGTATAATCATAACATAAAAAGAGAAAGCAGTGCCTTAAAGGATAACGAAGCCCCTCAGTTACCGGTGGACACCTAATTTGTGTTCATAACATTTGCTTTCAGGCAGCTATGTATTTTCTTGCTCATGAAGTTGTTTGGGTCACCCTATATGTAGGATGTTGCTGCATATTGATGGAGTTGTATATCTTTGCTTGTAGACCGAAGCCTGAATCACCACCACCGCTTCCTCCTCCGCGTCCAAGAGACAAGCCAGCCAATCTCCCTATTTCAGGTGAGATATAAATCTCTGTAGAAAATAGCAATTGACGAAGCATGGAACCTCTGCATATTGTATTGCTGTGCCACGTGTAGTTTTGCGTTGCCATCTCAGTTAATTTACATATGGGTTTATAAACTGGCCTAATGTAAAGTTTTTGCAGGCAATTTACTGGAATCAAATCTTCGCGAAAAACACAGAAGGATACGTTCATATGCAGACTTGTTGAAAATTTCCGACCAACCTTTGAGGAGAGGCAAAGAAGCAAAGCCGCTTTTTGAAATCAAAAGCGTTTTGAGATGGATTTCTCTGTGCTGTTAAACTTGGATTGTTTGTAGTCGTGGCTTTAGGGGGGCATGTGTCTCTTTTTTGAGAGCACAGCTTGATGCTCACCTTTGGGGATAAGTTACGCCCCCAATCGTGAACCCAGTATTTTGAATCTGCATCAGACAGAGCACAGGGATACATGCAATCATTATTCAGAAGAAAGCAAGTATATTTCCGTTCATTGCGGTCAAAAAGTTGTCGCTTTCATTTCCTTTTGGCGCCGCCTCTGTGCCGCATTCCTGACTGTTCGAGCTATTTCCGCCACTGACTGTGTATTCGAAATAAGAGGTCCAAAATTTTCAGTGAAGGAATCAAAAACAGTTTGCACTGGTACACATTATGTGCAAAACCTTATTTGCCTTCGGGCAGCCGATTTAAAGAAAATTGCTTCGCAAGATTCAAAATATATTCAGGTGAATTTGGGAACGATTTATGTCATCTTGATGGTTTGACGAAAGAACCGAGTTTGACGAAGTCTTCCTATGGCTTTAAAATGAACCCATTTATTCATAGGGTTAATGCAGAGGCACAACTTTCTGGCACAATCGGTAGATACTGCTGAAATGCCACAAATGTATTCCATCGTTTCCCTTGAGTTTATTTTCTTGATTTGAAGAATTCGCTGGTTATTATGGTAGCCTTTTTTCTACAGATTCAGCTGTCACTCGACCGCCTGGGCCCGGTTCTACGTCAACAAGCACGCCTGAAACGACACCAATTACGCCTCCACGTGTTCCAATTCAGGATGCAAAACAGGTTAGACCTTGCTTGGCTTTCTTCCTCTGTTATGAATATTGTTATTCTACCGGGTGAGTCAATAAAAACGCCCAGAGTTTGCAAAAATCCTGCTCCCTGAAAATCAAAGCAATGAAATTGAAAACTGTCTTATTTTATTCCAGATATGTCAAATTAGGTCCAGTAATTTACCCGGTTTTAATCAGCCATTCCTTCCCGTCGAAATAGGAGATTTTCTGTAGAGAGTCCCTTTCGAAAACCTGCAAAAACGAGCGAAAACAGCAAGCAAAAGTTCCCTTTGTTCTCCTTCCTAGCAATAATAACTCTTGAATATGTACGTGTATTTTGTCCTCATGGGAGAATGGAATCCCCCTGAATGAGTTCTTCACACTAGGGGGATTTTCAACTCGTCAAAAAGAAAGCACGTGCTAAAGCGTGCTGAAAGTCATCGCTGTGAGGTTAACACATTAGGGACGTTTGCTTGTAATTTTAGCTTGCTTTTTAAGGTTTCTTAAAGGGGTTCATTTTAGAAAATCGCTTGCAGAATCTGAACGGAGTGACCGATTTTAGTCAGAAAAATTTCTGAAAATAATTGAACGATTTGGATATTCAAGCAGGTATTGCAAAATATCACTGCTTATATACTCAGGGAACAGTAGCCTCTCAAACGCCGGGCGTGTTTTTTGACTCACCCGGTATGTACTGACTGAATGAGTCAAAGAGAGTTGCTACTATGATGGGCTATGGAATAAAAAGCACGAAGTCGATGCGATAATCAAGACTGAAATGTTAATGTGACAGCCAAAGCTAACTTATATGTGAAATTTTTATATTATAATCACTCATCTTTTATAGCCAGAAATTAGGAAATTGCTGGTAAGTGCATTCTTTGGGAGCGAGAATTCTGCATTCGATTCTTGTCTATGATTTACCGTATAAGCTCTATTAAGCCCCCTCTCTACTAAGCCTCCCTCTCTACTAAACCCTTCCCCTTTGAGTCAAAATTTGAAATAATCCCCCTCTTTATTGAGCTCCCCTCCACTTTTACGAAATTCTAGAATTTGCCGAATATCTTCCATTTATTTACCTACGCAACCTTGCATGTTAATTTATGTATTTGAGCAGTAAAATTGGATGTTGATTCTGCAAAATATGGGATAAAAGAACTGAAAAGCTAGCAAAGATATCCTTGTCACTTGACTTTGTGAATAAGCCCCTCTCTCTAACAAGCCCACTCTCTATTAATCCTCCTGCTATAAGGTACGAAATTAGATAAGACCCCCAAGGCTTAATACAGCTTTTACGGTACTTGTCATTGAAAGTTAAATCTGTTGTCCTTTGGTCGCCATTTTAATGGGCCATTAAGATCGCAATGACAAAGGCCACCAAGAGATCGCACGTGCATAGCATGCTGGTTGAAACAGACACCTTAACCAATGACAGTGTTTTGCCACAACAATTACGTTAATTATCTTCAAGTACCATGTGAGTCAAAAGAGAAGTTTATGCGTTTAGTGGGCTGTGGAATAAATAATATGTGGCCGATATTCAAAGCAGAAATGAAAATCTATCGATCAACGGCCAACTTAGATGAGAAAATTTTGTTTGATAATCTCCCTCAATTTCTGGACCCAGAAATTAGGAAAATGCTGGAAGAATATGTTTGGGAAGAAAATTCCCACATTCCATTCTGGTCCATGATTTAACCTTCTATTGAAATTCCAATTTTGTACCTCAAACTGGCAATGTAAGCTGCAATGTCACATGAGTCATGGACCAGATTGGAACGTGGCATTCTCGATTCCCATACAAATCTCTTACAATAGACAATATCGGCTAACGTTTGTTTACACCCATTTTAAGTCATGTGATCAATCTCTTGATAAAACATCTTGTGATTTTCCTTACATATTTCGTGCCTTGCAAAGTTGTGCCATGAATGCAAAAAGTAGTATAATGCCAAAACTTCCCATGGGCATGGTCATATGACTTGAAATGGGTAAAACAAACCTTAGCCGATTAGGTCTATCATTTTGCTTATTGCTGGGTCTTAAAGATGCTTGGTTTTACCAAACAAAATTTTATCATGTAAAGTGGCCTTTGACTGATTGATCAATATTTAGTTTTGAGCACCGGTCGCACACTTTTAATTCCATTGCCCGCCAAACTTGTGAACTTTTTTTGATTCACCTGGTATAAAACTCCAATTGCAGGAGAATCGACCGAAACATAGAAGAGCAAGAGCACTGTTTGATTGCGAGGCTGACCATGACGATGAATTGGAATTCAATGAAGGAGATACAATAATTATCATTGGTGAAGCAGACCCTGAATGGCTGGTAAGTGAAAATATTCTACCGGTGAGCCATAGTACATAACAAGTTAGATCTTTGATAACTATAGAACTATAGTCAGATGCTTTGTTTCACGTTTAGCTCAAGGGCGTGGCTATCTTTCTGAGATGCTACATGGTCATTCTAAGCTATGATTTCTGTCTAACAACCCAGATTGAAGAAAATTTCGAATCATACCTTTACCGTTTAGAGTGAAGTAACAGCCGTTCTTTTCCAAGGTAAATATATCCATTGTTTCATATTCATGGAGGGCACAACATTTTGATCAAAACCTGTGTTAGATGACTCTTGATGTTTTTAGTTGGAAGAAGAAATGTAATTTTGGCTGGCTTCTTACTTTGCTGCGAAGTTGAGCTTTTGGAACTGGCTTCTTAATTTTGTTTGATTTGCGCCGTTCTGATTAGCGTTAATTGAGCAACAGACCTTTTAGCTTTTCCACAAAAGAGCCTGGATCGAGCGTTTTTTGATACTTTTTTATACACACGAGGCTCGATCGAGTGGTGTTAGAGCTTCTATCAAAATTCTGCAAATTCGAAAATTCTATAGAATGAAGCAAAATATCGTTCGATTCTAGTTCTTTTCAGAATAGCTAAAAGGTCTATGCGTATTTGGTTTCCATGTTGTTTGATATCTTTGAAAGTTCAAAACTTCTATGATCAAGTGATTGTACGGGAGTATACTCGAAAACGCAAGAATTTCCACACATATATAGAGCCATTTATAGATTTAGCAATATTTCTTAAATTGGTATTTCTATGACACTTAACAAGACTCGCTACTATAAGGAGCTGCAGATTGTTTCAGTTGAGTCAACCAGTAAATAGCGGGGCATCATAAAACACCATATATCATTATAAACGACTAACGCTGCACCTCTTTCGTTTTAGTATGGTGAAGTTGAAGGCAAACCAGGAAAGAAGGGAGTATTTCCAATCAATTTTGTTCATGTATTGACTAGTTGAGAAAATAATCAAATCGAATGCCTCTAAAATGGGACTGACTCAATTTGCACTCCTAGAAATCGTTATCCCAAATTCTTCATCTAAAGTATTTCATGTCCACGTGAAAATCTGTTCATAAGATAATTCAATTATGTTAGCTAGTTATCGTGAATACTGTATGAATGGTCGTGTACTTTGATTTAGGCTCAAATTTTTTTATTTCATTATGCTGAGAGAGGTATACTGTTTCAAGTGGAGAGTATAAAAAGGCCAACAAAGGATGCAGGTTAGAATATTGCTTGGGGTCATAATTGTTGGCAAGTTTCAATTTTTGCCAATGTGCCCCGGATGATTTCTCCACGAGAATTTTCGTATTCGGTTGCTTCACTCCTCAACTTGCCGTTGTTGGAGAAGTTTGCAGTGCATCCTGGTATCCGTAATGACAAGACAATGCGACGCCCCCGCAGTGTTTTCGCTACTTAGCATTTCTGAAAAGCTTATTTAGCAAAATATTGATTTTACTTTCTTTTTTGATGAATGGAAATCTGTACGAACTGTATATCAAACAAGAACCATTTGTTTGTCATTTTTTACTTTCTGATAAAAATTTAACATGCCTGTTACCAAAATACTTTAATAAGAATACAAAATTTACAATACCTGTTTGTCATTGGTAGAGGAAATGTCATACCTTTCGAGTTTGCAGCTCGTGATGGTGTGGTAGCGTAAGAGCAATTGTACGTTGTAGCCATTATTTTTGTTAGTTAGTTCTTCCTTCACTGTAATGAACACCAGAAGAAGGCTTCGTCAGTGGAGGATTTAAGGAGGGCAAGTGGGAGCAACTGTCCCCCTTTCACCATGAATACACAGCTTAGTGCCCCTTTTCACCGAGAAGTGCGCCCCTCATTGTGACTCCAAAGACATTCTTTTTCAAATGTTTTGATCAGAATGTGAGGCAGATCAAGGCGCTAGTTAGTAGAGAACCAATGAATTTTCTTATACTCTGAGCGGCCTCTGTGCAGGCTTGCCCTTCCTCCATATCGAGCTGGATCCGCCGCCCTGTTCACACACAGTGCTTTATAATGGACATTCCAGAGACGGAAGTCTATTTAATTGGAATCCCCAATAAACTGGAGATCCCGGGTCCTGCAAAGCAATCTTAATGCATTGACGGGGCCACAGTGTTTAGACAAGTAAAGAATAAGTGAAAATCAGGGAAATATTTGCAGTGGACTACAGGGCAATTGTTTGCAAGCTAAGCGTTTGTTGCCTTGAACCTGGAACTAAAATTTACGCCACCTCTTTCAGCCTAATTTTTGTGACTCAAGGCCCCGGGGGGTCTACCTTGGAGAAAACAATGGGATGTGCCTGCCAGAAGAAAATTTTATGACCCTGTCCTCGAATAAATGCTTGAGATCATAATACAGTAAAAGCCCGCGTATAAGAACTTACAATTTTGCAAGTCAGCCTGATTAGGTTCTTATATATTAAGTGTTTAGTGGGAAATTAGGCTGTTCAGGTTCTTAAATTGGTTCTTATTTCATTCAGGGCGTTCAGGTATTTCTTTTGTTCAGATTGAAACTTCAAGCCTATTATTTATTGTCAGTTCAGAGGCACCTAGGTTCATGAGGCCTCATTCATAACGGCAGTCCATGGAAGAATCAGAAATTTTACAGAATGCAATGAAAAGCTTTCAAAGCATCTTTAGAGTTCTTTGCAATTTGCACATATGACAGTATCAGTCCATATGGACTCGATGACAAAGCAGCTGGAGTTTTTGTATCTAATTTGGTGATTTCTACGAATAAGAACCTATTTCAATTTTCAGGCTGAATTGGTTCTTATATGTTGGGGGTCTAAATTTCAGAATTTCAGCCTACGCGGGTTTTTACTGTACTTATCCTGGATAATACCAGTCTCTTTTGAATGCTATTTTAAATTTCACGTCAAATCTGACCTTTCCTGCAAAACAACTTCAATGGACATTCCTGTGCCGGAATAAATACACGAATGGTATAATCCTGCCCGGGAATTTACAGCCAGAAAGGGACCCTATTGGCAGGCACATCCCTGGGTACTCAATATATCAAGTAGATCCCCTGGCTCAAAGCCCAACCATCATGGTTCCAAAGATCTATCCGATATTGTTCAATGTTGCAAAATTATTTTTCTACTTAGTGATCTGTTGATGTATGCAAAACAAGAAATGTGATGTGTCATTTCAGGTTTATTTCTCTTTTGTAAATAAATAAGTTTACATTTTTATAAGAGTCGATTGTTTTTCATCGAGGTAATTAACAGAGAATCGAATTATCATGATATCCAATAGTCAGAAATTCTTTTCTTCGCCACCATCTTATGCAGTATTGTTGAACTCATCATCGCCACAGTAGAGTAAGCGTTGAGATTTTACCGGGTGTCCCAAAAGGAAGTATCATCGTTTGCAGAGCTGTACTATGCGCATACTGACCGATTTTGTGTTGTACAGCAAAATATAAAACTCGAGGTCTTCATTAATGACTGGCAACATTCATTTAAACACATTTTGTTGCTGTCATGTTGTTTCAGTTACTTGTAATCTCACAGGCCTAAATCAGTTGCTGTGGCGACGAAAACGCGTCCTTGCATCGTATTATACAAGGCTACGGGAAACCACGGTAAACCCGCGGGAAATGTGAGATTGAGCATTGGGAGCGACGCCGACGGGATTCTGTATTGCCTCGTTTTTGAAACTTCAGTCAACTAATAAAATTATGAATGATGCACCGATTTCAATGAGTCACCCCTCATTTTGAAGCCCAAATGCTAATTTAGATGTAGAAATTAATCTCAATCAAATCGGCTATATGATTCTAGAGTCTTGAGCAAAAGCTTGTAATCAAATTTCATTCGATTTCTCTTTAGTAAACCGAAAATTTCATTGATCGTTGTTTAAAAACCGAGCAACCCGTGTACATTGAATTCTAAGAAATATATACTTGTCATCACATTGCACTCCTTGGAAGATTTGCATACTCGCATTTATTTTTTGAAGCAAGAAACGTTAAAGAGATATTTAGTTCTCTAGGGATCTCCCAAAACGAATCTCAAGCAAAATAACGCTTTTTTTTCTGTACATTGTATTTATAACTTGTAATTTTTAATTTTAATCAATATAACTTTTAATTTTAATTTTTGATTTTTCTGTACATTGTATTTATAACTTTTTATTGGAGGGCCCTTTGAAAATCAATTGCCATTGAAGGGCAACCCTCCCTAAACAAATGAAATGAATGAATGAATGAATGAATGAATGAATGAATGAATGAATGATTGAATGAATGAATGAATGAATGAATGAATGAATGAATGAATGAATGAATGAATGAATGAGCTCTGGTTTGATCTGGCTGATTATAGTGAAATAAATTTCTACATCTATTGTTCGGGATACTATCAGCGAAAGTCTTTTGGATTTTCTCCTGAAGAGCCAGACGCCCGTCGAAGCACTTTGGAGTCTGCGCAGTATCGATTTGAGGGACATCGCCCTTCATCATTCCTTTGTTAAGTCGTGCATGCCCCAAAACGCTTCGCTCGTCCCATCGATCAGCGAGCCAATCAGAGTTAACGTCTTTCCTTTGTCATTCACAAAAGGGGGAATTCGCAGTATCCGGAACAATCTAAGAGTGTGTTTGATTGGTACCAGTTCAACGGTCGACTTGGTAGACTCGCAGTTTGTGCTCTATTAAGCCCCCTCACATATATCAACTTTCAGAATTTACCAAGCTTTTTCCATTTATTTAGCGAAACAAGCTTGCATGTTAGCTACAATAAATCCCTGCATATAAGAACTGACCGAAGTAAGAACCTGGTGGCTTTCTCTCCTGAATTATGTACCTTGCAATTAAGAACCTGTTTCAGTTTGATGAGACATGGGTTCGTATTGCAGGGGCTGCAAAGTTGATCTTTGATTGCTGTTATTAAGTTCATTTTGGTCCCACTTAGCTTTTAAAGTTAGACTCTCCTCCCCCATTAGTTATTAGGTCCACAAGGACTCTCCCAAAACAAATAATAGGGCTGAACATCTTTGTAAGACTCTGAAAGGGCCTACCTGAGGCAGCCTTCAAATAAGAGCCTTTATACCTTGAATTTAGTCTTAGGACCTTTTGAAGAAGAACTTAGTTCAGCCTGGCTCTCAAAAAAGTAGGTTCTTATATGCGGGGATTTACTGTAGTTTTAATATGGTTTAGGAGAAAACTGTGTCGAATTTATGTATCTGACCCGTAAATATGACTGTTGATGCCGCAAAATTTGGGGTGAAACAACAGAAAGCTTCCAAACGCGTCCTTGTCATTAGATTTTGTGACTAAGCCCCCTCTCTAATAACCCCCACCCCCGCTGCGCTGTATTAAGTCCCCCTCTGAAGCGTCCAAAGTTAGATAAGCCCCCGAGGGCTTGATAGAGCTTTTACGGTAATTAGTCAGTCTGTTTTTTGCAGAAAAGTATGTTCTTGTTTGGGGAGTCGTACTGTATTGGAATCGTTTAAATTGTGTCAACTTAGATGCAAGTATTCATTTTAATAAAATAGATTGAAAATCGTCTGCCAGCTATATGAGCAACTCAATTTCAAAACCCATGAAGAAAGGTGCAAATTCCTTGATTAAATTTGCCAGCAATCCATTCTCATAATAATAGAAAATAGATGCCAAAGGTTGCGTGATGGTCCCAAGTTTTATGCAGAAGCATTCCCATTGATGTGTTCCAGCAAGAAGATAGATCATTAGAGGTCGATTTTTGTAGCTGCTGAACTGAATTTGATCTAGGAATTTAGGCCGTTGTGAAAGATTCCAAATGAAATGTTATATGAAACTGCCTATAAGTTAACGAATAGCCAACGTTGATAAATAAAGTTTTGTATCAAAGTCCACATGTTAGCCACACATAATTTATAAACTTACCCGCATCTAACGAATAATTTAGCAGCTACAGCTGTCCAAGATTCACACTGTTTCTTACTTACCCGGTACGGTCTTCGATAAAATTTACGCTAAGTGCCTATCCCGAAGTAGTTGCTCATCAAGAATGTTTCTTTTCCTTCCTATATTCCATTAAAATCTTACAACAATATTAGAAATCACTATACCTAAAAACTACGCTACAATACTACAGAGACGATGGCACATGGAAAAAAAAGGTCTACCTTGTGGCCATTCTAAAAAGTAATTAAAAGCTTCATAAAACTACACATATCAATTACAAGAAAGAATAATTGAATACAGACAGCAGATGAAGTTACAAGTGAAGGTAGCTTGCAACCAAATAGAGTGATTGCACATGTAGGTTGGTAGGTTTAGAACCAAACATGGTTAATTTATCCATAATTAGATCCATGATTGCTGCGCTTTGTTTATAATGAAACTGATGGTGTATTCAGCTTTGTTGAGCTTGTTGAAAAATTGTTACTAATAGAAACTAAACCAATGTCTTCAAGACTGTGATTGCCTAGCTGGTCAGCTGTCTGCCCAGGAGAATTCTTGGTGCTTCGAAACAGGGGGTTTATGTGTGTAAAAACCTAAGAATAGTGCCATTATCATCATATTTTATGGAGGGAGATTTTATTTGAGACGAAATTTCGAGGATTTCATCCGAATGGACTGTTGAGGGGATATGTGTTGTCGAGAAGAAGAGATCAAACACTGTTGCTAAAACAATTTATTGATTCTGCCCTGATTAGCTTTAAGTTGCCCTTTTTTCTACTAAAGCACTTGAGGTAGCTTGTTAAGGGGACCGAATTTACGTGTCAACTTTATTGCAATAAGGTTAACGGCTGTTCCGCAAGGTTCCATTCTTGTTCCCTGGCTGTTTTCTGGTCGCGTATGGTGCTTGGTTACGCTTGGTTTGTAGTTCTTGAGACTAATCGAATCTTACAACCAACGGAGAGGACTGTTGGTTCAAGATAGAGGGGACGTCTGTGAGGAGCTGAAGTTTCGGTCTGCACAAATTACCCGTTCTGTTACAGAGATGAATAATTGTCGAAACTGTGATAAATATGAGCGACATGACAACTAAGGTCAATGTTACAAACAGTTTCTGCTCGATTCAAATGAATGTATTTGTACATTGCTAGTGAAAGAAATGGCTCTCGAAGGCAAATCATTGCCACCGTTCTCATCAACCAAAAGAATAGAACGGCATCTTGAAGTATTGGAGTGGCAGTGTAGACTGATATTCAGGAAGGGCTCGACTGGGGGAGCTTAGGGGTTAGGAGCCCCTCAAAGATTGACTGAGCTCCCCCCATCAGCACTTGAATTTTTGAAAATTGCTGTGCACTGTCGGCACTTCCGTAACTTGCTTGCCATATTTTTAGAGAGCTTTGTCGACTTTTGAGCCAATCAGAAAGGTGTGGTCCGTAAAAATTTTGCTTTTTTCGCTCGCTGTCGGCACTTTGACAATTTTGTCCCCCAGCATTTCTTCCCTAGCGCCATCTCTCCAGATAATACGAGGCAACGCATTGCTCCGTTGAATGCAGTTGTCATTGACAGAGCAGAAATTGCGTACAATGACGTCATCAAGCAATCTGAAATAAGGAGGTGTTTGCATAGATAAGGTTTTTGAAATGATGTATCAAGAGTTTACGGCCCAAGGGACAAAATATCAAATGTTGCCGAGTTTCGGAATCTGTTGCAAGGAGCTAAGGGGACTGAAAGTTACGATTTTTCGCGCTTGCGTGCGCAGTTTCTGCTCTGTCGTTATCATTATTATTTGCAGGGCCTTGCAGGGGTGCTCATTTTGCTGATAACACAGCCGACGCATATGCTTTCAAGAGTCATGAGAGTTAAACGACGTTTGAAAACCGCGAACCAGTTGAAACTGTGAGCAGCTGGGAGATAAACCATTACCCCCTGCACACCTTACGATTGATCCATGTCAGGCCGTCAGCTTGATTTGAGTGTTTGCGTTGCCAGCTCCAAGCTGAAACTAAAGATTCATTTGTTCGACAGCACACAAAGTTCGGAGAGTACCTAGTAAACAGGCATATTTTTACGGTTTTGATTTACCGAGAGAAGTTGTAAAAATGAGTTCAGTGCTCCATTTGTTTGTCACTTTGTTGTTCACTGTGACTTTTGTGTACACGCAACAAAGGGGTGCACAGCTACGACTGACTGCTAAAGGTCTGGATTATGGTAAGTTTTCACCGTCACTATTACATCACAAGGCATCTCTTTGAAAACAATATCTAGTGGTAGAACAAACTCCTTTCGGCCCAAGGTGCAATGAACGTTTTCACAGCAACTATTGTGCTGGCCATCATCTGACTGATAAGGTTGGTTGCTGGTTGAATGAGAAGTCAGAAGCAACTCTGAGCGCACAAGCCGTAGTGCCACTGGCCATTACGGCAAGTTACTTAGCGGGGGGGGGGCACCTTACCAGATTTTTGTTAGGAATATCCCATTTAAGACCCATTCCTTATACTAATTTCTCAAAACATATGCCTGACTGTGCACCAGTTTCTCGGCATTGGTCTATATGAACGCTCTTTGTTGGTTGTACAACTATTGTGATACTGTTCCAGGCAGCACATCCCATGTACCCAAAGTATTCAAAACTCCCTGAGGGCAATTTGGGTTCCATGCCCTATTGCCACAGAAGAAACCTGTGTATTTCAGTTATTGGTGGGGCAAAGACTGACGCTTTTGCGTTTATCCTTTTCAGCCATGAAGCAAGCGATGCAAACTTTGCAGAAAGATCTATCAGGAAAGAGGCTGCCCGACTATCACGGCTCTGGAGGAGGATTCCAGATATATGTCAGAAAGTAAGTCACCGTAAAGAATGCGCCTACATGTCCTGGGCATGCCTTTTAAAGACCCGTTGCTAACCATGACCCTTTGTGCGCCGAATGAAACGCCAGACCAAGGCAATTTAGACCAAGAAGGACCTTCAGATAATACGAAAGTCGACTTTGGCGCCACAAAGGATCACGGTTAGCAATGGGTCTTTAAACTGAGAATATCAGAAGTAGCATTTTCTGTCTTTCCAAAACGATTCTCATAAATGGGCATGCAACAAAAGATTCTTACTCCCGCCTGTCGGTGCCAGGAGAACTATCCATTTTAGCCAGTTTTGCGAGAATGGCTTGATACTGGCATGAGCTTCCATCTTGGAGAAGAACGAAAGGAAAGCGTCATTATCACATGGAAGAGGAATAACAGCGAGTAAAAAAACTAAATTTTATGTCATTTTATAAAAAGTCTCTTACACCTCTTGCAAAAATAATTTGTTTTCAAGCAAAATCCATCCAAAATCCTTTTTCTTTGTTCTGAAAACATCTTTTACGCTCTTTCCATTGAGTGAAATGCCACTTGAAAAATACAATTCTAATCGGATAGGGGCCACATCAACAGTTTATTATTTCCAGTCATAGACGTAGGAACAGGGGGCACTAGGGGCACGTGCCCCCAAGATTTTGCAATAAACAAAGAAGTGCCCTTTTTTCTTTTGACAAAATGCCCTCTTTTTCTTAAGGAAAATAGTGCCCTTAAAGTGTCGTGCCCCCAAGTTTGAGATTCTTCCTACCTCCCTGTTTCCGGTGGTTTAAAGGACAAGTCCGGGGTTGATGGAATTATTGTTAGAAGCAACCTTACCAACTGCTGAACACCAACCGTGAGTTCTTGCCAAAGTTTTGATGCCTCCAACTTTCATGATTGGATGATGAATATTTTAGGCCAAATATCGTTGCCATTTTTGATTTTGCACGAGTGTGGTAAGGCGCAATAAGGATGCTGGCAATGTGAGTGGTATAATATCAACACATTTGGTAGCTTCGTTCAGGTCAACGTGAAGTGACGTCATAGAAAATGACGTCATTTTGCACTTCTTAGCAGATTGAAATATGTAGTCTCGCAGATTAAAAGAGAAAAATTGAAAAAAGTACTACACTTAATTCACAATAGACTTGCTCCAAGTGGCTCCAAGTCTATTCCGTGGTATGTCAGCACAAAGGAACATAGTTACTTCTGCGGGGGCGTAAACCTCGAAGAGGACGCTGCGACGGAAAAGCGAAGGACGTGGTTTGCACCCCCGCCGAAGTAACCATGTTCCTTTGTGCTGATATACCACGGAATAGACTTGGAGCAAGTCTAAATTCACAACAGTGTAATCTCTAGAATAATCAACAATTATTACAACATAACAACCCCGGACTTATCATCAAGGCACCGTATTGTTTCTTTTGATAGCCTGCGATTGAACAGCATTGGTATTAGTAACCAGAGACTTGCCCCAAGCAGCAGTGGACTGAACGTTGCAGTAGGAGGAGTTTCCGTTGCTGTTTCTGGAAGATTCACATACGAGAAACGAGTATGGTATGTATGATTTTGAAGCAAAATATTCAATTTGAGTTACTCATGAAATGTGACGGAAGTGGAAAACATTTCTGCCTTCTTCGAAACCTTGGTTCCAGCCAGGGAGCGCTGGTTGCAGCCCCATCAATGCCGCTTACGGAACCTTGTGTCTATTCTAAAAAAGAATATAAATCGAACAACGTCTTTATACATTGTGAAGAATTTTCGAGTGTGCACAATAGTGATAGAAGCTCTAACGCCACTCAATCGATTCTCGTGTATAAGAATGTATAAAGATATCGCTCGATCCAGACTCTCTTGCAGAATAGCTAAAAGGTCTATGGGGTTAAAAGCAAACTTAGATAGGGGGACTGGATAATCTAAATATAACCTATTGTATTTGATGTTTTCGATCTATGAGCAAAAGGAAGATAATTGGCCTCTGCGGTTCTTTTGTGCCATGGTTAGATTATGTCGCTGTATCTCCGTTCATTTACTTTAAGACTTTGCTCCATCCAGGCATCTGTTCTATCATCTACGACCCAGGCTCTTTAAGAGAATTAGTAAAACAAAGGCTAAAACGATATATCATCCACAGAAGACCAGAGACCCTCCAAAAACAAAAGTTTGTCTATTTTAGTCTGATTTTAGGGAGATGGTATGGTAGCTACGCGGGTAAACGCGATGATTAGTTTACAGCAATCTGATAAACAGTTCGAGAGTTGTATGCTTTCAAACATTTACACCAGTTTTTTGTTCGCACTGTAGTTTCCTTTTGTCGTTATCAGTAAGGCTCTGTTATTACACCTACACTGCTTAGACTACCTTACAGCACAGAGTGTAAGCTGATTTGAACTTGTTTACAATCTCTTGCTTCGTAGGAAAGTAACAATCAGAGATTCAGTAAACATCAATGCAAGAGCATCTGGTGTTAGCTTTTCAATGTCCCTCCGACTTGGTATGTGCAACGAAATCCCTTTGTGTTTATAATTTTGTATGTTCTGCTTATGAATCACTATTTGCTTTTAAAATTTTTGTCAGTTAAAGATCCAGCCACACATGTCTTTCTGAAATGCGTTTTCGACCGCAGATTAATGAAATATTGCAAGACAATTTTACAGCATGTACCCAATAGATTTACTGTTTCATTGCAGCATATAGTTACGCATGAGTCCATAAAGGGGACCTCATTTGCATCAATGATATTATTCTGTCACAGAATCAATGCAATAAATTCTGAAATCCATTCGAATGCCAACCACTATTTTTCAAAGTACTTGATTCAGGTTTACCTTTCGTTGTTTAGGCAAGCGAAGTAATGGTCGTCCTACAATCGGAGCAAACTCTTGCAACACTCATATCGGTCATCTTAGCAGCAGCATTTCTGGCTCTAAAGCTTAGTTTTCAAGGCGCTTTATTCAGGTTTTCCTTTCGTTGTTTTAGGCAAGTGAAGTGATGGACTTCCTACAAGTGGACCAAACTCTTGTAACGCTCATATCGGTTACCTTAGCGCCAGCATTTCTGGTTCTCTACAGCTTATTTTTCAAAGCACTTGATTCAGGTTTACCTTTCGTTGTTTTAGGCAAGCGAAGTGATGGTCGTCCTACAATTGGAGCAAACTCTTGTAACGCTCATATTGGTCATCTTAGCACCAGCATTTCTGGCTCTAAAGCGAGGTGAGACTATTGCACAGCATGAAAGTAATAGGAATGGAGTCTGTATGTAGCAATTTTATTCAAAATTCCCCCATTCTAACCTCAAACGTTAGTTGCTGCAGTTCTCGTACAGAATTTTGAAAATCCATTATTTGTAGATATTGAGATTCATGCACCCAATATTAACAACAAGCTTTTATATGTTGATATAAAAACTCACCTATTCACTCGCAGTTTCGATGCTTTGGTAATAATGTTGTGGCTTCTTTCGTTTTTATTTGTGTCCAAATAAGTACACGGGCTGCAGGAAAATAAATTTTACATGTGATACGAGGAGCCTTCCAAGCTCTTTATTTCCTTCCTGAGTTATCAAAGTTTGTTTCTCTCTCTTCGTTCCTCTTGCGAATGTGTCATTTTAATCCTGGTGCCCGGGTTTGCTTCAACAGGAAGATGACGGGGGTGTGCCATTTTGTTGTCTGAAATCACACCCTACAATTTGTGAATTTTGCGAAAACCATGCCCCAAAATTTACGGGCCATTGAAACTACAAACTAAGATAGTGATAAAAATACCAACTTTAACCACATGAAATTCGATCAAATTCGATACCCTAAGAAGTTATTTTTCTAAAATGGGACCCTATAATTAATGTCCATTCTTGATCTTACCAAAATGACACCCTAAAATTCATTTCTACCTGAAAAATGGCACTCCAAAAATTGGCACATCCTGTATGGGTATATATGGTAGTTACTCCCCCCCCTAAGATCTTCGTGCATGGTAGAGTGACGTGACCTAGAGTCGCTATGCCACCAAAGTATTCCGTTTTAAGTTCCTCAGAGAAAAAGATGATATATCAGGAACATAAGAATGAAGTAAAAAGATTTGATGTATCATTCGTAAAAGTTATTTCAGTTCAGATTTTCTTGCAGCCCTAGGCTGTCATAATGACCCGCGCTCTCCTCAGTTCCTTTCTCCAAATTTCGAAAAGGTTCATTGGCGGAGATGCAGAAAATTTGATCTGCAACAAGTAAAAGATATTAATTTCATATGCGATTTTGATTCAAAGTAGAAGCTCAATTTGTGTGGTGCACTCTTTTTACATTCAAACCATTTTAATGTTGTCCGTTAGTTTGATTTTGTTGGTTTCGTCTTAGTTGGTTATACAGAATCATTGCATGGGCATTCGAAGGTAAACTGAAATCGGAGATCGCAAAAGGGGTAAGTGCTTGCATTTCAATTTTTCATGCTAATAAACTTTAGTTGATTTGACGTCCCTAACTAATATTTTTAATGAGGATAATCTTTTCACAATACAGCAATGTTGCATAAGTTACTGAATTCTGCTGACTTTAGCATTCTGCATTGCATCATTTATTTTAGAACTGGACAAAATTGTTTAACGTAAAAAATTTTCCGAACTCGTTGGGGTAAGCAATGGATTTTTGTGGAGAATATTTGCCGTTTTTCATAAATGGTTCGGGTTAGTACCCGGCCACGATAAACAGATAAACAGAAAAGAAAAAGATAGGCGGTAACCCGTTCCGACTCGCTCTTTCTCCATTCTCTTAAAAGCTGAACAGCAGCTTGTATTGAGAGACGTAGGAGAGAATTTTGATAAATGCTTCTAAAACAATGATTCTAGTCTCCACCATAACCAGGGGCGGCGCTACGGGGTGGACTGGGGTAGACATATCCACCCTGCTTGTTTTCAGCATTTATATTCTGGCTCGTCTAAATTTGATGAAAGGAGATGGGGTGGGGGTACCCGTTTCCCCTCATTTAAAATTCAACGAAAAGTGCAAATCATATTGGATTTTGCCTCTTAGATCTTTATAAATATTCATCTTTATGCGTGAATAGAAAGTTTTAGAATTGATTTCAAATTGAAGTTCGTTGCTTCTTTATAATTTGAAGTGAATTATGGCTTACAAGTTAAGTATTGCATGATAAATCAAATTTTATCTAACCTTGCAAAAGGTCATTTTCCATTTTAGGCGGCGTGGTCCCAAAAATTTTTCTGGGGACAAGCCCCCAGACCCCACTTTCCCCTCGCTCCGCTCGCCGGTCCACCTCACTTTTTGGCCGCTGACACCACCTCTAACCGGAACAAAGAGCTTGTCATCCGAAGTTTAGGGAAATTTAGCCCATATTTTACAAAATGGCACCTTTTTGAGAGCTGAATTTTTCATAAGGTTGCTGTTTCCATAACAGGTATGTCAAGGGGCGACTGATGGTGTAAACACAAAAGCCGCAGCATTGTTTGCAGACTTTCCCGGTAAGTTGAGTTTTATGATGTAAATTTGCATTAAACCACATTCTTAGTCAAAGAGAGGAACTTTAAGCTCAGTTCTTGATGTCATGTTTTGATAGTATAGTATCTGCTCTATATCAAGCTCATAATATACAAATACTAGCATCAGCAACTAAGTTAAAATGTGTAAGTGAAGCTACTTGAGTGAGTTGTTGGTGAAGAATGCATTCAAATAGGTACCAAAATTGAATTGAATGCTGCTTCTGCACAAAGCAAGTATATCTTGCATATAGCTCCTCCGCAGTATGTCAGCAAACATGGCAGCTTGGTTCCCCTGCGTCAACTTGGACCACGTTGGCGTGAGAGTACTGGACACCGCGGAGGCGATTTGTTGACTTTCTGTGAACCATATTGTATCATCCGGAAGTAATGTCAAGGAACCAGACTGGACGTATGAAATCCTGTTTTGCGCTCTTTTAATTTCTCTGTTGGGATACATTGGATAATGACCCTCCAGACTCCAGATATGTCTTTAACTTGCTTCCTGAGAAAGCCTTAGAACAGGAACGTTTTCATGATCTGAAAATGATTTTTGAACAAAATTGTTTTCTATTTATTTCAGTTCAACAACCAATTGAAGATTTGGCCATCATTGATTACAGGCTCACAAGTGCACCAGCGTTGAACAGCCAGTTCATGGATGTTTTTGTGAGGGTGAGTCTCATTAAAACCTTGTTAGGGAGACGAGACGAGGTAGTCTTTGTCCGAGGAAACTTATGTGTCCTCCCCTGCAGTGGGTTAAAGCTCATGCGCAGTAGCGTTTTGGGGTTGGAGTGCTCAGAGCTCCAATCCCAAAGCGCTACTGCGCACGAGCTTGAACCCAATGCAAAAAAGGCAACGTACGTTTCTTGGGACAAAGCCTTTCTCGTCTTCCCAACGAAACCTCGCTCTATCTACGTGAAAATTTAGATCCTGGGAAAACGTTGGAGTCTGTTTGAAGATCTTATTGTTCGCAAAGCACACATGAAACTATTTGGATGAATGAACACAAATCAGTGCTCTTTGAAGAGTGAATATTTTCTGTGTGTTGCTGTAGACTAACTTAACATTGCTGGTACTGCAAGGTTGGTTAAAAGTCTTTCCACTTACCAGAAAAGACTATAAAGTTTCTTCATGATAGGCTGGGATACCTCCAAGCATCCTTGAGAGTCTTGTTGTTGTTGTTGTTGTTGTCATCTTATTTCACATCAATTATTTACGTTTTACTAGCTTACTATAATGAACAAGTGAACTAATCTAAATTGATGAATATATTAACATAAATGAATATTTTTTACAATCTTTTGCAAAACAAACTAACTAAAATAAAACTGATTTGGAGTCTTCAACTTACCTTTTCTTGGATAGTAAAAAGACGCTATTGTTCGTGAAACGTTAATAACACTGTGACTTATGACATAGATTTAAAGACCCTCAGCTAACCATTAGGCTTTGCGCTCATTCTTTGTTATGGGCCAAAAAACAACAGGAGACGGCGCATGCGATGCATGGGAGGTACTGTATGTCCATTGCTTAGGCCCCTTTTGGAATTGGATGAAGAGAAATATCAAGATTTGGACTCTATTCCTTTGTCTATGCTTAAGACCCATTGTCAAACATGATCTTTTGTCCGCAGAATAAACGACTTTCAGATAATACGAAAGTCGAATTTGGTGCCACAAAGGATCATGGTTAGCAGTGACTTCTTAAGTGAATCATAAATTTTTGTTTCAGTCAAGTTCAACATAGATGTGGAAAGTATTCTTACTTTATAGTTCGATTGTCGCCATTCTAAAACTGAAGACTGCAGGAAATTTAGCTTAATTTCTTGTCTGTCCAAAGCCGTTTCATGTAGAGCTTCCAACCAAAATGTCCCAAAATGGTATAGTATCTTTTAGTTATCCACATTTTTACATCTAAAATATTTTCTTACTATGAAATATTCTGTTGTTCTTTGAAATGGGTTCATTATTCCTGATTGCATATATCAGCGGACAAAGATTGAAAGAGATGATCACTAACCAAGTAGAGCTTCTTATAAACGTTGTTTTTATGAAATAGGACGTTCTTGTCTATTTTCGGATTCAGCCAAATTTTTTTCTTTTCGTCAGGGAGAATTCTTGCCACGTAATCAACCAACCAAACACAGCAACATGCCAGTACCCGTCTTTCCAACATCATCAGACAACAGCAAAATGCTTTATTTCTGGGTCACTGATTATACATTGAACACAGCAGCTGATGTTGTACAGAAGACTGGCCTACTCAAGCTCACACTATCAGCTCACAGTCATGTAAGGATACCTTACTTTATTCTATTTTGAGTTCAGATAGTTTGATTTGATTGCGACAAGTCTAGTTCTTCTACTGCTGCATGGATGGTTTTTTTTGTTGTTTTTGTTTGTTTTCAATTTGTTTTGAGTGGCTTGTCAGGATTTCTAGCTACTGAAAGCTAATTTAGGCCCACTGTGCATGCCGCATCCAGGCACGGGACCCCTAGTTTAACGTCCCTTCCGAAGGACGGCGAGGTGAGTTGCGAGGTCAGGCCTCAGTGGTCACCCATCCGAAATCTGACCTCACTCGACCAAGCTTAACTTCAGTCACCTGACGAAGACTGTATAAGCCACTCGGCCATTCACCCCGCGCATCTTCAAGGTATGGTAAAGGGATGGTAAAGGGAGGAATCTTCAAGGAAGTGTAATGTCTTTGAAACTCTTCACAGATGTCAGTACCACATTTAGATCACACCATCATGATGAAATACGATATTTAAGTCATAGGTTCTCATCTGGTTTGTGGCGTATTGTTGTTTGCTTTGGAAAGTTTTATGTAGGCGGTTGCTGAAAGATTTAGACGTTGTCGTAAATACTATGATCAAAAGACATTTAATCATCATGTTGAACAAACCAAGGAACTAATTTAGCAAATCTTTGAAAAATTATGTGTGAAGAACGAGCAATTTTTACACGAATGCTCATGTTCCTTTTGAGAATAAATCCACTATATGCTTTCCTTTTGCTGTCTACCTAAACAAAGGCCGCCTACATTTCTTTCATCTTTAAAGGAACAGTACTTTTTCTTCGATTGCTAAGATCAGCTTTTTACTTGATCGAAACATGCTCATTGGACTTCTAAGCTCTGCCGTCACCCCCAGCACATATGCACTCATACGCTCAGCACATATGCATATTGGGAGGAAGGTGCAATATTTTTGGGTCAGAACATTGCCGAAAGTAAAATTTTTGGTTTCACATAAAACTGAAATCCTGGCCATGATATTTTTGGCATCAAATTTGGTCAAAATGAAATTTTGGGAAGGGTTGGTTCTTCAGAGGCAATCATAACCTCAATTTGCATCGTTTCCGGATATTTCATGTTCGTTTACAGTTGTCAGAGCATAATATTAGCTGATATTTTTGGGTTGCAGCGAAGCTAAACTGATACTTTTGGGTTGCCTTAAAATTTCTGAGACTGCTCCTTTCGTTTGAGCTTATGGGTGCCCCCCTCCTGGGCCGTTACCAGCCTTTGATTCATTGTTTGATTCTTCTGTAGTTTCCAAAAGTTGTGAAGGAGTTTTTGAACACAGATGCTCTTGGACTGGTCGTACCAGAGGTAAGCTTCTCTCTTGATCAAGGTCACAGTAATTGCTCAATGTTGTTATGAAACTGATAAAATAGCACTTGGAACCTACTGCATGAGCTGCTGTACTTTTCAAGGCAGCTGAAGTACTTGCTTGCAGCTGGCAACCATTTTAAGAGCATAGGCTAACAGGATTATGTTCAAACTATCGATTTTCTGAAAAAGTCTAAGAATATCTCCTAAGTGTATTGCTTGAAAAGCATAGCTTTAAAGGGTGACCCTATAAAGAAAAGCGTTACTTTCAAACTTCCAGCATGCTACAGTGAGTTCCAGAAATCTGAGTCCATTCTTTGTCTGTTTTTTGTATAAAATACAATTGAGTATGCCACTATTGTTGAAAGAACTATTTTATTTCGTTGGTGCCAGTTTTTCTTTGAGATATAATGATATATTCTTAGCTACAGAATACCATATCCGAAAACTGTACACGTTTTTTATAAGAAACTAGGATCATGCATAGTACTAAAAGTTTCTTAATTCCACCTGAAATTTTGTTCATTTTAGTACTAAAAGTCTCTTAATTTGTTTCTTAATTTTTGAATGCAGAATCATCAACGTGGTCGCTAACACTGCTGCAGATATGTTTCTTGACATCTAAAACATCATATGAAAATAAACATTATGCTCTGTTATTTTGAAAACACAAATGGTTAGTTGATATTGCTCAAGAATAAAGGTTGAACGATTTGTTTACTCTAATATCCATGCTTTTTAACTTTCAAAGGTTTCTTAAGACTCCTCAGACATAGTACAGGAGTTTCTTAAAATTTTGGTGATCTAAGTACTAGTTTCTTATAAACTAGTTTCTTATAAAAAACGTGTCTTGTTGGTTTGGATGAATGATAAAAGGTACAAATGCTTTCTTACTTTTGCACATTCCGACCATTTCTTAATCTTTTTCAGCTCGCAGCACGCTTCCCAAACAGACCATTGAGGATAGCATTGCATTCATACAAGGCACCTGAGATCATCGTAGAGGATGGAAAAGTTGATGTTATTTTGCATGCTTCAGCTGGCCTGATGGTGGAATTAGTCAACGGAACACTCTTCGATGCATTCTCTATCTATCTGGTATGGACGTTAATCAGTCTGAACAATAGGCAGGGTTCTTTTTTCTCTTGAATCCTATGCGGAATATCACCTAATAAAGAATCGACGTCGTCTACGAACCTTCTTCATAAACAAATAAGCAAATCTGAGATTCCTGCAAGGGCATATTTTGGGGGGGGGGGTCACTGGGGTTTTGCGGATAGCGGATATCGGGCTGTTTTGGGTGCGGAAATGCGGAAACCAATCATCATTTCTGCGGATTGCGGATATTGGCTGCATTTTTGCGGAATGCGGATATTTCTGCAAATTTAATATTACTTGCTAAAAAATAGCAGATTTGATGCTCATTTCGTCAAAATATTGTGTAAAATTCACTGAAAGGCACTAAAACAAATGAAAACAATACACATCACGAAGATCTGGAGACAATAGCCACATTAACAACAACAACAACAACAACAACGAAAACAAAATTTTTGAGCGAAGCAATTACTCATGATGACAGCAAGACTGCTTTCATGTGATCGGTCACGTGCAAAATAAAAGAAAATGGTGTGCTTTCGTTGATCATGTTGCGATTAAATATATGACGCAGGAAGACATGGCTCATAGGCCCAACAAACAACGGAAATAGCTCATTTATTTCTGCGGATTTGCGGAAATAGGGCAGAAAAATTGCGGAAATGCGGAATCAGATACCCCCCAGTGACCCCCTATTTTCTGTTACCATTCTTAAGAATTTCTATGAACTAATCTTCTAGCTATTCTGCTAATTCTGCTGAAATTAAAAGATGCCTTTGCCCCACCATCCTGCCATGCAACCCGACCCACCTCCTTGCAGTCAGTTCAGTTCTGTTGGATTGCATCATAAAATCATTCCTTATTTTCCCGCCCACAAGGCCATAATGAAGTCAGACAAACACGCGTTCATTCCATAGAATAAGAGGAAATTAAGACAGCAGTGGTGACACCGCCTCTGAAGTTTTCGTTACTGTATTATAGAAATAGATTATTTAGAGTAAGCGAATTCCAGGCTGGCCAGGTCTCCACAAACTGATGGATATGCAGAAAGCAAGAAAGAAAGACAGAAAGGTGAAAGATAGATATTGCGTCTTGTTGATTCTTTTGAAATACTTTGCCGTCTATGCAGCAAAAATCGCTAGATACGGACGCTTTTGTAAACCTATTCCAATGAGAGAATGGTATCACCTGTGTAGCTGAAATTACTAGCAATTCTTTTTCATATGTGAATGCTTTAGATGGCCTTGAAAACCTTCTTCAACGTTGTCCTCAGATTTGATCAAACGTATATTAAAGTTTTTGAGGACAACATTTATCAGCTAAATCGCACGGGGTATTTGCTAATTGTTGAATATAACAATTGCTATCTTGTATCCACAGGGGCATCAGTTTAAATATTCTTAGTTATTATTTAGTATTTCTCGATATTCATATTTTTAATATTTTCACTTATTTCTCGATACTCGATTTCTCGATTTCTGATGCCTCTGTGTTGTATCTTGTTGCAATTTGCAATCGTTATGAGAAAGTTTGGTGTGACCCTCGAATCGTGTCGGACGAGCATTTTTGTGTGTTTGGTGCAATGGGTTAGATTCAAAGTCGATAGAAATTAAGCATTTCATGAAGCAGGCACTTTATAAATGAACATTCTCATCAGATTGTGCCAAATCAATTGATTTTAGGACTTCGTCGTGATTTGCTAATGATGATACAGTAGTAACACTGATCTGATGGGGACTGAGCCCAAGTACACCTGTCTCAAAATACTTTTAGGGTAATGCTCGATTGGGTCTGCATCCCATATTTTTCAGCATAGGCATGCTAAGTTTCATGCTTTCCTTATGGAATGCGCAATTCCTACTCATACCTAATGTACTGGTTGTTCTGGTTCGGTCGCTTGAACGCAAACACTTCATTGCTTTGCTTTTCCTGAGGTGTGAGCCACAAATCACTTTGTTTCAGTTTGACATTGATACTCTGTTTCTTGATATAGGATGTGAAGGCAGGTGGCAGCGTTGGCTTAACTGGAACACGCATCCATGGAAAACTGTCTGGTTTCAGGTGAGATAGATTTTATATTAGTAAACAAGCTAGACACAACAAAGCTAGCCATTACAGTTTTGTTATCTGATTCGAAGCTGGTTATTTCTTTCACAAACGAAAAGGAGCTGTGCGCATTATACTGGTTAACCGTCAAAAGGTTGTAGAGTTGGAACCAGAAATTTTGCAAGCGGTAATTATAATTTCCTATAGCTGACATTATGGGCCTAGCAGGCTTCGCTTTCTTAGAGATACTCTACTCAAGAAACATTGCATCTCTGAATCTGTTTATCGTGATCTTTCTCTTGAAGGAAGCGAACCTGGTATTTTGTATGGCCCATCAAAAATGCACCAAGATAATTCCCCTGCTAGGCCCATAGTGACAACTATAGGAACATATAATTATCGCCTTGCAAAATTTCCGGTTCAATTTCTACAACCATTGACGGTTAACCAGTATACTGTGCACAGCTCCTTTTCGTTTGTGAAAGAAATCACCAGCTTCGAATCAGATAACAAAAGTGTAATGGCTAGCTTTGTTGTGTCTAGCTTGTTTATTAATATACCTCTTGATGTGATAAATTTACCTCTCATTTCCTTAGTCGATAAACCGTCATTCTAAGAAGGCAACCTCAGTACAAACATGAACATGGTGAACTCAATAAGGTCAAGAGTTAACTTTAAGTCAAAAAAACTTCTAACAATGCAAGAAGTTACTATATATCTCTCCATATATGCTTGCTTCGATTCGATTCAATTTTATTGCGGCGAAGCCGTGAAACTATTCTCTCTGAATTATTTCCGTGCGATGTCTATGTGTCACGGAATATGGAAATATGGTGACTGCCGTCATGATTGCATTGCGGTCTGCGGTCGCTATCGTCGCTATGGACCATGGAGCGCCGTGCAGTTACTCATGCGCAGCATGACATGTACTATGATAATATTTTATTTTTCTTTAACAAAACTTGCATTATTTGCATTGTCAATTGACTCAGTAAAAAGGCAATATAACAGCTTATTTGCCACACAACTGGTTCTATTTTTTAGTTCGTGATTGCGGGACCTCAAAGGATACTTACATGAGGGCCTTGCCTGTACTCGTTGCTGTTGACCACATAAGCGTTTTAATATCGAGTTTTCTGATTAAGTCCAGCTCGTAGCACTCCATGATATTCATTTCTAGTTCATACGATACAGGGCTTGATGCGGATCCTTATGTTTGAGTAAAACATGAATATCCTAGAAGACCCAAGAAAAGCTGGGACTTTGGCTTGGATAATGCTATACTGTTTTGAGACTGAGGTCACACTAATATTTTTTCGTTGCGACGCGGATCGTTTCATGATCTTGCAATTCATCTTTGTCGCCATAAAGTATATTGGCACAATGACTCACACAGTGATATGATTATGAAATATCATATGACAACTATGCAAGGCTATCATTGGCTCATTCTCTGAAGCAACGCTAAAATATGGCTCCGATTGATAGAATCAGCTTCTATAACTACAACGCTGTTGCAGCGTTGCACGAAAGAACGAAATGCGGTCGAATATCACAGCATGACTAATCTGTTGTTTTGAAAAGATACAACGAAGGAAAATACTCCCAATGTGACCTCAGCCAAGGTGTTTCTTTCTATTTGGGATGTGTCACAAAAGAAGCAGAGCAATACATTGAGAAGATAGGAATCAAGATCAGGACTGAAGTTACAGAAAACGGCATTGTTAGGAACTGCAAGAACATTGAGAAAGGTTCTCGAAACCTGAGGCTAGTTGTTCTAGCTTGCTTTCGGGACGAACTTACCAGGAACTTTTTTCTGTGATAAAAAGAACATGATAATAATGATAATAATAATAATAATAATAATAATAATAATAATAATAATAACAATAATAATAACAATAATAATAATAATAATAATAATAATAATAATAATAATAATAATAATAATAATAATAATAATAATAATAATAATAATAATAATAAAACGATGTGTAGCCATTCCTGCTGACCAAAATATTGCAGAGAAAGAATGGGAGAAGATCAGCAAATACAGTGAACTAAAGCTGGAAATAATGAGATTATGGAATGTTAAAGCAAAAGTGATTCCAATAGTGGCCCTTGGCTCCATTCCCAAAAAGTTAAAAGAACATTTGTTGAGTTTAGGATTACCAGGTGATATTCACTGCATCCAGAAGTCAGCCCTCCTTGGAACAGCTGGGATACTAAGAAAAGTATTGAGTGTCTGAGGCTGCTTGTTGCAGCTTGACATTTGATGAACCATTCCTCCAGACTATGAACTTTAGGAGTGAACTCGCAGATAATAATAATAATAATAATAATAATAATAATAATAATAATAATAATAATAATAATAATAATAATAATAATAATAATAATAATAATAATAATAATAATAATAATAATAATAATAATAATAATAATAATAATAATAATAATAATAATAATAATATGATATGATGAGGGATAAGGAGGCCATTGGCCTATTAAACCCTTTAGTGCTCGTTTTTAAGCGCATTCATAGTTGTACTTCTCGTTGCCGCAAAAATTGTCATATAATTTCTCGAATTCTATAACTGACTTCGCATTGACTATTGTTGCTGGCAAATTGTTCCATTCGTTTATTACTCTGTTTGAGAAATAGTTCTTCCTCAGGCTCGACGATGAAGCAAACTTGAAAAGCTTCAGATTGTGTCCTCTCGTAACTGAAGTACTTCGTTCAAAAATACTTTACTATCAGTATCGATCATGCCGTGTCAACCATTTTAACCTCAAACGTTTCCTTTCTCCGGGCCTTTTGGATATTTCGAAGTGCCCTTATATTTGAAATGTGCTCCCTGCAAGTTGTACCCCTTAAAGCAAGATGAGCTGGTCCCCACGTTCCTCATCCTATGTTTATCAATGTAATGAAGCTTCTAATTAGCCTACTTCTACTTCACTGAACATACAAACAATACAATAATCTCCAATGATAAAAAGTTGCCTGCGTCTCACGTTGAGTTATCAAGGATGTTAGGACATGGATGATTTGATTAGATATTTATTTACCTTGTTTTGATGCTTGTCTTTTCTGTTTCATCTTCATCTGGCTTGTACAACCATGCTGGAACTATTTGAATACCTGGGACCAGTTTGGCTTAAAGCCACGTTCTGTTGCAGCATGGTTGCAGACGCCAGTTGAAGACGAAATAGAGAAGAAAGCAAGCATCGAAAAGAAGGTAGATTGCTAGTTAATCGAATTATTCGTGTCCAAACACCCTTGGAGTGACTACTACGAAGCATGCAACGATGTATTCTTCATTATACGTGACTTTATTTTCTCTGCAGCTTCAGTTTGAAAGTTTTCTTATCGCACATTGGACATGTTGATGTGAGTTCCTTTTTGCAAGTACAATGAATTTGCTTTAATATCGTGTTCTTAATTGGGAAGGGTAACTCTTTGGTGTCCTTAACAATTTTCGATTTCTGAGTAATGAGCTGCTTGTTGCTACAATGGGGTGTCATTCCAAGATCATATTCTGGTTTGCTCTATACAGTTGGTATCTTGTCCATTAAGGATAGAGCCAACTTGATTTAAGATGAAATGGACACAGGCTACTTCTGAAAGTCGTTAAAAAAACGTTCCGTTGAACGTTCATCCTGTAGATTTCGTTGTTCACAGCATTCGCAAGAGCCTAGTAGATCATCTGCTGTCTTGTTCTAGCCTGCGCACAGACTCCACTGACTCCCTGAAGAGGCGTACGTTTCCTCCCCCATGAACCTCGCCTCTCTTCAGGAAATCAGTTGAGTCGGCATGCAGGCTGTCGCTCGCACGCATGAGATTCTTGGCTGACACTCGTGTAGAGGTGTGCGATTCACAGTTTTTAAAACGAAAGCTGTTGGCAGTAGGCAAAGTTTTCCTAAAATATAGAGGAACGATACCCTTAAGCGGAACTAAACGTTCCGATAGTATGCTGTTGACCGGACTAAGCCAATATACCCTTAGCGAGACCAGATCCTTCGAAAGGTATACCCTTTAAGTGGCAAATCTCGATAACTTTAAGATGAGAGAATCTCCACCGTGATTGGAAGCAACTGCAAAATTTGACAGGAGTATTCAAAATATTCCCTGCAATAATGATGTTTATATCTCACAGTTCAATTAAACACATTTGTTCTGTTATTGATTCTTTTGCATTGTAGATTCCAGTGGATCATCCATTTATTCAAAGTATCGTGAAAGAAGTATTGATTCCAACTGCCAACTGTAAGTTTTATGCATTATCATGGTCTTGCACACGCCTTTTCAGAAAAATAACGCAGCCCACCTATAACTAAAAATCTTAAAAAGATTTACAGGGAATATTGTCTAACAATCTAACAATCATGCTAATCTTTGATATTGTGGTCTGTTTCTACCAAGTCGATCATGGAGATTAAGAATTCGTTCGGTACCTCTTTTATTTTTGACCGGAAGTGTCACTTTTGGTGTCGTCAGTTGCTGACATTTTTAGAACAAATATGACCATAGCTTTTCACAGGTATCTTTAATCAACTTATAAATGGCACAGTTGGATTCAGCTTGATTAGAGCTTTCGAACGACATCTAACTTTTTGTACTTTGATGAATTTTTGAAATAGTTATGACGTCATCAGTCCTATAACGTCATAATTGACATTTTCTTACAATTATGTAAACTGAAATGTTTTCGTTGAATTTTACTAACTCGATCATGCTGATTCCGAATCTGCAGCTGCCGAACTGTTATTGCACAAGAAAATGCCTGTTTGACACATGTCAATTCCCCCAGATATCTTAGACAATGGGAAAATGGCATGTGCCAAAAAGGCATTTGCTGGGTTGCGTTTGTTCGGAAAGACTCTGCATTGGATACGAGGCAAGTTTTTATGTGAACTCTTACTCCGCGATTCCACTTCTTCGCAAGTAGTATGCCCAAAGGCAGGTTTTTGGCAACCAGTTCCTCCATAAAGTGCTATTTTCTGCTGTTTTTCACATCAGTATAGACACCTTTTTATCCTCACGTCAAGCTGTATGGTGTTTCCTCTCATGAACCGTTTGAACTTGACTAAAGATTGGTTGAAGTGTTATTTGCTAGCCAACGTTTAGTCAGCGAGTCTACACACAAGCTATTCATTCCCTTCTTCAAGAACTCCTGAAACTTCTCCAAAATTGCTCATAACTTTAGAATGTCAAAGACTATTCAACATATTTGAAGTCTAATTCATAATTTCTAATAACTAAGGCCAATTTCAACAAACAAGTAAACGTGTTGCTTTCTCCGTTCTTTGCAGTTATCCTCGAGAAGGGATTCCCACTTCCGACAATACCATATGTGGCGCTCCGACAACCTGCAGTCATTTTTAAAAAGGTAAGCTTTTAACTTTTAATCCACTGTTCCTTCAGTTTACGACTTAAAGCCACGTTTCACAACAAAGGATGCTATTTTTGAAGCTTCTTAATCAAGAACACAACAAAGATTGGGGGAAGACACTGTGCTTGATAGATCAACCCCGGGGGTCTACTTGACCAAATTTTGTTCGGGGACGTGCCATCGAGGCTTCAAAAACATCCTGTTCCTTAAACCAATGTTTTTGCAGAGTATGCCCAACCTCATGCTAATGTTGCGAAAAAGGGCATATTTATTCGCTCCTTATACCAAAATCAAGAAACTCTACACCGTTCCTTATACTAAAAACGTGGAAACCGATGTCCTTCGCGATTGCACGTCTCCGTACCCAAATTTTTGTAGTGCCCCTCCCCCCGGGAGATCAACTAAAGTTAGGGAGAAGAAACTGTGCTTGAGAGATCAACTGACTATCAGATACGTTATCTTTCTTATTTCAAGTATTAAGATATTTTTACATTCATGACAAAAAGTCCTGAAAATCCACACCTACCAAACTGAGCATAAGCAGCATAAGAAAAGAGGTCCATTTATACCATTTCGTCTTCTAATTATTAAGGATAACGGCGGTTGATATTTTAATCAAATCCTCGCGCAGATATGTTTTATTTTGTAACAAAACTTCTGAAATTTCATTTGCAGGGTGTTATCCGCATTGGTGTTGACTGCCTTTACTCATCAAAGATCATCTTTTAAGGGAAGTAGATTTTCAACTAAACAACTGATATCAAATAATGTGTATTGATTTTAATCTATAAATAGCTATGTTAGATAATTTCTATCTACTTGTCATCTTGCTGCAGACCAAAATTGAAACAAAAATTGGTTGTAACCAAGTCTTGAAATCACTCTCTTGCTGTTGCAGAAATGTTTGATTCTAGATTCTGGAAATTGTAGACAGAAGCTCTCTTGGTGTTGATACTTGAAGATCACTTTGTAAGACATTACTCACAAATTATATATGCTTTCATTGTTTCAAATATTGTCTGACAAGACATTTGAAGACCCTACAATGAGAGGTCTGATCGGGAAAATTACCTTCAAACGTGGCTTCGTCCCTCTTCATCCTTAAAGGAGAACTCGTTTTGGTAATACCCAAGGGGGCCATTTTCAATCATTAAAATAAGCTGCCCTAGTTTATCATTGGGGCTGCAAGTCTGGAATATTTACCATGGTATATTCTTGTGGCAAAATATAACTATTTCAAATAATCAACACTATCCTCCCGTAAAAAGCTATTTCTGTTCCCTCAAGACCAGTTGCCATATTGTACATCATCAAAATAATTGACATAGACCCAGGCTTCAGAATATTTTTGGGGCCTCCAAAGTTCAGTATATTTTTTGATTGAAATCCTTATTGGTAGGTGACGCGGGAAGGGGGTTGGGTCACACACGACACGTTTTATAAAAACCCAAACGTATACCAACTTGGGAGAATTTTAGACCCTCAAAATATCCTGGGGTCAAACTCCAAGTGCTGCAGTGATTGATAGATGAACAAGTGTGCCTTGCGAACGATCGGCAGCCAAGCGATGGACAAGTTAAAGAGTTTGCTTTAATAAGCATGCCTTGCATGTACCATCTCTTTATTGGCCTTTTTCGCCATTTTTGTGGGATATTATGATGATGAAAACAAAGGTCAAGCAAGAGATGCATATGCAAAGGATGCTGCTTGAAACATATCCTTTTAGAAATATAATAGAAATGCAATCTATCATTTGTCCTTTTTAGTCTCTTGCTTGCTCTTAACTTCTTCAGTCTTCTCTGATGATGTTTCAACTTTAAGAAATTGTCTCCGTTTTGCCTCCACAAGTAGCTGACCAGCTTCATATAGCCAAATGATCTGTGCAGTAAAGAACAGAAGAGAATTCAGTAGAAAATACACAGAGTGAAGGAAATTATTCACTGTTCTAAAAGGCTGCGACTTTGCAGAATTATTTCACCAATATTTATTCCAGTAAAAGTTAACCAGAAAAGTTATCAATGGACCCAATCTACTAAGTTTTATGACAATACTCTTGGGAAGTTCTAGTATTACGCCACTCTTTGCCTTTATGGCACAACCACTCTTTGCCTTTATGGCACAACTAAACAAGTTAGAGAAATCAAAAGATATTTTGTCAAAGAGATTGATCACATGACTTGAAATAGGTGTAAACAAACTAAACCCATTTTTCTCTGCCACTCCTTAATCTACATCTCAATCTATATATTAGTTAAGGCTGATTTCCAGTCAGTGGAATTTTCCGAGCGGGCGGAAATTCTATTGTTCGCGGGAGAAAATGTCGCTCTGAAATTGAATAGATAGTTACGGCTGAGCAACTTTTCATTGTTAAAAATTCCGCCCGCTCGGAAAATTCCGCTGACTGGAAATAGGGCTTTAGTAAGATCTATGAGGCATCACGCTGATGGAGATCGACTTACCACCCATGCACACCCATTGTATATCACAGAGGAGCTAAAAAGATCGAAACTCTTGGGAATTGGCTTTTGGTTTGGAGGATAGATTTTTGTAGAAGTTTGGCTAAAGTATGGTCCTGCATAAGTAGTGAGAAGATTTCAAGTGGGAAACGAGTATACTTTTCCTTTCCTATCGTTTTTGGCTATTCAGTGTTGCTCTTTATTGCAGCTATCAATTTATTTCCGGAAACAAACAAAAGGGATTGTCAAATATGAGTCATTTTTCACCATTTAGTAAGCAACGTTTTACAACATCAACGCATGTAACCGGACATAACATAATGATTTGCCCCATATTTCATGTTCATCTCAATATCAAGGAGACCCCTGCAATCCTGCAAATGAACCATATCTCGAGTATATCGAAGCCTATTTCTGCAGATAGGACAGGGGTTAGAGTAGCGAAAATGGAAAGAACGTTTCAAAGTGCAGTATCAACTTACTTAGATAATAAAATTTGATTAGTTGAAGTCGATAACACTTTTCTCATTTTGCAAGTGACTTTATAAGCCTTCTGTCATCTGTCGCAGAATTGTTCAGAGCAGGCTTAAACTTTTTACGTTTCCAACTGGATCACATCTTCAACAATTTAAGCTCCATGGCAGCAATGTAAATAAAACATAGCCAGGCTACCTCACTACCCTGCAAAAATCAGTTTTGTCGCCGTATTGATCTTTGGCAACTTAGGAACTTTTTAGCCATTTTTCAGATACTTTTCAGTATGGCAATGTGGCATTGTTAGCAAATTTGATTAAGTATTTTATGCATATAGTATTTGAAAATGAAAATTTCATAAAATAAAATCACTAATAATCGGGGAAAAATACAACCCATTTTTAAACCAACAAAATTTTGTTATCTGAGTTGACATGTTACCTGCAGGTAACAAACCACAAGCTTGCAAAAAGTTTTAACTAGTTGACTTCCAGTAGATTATGGCCCTGTTGAAATTTGAAGGTCCTTTCTAAGACTATGACACATTTCTGGCAAAAGTTAGCCTCCAGAAAGTTGCTCAATGGCCGAGAATTAAGACCCCCTTTACACAAGAGAAAACTGGATTGATCCACAATGACATCAGGATCAATCCCAACATTTCGCAGGTGTTTACACAGGATCAATTCAGGCACCCAATCACTAATGCCAAGATTTAGTGCTCGCAAGACTTGAGCATGCACAAAGACTTTGCATTGAGTGGATGTTCTTAGCTACCGTAGAAACAGCTAAGCCTGAAATCATTTATACCCTTACCGAATTCTGACTACTTGGCGTTGTTCTATTTGAAGACCAGTTTAGCCAAAGTGGAAGTTTCACAAGAATACTATAGAAGGCTCAAAACAAGTCCAACAACAGACATTTGAAGGAATAAAATACCAATTGGTTGGTAATATAAAATCCAAAATAGTCCAGATGTGGCATGGGTATGAATAATTTTGGGCTTAACTGCATTGTATGTTACTCTGGATTAACAGGTCAAAATTTTAATAAACATGATGAACAACATTTTCCAGGAACTGCTTATGACGTGAGCATTCAGCAGCTGAAAATATCATAATATGAAAAATTTCTTAGCATTATTTGAGTTTTTCACCTTTAAAACCAGCCTTTTTTCTGATCTACCATGAGGTGCCAAAATAAGGAACTTTCTGGCACCCTCCCAGTATTTCACATAAGATCTGTTAATTCGAAAGAATTTGCACCATGAAAACTGTTCCTGCCAAATCGATTCTGTAGTTACAAGGTAGACAAGTTACAGAAGTGGAAGCATCAAAAGCATAACTCTGTATGGATGAATATCTTGCTGTCATCTCTGCATGCACACACACACGAAAGTTTATCATCTTCAAGAGGGGACACTCACCACAATCAGGAGACAATTAAGCATGATAGGTCCTGACATCACCAATGTTATGAAAAGACCATTTGAGTCAAAGTACTGCTCATTTGCAAATGACCTGCAAAGGTAGAAAATAGTTTACTGATGAGAAATTTGTACCATGTATCCAATCCATTATTGAAAAATACAGTGCAAATCTTGTTCAGACAGGGAAGCCACACAGGGAGACATGAAACAGTTATTACTTGATAAGGGGGCATACATAGCTCTCCAAGGAACATTTTTCAAACTGGGAGCAATTTTAAATGCTAGAAAAGGTCAAGATCATGGCATCTAAAGGTCAGAATAAGACCTCAACTGCTGGGGCATAGTGCCATCCAGTGCCCCCAGCTCCTTTGCCTCTGAATGGAACCAAAACTCCATGGTCAAACCTCTGGCAACAACTTTGCACGGTAATAGCCATATATTTCACAAATCATTTGAGTAACAGTTCATTGAGTTTCCTATAAGGCTATAAGGCTATTTTCTGTATAGGACCAGATCATAAACATTGAAGGAGGAAACAACTAATAATTCTTACTTCCAGTGTTTTGCAGCTAACTCATTGATTTTTTGAGATGATAGAGCCACACCACCTGCAGTAATATCAGAAAATATCAGAGTGAATATCAAAAATGTACCTGCTAAATAATAAAACCCCTATTTGAATACCAAGTATTCACTGATAAAGATCTTGAAAAAAATGGTTTTTAGGAAACTTTAATGTTGATAAGTTTGAATATCTCAAACTTTACCTAAATTCTTCATTTTTATATCCATCCATTGTTTCTTTTCAAAAGTCCACTGTAATTATGGTGAAATATCATAAAATGTTAAGCTGCCTGTAAAACGCTGCTGAAAATTTTCATTAAGAATAAAAAATGTGATTGGCTATAAAGAGTTGAGTGGACGAAACCAAGAGACTAATTATACAAGACAGAAAATATTCAGCAGTGCTGCCATGGGGGGATTAGGGGAAGTTGCCTCCCCAAATCCCAAAAGTCAGCAAAAATTGTCAAAAATGACAAAGTTAGTTAGGCAATACCACCTTTAGACTAAAAAATTACTGTAGGTCAAAATCCCTTCACTTCTTTTGGATTTTTCAGAGCTGGCACCACCACTGAAAATGCTAGTACAGTATATTGTTTGTTCTTCTAACAATTCTCTTTTGTGAAGCATTTAATACTTACAGAATATACAGAAGATAAAAAGTTGTAAATTGGTGTGTTTTCTTGTGAAGAAGATCATAATGCAGCATAAAATATGCACAAGCATTAATATAATGAGCCATGTTTGTGTCCAGTCTACCTAGAAGCCAAAAATAAGAATTTCAATATCTTCTACTCGTGCAGATTCTATGAATAATTTGTTGAAGGACGTTTTTTACTTTCTCTACCGTGCCCCAACTGAGAACTTCTTGCTTCTGAAATTTCACTTAGTTGAACCTTCTTTGGCAAAGATGAAAGTGAAGGTAGGTTTTTCAGGGCTAAGAGCTGGGATCTCATTAATAGAGCAGACCTAATCGAGTCTGTGGCCACTTGTTGTGGTGCCAAGTGATATTTCAGTTTCAGTTCAGTTTCATATAATTTAAAATTCCACTACGTACAATACAAAATGACAAAAATTACATATAACATTACAATCAAATACAACATCCAAAACTAGTTAATACAAGACAGATACAAATATTTCAGAAAATTAAACTAACATAATTAACTAATATACATTTATGACGATAACGAATTAAGACAGATTTTGGGAATGTAGGGGAATTTCTTGAGGAGGAGCTCTTTCAGTAGCTAAGCTAGTCGAGGAGAGAGCACCCCCTATCTCAACAATGATTAAAGAACTTGGCAAATTAATTCAACCTGTTTATGCAGTTTCAAGGTAACTTAAGACTTGAGGGTGAATGATGATTTAGGATTGGTAATTGTTCTCAAAGAAGAAGGATTTGAGTTTTGACGAAAGCTACAGTACAAGCAGAGCGTGAACTTTTTATAACCATGGGAAGGTTATTCCAACACTTAGCTCCAAAGTAGCGCACAGACCTGAGACCATATATTGAAAAGTATTTTTCTGCGTAATGAAAATATCATTCTTGTTAGCTTGCCGTGTACCATATTGATGAAATGTTTCAATTGATGCAAAGAAAGAATGAAAATAAGAAGGAGCAGTCTTATTACTACAATCATAAACAAAATTAAGTGATTTTAACTGAAAGAGGTCATGAAGCATTAAAATCTTTAAATTCAAGAAGATAGGTGTTGAATGAGAAGTAAAATTTTCTAATGAGATTGCCCTTACAACCCTTTTTTGTAACAAAACTACTGGATTAATATAAGTATCATGGGTTAGTCCCCAAACTAAAATACCATACTGAAGAAAAGGTGAGAGAACTGTAAAGAAAAATTAACACATTAATAGGTAAAAAATGTCTTATTTTGAAGAACATACCACAGGTCCTAGCAACAGTTTGATGGGGTCCTACCAAGAATCGAACCCACTCCCAGACTGGAAAGCTTGTATCTTGCATGGGCAAGTTGAGATGGCCTACATGTAAGCAGCAGTGCCCTCACACGAGCAAACTCAGACCGGTCTTGGTTTCAGATCAGTTTGAAACCCATTTTGGTCTGTGGTCAAAGCCCTTGGAGTGCTCACATGATACAGGTAAGCGAAACTCAGGTCAACCTGAAACTCATTTTGCTTTCTCGTGTCAGTCTTAGTTTTCAGGTTGACCTGAAAATCCCGTGTGTGCGTGAGATTGCATCTCTCACAGCTGTATAAAAACCTACTCACAGCTCGCACCTTCAAATTTTCTTACTCGATACTACACGTAGGCCAAATCAAACTTGTTTTCCAACCAGGATCCTCTGGCTTTGTAGACTTGCCCCAAGTCTATTCCAGCAGTCCATCAAACTGTTCTCTTTGGGTTGTTCCTTGATCCACAATTCCCTGTCTCTTTTTCACACGGATGGTGGAATGGCGTGTAACTAGAGCAGTTTGATGGATTCAAGAAGCAGACTTGAACAATTCTACTGACTTAGAAGCTAGAACAGTCAGCATTGGGCCATATTAGAAAGTATGTATTGCGTAGGAATGTACATAAACTGTTTTCAACCTTGGCCTTGAAGTTGGCAATAAATGAAGGATCTATTGTTATAATCTATTGTTCTCAACCCCAAATTTTCCACAAAGTCTAAGACTACCCTCACACGAGAAAGCTCAGCCTGATCTGAGTTTCAGATGAGTTGGAAATTTGGCTACGCCTACTAATTTGCCTCCCAATCACATGAACATTTTCAGACCAGTTTGAGAATATTAAACAATGTGTGCATTCCTTGGGCATTCAGAACAATTGGGCTTGTTTTGTGGAAGATATTGGCATTATTAACAGTCATTTCCCCTGAAATGAGAATCTTTGTGTTCACATAGCTGCAAGAAGCAAGTTTGACAAAATTTCATAACATAACATAACATAACAAAATACTGTAATATAGGCTAGAAGCCTGTTACAGATCACCACGGTTCTAAAACTGTTGTTGTGTGAGGAGATGCTCCTGAAAAAAAAAACATGCAAGTTTTTAAAATGATCATAGATCGTTGCGAGCCAGTCTGCAGAGTATGGCACTTTTTGACAAGATCTCCGGTGCGCAAGAAGAAATTTTTCTTTGTTTTCTATTGTCTACTTTGAATAGTCTATTGAAAATCTCCGGTGTGCAAGTGCCATACTCTGCTTGCACACCAGGTTGCGAGTGAATGTAAGCTTTCCACCAACCTGGCAGAGGATTACACTAACCACTGCATCACAACCATTAAGTCCATGAATTATTCTGGAATGTGAGAAAAAGTTGCATGATGGACGAAAATTAAAAGATAAAACAATTCCATGTCATTGCTTTTTCGAATTTCCCGCCATAAATCTTTGACTGCATCTGCATGCATTTTGGGCCTATCATTCTGTTGCAGCGTAGCGTGTCCACTTGTTGAGAGCGCACGCACAGCACTTGACTGTATGACACAAAATACGAGAAATCATAACACTCTTAACATCTGTCTATACTTACCGCTCGAATAAAAGACCATACATCTTTAATTTGTCCCTCCTGGAACCAAAATGTTCCCCCTTTTGCTTTGTCCCACTTCGGCAACATGTCATTCTTTGTTCCAGGAACATAACGAAGGAAATAGCATAGCATCGAGGCTTACTCCTCCGCATTAACGGATCGTCCAGTCGACATTCACTGGATGAAAATATCAGCAGTAAAAGGGTTTCTTTTGCGTTGTAAAGAAAATTGAACCCAGTTTCTGCAAAGATACTTTAGTCGAAACTTTTCCTTGGGAAGGACGACATGTGACCTGAGCTGTCTGACCTCCCTCCGTTCATATGCATTCAGGCAACAGCGTGCAAATTTATTTCCTAGGCTTTATCACAAGCCAAAAATATCAGCTATGACCCGTAAAGCGAAGACATGTGGAGACAAGGCAAATTGAGGAGAATTGAGGACAGGATTTTCATTAACGAGCCTAGAACCATGAGTTTATTTGATGTTAAGTTACCCTGGGTACCCTGGGTAATGTAAAGTGTATCATGGGTCTTCCACTAGAGGGCTGAAATGTGCAGTTTTCTCAGGTTTTTTCAAATTTCCTCCAACAATGATCCAAATTTTTGCTCCGATGCAGCACAGATAACGGGGAAAAATTGACATAAATAACAAGTACCTCTCTTTTTAATCTAGTGTCTGCCAAATTTGCCAACTTTGTTTAGGTTTAGGCCAACGACGACGATGTTTATATGATACGGACCGGAACTGTTTGTATCATAAACATCGTCGTCGTTGGCCTAACCTAGACAAAGTTGGCAGATTTGGCAAACACTAATGTAAAACGAGAGGTTCTTGTTGTTTTTATTTATTTTTCCCCGTTACCTGTGGATGCAGATGCCACAAAGCCACATTGAACATCATTGAACTGTTACCAATGGCAGATGCTAAAGATGCGGAGGAGCGAAGTGTGGAATCGAGGCATCAAATATTTATTTGTTGACAAACTGAATTCACAGTTGCTAAGCTGGCCTAAGCACACCAACGAAACTCCAAAATAAATGAAAAGAGAAGAGCTGCAGGTCTTTTCATGCCATGCGAAACAGCAACACAAGAATGACCCAGGTGTAATGCTGCAAGGAATCCTGTTGGTGTCTTGAATCGAAAGCAGGGAAGTCAACCAAGGAAACGAGCGCCACATCCGCTTGGTCAGGCACAAAAAATGACCCAAGAAAGAACGTGTCCCTTGAGGCATAGACGGTTCCACCGCGTTGTGTCATGAAAATATCTGTCAGATTGGTGAGTATCTTAATTTAGTGTGACAGCTGATTTTATTCCTTCAAAATGCTGCTAAACTGATAGTATGGAAAATGTCAAAAGTTTATTTTGCAAAGACGAGAGGCACAGAAGACACTCATTCTGTGTGACAAACAAATTGGCATTTAAAACTCATTAAAGAGGCTAGGCCTTTGATGATGCGACTGCCTGGAAACTTCCAAACAGCGACTGATGGCAAAGTAATACCTAAAAAATGCCCTGGCAAGGTAGCCCACCCGTTGAACATAAGGATTTTGTAATTAATTTGAATATTGGTGAAATGAAAACATCAGAATTAAATTGGTTAGTTTTCAGTTATTGAGAAAGCTTCCCATTGTGGAAAACAAGGGTTCTTTAAAAGTCAGGTGTCAGTGAAGAAAACGTCCTGTGCTTCACAAGGCCACTTTGTAGGGTATGACACACACAAGCATGAAATCAGTTTAGGGCTGCTAGCTTGCATGCCAAAATTTAGAATTGCAAACCAAATTTGCAATGGTAATATTGCTTTAAAGGGGCTGGTTGAGATTCTTGTAAGCAAAGGTAAAGATCAGCTTGCCATTATCATTAAATTCAATGAAAGCCTCCTCTCTGGTTGGCATGCAGCATACAATTTTTCAGGCTGCTGATTGTTGTTCATGTGCACATCCAAAACTTGATGGCATGAAAATTGGGCCAGCGAATTCTACAGAGTTCAGAAATGTAGAAAACTTCTTCATTTGCAATTTGCCAGAAAAAGTTTAGGATTGGGAAGTTAAGCTTGCTTGACATATCATCTCGAGATATTAAAAGATTTGGTTTATATAAGGGGTCATGAACAAACAATTTCATCACAGTTTATGGAATCAGGTCATTAATGGTTTGACCCCTCTCCCCCTTCTTAACAGACCATTAAATTTATGGCCAGGTTCTCTGTCTATGGCTAGATTTCCTACCACAAACTCCTATCATAGGCTTGTTTATGTGTCTTTGGGTTGAGACCTAAGCCCTCTTCATCCAGATTGTAACCTTAAAATTAAGTAGTGCACTGTCAAAGCATTTACAGCTACCTATATAAGTTTTTGTGGTGAAATGTAATGCTTATTTTCAATGTTTGTCACAAAAATTAAATTTTTAATGAATTTGACCCCCCTAAAGTGGGCTTCTTGTCCTTAATCACAAAATTTGAATTTGTTTATACCTGAAAAACTCTTCTAAATTCTAATCAAGCAATGAATAAGTTAGGTCAATATCTCAATCCAAAATGAAATGATAGAAATGCTGTTTTTGAATTGATATCTAAAATCACATAATAGTAGTTTAGCAAAGTTACAAATCAATTGGTAACCATTAACTACACTAAAATGTGGAAAATAGCCTCTAACCGCACTCAAATTTTGGCCAAATCTGCATATTCACTAAACAGGTAATTGACCCACATTGTTAGCGTCAAATATCTGAAAAAACCTCATACTCTACGGTAGTATTTCCTGAAAGCTCTGATGAAAGGCTTTAAGAGCAGTACCTGTTTTGTAATGAGCCAGCCCCTGATTTTGGATATATCTACTGACAAAATCTAAGTGAAGGAATATGCTGTGAGTGGTCAACTTTTGGAGTGGGATTAAACTTATGAAATTGTGATTTGGAGGCATCCAGAAGACTAAAAAAGCTGTAATCTTGAAAATATGTTGGTTAATCCGCTTTTAATTATGTTACTTCAAACAATTACGAAGCTGATTGAGAAATCACTGCAGGTGCCAAAGTGTACCTGTTGCATAGCTATCAGAAACATACAGTACCTGTTAACATGCTGTTGAGGACTAGAAATAACGATTGTCAGTGAGTGCTTCGCATTGTATTGTCTGCACAAGTCACAGATCCATCCCTAGTTCTGCAGTTTACACTCATTAAATTGTGATGCATGACAAATCGGTATATTGGCTTTGAGTCAATTAACAATAGGAGAACAGAGATGTGACGTGATGTTCTTTTGTTGCCAATAAAAGAATTCCAACCATTCCGATGCCATTTCAAAAGCCGCTGACGGGAGTCACTGCAAAATTGTTGAAAACAGACAGAAAAACATACAAGCATCGAGAATAGATCTGCCTAGCCAAGCCGCTGTGCAGGAATAGGTGGCTGCTTCGCAGCAATAAATATCTAATGATAGTTTAACAAAATAGTTTTATTCCAAAATTTGACTAATCATCACTCATGCACATACATTTAGGAATTAGAACTAGGTGTTAACATTGTTAAGTGAATGCTGCCATGGGTTTGTGGGGGTGTTGCAGACTTATTGTTGATGAAGTTCTGCACATAGATGCGGGACGCACCGTTGTTGTACCTTCCTCATTTGTTAAAGTGTTAAAGAAATGAATAGATTGTTGAAACAAAACAGAACTGATTAAAAATTAGAAAATATCAACTTAACCAATGACTATAAAGCTACCGAAACTTGTGTAAAAACATGATTGAAAATAATATGGTAACGTGATAAACGATAATACATGATTAATGATAGTAACAGTAATACTAGTATGGGTATATTCTATAGATATGGTAAAAATGTGGACAAAGTTCATAGCAGTCTAGGTGGCTGGGATAACTACCTGGTCGTTGACATTATGTAAGATGATCTGTTTGTGATTTACAGGTGATATTTTAACACTTTGTGTATTCATACGAAAGTAAGTGGCTTATTGAAAAAGTACAGAGAAAAATACATGAAATTTCCTTGTTAGGGACAGTGCAAAACTTATTGTATGACGTGGCCGGTGGAGAAGAAAAATTCTTGCGAAAGAACCTGCTTGCCCCCGTATGCAGTTATTGCAATAGAACCAACTGCCCCGTTACCTTTTCCGCAAAAATGTACCCACCCTGTATTCATTAACAACAGATGTTATTATATACTACTGACGATAAATTAGCATAAGACCATATCAGGGTTCTATTATAGTTTGGCGGTTAGGCGGATTCGGCCTTATTTTGGATGCGGAATGCGGTTGCTGCAAGAAAATCAATGCGGTATACGGTTTTTGTATTGCTACGCGGTTGCGGAAAATTTAAGGTAACTCTGCTTTCTGCTCCAGTGAGCAGCGAGTTGCCGTTTTGCAAAACCACTCTCCTCAGAAAACAGTTAACTTCTCCAATACTATTCGGTCGATCGAAAATCGGTGAAAAGGACGTTGTTCTACATGGTCTTGGCAATCGAGAGATATGCAAATCGCAATGTTTCCTTTAAGGCTGGCTTTGTAAATTATTTTTCAAAAACTTTTTGTAGATTTCAGAAAAATGGATTTATCTCCAAAACTACTCGAAAGAATTTTGGTTTTCTTTCGATATATCGTTAGCTAGATTGTTGATCTACAACTTTGCCAAGTCTGATTGAAAAAGCTAGGCTAGATTTGTCGCAATCGAATTTTATATTTAAAACTGTAGAAAGGGTTAAAACTTTGGTCAACAGATTACCATGTTACAAATCACGCTTTCAAACACTCAGCCTTTGGCTGCCTTCACATTGCACAATTTTTTGTAAGCGCGTAGAGGCTCGTGCAGAAATCCCCATACTAATATTTTGCAATCTGAACACTGCAAGGGATTGGTATGGCGGATTTCTGCACGAGCGTTTTCAAGAGATTGTGCAAGGTGAATGCAGCCTTTTAATAACTCTCTGACATGTTTCCATTGGCAAAAAAATGAACGTGATCTGTTGGGAATGCTGTATTCAAGTCTCAATAGACATCATTGGAGCGCTTGTGAAAGTATCATTTCTTGAATACAACCATTTTTTACATCCTTCTGTTTCATGTCCTTTGAGACTTTCATGAGCATTCACAAAATAACAATTTCTTTAAGAGTCCACAATGAACAGAGATCTGAAACTAAGCTTTTTACAAAAGGGTTCAACTCTTTCTCGTGTCGCCTAATCAGTTGACCAAGGTTTCTACCCTTCGTAGTCACAAAGTAAACAGAAGTACAAAATTCGACTGCGAGAAATCTAGCCTAGCTTTTTTAATCACACTTGGTAAAGTTGTAGATCAACAATCTAGCTCACGATATAGCGAAAGAAAACCGAAAACTTTTCGAGTAGTTTTGGAGATAAATCCAATTTTCTGAAATCGACAAAAAATTTTGAAAAATAATTTACAAAGCCAGCCTTAACGGAAACAATGCGATTTGCATATCTTTCGATTGCCGAGACTATGTAGAACGATGCCCTTTTTACCGATTTTCGATTGACCGAATAGTATTGGAGAAATTAACTGTTTTCTGAGGAGAATGGTTTTGCAAAACGGCAACTCGCTGCTCACTGGAGCGGCAAGCAGAGTTACCTTAAACGAACGGTTTACGGTTTTGCGCTTACTTCGAAGAGAGTTCTACTAGATAACCGTTATTATCTATCAGTCCTTTGCACAGCTGTAACAGGACGTTCATCACAAATTGTAGATTCACAAAAATTACCTCAGGATTCCTGCTCCATTTACATGCAATAGCTATCTTGAAAAGAATATTTATCATACTGAAGAAGAGTGGCGGTCGCAGTTTATCAGAGAAAATTGCTTGCTGTTGACGGGTCAACAGCGCAAAATTTGGCGGTTTTGCGGTTTTGAGGCACCCTATAGTAGACCCCTCATTTTCAGTTCTTGCCCTTTCGCTTCTTCGTCAACGAAAAAAATTGACCTTGAAGATGATAAGACATGAATGATGAATCGTTCTTGCAAGCAACGAACAAGGAAATCTTCCGTCATTTTACATACACTTTCCAAGCATTTATCATTTGGCATGATTTACAATTTTGTCCTCAAAATGAAGAACTCGATATCTCAGGCCCCGTTTACATGAGATCAGATCCAAATGGATCCGTACCCAAACTGTAACGGATAGGCTTTGCGTTTACACGGGACTCGACGGATCCAAACCCATTTGGATCTGCTATCCGTGCCCAAACGGGATCACTTTCGAAGGTGATCCCGTTTGGATCCGATCCCAAACAGGTCTCGTGTAAACGGGTGTGATCGGATCCAAACTGATACGGATAGGAAGTGACACGATTAAACTGAAAATCCGTTGTTGACATTTCAAAGAGGGGAATCAGTGGTGTGACAGGGTCTATTAGAGTGCAAAATTTCAAAGGATCTGATCAAAGTAAGAGAAAAGGCTTACTAAAGCGCTGCTAAGAGTTCATAAAATCCAAATGGATCTGATCCCGTGTAAATGTCAACAATTCTGGATCCGATCCCGTGTAAACGCCCCTCAAAAAGTGGATCGAATCCAAATGGATCCGATCCTATTTGGATCCGATCCCGTGTAAACGGGGCCTCAAATTTCATCTTGAGCTTATAAAATTCTAATGCCTTATATTTGCTTCATAAAAAGTGTTGACCCAGTTGTAGCATGCCCAAAATAATTCGTTCAATGCAAAGATCAGCGTGCCAATCAAAATAATTGCCATTTCCATCAGCGGCGTGGCCAGGGTAAATTAAGGGGGGGGCAAAGGAAGGAGGGGGGTCTGGGGGCGAAACCCCAGGAAAATTTTTGGGGCCACGCCCTTTACTTTGGCATGAACGCGTCTCTTGATATCATGCTAACCATTAACGATAAGAAAACTTTCGTAATTTTGTGGCAGGCATTCTATAAATTAGAGCGCGAGGAAACTTTCTTTACTTCTTTTGAAGGAATCTCGAGGACCACCTTTTGGCAAAAGTGGGGGGGGGGGCAATTGCCCCCTATACCACCCTGTGGCCACGCCACTGATTTCCATTGTTACTTACAAAAAGGGGAGTTCCAGTATCTCGAACAAAGTTGGACAGTGAAATCAATCATGGTGCAATGAATCTTTTCATACGGTCTATTTTACAGCAGGAGGAATCTTTTGGCGGAAGCGGACCATTCTGTCCAGGGAGCGCCGAAGGCGCTCCCTGATTCTGTCCAAATGCATGCGCAGGAGAACTTTGAAGATGCATTTGAGTGGAATGTTTCCCTGGCGAAAAAGTAAAACCATTTCAACTTTTTCTGTTGTGAAATATTTCACGTCATGTATTCACAGCAGGTCGGTAGTTTGACTATTGGCTTTTCTTCTTTCAATATACAGTATGCGCAGCGATATCATTGCAACATTGCGACATCATCGCAAAATCTTGATTCCGCGCGGAAAAACAGACGTTTTAGCTATTCATATTTCTTTTGTTTAGGGAGGGTTGCCCTTCAACCGAAGTTGTTTTCCAAGGGTCCCTCCAATGAAAACTAAAATTGTCCTTGGAAAAATGTCTGATGTTCTGTTTGAAGTAGTAATCAATATGAACGATTTATTTCAGTGTGCTCTTTTAAATATCTTGCTATATGGAGACTCTAGGCTTAGTTGCACCCTAAATAGACGCATCATTTCGGCAACCTTAGAATACATCTTGGAATATGGTCGAATGAACTGAGCTGCATCCCTCCTCTCTCTTCCCTCCCTGCCTTCCCCACCTTTTCCCCCCTTTTTGTTTTCATTCCCATTATTTTGCGTAGTCCTTGTTATGTTCTATATCTAAATGTTAGCTGCAGGGGAGATGTGCTAGTTCACACCCCATGCAGTTTCGTTTTCTGTAATCTTATAGTTTTCTTGTGTAGTTAGTTCCATTTTGTAGTTATGTATTCTTGTAGTTTCGTAGGTTTTGATAATTTGATATAAAAAGAATAAAAACTAATTACAATATACAATTAAACTGGTAGAAAATAAGAACCCACGATGACAGAGCAGAAACTGCGCACGCATGCGCGAAAACTCGTAACTTTAAGTCCCGCTAGCTCCCTGTAACAGATCCCAAATTTTCGGCGAGACTTGATCTTTTGTTACTTGGGCCTTAAACTCTTCATTTATCGTTTCAAAAAGCTTATCTATCCAAACACTTCTTTATCTCAGATTGCTCGATGATGTCATTTTACGCAGTTTCTGCTCTGTCACCCATAATGTTAAAATCCTATTTACAACTATATGATATCTAAAATAAAAAAGGAAATGATTTAAACTGTATTGATTCTTTGAAACCACCCAGGGAGGATGCCGTCTTAGATTCACCATCTTAGACCATTCTGAAAATGAATATGGATCGAACAATATTTCATTACAATTTGCAGAATTTTCGAATGTGCAAGCTCTAACGCCGCTCTATCGAACCTCGCGTATAAAGTTGTATAAAAATATCGTTCGATCCAGGCTCTTTTGTGGAGTAGTTAAAAGGTCTATTCCGCCGAAAAATGACCTGAAGTGACATAATATTCATCTATCAAACATTAATGTGACCTCAACCTTGTTAATCATTACCATATCTTTCAGTTGCAAGGAGACAAGTCTTAAGAACTAAAGATAATTCATTGCAATATTAATGAATACATTTTAATTTTGATTGAATCTAGACCTGAAAAGTTTTTAATCGTCTGACTAATTGTTTGCTGTCTTCCCCAATGACAGAAAGCAAAGAAGAAAAGGAAAGACATTAGCTAGAATAGCTCAGTTCGATAATGTCTGGTCCATCTCCGACAGCCAGCATGGTAGCAGCAACAAATACGGTGAAACCGCCTCATAACTGGGCATCTGTTCAGCTGAATTTGATTATGCTTCCGGTTGGCCTATCTCTACTAGTGATTCTTAGCTTGACTGCATGTCTATGTAATTTCTTGAGGTAAGGTAGTTTTGGTTATTGTCAATCACTTGTAGCACTTTGAATGTTTTTTTTGGATATGAATCAAATGTCTGTTTGGAATTATAATGTGTTCATCTTCAGTGGCAGCACCAACTCCCTTTTCGCTGTCACAAAACATCCTTATTTTGTCTATCAAACTCTTAAAAGTAACTACCTAAACCATTCCTGAGACATGTTCGCAATGGATTTAGACGAATTGCAATACTGACCCCAGAGTAAATTCAGCAGGGTCCAGTGCTTGGCAACAACGATTGAACTGATTCAATTACCATAGCAGCACGAAAAAATTCGCCTCCTTTTCAGAGTTTCGCAAGTAATAACGAGAATCTCTCCATAATCTGCCAAACCTTCCGCCTGTTGGAGCAGAAGGTTTGGCAGGCCGTCCAAACCTGCCAAACCTGCAGTTTTCGGAATTTGTTAGTCAATCAAACACAGATTTATGACACTTCCAAGTCTACCATTTTCGGACTTGGCACCAATCAAACACACCCTTAATTTCAATTTGCATTGTTTAAAAAAACAGCATCTAGGTTCTGCTTGTTGTACGTTTTTATATGCAGGGATTTGTTGTATTAACTTCTCATTCAGCATTCTCTAATCAGAGGGACAGAGCAGAAACTGCGTGAAATGACGTCATCGAGCAATCTGAGATAAGGAAGTGTTTGGATAGATAAGTTTTTTGAAACGATAAATCAAGAGTTCTAGGCCCAAGGAACAAAGTATCAAGTGTTGCCGAATTTTGGGGTCTGTTGCAGGAAGCTAGTGGACCTCAAAGCTACGAGTTTTCACGCATCCATGCGCAGTTTCTGCTCTGTCAATCAGAGGTAGTAAGAAGGTAGACTGATGACGATGAGTCTCTCGTTGCCCTGTGCTCTTTGACTTGATGATGGCGCTACAGGCAATAGAGACTCATAGTATTACTCTGAAAAACTTGGCCCTATTTAGGCCCAAACTTCGCAATTCCTAACGTACCAATCAGATTGCGAGATTTGTGAATTACTATTGTTAAGGTGTAAATGAGATAGAATTTTCGATTCGATTAAAGAATTGAAAACACTCCCACGGGATGGAAATTCGAAGCCGTGATTCTTTCACAATTCCATTGGTGATTGAAGAAAACAGGGCCAAGTGTTTCACTGTTTCATTATGAGTCCCTCTTGAGCAAGGTTTACCGCAGGGATACAATGGACTCATCGTCATAAGTCTAGTAAGAAGGTAGTTCAAGAGGTTGCATTGTTTTAAGAGAAATACTTTTCTTGCAGAAAACGTCGTCTAAAACGGCTGGAAAGAGAGCTGAAACGCCAGAGGAAGAATACAGAGATAAAGCATCACAATGATGTCGAAAATGGAGGTAGCTTTATAAATTTTGGTTCTTCTCCAACACATAACGGTTATCCAGGATTGCCGAGAGAAAAGTCGTTCTCGCCTAAAAATAGAGTTTCACCGACAAACGATCATACTCATCCGGCAATTATTAAAAAAGAAGGGCGAAAGCAAAAACGAAGGTTGAAGAGGTCTATGTCACCGACTTCTTATCACATAGAAAAAGAAAGTAGTGTGAAATATGTTAGAGAATCCAAAACTCCTGATAGAATAAGCAATAACAATGGAATTTCCAGGAATGATAATATTGCTTCCGGATCTACTACTTCCGGGTCTATAAGAACCAAGCTTCCTGGAAATCAAGTATCTGGGATACCAGTAGCGATGAAACCAAAGAGCAGAGAAAGTAAACGGAACAGGTCTTTATCATTGGAATCTAATCCTACATTGAAAAGTAATCAAAATCGTCATACTGTTGATATGGAACTAACCAAGTCTTCAAAAGACAGGAGGAAATGGGAAATTCCTGAGACAAGGAGCATCGAATATGACAAAAAAGGTAGCCTTCGATTACCGCCATTGTCAGAGTTACGAACAGCCAAATCTGCATGAATATAAAAAAGAATATAAAAAGAGATGTTTCTGTTGGGATGGTAAGGGACAGTGCAAAGTTTTATTTTTTAACATGGCCGGTGCAAAACGTAACGGGACAAGTCCGTTGTTGACCTTGTACACAACAGGGTCTACACTTTATATTGAGCAAATATGAGCGGGCTTGAACGGGGTAGCAACATTTTATGAACTCAAGATAGGATGAACTTTTGAACATAAAATGGCTCACCTTGACGACAAAATTATGAACCATGCAAGTTGAGAAATGCATGCAAAGACAGGGGCGGATCCAGGGGGTGCAACGGGTGCGCAAGCACCCGTCAAAGTTGCAAGGAAATCACTGAAGGCAAGCTTCCTTTAATTTTCTGTTGTAAAGTATTTTAATTTGATGTCACTTGTTCAAATAAATGAATGATAAATTTCATGAAACCGCCATATTTTCATTGCCCCAGTGCCACCCCTCAATTCAATTCAACGGGAACTTTCAACTTAAAGGAAACAGTAGGGGCTGCACGCAGGCTATTATGCGGAGGCAAGCACAATGAGTGCAACTCACGCAATGAAGGCGCCTTTTTGCAAACCAATCAAAGAGGTGCACGGAGGGTGCTGGAAATTGGCGGAAGATGTGTATAGATGACGCCGAATGTCCTTGTTAGTTTGTTGCAAGATAAGAAGGATTCATCAGTAATTGACAAAGATTCTCATGGAGATGAACTGCATTTCTTATGGTCTTTGGCTAATGCATCGATGGTACGATAGTGCTATACAACATTTTATGTTCATGAATACGGGGCAGATGCCTTTTTTTAAAGAAAAGGTGACTTGGCAGTTGTATTTTTTGCAATGATTTCATACGGGGGGAAGAGGTTTTTTGGAACGAATTTTCTTCTCCACCGGCCATGTAATGTAATAATTATTGCATTGTCCCTAAATGTAGATCGTTAGTGACTGCTGCAACAAGAATGGTTTTTTCCTGGAAAAAGATGACACACATTTAATTGAAATAACAGTGATAGATTGACAGCCAAAATGAAGCTATACTCTGAGTTATCATTGACTACATGAGTAAAATGATTAAGGCCCCGTTCACACTGCTCCACTTTCATATGAAAATGGAGGTAAACATATTCGTTTATGCCTTGCGTTCACATTGCTCCGCAGTTAAAACCGAACTCTTCCAGAACGCTAATGAAAACGCATAAATTTGAAAACGGTGCGTTTTGAAAACAGTCCGTTTTCAGTGTGAGCACCAAAAACGGAGACATTTGAAAACCCTTCACATTCCTTTGTTAATATTTGATCACAATGGTATTCAAAGTCGCGATTGGCGCTGTTTAACAGATATCAACAAAAGGCTTTGTTTTGTAAATAGGATTAACAACACCGTTTTGCTGGAGCAATGTGAACGAATGCCTATTGTTTTTATAGTATATTTATTTTGAAAACTGAGCAATGTGAACGGGCAGCGTTTTCATCAACAAAAATGGATAGAAATGAAAGTGGAGCAATGTGAAACGTAGCGAAAAGTCATACTTTGACACCGGTGCTTTGAAGATGCACTGTATGGCGGCCTAAGGTTGCAACTTAGTTAAGAAGTACAGAGAAGAATCGTTTTGAATCAAGAATTAGGGAGTCACTCAGCGTAAACACATACGGGGATTGGGGAGGGCAGGGTCAGTTGGAGAAATTTCAGGAAATCCAAAATATGCCTGGCACATGCAAATAAACATAAAATATCCTGAAATGATGCAGATTTGGATCAGGATTGACTTCAAAGAGCCTAAGAAATATCTGCTTCACTATATTTCAGATGATACATTAAGATCTAAAACTTTCCAACGGAAGAATTTCGGAAAAGTAACTTCAGACAAAACCTTTAGGAAGTCTTTTCGGAAATTTCGGACAAAAGAGCTTTCGGACAAATATGAGATCAAGTGTGATACCAAAATATATGTTAAAAGTATTTATGAATCTATCACGAATATCAATTTACAGTAGGTACATGGTAATCATCACATCTACAGGGACATTTGAATACGATTTTCGTTAGATTGAGCAATGGTAAACCAGCTGTAAAGCAACTTGAATGATGCTGCCATTCGTGAACTGTTTTCAAGAAGCGCTTCAAGTAACCAAGCTTTAAGATAAAAATGTCAAGAAAACCAAGCACTACTGGCAAAACATTGATTAGTTAATGGTTTATGTTACATTTGTGCTTTTCTAGGTATTTTCAATGAAATTAAAACTTTCGGACGAAAATGCTTTCGGACATCACCAGATTTCAGACAACTAAACTTGCGGGCAAAACTTTGCCCGAAAGTTTGATGGTCTGAAAGTTTTCGATTGTAATGTATCATGGCCATGATTAAGTCTATTTAACGGCAATGTCATGATACAAAAATATCGGCATGGATTCCTCATCCCAGGGGGGGGCACTTCACTATCGGGTCATGTAGGGGTGTGCGGTCGAAGAATTTCTTATATGACCTGATCGCAGAATATGGAAGTGGTTTCCAGCTAGTGCTTTCACTACAAAGGAACAGGACACTTGCTATCTTTCACAGACTTGGGCATTACCAGCTTTCCTAGCACAAATTAGACTTCAAGTACAGAATATTTCTTTGAAAAGTACATCTCACTCCCAGAAGTTTTGGGCCTTCAACCACCCAAAGTTAGCGCACATCCCCGTATGATTTGACAGTGAAATAACCCCGTGCTCCCCATATATGTGCATGTACAGAGTGTCTCCCCTGGGAAATCCAGCTCAAAGAGCTTCAAGTTCAGCTTTCATGCTTATAGCAGTTTCATCATCGTAAAATAAATCACACTGCTTAACTACTTAATTACTGTTTTTTAAGTATAAATCATGATCGTGTAATGTATTGACCTCGCCAAGCGCTTACTATGTTCTTCCTTGATGCAAACTTTGTACAATAGATTAATGACTTGCTGAACAAGTGGGCAGGGGTACAGTAAAACCTGCACGTAAGAACCTTGTGATTAAGAACCTGCAAGCTAAAATTAGACCCCTGCTATATAAGAACCCATTCAGCCTTAAACTTGAAGTAGGTTCTTATTTGTAGAGATCATCTCAAATTACATCAAAACTCCTGTTGCTTACATCAACCTATACAAACTGATAAAAGCATGTGTCCACCCCAGTTTTCTCAAAGGTCAATTTTCAAATTCTCAAACTTTATTACAAAACAAGAGAGGAGGCGATTTTCAATGACCTGGTTGAACACGACAATTCATGGTTGTACAACCTTGGCTGGAGACCTCTAGTGGGCATTTTCAGTTTCCATAACTTGTATTTGATAAATTAAATGTTTCCTTTTCAGTTCTGATTTCTGTCCTGTAAATTCTGACAAACACCAATCAGAGAGGTGATTCTTGAGATGGCAGCTTTAAAAATTTTTCGAAATATATCAAATTGCCAACATGGGAGTTTTGCACTCTTCGGAGAATGTGAAGGGTGTGGTCAGAGTTTGCCCCGATCCTTTCAACTTTGTCCACCCCAGTTATGTTGGGCTGGCGACGCCCCAGTACATATTCCATAACAACCTCCAACATGTCAAGTACTTCTGTTTCAAGTGACTCTTTTCGTTGCATATCATGTAAAATTTCTGATCCTTGTACAAACATCTATTGTGACTAAGACCTAATGAATTGAAATGCTGCGAAATGACAGCAAATAACAGGCTTAAATTTGAATTTGAACAAAAGAGATTCCTGAAAGCCTTAATGAAATAATAACTAATTTAAGAACATGAACAGCCTCATTTCTCAGTAAATACCCAATATAAAAGAGCCTAGTAAGACTGACTTGGAAAAGTGTAGGTTCTTAGACGCGGGTTCTTACTGTATCCAATGTTTAAGCTAAAATCTGTAACATTGCATTTGCTCAGAAGAAGAGATAAACGACAGAGTTTGACTTGACACGTGGTATACTTAAAAGTTCCTCCAAACATTTCAGGATATTCTGTTTGTCGAAGGAATTATGCCCGTAGGAACCTTTGATGGAACCTTTTAAAAATTCTAAGTTCTTGAATGCAAGGTCACCCACGGAAAATAGTCTCAAGTTAGAAACTAACAAATGTTCTGATTTTTTCTGATTTATGAAGCCCTATATCAAGTCCTAGCTCAACTCTCGCTCCTCTCATGTGCCGAACATAAGTACATGAGGGGGTACGACGTTTGAATCAATTGGTTGCGGCAGACAGAGTTAGGAGCGGCTAACTACTTTGGAATTGCAGAGCTTGCCAATCTGCGCGGCTCAGGCACGGCTTAGTTTGAAGCGTCGAACTTCTCATTTGATGAGCCCGGTGCACCAATGCATTGGAATATTCGCGAGATTACGCGCCTAAGCTAAACTAGTTACTTCATGTAATCATTCTAAAAAATTTTTTGAGTGGCGAACTAAGATCGACGCTTGACACTGAAGTCGCGCGAAAAATGAGAAATGCAACCGCGAATGTGACGTTGACCTTGGCCATAGTATCTTCTTTGAGCTCGTAGAGTATAAAGCATTTTATTGTAAAAGTTTTTATGTAAGTTACATCTATGTAAAATAAATTCCTGCTGTTTCTGAAATCAGCTTTTTATCGATGTAAAATAAGCTGCACGTGATTTGTTTCGTGATTAATATTTTCTATCAGATAGAGTATATTTTAAGAAAGTACCTATAGTTGCAACTGCATGGCGAATTTAATTTGAGACGAAATGTGATGCCATTAACACCTCCCAGTAACGACCCCGCTGAAACATTGCCCCACCATCGTAGAAGGAAAACCCGCTGAGAAGATCTTTTCCCCCGCCAAGCTTGAAGTTAAAGACATTCCCCGTCATGTTTCTGTTGTTTCCCCGTGGAAATTTTTGCTTCCTTAACAAAAGTTATACTATTTCTATCATTGTTGGATTTGAAAATTTCCTTTCCCCGTCAATATTTTTTTAATCCCCGCTGAAAATATATGAATTCATCACTTCCCCGCTGCATTTTTAATGTCCGGCGGGGTTGTCCCTTGGGTGGTGTCTTTTACATCCCAATTTTGTGTCCCCTTCCCTGAAAATACTGGACTTTCACTTTGGTGCAACAGATTCTGTCCATAATATCATTATTGCATCATTGTTTTTGAAGTAAGTTTGTCCTCAATCCAGAAAGCCTACGAAAACTTCAAAAGCAGGAGCATGATAAAGTTCAGTTGTCTTTCAGTAGTTCTGAAAATTGCAAGTCTGATTTTGCTTTAAGTCTCGATGTTTTGCCATGCAGTTGCGTCATTTTAACAAATCATTGCATCATGTAAAAGGGAAAAATGTGCTTATGAGACACAAGTGAATTGTCAAGCAATTTTTTGTTTCCTTTTCTGTTTTAATGCTTTTAGGGCAGTAGCGGGAAATAGCACTACGCTAAAACCCTTTTTTAAAAAGTTAGTTGATGACTTGATGTTGTCATTCCTGGCGAACAATAGAATCGCTGTTTTTGAAGCAATCATTTATTTAGCCTTTCCTTTCCCATAATACAGTAGCGAGACTCACTCAAACAAGGTCTCAAATTCTAAGAGGAAGACTATGTCCAAAACTGTGTGAAAGCGGCAAAATTGAAGTTGAGATTCCTCCACACAAGTCACGAAAATGAGGCGCAATCTACTTGGACAACACCCTGCAGTGGTGTCCTAAATTTAGGTATAAATTTTATATTATGTTTACCTTCATGTTTCCAATATCTTGATTCAGTTGAAGTATTAAGTATTTACTGTAGCTTTCCTGGCGAATATGTACCGAAAGATAAGTTGAAAAATTCTCGAAAATTGCACTTGTTTCGATTTGGTGCTCGGAGGAGAGCGAGGAATGTAAGTGAGAACCTTTTCTGAATTAAATGTTCTCCTATCAATTTGAATAAGCTTTTTTCGAATGCAAAAAGTCGCCCCTCTATCTCATAAGGAATATTTGCAATTTAAAAGCTATGAGATTTGAAGAAGTGCTTTCTAACATTCGGGTCTACTTGCAGTTCTTACATTAGACATCAGCCAGATGGGATTACATATCCATACTCAACATCAAATTAGACATTGAGACGAACACTGCTGAAAAACAATGAATAGTTTAGGAGAGTTAACAGCAAGCAGAAAGGACTGGAAACGAATTGTTAAAGACATAATGGCGGAAAACCACTGAACATGTAGTTTAGTTTAGTTTAGATGGGATTCGCGATAACGCAAACTACTCCAGTTAAACACTTAAGTTGTTTCTTTTCGCTGACTTTTTCGCCTGAAAGCTTGTATTACGTTCAAAGTCAGTGATCCTGCAATACATTGCAAGGAGTCGACGGAAACGGAGTCTACGGATTAATTTTGCTGTTTCTTTTTATTATTCATTTATTAACTTATTTATTTTATGCGTTATTGTAATTAGGATAGGGTTTTTAAACGATAAAAAGAATTTTTTTTAGATTTTAAGCACGGCCCCATGAAAAGCAATCTTCGATTGACGGGGTAACCGTGGATAAATAAGTTAAAATGAAATGAAAATGAAATGAAATGAAACGGGGATTATCCTATGTGCAACTTCTTGTTTTGATACTCCCAGGCCGTCATCTTGGTCCAGGCAAAGCGTTATAGTCTTTTCTGACTAGACTTGCCCCAAGTCTAGTTCGTCATCTGTAATAAGTCTGCCTAAGACTTGGGTCAAGTCTATTTCTGACTGACCTGACCGTTCATTTTCCAAACTCAACGGTCCTGACGCAGCTTCCGAAATTCACTTCCAATCTGGGGTCCCATCTTTGAAGCAATAACGAATGTTTTTACACCAATGTTCTTGGGAAATCCAATAATATCATTGAAAAACCATTGCATTTTAAGGGTATATGTATTTGCCGTGCAAAATGCAAAACTTTCATCCATCGACACTTCTAGTACATTCTACAGAAGTTCGTTTAGTTTAGAACGTACACAAAATACTTGCATCGATCGGTAAAAAGTGGGAAAGAAGTTTGTTCCATCGAGGCTGCTTTTTGGAATGGCTCCGTCGCGGAAAGGTTTATCTCTAGCAAACCTTGAAGGGAATCGACAAAAGTTAGAAATATAAGTTACTGCATTTGACAACTTTGACACTCGGAGTATTATTGTGTAGCAGATATGCGGTATGGCTATGTCTTTCCCTTTAAAAATGAAAAGCCAGAAAAAATGTAACCAACTAACAAGAAAGTTTGCTCAAACATGGATGCTTCACATTCCTCATAACCGTGAAAATATGTGCCGTGTCTTAATTGCAACCCTTTTTCTGTCCCTCCTCAGTTGAAATACAGACCAGGAAACATGCCAAGATTCCGTTGGTTGCTGTTGCTTGAAAACTTTTGCTCAGTTGTTGCTGCTGTTCGCGATCTTCATAACGAGGTAGATTTCAAATGGCTGCCTGAACTGTTCGATGCCATTGTTTCGCTCACCGGCACACACCGGCTGTGCCGAAGAAAAGCAGCAGCAACAAAAAAGGCAAAATCTGCAGATAATAAATCTAAACCAGCAATGACCGAGGAAAACGAAGAGAAAGCGCCTGCATACCAAGAGATTGTCAAGGCCAGTGATCAGCTGGATGAGACAGACTTTGCTTCACTTGACTTATTTCATGTTGAAGTCAGAAGCAGCGGTGAGTTTCTTTTGTCTTTTGAGGTAGACATAAAATATTTAGGGCATTCCAAGGAACAGTACAAAGTTCACCTCGCTGTGGTACTGTCAACAGAAACATTGTTGTGTGATCCCCGTGTGATCATTTCTGACTTCATCAATTGCTTTGGGATGTCTTCAACTGAAACCTTTTAGTCAACAAGAATAATGTAGAAATAAACTAAAGATTTATTTTTGTAGATTTTAAGCCCTTTTGTCAAAAGTTACTTTCTTTTGAGTTGCAGCCCATACTGGAAGGTATAAAAAGGGGGGGCACATATTTACACCAAGGGAAATCTGTGGTGCGCCATTGTGCACTAATGATCATAATACGATGATATGGATTTGGCAGAATCAATGGGAAAGCAGGCCCGTTGGAACGGAATTCATGTTAAAGGGGCTGAAACAAGGTGTGAACAAAGTGAGGAAAAATGGGGCTTGCCCCTGGGAAAATTCTTCAAGACCACGCCCTTCAGATTGTTGTAAAAATACCCCATTTTTGTAAATGTGCCATTGACAGAAGCAAAGGATCACAACTAAAGGCTGCCCTCCACTTACAGTAGTTTCGGTCGGCAATCAGGGCGCTCACCTTGTATGCATGCTCTGTTACTAAAGAGCATGCGCACTGGGCAAACCCCCACATCGCTGACCAAAACTACTGAAAGGTCGGCCTTAATGGGAGTCTTTCCATGAAAATTTTGAAATTTTAGACTTCTTTGACATCAAAAGATATTGCATTTTTGATAGATTCTGGTAGCTTCCTTGCATATATATTTCAATTATCACACCCTCAATGTCAACATTATCTCAATGGCTCCAAGCTTTTGACAGGGGAATAAGAAATCATCCTAATTATTACTTCCTTGCGCAATGCTTTTTACAGAAAGCCCCCTTGCAACTGATGATATAACCGCTGATTGATAACTCGTTGATTTGATTTGACTCCAAAAATGAAGATTGCATTCCTCAAGATGTCAATAAAGAATTTTAATCACAGGTGGTTTCACTCCATCCAACCCGTGAACTGCACGCAACGGTATGCCACTTTTTGCGCCAAGAGTGTGCCAAACACCAGTCTTGTCATAAAAGTACACCAGCGTACCAATATCAGACACTGCCATGTGCCACAGATCTTTGGCACGACATTCACCGATTCCAGTCTGGGTTCGTAACTTTAGAATGACTTCATGCTCAGAAGTGGAATATCGAGAATAGGAAGTTTGTAATTTCACTTGGCTGCTCCCAGCATTCATCAGACTTTTACACAAGTTTATGAAAATTTTGTGATTATCACAAAATTTACATTTAGATCAAAATGTCACCTGTAAAAACAGCAGTAGACAATGCCTTCATCAACAAACTTGTCATCTGAGAGCAAGCTGATGTGCTGAAAATTTTCAATTTCATGTCTCTTCCAATTTTTACAACTCAAACAAAAGCAATAACTGCAAAGTTTTCATTTTGGGAGATCTTGGGAACTGATTAAAAATTTCCTAGAAACTCATTGTGTTTACTTTGATAATTGAAGAGCAAGACGAAATGACCAATATTTTCCACATGTGTGTTAAATTGAGAATCAGGCTAGAAAAGAAACCGCCCATTTGCTACAGAGGCTCATAGGCCACAGGACATCTTATTAAAAAGAAAAAAAGCAATGCTGGTGTATGATCTTTGCATGAGCTTGCACCCAAATACTTGTGAAATCTTTTCACAAGATGTTCTGAAAGCAATGGTCCTGTACTACCTTCAACTGATGCAGATCTACAACTGCCACTTTTAAAAATTAGTGCAGAAAGTTGTTCTTGTATCAAGGGGCAGACTTTGGAATTAGCTTGTGTAGGGAGGCTAAAGTGGCACCTTCCCTCAGTGCCTTCAGATGTCTATCAAAAGACGATGTCAATGCACTGAGCCAGGGCTTAATGTTTTCTTTTGTCTTGTTTTATTTTCTTTGTATTAGGACTTCTCTATTATATTACAGTATATCTTACTTTTAACAGATCAGTTTGGAAAACGGTATTTATAGCTTATCCTGAAACTTTTTACATTTATGGATATTGTAAAATAAGATGAAAATGAAACATCTTTGCTGTCAAGTTTCAGGCCATTGTACTGCAAGGCTACCTTTTGAATTTGAGCGTTAGGCTCATGCCAGTGTGAAATTTAGGCTGTTGCAAAACTCTGTATTTTTTTTGAGGGTAGGAAGTTTTAAACTCTTATTTAGAGATGATTTGTTTTATTTCCATCATAATTCTTACAGTAGATATGTAAATGTGTACAGTACTGCATGCTGCTGTAAATAGAGTTTTTAAATTATGATCTTTTAGTATAACTAACTGTCAGTTGGGGGATCCCTTCATCTCAACTTCACTGAAGGTCAACCTTAGGGACCCTTTACATGAGCAAACTCAGACCGGTTTGAGTTTCAGATCGGCTTGAAATTGTGCTATGACTACTATTTTGCATTGCGTTTACATGGAGTCTCAAACCGGTCTGAAATTATACTAGCGTCACATTACGCATGCATTTAATGCGACTGAGGCAAATGTGACCGTGGTTTTCTTTTCTCGTACTTTGGATACAGGCCTATTTTCACCGAGGCGCCATGTTATCAACAACATAAGATGCCATTAAAATGGATAATCAACGATAATAAACTGTATGTTTGTACTGCATCACAGATCTACTTCAGTTTCATGGTTCAAATATTCCTTCAGAACCTGAATTTAAAACAGGAGGCTGATCTGCCTCAGATTTTTATTCTTAGTTTAGTTAGTTTCTTAGTTTTAGCACAGTAAATTACTCTGGTTTAAGTTTTTGCAACTACACACCACAGGATAAAAACAAACAAACAAACGACCAAACAATAAGACTGGCTCCCAGTGGTGCAATATCACTTCCGCAATTACATTCACAACTTTCATTTTGCCCCGATCTGAAAAAATTCTGTTTACATGAGAATTTCAGGTCGACCTGACTTTTCAGATCGGTCTGAAAGACCGAAACGAACCCAGACCGGCACGAGTTTCATTTCGCCTGTTCTCATGTAAACACTCTAAGGGCTTTGACCAGACACCGAAATGAAACTTGTGCCGATCTGAAACTCAGGCCAGTCTGACTTTGCTCATGTAAAGGGCCTCTTACAAATTAAATCTGAATTTGATTTGCAAGTTTTGGCATGAAAGCCATTTATTGTGGATTCAGTTTCAGTTTTCTTCACCAGTCAATCCTAAATACTGGGACCAGTTTGTATGTTAACCTTATTCCCAAATTCCCAAACTGCTTGCACTCTTCACTATCTCATTGTTTGTTTCTGTCAACAAAAATGTGAAAGTTCTATTCAGTATGTTCTACTGAATCACTCCATTTAAAATTTTCACTTTCTTGTGCACGTAATATTGTTTGTTTCATTTCTGGTGCTTGCAACATTAATGTAGGATTTATGTCTGATTTGCAGATCAACCTGACAAAGAGAAGATAGTATGCCATATGAAGGAATCAACTGCTAAAGTTGTTTTTGGAGTAATAATTGTCTTAGCTATTGCCTTGTCATGGATTGGAGCAACACAATTTGCAAACAAAACATACACAAAAAGTTTCAAGGCTCCATACTTCACAACATGGTACACAACATGCTTTATGATAGTTGTCTTTCCGTTGTTCACTGTTCCACAATTAGGCAAGAAGAGGCCCTGGAGATTCAAGACTTTTTACAGGTAATGGGATGGTTAGTTGATTGTTGGCTCATTCTGGGCCAGGTCTAAAATGCAGACAACACTGACAACGTGAACCAAATCAGAACAATGGTCTGCGGTTGCTGTGTCCATATTTTAGATTTCACAAAGGGAAAGTCTAAAATGTGTACAACCATTTTGCGGCCAGTGTGGAAAGTTTGTTTTTGTCATTCCAAAGGTTTACGCCATGCCAATTGTCTAAAGACAATGGAAAACCTATTGTTCTGCCATTGTTCTCCATGTTGCTCCACGCCAAAGATATTTGGCATAACATACATTTTTTCCAGCGTGGCTTTGCGGGCCATTTGAATGAAAGGAATTTGCATGTTTGTTACCTATTTCTTCATGTTTCTCCAAAGTTTCTAATGTTACACCTGACTGAAATATGGAAAAAGGCTTTTGACAAGGGCAAAGTAGTGGGAATTCTTTTCATAGATTTTCAATAAGCTTTTGTCTCAGTGTGTCACCAAACTTTAAGGCTCAAAATGCAAGCATGTGGAATATCTGGAAATTTGTACCTTTGGTTATCTGACTATCTTGCAGACCGAAAGCAATTTGTTCAGATTGATTATGCAAAATCAGATCTTCACAATGTAGAATTTGGGGTTCCCCAAGGGTCAGCTTTAGGGCCTAGATTGTTTGCAATGAAGGTAATGGACCTTCCAGAGTGCCATTCAACAGGATATATAAAAATGTTTGCAGATGACACTGAATGTTTCTGTATCGGTGACAGTGTTGACAATGTAACTTCATCTCTTCAATTATTGCTTGATGATATCCATACTTGGTGCCGTACAAATTTCCTGACAGTACACCCTGAAAAGTCAGAAATTCTAATTCTAAATCGGAAAAAGCTTGTTGGCCCATTACAAGGAGTGTTTCTAAACAAAAAGCCTATAAACTATGTTGTCAAATCGAAGTGCCTTGGGATGACTCTAGATGATAAAGTTAGCTGGAAAAATCATGTACAAAATGTCAGCAAATGCCTTGGTCAAAAGATTAAATCACTCAGGAGACTGAAAGGTCTTGCACCCTCAGTTTTGGAGAACATTTACTTCAAAGGACTTCTACCAAGTGCAATCTATGGTTTGGTTGTTTGGGGCTTATGCTCTAACAACGTATTGTCATCTTTAGAAAGAGTTCACAGAAGAGCTGCCAAACTGATTCATAATATACCAACATCGATCCCTGAAAATCAAATTCTAGACAAGGCAAAATGGAAGGATATCAAATATTTATATAAACGAAGAGTTGCTTGCTTAACCCATAAAGCTTATTATGGTGAAACTCCAGAAGAGATCAAATTCCTCATAAAAAAGAGTGAAACGAAGAGATCTCTCAGGGACAATTTAAAAATTGAGTTACCAAGATCTAGGACAGAACTGGGGAAAAGGTCTTTTAAACATCATGCTGCAATCATTTTGAATTCTCTTCCCACTGAGATGAAAAGATCTAGTAGTATGTACTCTTTCAAGAATCGGATCAAAGAAAACTCTCTTGCATTGGACAGAATTGATTTCGGATCAACAGTGACACTAAGTAACAAAGACATAAGCATGTTTTTTTATTATTAATTAGTTGATTAAAGGATTTGTAAAACTTTTTTATGCTAAAATTTCGTATCCACTTTAAATATGTGTAGTTATTTAAATAGCAGGACCACATCAGCCTTGTGCTGCCATAAAATTGTCCTGCTTTATCAAAAAAATAATGTATGTATGTATGTATGTATGTATGTATGTATGTATGTATGTATGTATGTATGTATGTATGTATGTATGTATGTATGTATGTATGTATGTATGTATGTATGTATCTATGTAAAGTAAATTAATGTTTTCTCCTTGCACCATTTCCTTCCTGTTGCACAAATACTGGGCCTACATACAGATAGGCAATGTGAAACCAACTGAGAGAATCAGACAACTACATTTTCCTCAGTCAGTTCTCAATCATTTTACCTTAGTCGATTTGTTATACACCCATTCAGAGTTTTCAGACAAGTCAAAGATTTTTCAGCAGTTTTCTTGTCTGTGATTTAGAATTTCACATGGGATAAAGTCTAAAATGCGGACAACGATTTCATGGACCATTCAAATGTAACAAAACTGAACCTACTCTTCCTAATTCTCCATGTTGTCCTTTGTTTTTCATATTGCACAAACAACGTTCTTGGAATCTGTTCCAATCTGAAATTTCTCAATTCTTTAATTCTCTGGGAACCTTAGAAAATTTACTCATTGAACGATCTTAATTTCCATGCATGACTTTAAGTTTCTTTTCCAAGAAAAAATTTCATGACTTTGCTGCTTTTTGTTCCTATAGCAATTTCTGACAATGGTCACAGAGAGTGAAATCTTTTGATTGACCAGCTTGGCAATTACATGACTTGTGTAAAAGCTGTGCATTTTAGAAACTATTTGCCAAGCCCCATTGCAGATATTAATAATTTGCACATCCACTTCATACCTCGAATTAATACCCATCTTTATGCTTTTTCTAGAGAAAGTGCAAAGATTTTTGGGCCTCAAGGTGTATGCCTGATCAGTCTGGTTAGGTACATTCTGCCATTTTGCATTCTCTGGCTTGCATCAAATTACTTGTATATCAGAGCTCTGAATGCATTGAATCCAGCTGATGTCACTGCATTATTTTCATCTGTTAGTGCATTTGTGTATGTATTTTCAATTGCACTCTTGAAAGAGAAATTTTTTGCAACAAGGGTAAGTTTGCATATTTTTTTACTTTTTTGCGTATTAAGGAGCTACTGTATAGGGAACAGGTCTTTGGAACATTTTTTTACTTTTTTTGTGTATTAAGGAGCTACTGTACTAGGGAACAAGTCCTTGGAAGGTGGGCTTGGGCATCTGGGGAGATAAGATTTGGGGGGCTACCTGATAAAAAATCCATCATTTTAAAATGTTTTGCCTGATTTGAGGCTGACTTTTGTAACTTTTTCAAATGTTGGGGGCTGTAGCCCCCAGTCCCCCTGTCTCCATGCTTATGAAGGTGTGTGCAAAATTCTAGTTCAACTTTGATCATAACTTTATGGTCAGTATCTTAGTTTGTAAATCCACGTGATTGAGATTCCAAGTAAATTAAGAGTCATGGAAAACATAGTTCTGGATTAGATCTGTTTGGGGGTGTTATGTAGGATCCCTTGGAAGAAGGTACTGTAGAAACACAAAAATTGGTTTAGCTGAGAGGTCAATCCTTATTCACTAAAGTGTGTCTCAAACTATCTGTATTATGTCTTGTCTACATGCTAAATTTTCTAAGTTATTGCATTAAGATTTTTGCTGGTATATATAGAACTTTATTTCCATCTAAAATGCAGATCAGTGGCTATTTGACAAAACGCAGTCACACTTTTGGACTTTGATGTATCATCTCCCACTGTGCCAGATTTTGGCTCATTTGATTGGTCCTTGAGGTCCTAAATGGAAATTTAGTATCTGCTGCTACAGGATTTTTAGTTCTGAGAAGCTGACTTTTACTCAAGGCACTTTAAAACCAGACTGGTGGTGCTAATCAGACCAAAAACACGCAGGGGTCAAACAATTAGAAACATGCAGCATGCTCACACCCCTTATGTACACAGTCCACACAAATGTATAGGAAAAACAAAACAGGCTGCAGACCAAGAAGGATCAAGAGACGCTAATCTGCTTTGGAGGTCAAGTGACTGCAATGAACTCTCAAAAGAAACTTTGTTGCAAAATTTCCAACTTTCCTTTTGCAGCAAATTATTATTACTTCCAGTATTCACATAGCAATGTAAGTTGGCTTAAACTGTAGCCTGTAGAATGTAATAGGCTGTCAACAAACGCTTAAAGCAGAAAATCGAATTTTCAGTCGAAGTAAGCGGGGGAGTCACTTTAAAGGGCTTGGAAGGGACTTACTTTGCTATAAATCTGCCGTGGATATTTTTCGATATCTTATTTGGTTTCAAAATGGCGGCATTTATTATGTTTTTTCTATGAATTCAATATTAAAATTTACAATTTACGAATTACCTTCGACTTCCAACGAGCTACCATACATTGCTACAAAACGACATCAAGGGGAGCAAAAGATCATGACTACCCCAGTGCCATTCACACGAAGAATATTAATCTAAAAATACAACTAAATATACAATTACGACAGTTATGTTTCACACTGTAGAAAGCTATACTGATTTTGCGTGCCATTGTACTGCAGACCTTCATGAAGTATGGTTTTCTTCAAGGTTGCTTCATTTTTCGACCATTGATTTTGTATTTATTAAGAATTTAATCTATACCGGATGAACCAGAAGAAAGTTCCTGCTTTTGAAAATCTATAGCACTAGGATTACTAGAGAGGTGTCGCGCATTATGCCCATGACGTTGCAAACATTGGAATTAGATCCTAACAGATAGTAATAAAGAAACCAAGTAGCCAGGCTATATCACCATTAATGGGGCAAAACATCAGAGGATGTTCAGTTTTTACATGAATTTGGCTTACTCTTGACTACCGAATAAACAGGGGGGTGAGAATGATCAGGGGATGGAAATGGTTTGATATAACTATAATCAGGGGGGGGGGGCTGGAACGATCGGGGAGTGGGGTTGTTTGGAGAAATTGAAAATAGTAGTTTTCTAGGTAAACACATATCTTTTATATATTTATGTGGACAGTGAGGTTACTGATACATTTACCTATGGTTCTGTTGAAGGCACTTCTTGATACTTATCCTTGCATTTATTCAGAAATTATGTTTAATATCATTTGATTTTTCCAAAAATTAATAAATGGAGGGTTGGTTGGAATAAAAAAAGTAGGGGGGGAGTTGGAAAATTTTTCAAAAATTAGTAAGCAGGGGAGGACGATTATTCGGTACTCGAGAGTACTGATTTTAGATAATTTTAGAGGTAAAAATGGCGTTTTCTTCTGGTATAGCCTATTATAGCTGACTGGCAAACAAGTTGCACTACTCTACAGTGAATTGTTTTAATACACAAAAAAATTTTAATTGCTGTTATCTGTTTACCATTAAGTAACTAAAACGCAAAAAATTCAATAAAACCCTTTCCTATACGTCGAGTTTTGGCAACTGAAATTTATGCTTCGACTTGTTGTCCCGGGAGGCACATGACTGTGGATAGATTGGGGTCTGCAAACTGATGTTCAGAAAGCTACCCTCTTCTCATTACCAAAGCTTGCCTTCGTACCCAACTAGTCAAGCTCAGCAACTGTTTTAGGCTTGTGGGATTTGCGATAACTCACACAACATGAAAAAGATGTGTTTGACCAAATGATGCAAGTCAAACTTAGAAGCTATCAGGTAATAAAACTCACACTAACCGGATTTGTCGTTGTACAGGAAAATGCAAAGCCCTTGGTCTTAATGCACAGACCTCGCAAGCTGGGTCCGCACTTTTAAAACCTCAGGCTTTATATTTTCCCGTACAGCACAAAACCGGTTACTATGCGCTAGTGTTGTATTTAAAATGATTTGCACTTCCACTTAGAGAACTGATCAGTCTGTATCAATTTATTTCCAGCTAACTGCCGTGCTTTTGTCTATTGGTGGTATTGTTCTATTTGCATCAACATACGGATTCAAAGGACCAACTGTCATCGGCATCGTCCTTACTGTGCTTGCAGCAGCTGCATCCGCGATGTATCAGGTATGAAAATACTTTTAAATTCCGCCAAGCAACACTACTTGAATTGGCTATAAAAAGTTTGTTTGTTTTCATTTTGTTTTGAGTGGGGTTGTTTCTGGATTTCTAGTTACTGAAAGCTAATTTAGGCCCACTTTGCAAGCCGCATAGGAACCCTAGTTTAACGTCCCTTCCGAAGGACGATGAGGTGAGTCGTGAGGTCAAACCTCTGAGGTCACCCATTCGGAGTTTGACCTCATTCGACCGAGCTTAACTTCAGTCACCTGATGAAGACTGTATAAGCCATTCGACTACTCCCCCACGCTTCAAGTGGAGACTCATTCCAACGTTGTAGTCATCGGCAATGGAAGTTTTGAAATTGCAGCAGCAACTGCTTGTTCACTGAAATATTGCATTTTTTTAAAGGCAGTCTGTCATGCATTTGATTGGGTGATTTTGAGAATGCAAAGAATAGAAAATTTTGAATGGCTGCCATTCTATGGCCGTAGAAAGTAAAGAAGATCAGCCCTCCTTTCTTTCAAATACACAGACTGACGAAGAAATCCGTTGTGTCGAGCTCTGACTTTGTCGCGGCCAGTCAGAGATGTTTTCTTTTTTGCCATGTGAATTTGCAATCCTTAAAGGTGATCTGAAGCAAAAATTTTTATTGATGAAAATGAATAGTACTTTTAAATGACAAAGAATGTCTTTGTAATTTTGTGATACCTTGTTTCATTTTCGAGTTATGCAATGTTTTGTATGATTTGCTGATGACGTCACTTTATTTGAAAAGTAAAAAAAGTGTACGAAGCTGACTATGTTTCCAAAAAGAAATTGACTTAGAGAAATTTTCATTCAGCACCCTAGTTTTAGTCTTCTACCACATTTTCGTGACTTTTTGTGTTAGCGAATTTAATTTTACGAGGATATCAAATTTGAACATTTATAAGGAATTTGACCGCGATTAATGACTGACCGAACGATTTTCACGGTCAAATCCCATATAGATTCGCAAATTTATTATCATAATTAAATCGAAATCGCATACTCTAGGAATATGAAAATTTGCAATAAGACTAAACATGGGTTGCTGAATCCAAATCCATGGTCAGAAATTTCGCATGAAGAAATTTTCAAAAATTTCCATAACAAGGCTGTCAGTTGAAAAGGTGTATTTAATTGTGAAACAGGTCTATTTGCAAATAAATTGACGTCATCAATTGAAACGTAATATAGTGAATGACTTGAAAATGAAATGATATATCAAAGAAATCTAAACTCGATTCCGTATCAACTGACATTACCACAATAAAAATTTTCCCTTCAGATCACCTTTAAGATACTACGATACTTTTAAATATTCTGCTATATGGAGACTCTAGGCTTAGTTGCACCCTAAATAGACGCATCATTTCGGCAACCGTAGAATACATCTTAGAATCTGGTCGAGTGAACTGAGCTGCATCCCCCCTCTCTTTCCCTTTCTGCCTTCCCCATCTTCTTCTCCTTTTTGTTGCACCCTAAATAGACGCATCATTTCGGCAACCTTGGAATACATCTTAGAATCTGGTCGAGTGAACTGAGCTGCATCCATCCTCTCTCTTTCCCTTCCTGCCTTCCCCACCTTTTCCCCCCCTTTTTGTTTTCATTCCCATTATTTTGCGTAGTCCTTGTTATGTTCTATATCTAAATGTTAGCTGCAGGGGAGATGTGCTAGTTCACACCCCATGCAGTTTCGTTTTGTGTAATCTTGTAGTTTTCTTGTGTAGTTGGTTTTATTTTGTAGTTATGTATTCTTGTAGTTTCGAAGGTTTTTGATAATTTGATATAAAAAAAAGATACTACGAAGTCATTCTTTTCAAACTGCATAACTTGGATAGCTCGCATACTCGGGGAACATGAAAATTTGCAGTTGGACTAAACTATGGGTGCTGAATCCAAATCTGTGGTAAGAAATTTCGTATCAAGTAATTTTCAAAAATTTGGGTAATTGAAAATATTCAAGGAAAGCTGGTTTTAATTTTTCGTTTTTCTATTCAAGTTTTTACTGATAGGTATTTTGTATATTTATAGGTTTAGACTATTATTTTGATGGGCTGTCTGTTTTTAGTTGCAGGGTACATTGTAAAACATTTATTCGAACTAAATTGTATCCCTGGGTAAAGAATTTTAAAATGAATAAATATAATAAAATAAAATAAATTGGAACTTACATTTCTGTGGTTCTGTAGGACATTGCCTCTGAAGTAAAACTTGCTTTGTTCCTAATGCATGCACAGAAATTTGCAACTTCAGGCCCGTCAGAACGAAACTCATATTGGGGAGGGGGGCTGAAACGAGGTGTGAGCGAAGCGAGCAAAAACGGGGCCAATTTTTCATGGCCACGCCCCTTAGATCGTTGGAAAACGCCCCATTTATGGAAAATGTGCCATTGACGGAAGTAAAGGATCACGACTAATGAGAGTCTTTCCAAGAAAATTTTCAAATCGTAGACTAATATGACATCAAAAGGTATTGCATTCTTGATAGATTATGGTAGCTTCCTCGAATATATACAAGTTTTAATCTTCGTTCCTACGACCTTGGCTTTCACCGCCTTTTTCACTTATAAAATCAACAAACTTCAGCAAATCATTGGGGGGAGGGGACTGAAGCCCCCTCCGCTTCCGACGGGCCTGAACTTTGATCATCCTAGCTCCTTGCAATGCCATTTGATCAAGATATCGCCTTGCAATGATTCCGTCTTGCAATGATCAAGATATCAAACAATTGCCACGACGGATTTACAGCAAATTACACAAAGCTTCTTTCAAGCACTTTAATTCAAAGAAATAAATTCAAAGAAATATGTGATACAATGTTACACCCACCTTTTTAAAGATGTGAAAGACTGGAGTCTTATGCTTCGCAAACTGATTCTTTCTTTCCCCCTGCAGGTGATGTTTAAGCGTGTTGTTGGAAATGCTTCTAGTTCACAAGTTGCGTTATTTCTCTCATTGCTTGGTTTCTTAAATGCATTGCTGTTCTGGCTCATTATCCTTCCGCTGCATTTTACAAGGTATGAACGCATAGACTGGTCTGACATGCCTTGGAAATTTCTTAACGGTAGTGGCCTATTAACCCTCGTCTTTAACTACTTGGTCAACTTTGGCATTGCGTTTACGTCGCCGTTATTTATCGCCCTCGGCGTGATGCTCGGTACCCCGTTGAATGCTGTAGCTGATTACATTTTCAATAACACTGATTTCGGACTGTATAAGATTATCGCGAGTATACTGATTCTAGCTGGTTTCTGTTTAATGTTGATAACAAATGAGGCGTTAAGCCGATTCGAGCGAAAACTCATGTGTAAGAAGGACGATGTTGGCCCTGAGGAGGGCGCCATCGCAGATGATGATGCTATGTTAGGTGCGGTAAAGGAGCATGGGAGTGGGCAAGCTTGAATTTTTGTGCGAAATGGTTGTGTCGGCCTTTTCTTAGGTTCAGATTTCAATAGGTTTCTCTAGGATTGTTAGGTTTCTTTTACTAAAGATAAACAAATGGTTGACTGAAGATACACACCCAGAACGCATCATCATCATCATCATCATCATCATCATCATCATCATCATCATCATCATCATCATCATCATCATCATCATCATCATCATCATCAACATCATCATCATCATCATCATCATCATCATCATCATCATCATCATCATCATCATCATCATCATCATCATCATTGTTTATTAATTTACAGCAGGTGAAAGAAATGTAGTGACAGTTACAGCTAATTTAGGCATACGCATTTTCTTTGAGCTTCCAATTGCAGATAAAACTTTGGTGAATTAAACTAAGATTTGGTACTTATTTGCCATATCAGCTGTGAAAATGCACAGTTGCCTACATAAAAACCAAATTCATTTCTAGAAGAAGTCGAAGGGTTAACATCTTTCTAGCAGATGCTGTATCAGCTGCTCGATTTAGATTTTGGAATTACTAGTAAAAATTTTGGCCAAATTTTGTTACGGAGAATTTATTCTTCTTGATCACATACTTGTCAATCGAATGATTTATTTTACTCTCGTATTAGCTAAAACACTGTTTGATCGTTCGTTTAAAAGATTTTTAAACAGTCAACCATTTTTTTCGCACAATTTCGTGTGCATGAAGGCCGTACACAGCATGAAAGCAGTAGGGGTAGTTGTCCCCGTAAAACTCTCAAAAGACGACATAGAAAGGTGGAAATTACAGAGATTTTGGTCACTTTAGAGAACATCCCTTCATCGCCTCCCTCTTGAAAATTTTGAGCTGTTACAGCTATGGTGCGGATGTGGGTACATGAATACGATGGACCATATTTAGGACAACCAAACTCGCAACCAAACACGCGAGTTGGAAAAGGATACCAACAGTTTAGGCTTACGGTTTTTATTTTTATTTCGTGTTTTGTAAATATGTTGATTATATGACCAAATCGTTAGTAGCAGTTGCTTTTTAAATTGTTTGAATAATTTACTCTGTGTATTTGTCTGCATAATTTACTCGGTATAAGTTATGCAGACCCTGCAGATATTTTACCTGATAATAGCGTTTGATATAGCGGATTATGGCGGTTTATTCGAAACAATTAAACATCCTATTTAATGCAATGTTCAAGTTCTTGATTTTGCATAAGTACTGGAGTTAAATTCCATCTATTGAAATAGGGATTCCAGGTTCTCGAACAAGAGTCAGGAGTTGTTACCTCAGAGATTTAACTCAGAGCTTCTTGGCCGGTATGGAGAGCTCGAATCTGAGTTAAATACCAGCATTTGATTTAGGCGTTAGAGCTGACATGAAAATTATTCTTGAGTACCGTAAGAGCTTTATTAATCCCCCTCTCTAACAAGCCTCTCCCCCCTGATTCAAGATTTGAAATAAGCTCCCCTCTGTACTGAGTCCCCCCACTTAAACAAAATTCTAGAATTTACAAATATTTTTTATTTATTTAGCTACACAACCTTGCATGTTAACTTTAGTATGGTTTGGGATAAAAACTGTGTCGAATTTATTTATTTGAGCGGTAAAATTGTATGTTGATTCCGCAAAATATGGTCTAAAAGAACTGAAAAGCTACCAGAAAATACTCAGAAAACTCATGAAAACATTGGCTATACTCTTGTTACTTGATTTTGTTAAAAAGCCCCCCTCTCTAATAAGCCCCACTCTCTATTAAGCTCCCCTCTGGAAGGTCCGAAATTAAACAACCCCCCTGGGGGCTTAATCGAGCTTTTACGGTAATTGGGTTAAACTGCTGGCGTCATAATGTTCAAACTTGCGTACAGTTTTATGGGCACCAGGTGTAAAGACGAATTTGATGAAATCTCAAAAGAAGAGGTGTTACTGTGTTGAAACAAAACAAAACTCTAGAATTTACAAACATTTTACAAATATTTGATAAGATGAAGTGTTACTGTGTTGAAAGCAGCAACAGGACCATAGTATTAATCATTTATTCGCCAGATGCACATATTTCTTTATAAGAAAGAGTTGTCGCCATTTTCATGGGCCTTTGGCCTTTAAATCAAGAGCAATATACAATAACCAGTTTGACAATCGTTTGATAGTTTCATGCCCAAGCTGATTTTGTTTGAGAGTTGTTCGTTTTTAATGTTTCTATCGTTCTCAAGCATCTTATTCTGATTTTAGGGTTGTTTATGATTTAGTGGAGGTAAAATCTTAAGGTTTATCAAGAAAACTGTCGATAGTGTCCTTTGGTAGTGACGCCATCAAAACTCATAGTGTTAAAGGGGTTGGTCCTGTGATTGATTCTCAACATTTTCCTCGCTATTATTTAAGACCGGATCGTATTTACCACTAAGCAGGAAGATTATTGCAGTAAAATTTCAGTCCCAGAAGCTCGAATGATAAAGCGTTTTAGCATCACTGTTTCCCCGGAAATAATTTAGGCCTGTAGCTGGTCGTCGTTACCAACACTTGATCATCAGTAAAAACTCTCAGAGCATAACAACGAATAAATATCTGTGATATCTGTCATACAAACTCAACAAGCATGCTATCATTTTGAAGGCAGTTAGTCGTCTCGATAGAAGTCGTCTCCATCTTGGCCTTCGTAGAGATCAGAAAGTAAACTTCGATAAGCGGGAGTACTTTTTGGGTCAGGTGGCATAATTTTAACATAAAGATAGGGTTGGTCCTCGAGACCTTATAGCTACAGCTTGGCTAAATTCGTTGCTCCGCTTCAAATTTGCTCATCGCTTTGAAATAAGCCTCCGTTAAATTGTAGACAATCCTTACACATTGTTTTCTATTCCTGATATGTTTAAATTTTAAGTAAAAATGAAAATATAAATTTAGGATATTTCAATTGAAGTTTCATCGAACGTGTCCGTAGAAATAATTTATATTACATGATATTACCATATCGTTACAAAAATGTTTCTTTCAGTGTACCTTTGATTTCTGCAGATAACTTACACTGAGATTTCTCCTTAAATTAGGTTTCCTTTTCACCAGCCTGGGCTAAAAAATAATCTGTTTTTGCTTTCGAAAAGAATTTCGAAAATATAGAATGCTCATATGAAGTTTCGCTTTCGCTTCATCAGAAATAAACTTTTTTAGACCTCCGCATTTTTTGGCAAAAATTAAGGCTACACAATTTGGAAAATTGAACAGATTGAGACCTCCCCATTTTGGCAAAATCAAGGCTATACCCTTTGGAAAATTGGGCAGATTGAGACCTCCCCATTTTTGGCGAATATCAAGGCTATACCGTTTGGAAATTGGAGGAGATTAAGACCTCCCATTTTTGGCAAAAAATCAAGTCTATACCCTCTGGAAAATTGAGGAGATTGAAAACTCCTCATTTTTGGCCAAAATCAAGTCTATACCCTAGGGAAAATTGAGGAGATTGAAACCTCCCCATTTTTGGTAAAAATTAAGGCTATACACTTTGGAAAATTGAGGAGATTGAGATCTCCTCATTTTTGGCAAAATTAAGGCTATACCCTTTGGAAAGTTGAGGAGAGTGAGATCTCCTCATTTTTGGCAAAATTAAGGCTATACCCTTTGGAAAATTGAGGAGAGTGAAACCTTCCCATTTTGGCAAAAAATCAAGTCTATACCCTCTGGAAAATTGAGGAGATTGAAAACTCCTCATTTTTGGCCAAAATCAAGTCTATACCCTAGGGAAAATTGAGGAGATTGAAACCTCCCCATTTTTGGTAAAAATTAAGGCTATACTCTTGGGAAAATTGAGGAGATTGAGACCTCCACATTTTTGGCAAAATAATGGGGATACTATTTGAAAAATTGAGGAGATCTAGACCTCCTCATTTTTGGGGAAAATCAAGGCTATACCCTTTGGAAATTTGTGGAGATCTAGACCTCCTCATTTTTGGGGAAAATCAAGGCTATACACTTTGGAAAATTGAGGGGATTGAGACCTCCGTATTTTTGGCAAAATAAAGGGGATACTATTTGAAAAATTGAGGAGATCTAGACCTCCTCATTTTTGGGGAAAATCAAGGCTATACCCTTGGGAAAATTGAGGAGATTGAGACCTCCCTATTTTTGGCAAAATAAAGGGGATACTATTTGAAAAATTGAGGAGATCTAGACCTCCTCATTTTTGGGGAAAATCAAGGCTATACCCTTTGGAAAACTGAGGAAATTGAGACCTCCTTATTTTTTGCCAAAATCAATGCTATACCCTTTGGAAAATTGAGGAGACTGAGACCTCCCTATTTTTGGCAAAAATCAAGGCTATTATACCCTTTGGAAAATTTAGGAGACGTAAACGTCCTCATTTTTGACAAAAATTAAGGCTACACAATTTGGAAAATTGAAGAGATGGAGACCTCCCCATTTTGGCAAAAATTAAGGCTATACCCTTTGGAAAACTGAGGAGATCTTGAAATCTGAATTTTTGGCAAAAATAAAGGCTATACTCTTTGGAAAATTCAGGAGATTTCAACCTCTTCGTTTTTTGGCGAAAATCGAGGCTGTACCCTTTGGAAAATTGAGGAGATTGAAACCTCCCCATTTTTTGGCAAAATTAATACCCTATACCCTTAGGACAATTTAGGAGATTTAAACCTCCTCATTTTTGGCAAAAATTAAGGCTACACAGTTTGGAAAATTGAACAGATTGAGACCTCCCCATTTTGGCAAAATCAAGGCTATACCCTTTGGAAAATTGGGAAGATTGAGACCTCCCCATTTTTTGCGAATATCAAGGCTATAACCTTTGGAAAATAAAGGAGATCTAGACCTCCCCATTTTTGGCCAAAATCAGGGCTATGCCTTTGGAAACTTTAGGAGATTTAGATCTCCTCACTTTTTTGCAAAAATCAAGGCTATACCCTTTGGCTAATTGAGGAGACTGAGAACTCCTCATTTTTGGCCAAAATCAAGGCTATACCCTTTGGAAATTCAGGAGATTGAGACCTCCCGATTTTTGGCAAAAATTAAGGCTATACACTTTGGAAAATTGAGGAGATTGAGATCTCCTCATTTTTGGCAAAATTAAGGCTATAACCTTTGGAAAGTTGAGGAGAGTGAGATCTCCTCATTTTTGGCAAAATTAAGGCTATACCCTTTGGAAAATTGAGGAGATTGAAACCTTCCCATTTTGGCAAAAATCAAGTTTATACCCTTGGGAAAATTGAGGAGATTGAAACCTCCCCATTTTTGGCAAAAATTAAGGCTATACTCTTGGGAAAATTGAGGAGATTGAGACCTCCACATTTTTGGCAAAATAAAGGGGATACTATTTGAAAAATTGAGGAGATCTAGACCTCCTCATTTTTGGGGAAAATCAAGGCTATACCCTTTGGAAAATTGAGGAAATTGAGACCTCCTCATTTTTGGCAAAAATCAAGGCTATACCCTTTGGAAAATTTAGGAGATGTAAAAGTCCTCATTTTTGGCACAAATTAAGGCTACACAATTTGGAAAATTGAAGAGATGGAGACCTCCCCATTTTGGCAAAAATTAAGGCTATACCCTTTTGAAAACTGAGGAGATCTAGAAATCTGAATTTTTGGCAAAAATAAAGGCTATACTCTTTGGAAAATTCAGGAGATTTCAACCTCTTCGTTTTTTGGCGAAAATCAAGGCTGTACCCTTTGGAAAATTGAGGAGATTGAAACCTCCTCATTTTTGGCCAAAATCAAGTCTATACCCTTGGGAATATTGAGGAAATTGAGACCTCCTCATTTTTGGCCAAAATCAAGTCTATACCCTTGGGAATATTGAGGAAATTGAGACCTCCTCATTTTTGGCCAAAATCAAGGCTATACCTTTTGCAAAATTGAGGAGATTGAGACCTCCCTATTTTTGGCAAAAATCAAGGCTATACCCTTTGGAAAATTGGGGAGATTGAGACCTCCCCATTTTTTGGCAAAATTAAGGCTACACCCTTTTGAAAATTGGTAAGATTGAAACCTCCCCATTTTTGGCGAATATCAAGGCTATAACCTTTGGAAAATAAAGGAGATCTAGACATCCGCATGTTTGGCCAAAATGAAGACTATAACCTTTGGAAAATTTAGAAGATTTAGATCTCCTCACTTCTTTGCAAAAATCAAAGGCTATACCCTTTGGCTAATTGAGAAGACTGAGATCTCCTCATTTTTGGCAAAATTAAGGCTATACAATTTGGAAAATTGAGGAGAGTGAGACCTTCCCATTTTGGCAAAAATCAATTCGATACCCTTGGGAAAATTGAGGAGATTGAAACCTCCTCATTTTGGGCGAAAATCAAGTCTATACCCTTGGGAAAATTGAGGAGATTGAAACCTCCCAATTTTTGGCACAAATTAAGGCTATACCCTTTGGAAAACTGAGGAGATCTAGAAATCCGCATTTTTGGAAAAAATAAGGGCTATACCCTTCGGAAAATTCAGGAGCTGTCAACCTCTTTGTTTTTTGGCGAAAATCAAGGCTGTACCCTTTGGAAAATTGAGGAGATTGAAACCTCCTCATTTTTGGCCAAAATTAAGGCTATACTCTTGGGAAAATTGAGGAGATTGAGACCGCCACATTTTTGGCAAAATTAAGGGGATACAATTTGAAAAATTGAGGAGATCTAGACCTCCTCATTTTTGGCCAAAATCAAGGCTATACCCTTTGGAAAATTTAGGAGATGTAAATGTCCTCATTTTTGGCAAAAATTAAGGCTACACAATTTGGAAAATTGAAGAGATTGAGACCTCCCCATTTTGGCAAAATCAAGGCTATACCCTTTGAAAAATTGGGAAGATTGAGACCTCCCCATTTTTGGCGAATATCAAGGCTATACCGTTTGGAAATTGGAGGAGATTAAGACCTCCCATTTTTGGCAAAAATTAAGGCTATACCCTTTTGAAAATAAAGAAGATCTAGACCTCCGCATTTTTGGCCAAAATCAAGGCTATAACCTTTGGAAAATTTAGGAGATTTAGATCTCCTCACTTTTTTTGCAAAAATCAAAGCTATACTCTTTGGCTAATTGAGGAGACTGAGAACTCCTCATTTTTGGCGAAAATCAAGGCTATACCCTTTGGAAAATTGAGGAGATTTAAACGTCCTCATTTTTGGCGAAAATCAAAGCTATACCCCTTAGAAAATTGAGGAGATTGAGACCTCCCCATTTTTTGCCAAAAATCAAGGCTATACCCTTTGGAAAACCAGGGAGTTTTGAATCTCTCAGATTTCGTCAAAACTTTGTCCAGTCAATCATTTGGTTAAGAAATTAAAGGCTATAGCCCTTAAAAATTGTGAGCTTTGGATCCACTATTTTGGGCAAAATGTCCAGCCTATGCCCGTCATAAATCTGAGGAGCTTTGGATCCCTTCAGTTTTCGTTAGAAAATCCAGGCTTTAGAAATTGGAGAATTCTTGGACATCCTCAGTTTTCATCCAAAGTTGAGGACAAACGCTTTTGGAGAATTGAGGAGCTTTGGACCCTCATTTTTTGCAAAAAGCTAAGGCTATAGCCTTTGAAAAACTGAGGAGTATTGGACCCCTTCAATTTTGGCAAAAAATGAAGGCTATACCCTTTGACAAATTGGTATTTTTGGATTGATCAATATTTGAGCCAAAAATCAAAGCTAGTCCCGTTGAAAAATTGGGATTTTTGAACTCATAATTTTTTGGCGAAAAAGGCAACTATAGCTATGCTTTTTGTCAATTTTCGTTCAAACTGTGGGGCTGCAGGCTCTTGTTCTTTCTCTAAGATAGCCTGTTCCTTAAAATGAAAAGTTTCAGTTAAAGATTGCGACTATATGCTTTCCATTTTATCTGAAATAGCCTCTTTCTGAAAGTAGTGATTTTGGGTCAAAAAGCAAGGAGATAGGCTTGAATTTCGGTCCATAATAATCTCTGTGTAAAAGTACTCATCTTCAGTCAAAAGTAAGGCTACAGGCTTGTCTTTCGCTCTAAAATGGCCTTCTTTGCGGACTCACATTCGGTCAAAAGTAGGGCTACCACTGTCTTGGTTTACTCTAAAATAGCTTCTTTCTGAAATTACTCATTTTCGATCGAAAAGTATGGATATAGGGTAGGCTTGCCTGTTTCTTTAAATCAGCTGCTTCTTTAAGTATCCAGTTCCAGAAAAAAGATAGGGCTGAAAGCTTTCCTTTTTTGGTAAAAAAATTGGAAAATTTTGAAAAATGTTCAACCAAAAAGCAAGGCACAACGACTTGTTCGTGCTAGATAATGGTTTGTGTGCTGACTTTCGGCCAAAAAGTAGGGCACAGTCTTACTTTTATCGATTAAATATACCATTTTTGAAAGTGATTATTTTTCATCCAAAAGTAGGATTGGGATTGTTAGGATTTCATTTTTGCATAAAATTTCTGGTCTTCGAATAACTGGTACTAGGCTTGCCTCTTGGGTGAGTCAATAAAAACGCCCGGCGTTTGAAAAATCCTGCTCCCTGAATATCAAAGCAATGATGTTGAAAACTGTCTTATTTTATCCCTGATATGTCAAATTAGGTTCAGTAATTTGCCCAGCTTTAATTTGCCATTCCTTCCCGTCGAAATAGGAGATTTTCTGCAGAGAGCCCCTTTCGAAAACCTGCAAAAACGAGTGAAAGCTCCAAGTAAGATTTCAATTTGTTCTCCTTTCTAGCAATAATGACTGTTGCATGTGTTCATGTATTTTGTCCTAATGGAAGAATGGAATCCCCGTGCATATGTTATTCACACTAAGGGGAAGAATTTTCAACCCGTCAAAAAGAAAGCACGTGCTAAAGCGTTCTGAAAGTCATCGCTGTGAGGTTAACACACGAGGGATTCTTGCTTGTAATTTTAGCACGTTTTTAAGGGTTTCTCAAAGGGGCTCATGTTAGAAAATCGCTTACAGAATCTGAACGCAATGACCGAGTTTAGTCAGGAAAATTTCTAAAAATAATTGAACATGTTAGCTATTCAATCAGGTATTGCAAAATATTACTGCTTAATATAGTCAGGGAGCAGTAGCATTTCAAACGCTGTGTGTTTTTTTGACTCAGCCGGTATATAGTTTGGTCTCAAAGTACGGAAATAGCCATTGTTAAAATGAAACGAAACAAAGAATCCCACCATATTGCTCTTCATCTTTGACAACAATCCTTTTGATGTAATCTACGAGATAGTTCTGTCCATGCTGAGACACTTTTAAAAAAGCGCTTTAAAGAGCCATTTGACCAATAAAGGAACGAACTCTCATTGGGTGACTCAAGAAAAGTGAATTTTTTGAAAATCATCAAAATTTGATCATATGACCACTCTTTAAATGTGCCTTTCTGTATGTCTGACAAGGACCAAATAAATCTAATTGAAGATCATTGTTGTAGTTTTCCAGGAGGGAAACGACGGAATAGAAAGATCGGGTAAGGTTTGTTTACACCTATTTCAAGTCATATGGTGAATCTCTTGTTTAGGAGAAATGTTGTAACTTGTAACTTAAATGAAACCTTGAGCAACACATGAAACTTTATCAAGAACATCAGCAGCCAAATTAACTCGTAATTCGCGAAAAACATCCAGTCTGGTCCAGGGCTAAAAAAAAACGAAGCAGCGTGGTAGCGGCACTACTAGAAAGGTAGCTAATATGATCAAATTTGCCAGGAACGAAGAAGGACAAAAAGGAAAAAGAAACGTCAGGAAAGAGAAAAGAAGGGACTCTCCATCTTCTTTCTCTGCTGTGAATTTCCAAGGCCGAAGACTGGACCGTCCAAACAAAGTCGCTGAAGCATTTAATGAGCATTTTGTAACTATAGGTCCAAAACTTGCAAGTAATATTGAGCTAAAGCCAGACGACAACCCTTTGAAATATTTGGAGGAAAATAACGAAAACTCACCGAAATTCCAATTCAAACAGGTTGAAGCTAGCTATGTCAGGAAAGCCGTCATAGGTCTAAAAAACTCAAAATCGCCTGGGCCAGACAACATTCCCACGAAACTTCTGAAAGATGCAATTGAATATATTTGCCAACCGTTGGCAATGATATTCAACGCGTCTCTCGAGACAGGGATCTTTCCTGACATATGGAAACTAGCGCGGGTTACCCCAATATACAAGTCTGGCCAAACGTCCAACTTATCAAATTACAGGCCGATATCAGTTCTCTCTGTTCTTTCTCGGTTACTTGAGAAGTTGGTGCATGACCAGCTCTATGATTTTTGTAAGACAAATGATTCACTCTCGAAAAATCAATTTGCTTTTCGGAAATTGCACAGCACGATAACCTCGATGCTTAATATCACGGAAACCTGGTACAAAAATATTGATGAACGCAAACTAAATGTGAGCGTATTTTTGGACTTGAAAAAAGCTTTCGACACAGTCGACCATGATATTTTGCTATCGAAGTTGTCTGCCCTTGGAGTCATTGAGACAACGCATTGCTGGTTCACATCATACCTTAGAAACAGAGAACAATTCTGTCGTGTTGATGGGCAAAATTCATCCACAAAAAGCGTTAACTGTGGCATTCCTCAGGGATCGTGCTTGGGGCCCCTTCTTTTCATCATATACGTTAACGATTTCGAACGCTGTTTACAGGGGGCAACTCCCAACATGTACGCTGACGATACAAGCATTACTTGTTCTTCTGCTGACAGCGATTCTCTGCTTAGGAATATAAATGATGAGATGACTAATATCGCGGAATGGATGCGGCTAAATAAACTAAGTTTGAACGCAGACAAAAGCGAATTTATGGTCATAGGCCACTCAAGGCAGCATAATGTCCTAAATGAGCTCAGAGAGATTGAGGTCGATCATAAGAAAATAAATAGGGTTACCAATACAAAGTATCTTGGTCTTAATATAGACGAAAATCTGAGCTGGAAAGATCAGTATAAAACAGTTAAAACTAAGGTCAAAAGTGGTCTTTCTGCAATTCGGAAGCTGAAAGATATTCTACCTCAGTCAAAGCTAGCTGCAGTTTATAGAGCTTTGATCGAGAGCCACTTAAGGTATGGTAACATATTATGGGGATGCATTTCTGATACGAAGCTCAGTGCTCTCCAAAGATTACAGTCAAGAGCAAATTTTCTGATTGAAAATGCAAAATACAAGGATGGATGGGTCTGTGACTGGTTGCCTGTTAAAGAATTAATAAGGTACGACAGGTTAGTTATGACGCACAAGATCCTTCATGGAAACTGTCCGGACAATTTGCAAAATAAATTTATGCGGAGGTCCCAAATTTCAAGCTATTCAACAAGGAATAGCCAAAATCTCCATTTGCCTAAACCTCGATTGGAATTTACCAAAAAGAGTTTCCAATTTACCGGAGCCTCGATATGGAACGAGATCCCGCAACAGTACAGAGACTTACCCGCTCTAAATTGCTTCAAAAAGGAAGTTAAACAACTCCTAAGGAGCTAAGGTGGGTGAGTGCGTCCGGGTCCCTGGGGCCTCGTGGTGCTTTGGGGGGTGGTGCCCGGTTGGTCCTGATTTGGTCTATTCTAGGCCGGGTTGGGGCCTGTGGGGTGCCGTCCCTCTGGGTGTTGCGGGGCCGTGGGGATCTGGATGCATTCATCTACCTTGGCGGCAATTAAAGCACGACCCCTAGGAAGAGCAGCCTTTTAGGGTTTTTAAATTTCTATCATTAATTTTTATTATACTTTGTAGTAGCTGATAGGGCATCGTGCCTAAACATTTATGATATGATATGATATATGATATATGAAGGGGAAGAAATGGGGCGAAAGCAAGGGAGAAAAAGGAAAAGGGTTAGAATGGGCGGTATAATGGGAAAGAAAAAGAAAATGTGTAAGAAGAAACGACATTGGTTAGCTTGCTGCAAGGAAGGAAAACATTTTTTGAAGTCTTGTCTAGTCATTATCTGTTGTGACTTCGGAGTATAAGTCGAAAACTGCAAGCCTATAAAAGCCCAAACTGCAAAAAACTCAAAGAAAATTTCAGGCATTTGCAATATCACTGAAAATAATTGGGCTCTTGACAAAAGTTTCAAGCTAAACCTTCAAGATAGGTTTGTTGCAATCAAACTTTGATGATTTAAAAAACAAATCTACTATTTTTAGTCATCCGGTATGGATCTTGTCCTCTTCAAATTTACAACTACGGGATAACATAACTTTCCACACTGCATTTTCCGATCATCGCACAGCGTCACTGAGCATGCGGAGGAATAATTCCAGGATTCAGGTAGTCATAGAAACACTTCCTCTTCTTGTTCTGCATGTTGATTGTGGATGCTACTTCTCGTAGAGATCCTAGAAAGCTGAAGAAGCAAAAACTGATTTCTCATCCGATTAGAACACAACTTACCCTGGATCAGAGTATTTTTTAGAATTTTGAAAAAAAATTAAAAAAATTTTAGAATTTTGAAAAACTTTAAAATTGAAAAAATAATGAGGAAAAAGGGGGAAGGAAAAAATCCTCCCTTTTGTTCTCTTTTTTCTTTTATTTTTTTTCATTTCAGATAGATTTTTCAAAAAATCCTAAAAAATACGCTGGTCCAAGGTAAACACAACTTTGAGGGCGTTTAGATTGGTACCAGTTCTGGAAACGGTAGATATGGTAGACTCCGAATTTGTGATATTTGACACAGAAATTCTGAAAACGATTGGTTTGGTAGGTTTGATGAGTTTGGAAAGCCTTCTGAATCTAAGGCCTATTTATATGAGGAAACACACCCCACCTGCCAGACCGGGGGCTGAGAGGCGAGATTCCACCTTCCAATAGAATCCTTTGGATTTTTATTTCGCGTTTACATGTTGAGCGCAACGCCATTGGTATAGATCTCACCTGAGTGAGGTGAAATTTTTCCATGTAAACGAAACACCACCGGTATGGTGAGGTGAACTGAAATTATTCGGTGATTCCTATTGGTCAGTTCGTTCTGATTTCACGGTGAAAAATCTTACACAAACAGCGGCTAAAATTTTACCTCGCCTGTCAGCCCCGAGTCTAGCAGGCGAGATGTTTTTCCTCATATAAACAGTGCCTCGGGTAAAGGACTTGGCCGAAATAGGAAAAATTCACGTTTGAACTTACGAATCAAATTCACCCCTAAGAATTTTATAAAATAACCAAGAGGGACAGGATGATCAACTCTTCGTAGCATGGACAGTGGCTAAATACCAGTTGCGTAGGGAAAAGCTTTGGAAGCGTTCTATTTCTCTAAAATGGTCCCTCGCTGAAAGAACTCAATTTTAATCAAAATGTGAGCCAATATCGTTCGATTTTCGGTCCTTAGTTTTGTTTTTCCTGGAGAGAGATGAAGTCATTAACATAAATGCAAAAAAAGAATTTATTATGGTCTGTAAAAAATCAGGTTTTCATGAATTTCATTAAAGGGTGTAAGCTTTTTGACTCACACGGTACTATTGCAATTTAGCTTCTCTTTTTAATTCAATGGGATTTCATCAAACTTAATTCATTCTTATCGAGTTTCATTTCACAGAATATCTGAGAACAGAAGATGATGTAAAAAACCTTACCGATGCTTTGCTGCAACAGAAATAGGATCATGTTGGTATTGAGATTTCGTGTCTGCAAGACCACTGGTTTCTCTTTCACTCAATAACTTGTTCACTGCGATGATTTCAACTGATGTGTGCTTCAATGGCAACATGTCAATAATACTGCCTTCTCTCAGCACGTCCTACGAGAAGAATGGTATAAAGAGACATTAAAATCCGGTAAGAAAGAAAGAAAGGAGTGCAAGGACGATGTTATCTGTTATTTGCTAGTCCATTTGTCTCTGTTTCACTGCAATGATATCATTGACTTGTTTATTGCAATGATTTCAATTTAAGTTTGTTTCAGCGGTAGCATATCAATGGTACTGCCTTCTCTCAGCGCATCCTACGAGGAGTCTGTTATAAAAGGAAACTAAAAGCCTGTATAAAGAAGGAGACATTTTAGGGGAAAGTTGTTTCGTGTCTGCTTGTCAATTTAGCCCTCTGTCACTCAATAATTTGCTTACAGCAAAATCATTCCAAGTGACGGGCAATCATGCTAATGAAAAATGTTCACGGCACCGCCCATTTTCAGGGCATCCTGCAAGGATGACTTATGGCACATGAGCCAGCATGAATCATTAAAAATGTGGCGGGATTCTGTGTTTCGTAGAACCCATCATACCATGGATCAGTAAGTTAAAACTATTTTCGAATCTAAAGTTTGCAAATGCTAGCACAGCAACACCGAGCAACACCAATGCATGGTAAATTTAGTTACACAGATCGTTGGCAATTAGCCAAAAATGATCGGAAATGAACTGACAGAAAGAAGAGATACAAAATGTATCTCTTCAAATCGGAAATCCAATTCAATCATTTTGTCATTTACTTAACTGGGCGACCAGTACATAAGGTATTGGTCTTAATTAGCTATTGTAGCTATAGTATTTAGCCAACTTTGAATAAAACAATTAATAATAGTGGGCTATTCGGCTTCATCAATATCAAATCATATGACCATACTACAGGAAGTTTCAGTTATATTTTGCATTCATGGCACAAAATTTTCATGGCGGGAAATGTGTTAACGAATTCTAACGATGTCCCGGGACGGGGGTACTTAGTATATTTGTCCGACGGACGGGGATGTGCCATTTATCAGGGTATCATTTTCGCCTATTTTTCCTAGAATAGGGTATCAAAAGAAGGCAAATTTTCTGGCGCAGGTTGTCAAAACATGTCAAAGAGGAAATTATGTTACAATGGGTGATTATTTACTCAAATTTTTGTGTTTTGAGTATACTTTTTACCAACTTTTTCTAGAACAGGGTATCATTTGAAGGCAAAAATTCTGGAGAAGGGTGAAAAATTTTATTTCGTGGGTACACCCCCTTACAAATTTAGGTCAAGTAGCCCCCCCCCCCCGGGGACGATGTCTCATGAAGAATCAAGAGATCAATCATTGACTTGAATTAGGTGTCAACAAACCTCACCTAATTTTATCTATCTGTCAACCAAACTAAAAATCAAAGCGGTTCTTCGGCCTAATGATGGACCATATATCTCTCAAACAAAAAAGTTTGCTTTCCGAAATGCTTCCCCGTTAAGGCGTGAGTGTCGTAAAACGCGAGGTATGGGGAGCGTTTAGAAAAACTTTTGAGTGTTAATTCAACAATTGTCCAGTAATTTGAAAAGAGGATGCGCATATAAACAATTACTCTCATACCTTGGAGTTAGGTGGACTGCCTCGCAGTGACATCGGGTAATTCGGTATGAATGCACACTCATCATAAACAGGAAGATTGACCGCTGCATGTTCCACGGTGCTCATGAATATAATCGATGTCAGGGTTTGTATCAGCTGGTCTGTATCTGTGAATTTACCATCACCAGGGACTCCCTAAAATAAAAAGATTGTTATCCTATGCAATGCAATTCATTCGTAACTTACATCCCTGAACTCGGAAGAATTCATTTCAAAATTAATAAGATTTTATTCTTTTGAACTCAGAAAAAGCAAAGGACAAAACCTGGACCTCTTTCCAAGCTACCTTTGACTTCCAACGAGCATTATCAAGGCTGCCGAGACGGGGGGCATGAGTGGCAATTTGGGTCTGACCCTCAGGGCCTAGGGGGACTCATAGTTGAAGATTTTGACATTTTGACTGCTGAAATGCTCCGAAATGCATTTGAAGCCAATCTAATGGGAGTGATCGAAAAACTTTCTGCTCGCTTAGCTCGCAGGGGTCTCATTTCGCAGTCTTGTCCCAAGGCCCCGAAAAGCTCTCGGCGGCCCTGCGCATTATGAACGAAACTTGTGTTAAGCTAAAAACAAACTGTACTTTGACTGCAGTAGAAGAAATTTCAGCCTTCCTGAAATAAGCTTGTTGGAAAAGTAATATTGAAATGAGTACCTTAAATACCGCGAACATTTCAAATGACGTCTACTTCACTTTCTGAGTGTCATATGAGATGTATAATCAAGCATAAAGACTTTTCATTGCTTTCATTCAAATATATCTATCGGAGAACAAAAAAGTGAGTCTTTTTGAAAAATTATCAAAATTCGACTGCCGTAAAAGCTCTATTAAGCCTCCGGAGGGGGGCTTATTTAATTTCGGATACTCCAGAGGGGGCCTTATTTACAAAACCAAATGACAAGAAATAAACAAAATTATCAATGAAACTCATTCAGTCAATCTGAATCAGTGAACACAAACAAATAAATCAGTAAAGTCAATAAAATATATTAGTCCAACCTTTAATTGGCACCCATCTTCGCTCACAAGTTCTTCTGCCCAAGTTTGTATTTCTTGGTCACCTTCTAGCTTTTCAGGTAAATCTAAACATAGTACAATAACTTTTAAGTACTGTACTTTAAGACCTCGGGCTTCATATTTTCCAGTACAACACAAAACCGGTTAGTATGCGTATAATACATTCCCTGTTTTGAAGAATTATATTTTTATATAAAAAACAGAACAGCCTGTTTTTGTGAGCCGATATTCTTAAAGGCATTTCTTTTTCCAAATATGCAACTCAGACTAACAAGGGCAGATTTTGTAACAAAATAGCATCAGCTGCTATGGTTCAAACCTCAAATCAAAGGGATTAGCAAATGCAGACAAAAGAGATTCTCTTAACCAGAAATTCAAAACACACGTAGCCGCAAAGTCGCCCTGAAACCAGTACGGCAAACTCTCACTTGGTGCGGAAAAGGGAGCCTTTTAAGAGGAGTTATCTGCTTAAGACGAAAGAAGAAGGGTAAATCTAAAGTTCTGTCTCACGGATTGGGTCTACTTGATTCAGGAGCTCAGGAGTAACTGTTTACATTTGAGCAATGAATATGCAAGAATCGTAATGCCTTCTGCTCGTCCTCTGAATTACGTAAACAAAATCCGCCAGGCATAACGTTAGATTTACCTATCCTCTTTCGTTTTAAGCACATAACTTCTCTTAAAAGCCTCCCTTTGCCCGCACCAAGTAACAGTTTGCCGTACTAGTTTCTGCGCAACTTTGCGGCTTCGGTTGTTTTTGATTTGACGGTTGAGAAAATTTCATTTGTCTGCACCCGCTAATCGCTTTCAACTGAGGTGTGAAGCCAAGCGACTGATGCTATTGTAATACAATATCTGCTTTTGTTACTCAGACTTGGATACATCCAAATAATTCCTTTGTGGTATTAGAACATACGTTTTTCCTTCTTTAGAAACATTTTGCGTGCACTGGGAATCAGCATCTAACATTCTTATTCCCAAGCTAATCCAAAATGCATTCATTATTGTCTAGTACAGATTAAATCGATTCCTTTGTCTTATAGTGGTGCTGTCATTCATTTTTGCTCCCATGGCATCGTCCTGTAGTGTTGCATAGTTACTTAAAGAATAGAAGAATGCAGCATAAGTAGTAATATTTATATGAATAAAAAATCGATTCCAAGTTTTTGATGAATTTCGTTGGGTTTCAAATCTTCCTGTTCTCTACATCCTTATTTTCGCCATATCTGCCATATCGATAACGATAGCAAAAAGCAATAGGTGTGTACACAGGACATTCAGCTACAAACAAAATTTTACTCACTGCTTTGCGTGGATTTCTGTTTCACATGTAAAAGGTCTTCTAGCTTCACATTTTCGGGTCACCCGGTATGCAAATTTCAAGTAAATATGAGCTCTTTATATTTTCTCTCTGCACCTATTTCGGGAAGATCTGTTCCCGGGGAGGAGTGCACTCCACTATTGGGTCATACGGAGGTGTGCACTCCAAGAATTTCTATCTTGACCCAATCCCAGAATTCTGACAGGATTTTTCAACCCAATGACAGCATATGGCTGTGGTTTCTGACCAATGTTTGCACTAAAACAACAATAGGAAAATGGTTAATTATCCCAAACCTAGCATTCCAAGAATTTCTCGCTAAGACTAGACCTTAATCCCAGAATGTTCGTGCCAAAACCCCCAAAAACTGTTGCACATCCCTATATGAATCGGATAGTGAAGTACTTCCTCCCTCCGGGGATCTGTTGTGACTAATGTCACATAAAAATATACAGGGAATTGCTCTAAATACCACTTCGAAACTTACCATAATTTCCAACAACGACACTTGTAACATATTTCTCCATAACTTGATAAATCAGCAATCCATCATCTCGGTAAGGGTAATCAGGAATCGTTTCGGTGTCCAGTACCTATGAGTAATGATTAATGAATCACTTAAATCGATCACTTAATCAATCAATCAATCAATCAATCAATCACTCAATCACTCAATCATTTGATAAAGTACTCGATAGAAGGTAATGTGTCCATAAAAGTAGACTTCCTGGAGGAAAGCATGTGATAAACTAATATTTTTTCCATCACGCAAAAAACAGTTGTTTTGCAACAGCTATTGAAATCTAACAATTACATATTCCACCACACCAAGGACGGATTAAGAAGGCTTTGTTCCTACTGCGAAGTTTCACGATTGTGTAATCACAACGAGTTGTTTGCAAAAATTTTCTCTACTCATGTGATCAGTTTGAATCTCAACCAATCATTTGCCAAGAATTTGATGGATGTTAACAGATTATGTACACGCTCTCCTATATATGGGCACATGAAAATTAAGATTCACAATGTCTTACCAACAGAAATAGAACCTTCTATCCCATAGTTTGCTTTCAATATTCGAAAGTTGCTATGTATGCTTACAGTATGATTAAAGTATGCTTAAAATATGGTTATAGTAAGCTTAAGCTATAAAAAAATGTATGAAATTCTAGCAAATAGTAGACTCTAGATAGCATAGGTTCCAGATGTTCAAAGAGGGTGATATTCATGGCTATCACATCTTTCTTCGGGTCAATAGACTTCAAAGGAAATATAAGCGTGCTGCTAGATCTACGATCGACTTTTTTTGATACCTTGACAATTCTAAGGAATATGATGGTTTTCATGTCCTGAATGACTTCAAGCAAACTTTTGAAAATTAAAACCGTCGTCACATCTCCAAATTAATGGAGCATCGGTGACACTTCCAAGAAAACTATATAGTTTAATTGATGTTTATAGCATGATGAAGATAAAGGGCAAGCCTGGGGTCGATGTGATTGGTGATAAAATAAAAGATAATTTGTAACCTTTACTAATACTACTATGAATTGTGTATCATACTTCATTTACTATTTTTCGCCTTCTTGTTGTGAATTTGCGTATTCAAATCAGCGACTTGAGCGAAATGACGTCATATCGCTCAAACGAAAACGAGGCTGTCCAATTATTTTCTTGCATCTTTATCATTGTTGCTGGCCCTTTTAGTGAAGTGACATCATATAAAATGACATCATTTCGCACTTCTTAGCAGATTGAACTATGTAGTTTCGCAGATTAAACGAGAAAAAAATTGAAAAAGTATTACACACCAATTACAACAGTGTAATCTCTTGCATGATCAACAATCATACCAACCCCGGACTTGTCCTTTAAAGATCTGGAGCCAATCCTAGCTTTGGAAGAACTGCTAAAATTTTCATGGATCGCAATGTTGATAAATGCAAATAAATATTAAAAATGAAGTCTGTTATAGAATTCAGGTACCTTATTCTCCTCGAGTTGCTTTGGGAAACTACCTTGTACGTCTAACCGCCAGTCTTCCAAACTGTAAAATCAACAAGCATCCAATCAACCATGAGTGAATAAGTAAATAAATGATTAAATAAAGGAATAAATAAATGAATAAATGAAAACATAGATGAATACCTTACTAAATGATAGATAAATAAATGAATAATCGAATGAAAAAACAAACCAAGAAAACTCAATGAATTAAGCAGTTAGACAATCGGACCAATGATCAGGCGATCAACTGAAAAACCGATCATTTGGCAATCAATAACAACACATCAATCCTGCACGAAAGGTCTCCTTAAAAGGTAAAGAAGACCTTTTAGCTTAGCTATGCTGAAAAAGAATCTTAATCGAACGACATTTTGAAACATTTGGTAGAATATTCGAATGTGCTCAATAGTCATCGACAAAATCAGCTAACGTTTGTTTATATCCATTTCAGGCCATGTGATCAATCTCTTGATAAAACAACTTTTGGCTTCTCTAACATATTTCATGCCATACAAAGTTGTACCATGAGTAAAAAAAGGAGAATAATACTACAACTTCCCAAGAATATGGTCACATTACTGGAAATGAGTAAATGTAAAACAAACCATAGCCGATTAGGTCTATAGAAGCTGGAACGCCACTCAGTCGAACCTCTCCTATAAACACTTATTAACATCACTCAATCTTAACCCTTTGGTGGAAAACTTAAAAAGGTCTATTGCCCGGTGGGACGCGGGTACATGATTTATAGATGGACAGGGAGTCCAGTTTTTAGAAAGCTACTCCCCTCTAATTACCAAAACTTGCTGTCATACCCACGATTATGATAAATTTTGGCGGAAGTCTTTTTCTGTCACTTTCTTAAAGACCCATCCTTGCTAAAGCTAAATCTGTCGAAAAAGGGACCCTTGTTTAGAAAATTTTGGGCCAAAAACCCATCCATATTGGCGGCACATACCCGCACCCTCAACTTGTTATGTACCCCCCTGGGGGTCTATTGATCAGTAACTCAGCTATTAGCACTACGAATCAATCTTTGAAGCGATCAATCAAAGAATAAATAAACAATCAGTCTCAGATCAGTCTAAACATCAACCAGTATTAATCGGGCAATTGATCAACTAATCAAACTGAAGTTGAAAAAATAGGAAAAACATCAAAACTCACAACTGACTTATTCAAATAAGAATCAAACATACTATCTCCTGATGAGTTCTGACATTCCATTCACTCCTATGTTTGTCGCGTAATCCATCCATCCACCAGGGGCAGTCAGAAAATTCGTTTCAAAGCTAAAGAAGAATAATGGTTTGTTTATTTCTGTTAGCGTTCTAACTCTCAATTCAATTTACTAAACATGAGAATTTAGGTGTCAGACTATGGTATTGGATTTATCAAAATTGTGAAAACTTTATCAGTGATTTCACTAACGAGAAAATGTTACGCATTTACAGGATTTTCAAGGCTCAAGAGTAGAGTATTTTTTAGGAAAGGTCTAAAAGTTTTCTGCTTGGACCAATATACAGTACATCCTAAAAGCAGGCTTGTTCGATCCCTTAAAGGTGACCTGAAGCGAAAATTTTTAATTGATGCAAACGAATGGCACTTTTGAACGATAAAGAATGTCATTTATAATTTTGTGATACCTTGTTTTATTTTCGAGTTATACACTATTATATATGATTGGCTAATGACGTCATTTTGTTTGCAAAAGGTAAAGAAAGTGTATGAGGCTGAATATATTTCCAAAAGAAAATTGACTTGAAGTATTTTGCTTAAACTGACGCGCCTTTCTAAACAGCAAATCAGTCCATGAGGCAATCTCTATTACATTTACTCAGCTATTTAATTTATTCATTTATTCATTTATTTACGTCTCTTGCAACTGTAACCTTTCGAAGTTCAAATACAGCTGTATCTCAATATATCATCCTAGTAATTTGCAAACAAAATGACGTCATAAATTGAAACTTAATATCAGCGGATAACTAAAAAACAAAATGAGATATCAAAGAAATTTAAACAGGATTCCGTATCACTCAACAGTGCCGTTCACTTGCATAAATAGAAATTTTCGCTTCAGATCACCTTTAACGGAAAGGTTAGAGTCATTTTTAGCAATTTTCATATGGATATAAAAAATTAGACTGATTTAAAGCACAAAGTAATATGCTAACATTTAAAAGGTAAGGAGAAGGAAATAATGAACACAGAGTAGGTGTGAACTTACTGATTGATTGAAAGGACATATTTGAGATAGGGGCCAAGAAGTCGGAAAATCGGATGAGAGGGTGACAGTTGACGATGAACGGAAATTGCTACCATCTCCAAGATCATGTGCGTCCCAGCTATGAGAGAAAACAAATACGTTTTGATCATATGACGCAAATGACGCAATACGGGGTGAGTGGCCGAGTGGCTTAAACAGTCTTCGTCAGGAGACTGAAGCTAAGCTCGGTCGAGTGAGGTCAGACTCCCGATGGGTGACCTCGGAGGCCTGACCTCACAACTCACCTCGTCGTCCTTCGGAAGGGACGTTAAACTAGGGGTCCCATACCTGGATGCGGCATGCAAAATGGGCCTAAATTAACTTTCAGTAGCTAGAAATCCTGACAAGCCCACTCAAAGCAAATTGAAAAACAAAAACAAAACAAAAATGAAAGATATCAGCGCGTTACTGCTATATTTGTAGAAACAAAAGCCATTTCCACTGACAAGAGTCCAGAGCCTCATCTCTTCGATTTTCCATCGAATTAAATTCTCATTAACGTGAGCAGGAAACGGAATGGCACGCTTTTGGCTACTGCATTGTCAAGAATAATTTCCGAAAGAAGATTTGATTTTTAAGATTAGATTAGTCTATCTTTGAACATACAGAATATACAGGGTTTCCCAAAACAATTGTGCCTCGTTTGTATGGCTACTGTGAAGGAGCTGTAGATTCAATTGTCTCGGTTTAGGCAGTTGCATAGGTCAAGCTTCAACTTAGAGTTTGAGACCTTACTTGAGTCAGTCTGAAACGTGGTTGCTGATTTATGGCAGAGAAAAGGCAAAATAAGTGGTTGCTTCAAAAGCAGCTTTTCTATTGTTCTCCAGCAGTGCTAAAATAATGTAGGTTTTCAAAGAAAGGGTTCTGGCATCGTAGCTATTAAAATTTTCATTATATTTTGAGGGTAAAAAGTGGCCGCTTATGGAAAGACAACACTGCTAACCTATTAAAAGATTTAGCAAAAAATCTAATACAATGTTAGAACCCTTTCTTTGAAAACTTACTTTATTTAGACATTGGAGAACAACAGAAGTGCTGCTTTTGAAACAACCACTTATTTTGACTTTTCTCTGCCATAAATCAGCAACCATGTGTCACACTGACTCAAACAGGATCTCAAAATCAAATTGAAGTTGGACCTATGCAACTGTGTAAAAGTCGAGATAATTGAATCTACAACTCCTCCACAGTAGCCAAACAAACGGACACAATTTTTTGGGGACCCGCTATGTATTCCACACCCGGGAATGCATAAAAATATCCTTACCAATGTGCAAACAAGATCTTTGGTAAACCGCGTCAGAGCAATTAAACCACAGTTTAGCAGCAAGCCAAGTATGCTCAGGATCATTTGGGAAGAAGACCTGAAACGTAAGTCAAAAGCAAATCAACCAAAAATGTTTCTAGATCATGTGACAACGAGAAAATTAAATGTATCGTAGTTTCGAATTGAAATTTCAAATCATAGAATACAGTAAGAACCCGCAAAAAAACCACTTTTTAAGAAACGTCAGGCTGATTTTTGTGAGAAATGGTGCCCCCATATAAGAAACTTCTCATCCTGCTTTTTAGGAAGGTTTCTTATAGGAGGATCCCAAATATACAGCATACTTCATCATGGCTGAACAATTTGCGATGAGGTCATTTTCAAATGCATAAATCCATGCAGAAGCTTGAATCAGCAAACAAATTTGGTGAACTTCCATTTTTGAGAAAATATTAACTCTCAGTTTATTATGTGCAGCAGTGTATTTACAGTATACTCATGTCATGTATGTATGTAAAGATATTTAACTTGAAATCATTGAAGTTTTCTTATCCATATTATAAGAAACCTTTCAGCCTCTTTCCTTGACAAATGCCCTTCTAATAAGAAACTAAACAGGCCGTTTCGAAAAAAATGGTTTCTTTTTTGCGGGTTCTTACTGTACTTTTGAATAGTCATTATCCGCTTGCTTGCTTCATGCTGCAAATACTTAAAATAGTTGCTAAAGACCGCAAAAAGAATTTGCTAAATCAGTTGTTAACATATGCTCGTTTTAAAACCGAAATTCTGCAAAGAAAACTTCGGGATGTGGCATGCGAGGAGAAAATAACTCCAAAAATCTCGTACACTCTCGTAATAAATCCCAAAAAATCTTCAAAATCCAAGAAATCTCGAAAAATCTTGAAAATCTCAAATCCCAGAAAATCTTCAAAAATCCCAGAAATCTCGAAAAATCGTGAAAATTTAAAAAATCTTTCAACAATTTTTACAAATTCCGAAGAAAATCCTGGAAATCTTTTAAAGTCTCAAAAGCTCTTGATTTTTATGGCAAAAATGATACAAATTCTCAAAAACATCTTTTAACAATTTCTTTGACAATCTCGTCTCACAAATCTTGCAAATCTTCAAAGATCTTGCCAAATCTCGAAAATCTTTGACAATTTCGAGAATTTTGAAAATCTTCAAACTTAAAGAGTTTGAAAAATTCTTAGAAATCTCAAAAATCTTTGAAATTCCTTGAATAAATCTAAAAAATCTTTGAAAAATTTGAGAGCTTTTAAAAACCCAAAAATCTGGTACATTGTGTTTGGAGTGACTTGCCCCTTGGTGGCATGGCTATCATTTTGTCCCTGATTTAACGGCACTGCTTTCATCACTATTCTATTCTTATCTTCCGTTAGCCTGCGTGCAGTCTTTCCTTCAATTCACACAAAAGAAAGACTGCACGCAGGCTACTCTTCTGCCCACCACTGCAACACACCCTAGCAGTGTCTTCACGACAAATACAGAAAACTATTTACCGGGTTGTTCTCTACTTTGTCTTGATACAGCTGAATAGCGATTGGCAGTAAGTCATTTTCTTTATTCAGATAGAATATTGCGATTGGGCTTGGTACCTGCGAGCAAACGGACCAACATAATCAATGAATGAAGGCATATAGTGTATCCAACGTTTGAAATAATATGCTACAAGAGTGTGAACCAATTTGTGACTATTTCAGACCTTCATGTAACTGAAGCTACAACTCAGTTTTTTTGTACTTTGGAAAGTGCTTATTCTGGTAAATTCTGTTTCTGACAAATTTGATTGTTCTTCCAGGAACAAGGCTTCACACCTGAACTAAGTTCGAAGAGCTAAGTTTCTAGCAATTAACTTTTTCGGAATTTCTTTGAAGATTTGTATTTGCAATTTTGATCTGAAAGCGGTTTTTTATGCTGTCAAAAACATCAAATTTTCTAATTTCGCATTGTTCAACATGGCGAAATTCTACTCGGATTTCGACTCAAAAGAATATTCTAGGTTCTGAGCATTGTCGGAGTTTTGCAATGACAACTTGGGTGTGCAAAAAATGCTCATTTTGTTATTCTCGAGAATAACTGTTTAAACTAAACAGCTGATGCTCAACTAATTAGGAAAGTTTTACAGATTAAAACTTTGGACAACGCAATTCTGCATCTTAGATAAAAGTATTCCTCTAGGAAAACATCTTAATTATAAAAATCATTGCTAAAGGCTGATTTGGATGCGTTTTCTAAATATTGCTGCAATTATTGGAGAACGATGCGAAATTTCTGAAGTATACTTTTGCAAAGTGGGAACTGGATATTGATCTTCTAAACTGCACTTAGCAAAAGTTTAAAAAGGTCAAACTTGTAAAAATTGTAGGACGCAATGTTGAGAATGATTGGAAACCTACCTTGTTATTATTTTGGATGTCAGTTAATCCATCCATAATTTTGTGATTCACAATGTATAACTTCTTCTGTTCGAATGCTTCATTCAATGCAATTCCTTCGAGGAATGGTTCTAGGTCGCTGCCTGATGCAGCAAAACTAGGAGAAAATGAGGGAGATATAAACATACATTTCAAGTTCAATTTTAATCTCAAATAGCCCAACATAACATCCCGGTTATGCATTCTAACAACTAGACGAGGTAACAAAACTAAGCTGTACGTTAAGCTAAAAAACATTGTCAACTAATCTACGGATCTTAAAAACTGATATTGATGAAGAAAGATTATTAATTAGCAAAATTAGAATAAAAATTAGCACCGTCTGTCGCTTCCTGCAAAGATCTGCTGCAGAGAAAATACCATGTCCTTTTCTTTTCACTTCATTCTTATTTAATTAGGGTACTACTTAAGAAAGAACAACATCTACAATTCGGCCCAAAGTTATTCATAACAAGGCCCGATTTGATCCCGCGTAGAGTGATTCCTTATTCACCAATTAAATTGATAGAATTTAGTCTTCATCCAACCAGGAGGCGCTATTTAGCAGTTGTTGTTACATACAAAAGGAGGCTGATGAGGCCTAGAGTTCTCATAGCTCCGATGGATCTATTTGTCTCGACAGAGGAAGATTACTGCCGGGAAGGAATGCGTTTTGCGACTTGTAGGTCAGGAAAATATCATTATTTGTGTTACAAGTTTCCTTTTCAATGTTCAAGCTCTTTAGGCCAGACTTTGAGGCGATTTTGTTGAGAGTAGGACAACTCCCACCAGTTTAGGCCATTTTGAAACAGCGGACCCACATTCTGAGAGTGATATTATGAATCCCTATTGACAAAGTAATATCAGCAAATCAAAGAACGCAGGGAGACAATGAACAATAAGACTTAAGTGTAGCATTGGAGCTTCTGTCACTGTTGTAGACAATCGAAATTCTTCAAAATGTGTGAAGATATCCTTGCATTCAGTATCTTGCTTGGGATCCCTAAGAAGCTTGTTTGGGATCCCTAAGGAGGTGTTGAAACTTACGAAGTTTGTTTGTTTTTGTTTTCAATTTGTCTTGAGTGGGCTTGTCAGGATTTCTAGCTACTGACAGCTAATTCAGGCCCAGTTTTCATGCCGCATCCAGGGATGGGACTCCTAGTTTAAAGTCCCTTCCGAAGGACGATGAGGTGAGCTGTGAGGTCCGTCCTCCGAGGTCACCCATCCACAGTTTGAAATCACTTGACCGAGCTGAACTTTAGTCACCTGACGAAGACTGAATAAGCCACTTTGCTACTCACCCCATAAAGTCAGAATCAGATACAGCCGGGGGCGTTTATTGAAGGAAGTATTATTTTGTGTGGGCGCTCATTGCAGTAATCAAGTTGATAAATACATGCACTTGATGTACAGCGAATGAATAACAAGTCAGTTATCAATTGTGCATATGAATAATAGTAAGTGATCGAAGCAGCAGGTACAGCAGCGTCTATTTTCATTACTACAGGTCTATGTTTAATGAATCAAAGACGAAAAATCACCAAAAAATACATGCTATTTTTTCCGCCAGTAGGCTACTCTCAGTCATGAAGTGCTGTGATATACACGTAGAATGATTCACTGCAGTTGTTTGCGCGGACTTGGACCGGAAAAGCAATGCAATAAGCTGAAAATGGGGAAAAATAACTATGGCAGAAATGTATGTGTCAATAGCTTTAAAGTCCATAGTGAGTAACAAATGCAGTGCAAAACACAACGAGCAACATACTCTGCACAACTTCCAGAATAAATGACTGTGCGATATTCACAAAAACAAAGAACAAACGATAGCAAAAGCTGCTGGTTTTCGCACACCCTTTAAGATCCAAATTCTCACCAAGACTTGACATATAATTTTCGAGATTTTGGAATCATTTCATGCCCCTTTTTATCTCAGAGATAAGGGAAAACGAAAATCTTATACTTCTCGATCCCTAAAACTATTATAATTTATCATGCTTATATAGCATATTTATATAGTTTTTCAAGAGAAGCGTTGTTTTGGTGCTCAGCATTTTTCCTAGAGTGCAGTGACATCTAAACAGCTTCTATACCACTGGAAAACGATTTAAGCTTGTCAAAACAATATTTCAACAATCTCGGGGTTGAAAAGATAGTACTACTCTACAGATGATTAATGTTTGCTGCTATAGCCATAGACTGGTGACTTTCGGCTAAGTTTTGCTCCATTGAATTGAATTGTTAGTTTCTGTGATAGTCATTCCGCTAAAACTTCGTTGAAGCGGAATGGGTATAGTGGGGGTATCGTTGGGGTAAATGGAGCGAAAACAAGGACGAATGTAATAAGTCTACTATAGCCATTGGAGGTCAGTTTTCAGAAAATTTTGACAGGACAGCAAAATAGTGCACTGTAAATCATTCTAAAAATTTAGCTTAACCCACTGTAGTGCCACAGCGTTGGAATTTTTCAAATCAATTGGGTGATTTCTGCAATAGTTCTTCTGTATGGTCATGAAAGGTTACCGGCTGATGCAAATAAGAAAATCTTATTGGCGACATTAGAATACATCCATGCTTCAGAACGCTTTCAATAGACGAATTGGAAACTAGAAGTCCTAGTTACTATAGTTTCTTCTCTCATGTCACGTGGTATATAGCACCTTGTACTTGTAAATTTTATTTTAAGTATCTGTATTTATTGTAATATTAATTCTATGTATGCATAGCGTTTTGTAAATGTTAGTCTTGTTGCATGTCTCTATGTTAAAGGCCATGGGGTTGTCATTGTCCCGTGCTCCTCTTGGCATCGTCCCTGTAGTGTTGCATAGTTAATCTAGTAGTATAGTAGAACGTAGCCTTGTAATTGTAATATTTTATATGGATAGAAAAAAAAAATTTCTGCAATACATTTCTGCAAACAGTAGACACCTTGATTTTACTCATCCAGTCATTACTACGACTAAACTTGAAGCTTTTAAAGGCTTCAGTTGGAAATTGCAAACAAGGTTCCGATGGATCATGTAATCTAAAATGATCTTGGATCAACTTGGGAAACTTACTTCTCAGGTAACTCTAAACAGAGTTGAATAGATCTTGGATTACATCCAATAAGCCTTTGTTTACCAAAGTGAATATCTGATTTCCAGTCATCCATACCCTAAACGAGAAGACAGGTCAATTGCTATAGCATGCTGACTATGGGATAAAAGCTTTTTGGTAACTGTTCGTCAAAATTTCATGGCGCGAGGAGAATATTTTTACGAAAAAATACGCTATTCTCGGGCAGGAAATATCCAAGACATTTTCTGAGAGAGACTTTAGGCATAACAAAACGTGAATAAAATTGGAAAAATCACATTGCCATCATTTCCAAAAGTTGATCTTATTCGCCTAAATTCAGCATGGGGTTTCGTGAGCTTTCGTTGCACTATCTGAACACAAATGAGCAATTTGCCAAAATCTTGTTTTCAAAAGCCACACAAAAATAGTGAAATTAGGCAGTCATGGCGCCAAGCCCCAGATCGGAAACGTTTGGCCCCCTCATTGTCATTGTCAGAGAGAAATTTGGGAAAATGACGTACCAAAACAGTATTTTCTAGTAATCGCAGGCCTCTTGTTGGAAGTTCTTATGTCCGAAAAGTTCTGGCACCGAACCTGATGACAGCAGTCGGCGAACTGGCTATTCAGAGAAAGTCCTTCAACAGTTGACTTTAAGTGTCATTGCTAACTTGTAAGGGCTCATCAGAATTTTCCACTAACATTGGATTACAGTGTCCACAGATATACTAAGCGCTCATACGTAAGCCAAAACGTCAGCCCGAAGGATTCTTCAGATCCGCTATCTGATTCAGAACAAACTTTAGTTATATGGAACGGAGTGCAGCGTCAAGGTTTAAACCTGTCAGTATGAATCAAGTAGCACAAAGCTCAGTCACTAAAGCCTTTAAAACAAACTTACGGATGGTCTTGGTAATTTTCCCTTTTCCTTGAAAAGACATTCTATTTCCTCAATTGAATTCCAAGAAATAGGCTCATGTATTAGGTTGCGGTATGTGTTGAAGAAATTCGCTTTCTTCGCCTTCATGTCAAACTGCAATAACAAAAAATAGAATATTACAACAATAAAACCTCCAAGGCCCCTATCGAATAAGCTCTGGTATTTATTGAATAAGATCGAAATATCACCATATCTTTTAAGTTGTGAGGTGATGTTGGAGTGGTGCTAATGCAATTTGATTGGAAAAAAAGCAACTGAGCAAAAAAAATGAAATCCTTAGGCCGATAATGACGAAAAAACACAACTGACCGAAGAGACATTCAGTAGCTTTATGAACTCTGAACATGGGTATTGTGGATACAGTTTGCGTGGATCCTGTCCACAATACCTAGCCTATATCTTCCTTAATGACTAGATATGTTTCGTTACCTTGCTTGCCTTCATTTCAGGAATATCTTTCCTCTCTTGCTTGGCAGTCCAGCCCCGGCAGGGGCAAGGGGGGAGGGTACTTCATAGTGACCATGATTCGACCGAAATCTGGATTTTGGCAAAAGGTTCATTTGTATGACAGAATATTCAAGAATTTCGAATCCTTTTGCATGAATATCAGGAAGTTTCTAAGTATGTCATAAATTTTGTCGTTTCGAAGATGAAAGGTGTATTCAAATTTCTACAGTTGTGATAAGAATTGCGAAAAAGCTAACCATTTATCAGAAGTAAGCTTAAAAAGAGAACCATATGAGGGAATTCAGATGGAAAGACTCACCCATATGAGCAGCATTTCCACTATCATCCAACAATCAAGTACCCCAGCCCCCCGGGAGTTCAGCTTGCTTGCTTTCGACGGTTTGTCATGGCCTAAGTTTCGAATAGTTGCCATACACTGAAAAATCTTTATTATTATTATTATTATCAATTTCTTTACAGTTGGACAATAGTAAAAATAGCTAAAAGTAGTTAGCTAATTAATTCCAACCTAAAAATATTACAATACAAACATTACATAAAAATGGTGGATGAAATATTTACAAATTGTCAATATCAAACAGTATAAAAACAGATATCTAAAAATGTGCATTACAAAAAGCCCAGGTTGGGAACAAATGTGCGGCATAACCTGCATGAACAATTTTCTCCGTACCAATTCTTTATCTTTGTTTTAAACTGATAAAGGGATTCTGAATTGCGTATTGTTGGTGGTAACGTTTGCCATAGCTGCGGACATTTAAACCTGACGCTTTCAGAGCCGTTGTTGACTGATCTCACTCTTGGTTGAATAAATTCGTTATTGTTACGCAAGTTGTAGTGAGTAATATTTTCACAGAAAATTTCCTGCATAAATGAGGGATTTAGGTCATTTCTAGTTTTGTACATTTCAGTCATAAGTATTTGCAAGTTCTTTGTATGAATAGTGACTGCACAGTCCCGCTGTAATAGGTCACTAAAAGTCGATTCGGTGTTCTTATATGTTATTCTCAATGCCCTTTCCTGTATTTTGTTGATTTTTTGGTTCAGCTGCCTGTTGTGGAACATCCAAACTAAAGGGCAGTATTGAAATTGACTAGTAATAAATGCCCTCATCAAGATTCTTAGTTTGTTATGATCCATATACGGGGATATGCGGGCAAGTGCATAAAGTTTATTACTGGCTCTTTGGCAAAGTTTCGAGACGTGATGGTCAAAGGAGAGTTTACTATCAATATGAACTCCAAGTAATTTCTCTTCAGAGCTATTAACGATTTCGGCGCTTCCAATCTTAACAGCAACTGGATCATCACATCTCTTCCCAATGACCAAAAGATGACATTTATCTGCATTTAATTTCATAAAGTTGTTGGCAAACCATTCTAATGCTACATTGCAGTCATTTTCAAGCTTATGAGTTATGTTTTCCAGGTTCTTGTCGCAAGCATAGATTGTGGTATCATCTGCATAATTACAGATATCTGAGCTTTGAATGAAAAGTAAGAGATCATTGATGTATATGTTAAACAACAGTGGGCCTAAGACTGACCCCTGAGGAACACCTCGTGTTAGTTCTTTCCAAGAACTGAAGGAACCATTTACCTTGACTCTCTGTTGTCTGTTTGTGAGGTAATCATTAATGAGTGTTAATGCTTCATAAGAAAAGCCATAGGCATGCAATTTTGCAATCAAGAGATCATGTCTAATACAATCAAATGCCTTGGAGAGATCCATCAATACTGCCCCTGCTTTACCACCTTTATCGAGGCTTATCTTGAATTTTTCTAAAAGCCTTACGAGAGCATGTTGAGCACTGTAACCTTGTCGAAAACCACAGAGAAGTGAAGATAAAAAAGGCGTAATAAAAGCAACTATCTGTTTGTCCATTATTCTTTCAAACAGCTTTGAGACCGTTGGCAGAACGCTAATTGGCCTAAAGTTAGTCCTGGTATTGGTTGGTCCATTCTTGGGAAGAGATGTGACATCCGCGCACTTCAGCTCACCAGGAAAAGTCGAATTGTCAACACAATCGTTAAAGATTTGTGTTAAAGGCTCCACGCACAAATCAGAATTAGATTTAAGAATTTTAGGAGGGATATTTTTGTGTGTTGTAGCTTTCTTAGGATTTAAATTCCTAATCTCTTTGTAAACGGCATCAGGGGTAACTTTTTGAAAAACAAAGGGGCCAGCATTTTGATAGTGACCTTTAATTTTTAAAATGCTTGGATGATTCGCAAATTTTTGTACAGCTTTTTCAACGGGGTCCGAGATTCCTTCTGTTGCATTTTCATTATTGGAATTTTCATTTATTCCAAGAGAATCAGTAACGGTAACGAAAACTTCATTCATAGTTTCTGCTACTTCAACATCGTTGGAGATAATTTTTTCTCCTTCGGTCAAAACTATTTTGTTATTAGAATGTGATTTGTCAGAGAAAAATGGTTTCACAGTTTTCCAGAATTTCTTATTGTCGATGATATGTGAGATGTCCAGGTTGTTGTAATAATTTCTTTTTTCTTTTCGAAATAGCTTAACACAAGAATTTCGCTGTTTGCGAAACTTGTTCCAATTTTCAGCAGTTCGATCTTCGTTATATTTATTACGCAGCCTAGAACGCAACATGGTAGCTTTACGCAGAGCACGTGTCATAAATGGTTTATCATTTGCCCGGACATATTTTTTCTTAACTGGAGCATGTTTGTCTAGAACTCTGTCAAAAGCAGTTTCAAATGAACTGTAATTCAAATTCGATGGATCTATTTTTTGTATTTGTATTTTTTGTATTTTTTCATACTTTTTGTAATTTCTATAGTTAATTACGATTGGTCCTTGTTTGGGAAAGTAGTTTTGAGGACAGTAACAACCATTTTGTGGAAGTCTGACAGACCAGTTTCGACAGTAGTAGTTTTTTGCACGCTCCTATTTCGGTTTGTCAAAACAAGATCTATGCATTTTGGCATATGAGATTTGTAGCACGTTGGCTCCTTGACAAGATTTTTGAGACTATAAAGTTCCAAAAAATTTTTGAGCTGTTCCTCGGTTTCAGTCATATTAAAATCCCCTATAAACATAAAATTCTCATAGTTTTCACTGTAGTGATCGAGTGCACGACCAAGATTTTCAAATAAATTATCCTGAGATTGAGTTGGTGGTCGATAAACACTAAATAGTGCCCATTTCTTTTTCCTCAAATTTATTTCGAAACTAATGCATTCGACACCCTCAGAAAATTTGAAAGAATTTAACTGACGCGAAGGTATATCACTCCGGACATAAACTAGTAAGCCACCGCCATTTGCATTTCTATCTAATCGAAAGGGAGTTGCAAATCCTTCTATGACAAATTGCCCTGTTGGAAAAGTAGCATCAATTTTTGTTTCCGCAATCATCAATACATCCAAACTTTGTGCCGCAATTTCTTTGAGTGCATCAAATTTATTTCTAACAGAATTGATATTTAGGTATCCAATGATGACCCTACCAATATTTCTTATTCTTAGCAATTTTAATGCAGATTTGGCATCAGTAGCAAGAGTATCAGCTGGAAGAGTATTAGCTGCGGAGGAGTCTAAGGGAATGGCTGAAATTTCTGTGTTTAAGGGAAGCCTTTCTGCATCCTGTGCACTCTCACCTGATTGAGAAGTAGTAACTGCGTTAGATGATATAGGTACTGCAGGCTGATTAGGAAGAACCTTGGTGCTAGTTAGTCAGTAACCCAGGGCATATAAAAAGTTATTTGCAAGAAGACGTGTCCCCTCTCTGTTCAAATGAATCCTACTTCTATTTAAATGATACTCCGCTTGTATATTTGTATTGTCAATGTAATAAAAATCTTGGGAAATGCATAGTTGCTTCAAAAATATATTTACCTCCATAGCTTTATTATGCAACAAGTCTCCTCTTGGTACAAGTCCAGAAATCATTACCTTGTTTACGTTTGTTTTCAGTGACTTTCCTACCTCAACTATCTCTTCTGCGATATCTTTTGGAGTAGCCTTCGAGCGAAGATCGTTGGTTCCACAACGAAGGATGACTTTTCCTGGGTCCCGTTTAATAGTTGGACAAACGTGGCTATTCATACAGTCGACCGTTGCACCAGAGAATGACTTGACAAAAATTCTCTCGTCGGTATTTCCAGCAGCTTCGTTCATCTTGTATGACAGGATATCCTTTACCAGCGAGTCTCCGACAATTTCTACCGTTCTTCTCGTCTTCTTGCCTTCCGCTGGACTAGTATTTCGTCGAATATTGTTCACAGTATTCGACGAAATACTAGTCCAGCGGAAGGCAAGAAGAGAAATTGACCTGAGAAATTGTTGTTAGGGCGCAGTAACTTTTCGGAACTTAGGCCTAATGAAATGAAGGCAAGCAAGGTAACGGAATACATTTATTCATGTACGAACATTCAAGCAAGGTATTGTGGGCACGATCGAAACAAATCATGTCCACAGCCTAAGCACCGATAAAAATATTACATTCCATTTCTAGGAGATCACATCGCGGACTCAAGAGCAATCTTAGGTTTGCACTGAACATAAGCATTGGAGCATTCGATAATATGGTGTTGCGTAACTGAGTTTCAAACTATTTGACCGTGATTACCCCCACCTTAAAGTTATTAACCTCTCTCACCTTGTGAAAGTTGCTGTACATTTCTTCTCTAGGAAGCATGCGTATCTACATGAAAAAAAGTAATTTGTATGAGCGAAAAAGAGTGAAGTAGCGGTAAAGGAAGTTAGCAACAATTATGGTCAAAGAGAGATTCAGAAGGACGGGATCTGTAAAGCAAAAGTAGCAGACTTCCAAATGTCCTAAACCTTTGAAAATTCATAAGAGTACGGGACGAAAAAATCTAGGGGGCGGCCCGACACAAAGCCCATTGTTTGCCAGCATTTTTGCCCGACTAAGGGCAAAAATATGCCCGAAAAAGGGTGATTTGAAAATTTCTCCAAAGTTGGGGGGCTACCGCCCCCGGCTCCCCCGCCCCTCGGCTCCCCCGCCTCGTACGCTTATGTTTGAAATATTGCTGTGGAAAGTTGCTTCAAAAGAATTAACATTTATGAAGGATTGGTATACAATGATGTAAACACCAACATACCTGAGCAGGCATTGCCCTCACTCTATGATAGCCATACGCAACCTGCTTGACGGTCAGCTCTGCTTTCCTTTGGTCCGCATTTTCATCAAACTGTGGCAAATGGCTATCAAACTCGGTCAACCTCAGTGATTTGTTTGGCTTCATCCATCGACTGACCGGGAACACTGATACTTTATTGCTGCCATCTTCACCAATGTGCCGGACGGTCACCTTATCTAAGAACCAGTCCACATCTCCTTGCTCCTCGTGTTGTTGAATGATGATGCTCTTGACACGTCCGAAGTCGGGTAGTCTTGAAACATTGAACTCATCAGTCCGGCCTTTCTTAAATACGGTCACACAGCAACCATTAAGATGAATTTCCCGGGAGTGTTCTCCATCTTCGTTGATGAAAGTCACATAAACGGCGTTATGAAGTCCGGCGCCTTTTGTGTCACCGGTTTTGATCGACACGATAAAGTCTGGAACTTCGAAACATTCGAAGCAAGAAGATTTTCCTTGACCCATATTAATCAGCGGATCACGAAATTGACACAACTGTGACTAAAAGGGACCTGAAAATGTTGATAGAATAATAATGAAGGCTCTGGTCTCCTTGTGAAGATCCTTTGTTAAATTCCTTTCAGAAATTCATGAATCTTTTCCAGTTTGACTTGTTTCTATGTTGTAGATTTCCTGAGATGCAAGCTCTACAAAGTCGTCCGTCGTTTGTCGTTTGTGCTTTGTCTGTCGTCTTCTTTGTCGTTTCCGATTTGTTGCTTTGCAATGAAATTGCCTTAAAATCTTATTCAAGTTGTTCCGTAAATTGAGCTCTTTTTAATACAGTGAAGTTCTTTTGGAAAATCTCTGAAACGTAGCTTCTTTAAAAACTTCTTTCTTCGGTATCATACATCCAGTTTCAAGAATATCTTTTACAAATCTACTCTTGGTTTCAGAATTTCTTCCCATTTTCTTCCACGAATCTCATGTTATTTTCTTCAAAGCCTTTTAAAAGTTGGCAGGCAACGGCCTAAATCAACCAACAGGCCTGGCAGAGACCTAATGCTGTATAACACTCTAAGGCAAAGTCCATATAGCGTCTATACAATTAGATATTTTAATTTATGATGCGAGTTCAGTCATACATTTATGCATAATTTATTATAATGCGAATGATAATACATGCCCCATAAATGTTAAACCTGCCAGTTTTCAATGACAGGTTCATATCAGTATTTACTTTCGTCAAATGAGCACCAAGATAGTGCAATCTCCGTAAGTTTTGTAGCCTCGTATCAAAAATAATTCCGACCTCGTTCTTGTAAGAGGTTACGATACATATACATAGAATGGGGGATACCAAAAAAAATCCGTTGGAGTATCGAGGCCATACTGTCCGTAAGCTGATTATCTTAACTTTATATGTCACTTCTTTAGTTCTCTATCAAAGCATTTTCAGCGAAACTCTGTGAAGTTAATTTCACATGTAAGGGCGACACTTAATTGAATAAAACAATTTGACAGGAAAACTCATTTGCTAATTCTGAAAAATATGCATTGGAGGTCTCCATAGCTATCGATTTTTCCATGGAGCGTCGAAACAATCTAAAAACTGTTTCATTTCATTTAAGAGTTTTAACATTGTTGTAAATAGGTTTGGAATATTGTAAATAAGGTTTTATAGTCTAATTTAAGCAATAGCTTTTTATTTTCTATCTGAAACTGTAATTAATGTAGTTATATCGGACGGCCCTTTAAAACCAACTTGTTGAAGGGAAACCTCCTTGAAAGAGTTCAATATGAAATATGAATAAATATCAAATGTATGTACCAAAGTATAAGATACTGTGCAGCTTATTCCCAAAGGAGTTTCCTATATGTAGGTTTTTCCTGTATTAAGATTTGCTTTATTTCTCGGCCTTTACAACTGCAGCAAAACCCTGCTGGATCTGCTTTTTCAACTGTTCTAATACAATCACAGCGTTCATTCACGGTACTCTACCTATTACTACACAATGTATGATAACTTGAGCAAGACACAGCTATATGTACTCACACGATGTCGTCAATAAATAAATAGATTGATTCATTGATTGACATTGAGACTGCAAATAGACCTGGTTGCACTTTTCATTAAAATTTAAGCAAAAGAGCAAGATATATGGATTCAAGTGAACAAGACCTATTGCAAATGGCTTTCGATCATTAAGATTTCATGTCGATGTCAATCCTAGCAGCTAAAAAATGAATGAGCGTATGGTCAGAGTGACGATTTTGTTTCAAATTTGATGTAAATAAATACCGTAGAAGCGATAAACTTGCGTGCTTTTCCTTGCTTTTTTCTACGTAAGGAAACGTTTGTTTTTATGTTTCTTTCAAGAGCTGACAGCGTATTACACGGAAGTTCGACTGATTTTTTTCTTCCGAGGTACACTGTGTTCAAAAGACCATTGACGTTCCTTTTAAAGTTTCTATTTCACAAGAACTCTGTCAGACGAGCGACCTACTTGAAGAAAAGTCTTGCCTTACTTGCTTAAAATTGGAAGCATTGAGCTTCGAAATTTTGGAAAAATAAGTCTTAAATTCTCTGAACTTCAACGCAGTTACCGGCAAATTGAAACATCTTCAAGGATGCAAAGTGACAAAAACAGATAGATGAAACTTTAGGCAAATGTTTGTAAGGTACTCGGTTTTTAAGTTATATATATTGAGATATTGCATATTTCTGTGAATGCAAAGAGTACTCAATTAGGAAAGGAGAAAATGATGTGTCATTGACAGTCTTGTTACAATAGAAAGCTCCTTCAATTTCATAGATCTCTCTTTTGCAAACTGGGCTTCTGGCTTAAGCTGCACGACATTTCGACCATACACGCCCTTACATTCTAAAGAATGCTTTCCAATGGTGTTTCAGGGAATAAAGAAGTCTTCATTTGGTACCAGGCCAGATATAAAGCCATTTTTGCAAATTTCTGAGGATGGGTGCGAAATTTCAGCGGAGGATCGGCAATAACCCTTGATTATGGTAGGAAATCTCTAAAAATATTGTTTCATTGAGCATGACATCTCTCCTCAAATCTGTCAGCCATGATAACAAGTGCGAATTATAGTGCCCTAAAACCCATATTTACAAGCACTCTGCGATGAATTAAACTTGACTACTTACAAGCATATGTACAAATAATTTGATTCGGTTCTTCGAATTAGTTTCTTGGAGGTCTTCTATCAGTTCATCTCCTTCCTGTTGACCTGTTTGGAGAAGGAAAATCGTTTATGCCAGGCGACTGAAGAGGGCACTTCAAAAATGCGGGATTTGCTAAAAAGGTTCGATACTAAAAACCATTGCACACGGGTGAATATTTGTGGCAATATGTGTGCCGACATTGTCCCCGTGCAATGTTGAATGATAAAACCATTAAATAGAGTAAACATTTGCACGCAATCGTTTGTAAAGGCTTTACCGTAAAAGCTCTATTAAGCGCCCGGGGGGGGGCGGGCTTATAAAATTTGGGACCTTCAAGAAGCGGGCTTAATATAGAGGAGCTTATTAGAGAGGTAGGGCTTATTCACAAAATTAAGTGACAGGGTATATTTGATAGTTTTTCAGTTCTTTTATCCCATATTTTGCGGAATCAACATACAATATCATGGCTCAAATACATAAATTCGAAACAGTTTTTATCCCAAACCATACTAAAATTAATATGCAAGGTTGAATAGCTAAATAAATGCAAAATATTTTGCAATTCTAGAACTTTGTTTAAATAGGGGGGCTTGATAGAGAGGGGGGGCTTATTTTAAATTTGACTCGGACGAAAGGGGCTTATCAGTGGGGGGAGGCTTAATAGAGCTTTTGCGATACTACATGGCATACGGAAAATCATTATTTGACGGAGTAGATATGTTGACAAACACGGCCCGCCTATAACGATAACACTTCATAGTGTGTCCAAAAAGCTGTATTGCCAAACGCCATACAAGTAAGTAGGTAACCTCCACTGAAATATTAGGTTATGGGGTTATCAAGTAGTTGGGGTCGTAGCAGAAAAAGATCAAATGAAACGAAAAAGGTATCAAAATACGGGAAAATGAAGCCGCTTGCTTACTTATTGCTTTCAAAACTGCTACTTTCTTTGAAATTTCCTGATTTCTTGTTACCACCGTTTGGATCCCTGCGTCCGCCACTCTTTTTTCCTGAAGCAAAAATGTAGTATCTATAAAATCCTAATTGCTAATATAAGAATAACCACAGGGAAACCAGATTAAATGTTAACCGTTGGATTTATTGTTTGGTAATCTATATCATTTTTCATTAACTTTGTTATTTGGTAATTTCTTCTATTTTCTATGTAGCTCTAATTCTTATTCATTTTCCATGACCTCTAATGTGCCGTGCAGCTAACTTTACTGCGAGGGAGCGTGAAGTGAGGGAGGAAATGCGAAGGAGCGCAGAGCGGAGAAGAGAAGGAAAAGTCTTTTCCTTCTCCTCTCCCTTCCGCTCTCCTTCGCAGTTTCTTTCCCTTTTACTCTTTCCCAGAGGGAGTTAGCTAACGCGCATGGCTGCGTGGCACATTAGAGGTCACGGAAAATGAATAAGAAATGGAGCTACATAGAAAATAGAAGAAATAACCAAATAACAAAGTTAATGAAAAATAATATAGATTATCAAACAATAAATGCAACGGTTAACATTTAATCCGGTTTCCCTGTGGTTTAAATGGAGTGAGTGGCCGAGTGGCTGATACAGTCTTCGTCAGGTGACTGAAGTTAAGCTCGTTAGAGTGAGGTCAGACTCCGGATGGGTGATCTCGGAGGCCGGACTTCACAAGTCACCTCGTCGTCCTTCGGAAGAGACGTTAAACTAGGGGTCCCATGCCTGGATGCGGCATGCACAGTGGGCCTAAATGTAGTTTTCAGTAGCTAGAAATCCTGGTAAGCCCGCGCAAAACAAATTGAAAACAAACAAACAAACAAACAAACAAGGCCCAAGGAACAAAATATTGTGTGTTGCCTAATTTCGGGATCCGTTGCAGGGAGCTAGGAGACTGAAAGTTAAGAGTTTTCGTCCATGCGTGTGCAGTTTCTGTTATGTCTCAACACATCAAAGACTTCAAGATAAACTGAATTTCGAAATTTTGCAGTTTTTCAAACGCCGCTACATAGTCTGCGACACCCAATACAATACTTACGTTTAGTATTATGGTCATTATGATCTGTGCCAGCAAATGGTGGAGGTGATATGCTTTGGAAATGATCTTGCAAACGCTGTCCAAACTGATAAGCAAATTCAGGGTTATTACCACTCAGCTGTACTTGGGTAACCTCGAATCAAGGAGATATTTATCTTACAATTCAGTATAGAAAACTTTGAAGAAAGTTTACAGTATACCAAAGCTGGTGAATCAGAAACATACATATTGCCACAGCAGTGAAAATGGAGAAGGGGGTTCTTACATTCCAATAAAAATTCACAATACAAATTTACTATTCACAGTGCTTACATAATATTTAACGATGTTAAGAGGACGATGCCACTGGCTGTAAAATGCCATGACTACTCCGTGGCGTCACAAAAAATGAAGACTATATACAAATGAATTATGAAAGGAAAAAAGAACAAGACAGAAAAGAAAGAAGCAAAGACTACACTCTGTCTCAAACTAGTTATCAGGTAAAAAATGTCTCCGAATGATAGCAGACAAGATATCTGCTGCATTATGAGATAATTTTGCGTTAAGTAATTCTCTTATCAAATGCAAATATGGAGTTTTAAAATTACATAGTATCTTTACCCATTTTAAACCATTGTGTACTTTACCCATGATATTTTAACCCATTCACATCAAGAGATATCGTTTGTCATAAATCTATACTCTGTCATAAATCTATGCTCTATCCAACAATGGATTTACAAAACTGTCTAGACATCCTACGCAGCCCTCATGATGACTTAACCCATTATCTGGATCTGACGGACGTTTGCTGCTACGCAAGGGGTAACACAGGAAGGCAGAGTAAATAAAAGTGTTCTATAGTCTTGATGCCATCGTTTTTTAGGGCACATTGGGTTCACGGTAGCCCTAAAATTGTGCTTGAATTTGTGAAGTTTAGTTTTCTGCGACCAACCCTCAGCTGACTACAGTAGGAAAAAACCTATCGAGTCATGGTTACCAAATATAGATTTTGCAGGGTGTTGGATTATTGCGGGAAGTTTTTCTTCTGAATTGAATCCTTTTCATGATACTTGCGAGATAAATATTAAGGATTGTAACCAACAAACCTTCAAAGGAACTTGTCCAGTTGGTTTGTTTACGGAGGCATTAATCCCTGGTAGCGACAGATTTGCTGCTCCAGCGAGTGTTTGTAACAGCTGAACTCCACCCTGTTTGAATAAAACCATGCAAGAACGTCAGTTGTTGTTGTCGCTTCATTGAGGGTCTTAATTCTGAACCGTTCTCAAACCGGACAAAAATTCCCTTCGGGGCACAGATCTGTTCTCCGAGCAATCAGAATGGAAGATGGCGAATAACGTCATCGGATTGGCTGATTTCCCTTCAATTAAAAATTCCCGCATAGGAACTTTTTTGGTGAGTGGGAAAAATTCACTCTTGCTGCTAAGTCACAAAGTAGAACATACAGTATGATTCCAAAACCGGTCAAAACCATCAATAGAAAGTAATAATCAGACAACAACTGATGAAGGATTAAGCAGCTCCACGACTTCTATCCTTGCTAAGAGTTACTTTGATATTCGAGGGTCAGTGTAACAGTAATGCTATGATATGCACGAATAAGGAACGCTTACCTGTTGCTCTAAGAAGTAAAGTTCAGCTTTGGTTCTCTCTTCATTTGTAACTGGAATACCATCAATGCTCAACAGGTTAGGTTGTCTAAAAACTAGCATTGGCCGATGCATAAGACGACGTGAAACCTAATAAGAGGAAAAGGCAAGGTTTTGAAAAAATTTCGATGGCTAACAATAGAAGAGGCACAGAGGAGTTACAAGCAGCAGAGTCAACCTAACCATCCAAAACCTAATTCATCTGCAGCAATATTTTGAGAATGAAAGGAGGGAACAAGTGCTCGAGTGGACAAGAGCAGCACAGACAGATTTCAGCTTTGGCAAGTTTGCAATGTTTTCTGCATCTTATGCTCCTAAATGCTTCGCTGCTGACGGTTTAGCAAACTTTGGAAGGATTCACGATTTCATCAGCGAGCTCTAGTGGTGAATTCGAAACCTATAGCTTAAAGATTTTTGTGTGTTTGATTGGGAAATATATCCCTCTCAGGGAAGCCAAACCGCCTTCAGACTTTGGTAAGCTTTGGCATTTCCTATCAAACACACCCTAGAATTCAAAACCGATTGGCTTACCGGATTTCCAATGATTGACAGTTCGATCAAATTCGACAGTCGTTCCAGTTTCTCTATTTCAGCACTTTCCTGACAAGAATATAATTTCGTATTTAATTGATGCAACATTTTAAAGTATAAGATTGGCCGCTGAATTCTGTATTTCTAGGGCAAATTGCAAGCAGTCTGAATAACCTAGCACTAGTCATGGTCTTGGGGGTAGTCATGATTTCTGCTCCCCGAGGTATCGTCCTTGAATATAGTTCAGTAGTTTGTATACTGTGTTAAGTAATTTTTTTGTAATTTTCATAGTGAATAAAAATAACAAGAAATAGTCTTAGTCAATATCCAATCTTCTACTGATAAAATGCCGAAATACGAAGGAACAAAAGCTGGCTTCTGTCATCCAGGGTCGGATCGCTCAGGGTCACAGCTTAATTTCCAACTGGGTAGCCCAGTCGCTACTAATAAAATCTTCGATGCTAGAAAGCTTTCTTTGAAAACCTACTTTGTGTTGGCATTGTTGGAAAACAATAGAAGCGCTGTTTTTGAAGCAACCACTTATTTTGCCTGTTCTGTTCCATAAATCCGCAACCATGTGTCAGATTGACTAAACAAGGTTTCAAAATATAAGTTGAAGCCTGACCTGTGCAACTGTGTAAAAACGGAGATCATTGAATCTACAGCTCCTCCACAGCAGCCATACAAACGGGGCAAAATTTTTGGGACACCCTGTAGAGGTTTTTAGCCACGACAATGCAGACTTCACTCCTCTACGACAATATTTCGTAAACCACAGTTGCAAAATGCAAATAAAACTGCTCAGCCTATTTTATCTCATCTTTTCTTGTCTAATTCCTTAGAATTCCATTTCATCTAATTTTCATTACGACTTAAGTAAAACTTAAAATCTTGAGAGCGAATTTACTCATTCATAATACGCAGTAAAATGTACTGTCATGGAGATAAAATGGTAAATTGGATCAAAATGAACATTATCAAGATTTTGTTCACGCTTACCTGGATCCTATTTAGACCAATATACAGTCGTTGAAGATTGACCAGGGGCTCTAAATTTGACAATTCCCTTAGCCTGTAAAGCAAAACATATTCCTTTCAGGATAGTGGCAATCAGAACTCTTTTTCGGGCAGCTAGTAAGCATAAAAGATCGGAGTCAGCAATTTTGATTGACAAGAGAAACGTAAACGTATGGAACGTGATGCCGTTCTTAACTTTTAGGCCATCTTAATTTTGCATAAAAATGAGATCTAAAATATTTTGATTAAAAAGTACCTGTTTTCTTCGCAATGTAACTCTGTAAGTTTCCAAAGCCTAACGAACGAATACTCAGAGAAACTCTAAAACAGAGAACGGTATAACTGTGAAAAGAAATAAGATCAAAGATAAAAGACCTTTAAGGCTTTCTACGGATTGAATTCACACTAAAGACACAGTTACGTAAAGTTACCTAAAAAATCAAAATTTATCAACATATACCATGCATCAGCATTCAGTTGAAAGGCTTACGGGATAAGTAAGTGTATCGCATAGGAAATAATACTTGGTTTGTATCAAACAAGGTAAAGTTCTGGCATGCGTTGCAGTCCTGCCTTCTTGAATTTTCAATTTCGAAGGTCAACATTGGTACAAAACTATCAGTTGTGTTAACTATCGGAACCATTTTGTAAATCATGTCGGTCAACGATGGCTATATTATCTAGTGCTGGACAACAATATCAAAGATGGTATTTAGACAATAATGTTGAAAATGTTGTGGCGCCGTGGTGTAATCCTCTGACATTGCAGCCAGAGCAGTCAGGCGGAGTGGGTTCGAGTCCCGGTAGGGCCCCACCACTAGAGCGTCATGACAAGGGGTCGTGGAATCGACTAGGACTGCTCTATTTCTGCGATCCCAGCGCTTGGCGCTGAAAAACGCAACTTCACCTTCACCTCCACCTTCATCACCTTCACTAAAATGATATTTAGATAAGAGTCGAGGAAGTTGACCAACCTTTATTTTATTCTTGTCGAGAACCAATTCTCGAAGCTCCTTCAAACCTTCAAGACCATCAACTTTTGCAATCTCATTTCCTTTGGGATAAAAAGATACTATCAATCAATTTTAACAGATCCAAGACACAAAGTTAGAAGAATAGAAGCGAAATCTTTTTAAAAGATGAACAAAATGTTGATGCATCTTTCATTTGATTAAGTGGCGTAAAAGGTAATTTCAGCAAATTGCTATAGTTCTACTTCGGGGATCCTTTATATCATTGCATAAAACGTTCTGCAAAAACTAGGCTAACACAGGAAGAACGGTACAATCTTTAATTAAGCCATGGTTTATCGAGATCTACAAGTGGCTCACAATTAGAAATCTGTAACTCTTCCGGTTACGCTTTAGCAACTTGATGATGTTACAACGTCAACCCTTGATATTGATGTATTGGCAGGAAACCTCAGTTTCAGAATAAATTGTAAAAGTAGAACCACGACCATGATGCTCATTTTCCAACCAGCAGAGTAGCAAGACACACAAAGTTCAGAAATTTCCATTTGGTTATGAAATATGAAAAACGAATTACTAAACCATATTTTACAAGTCCAGTTGTTGCAAAAAAGTACTATTAACCTATATCTGACACGTCCATTTCTTAATTTCAATCAAGAATGAATAGTATTACAATAGTAGTACCATTTATCCCTGATTTCAATTTTGTTTAAGCGCTAACGTTTCGCAGCATGCATGCTCCATCTTCAGAACCCTAAAAATTACTAATGATCGAGCCACGTTACAAATGAATGCAAAAAAAAGGAAACAAAGGAAGCGTGCTGATAAACAACTTAATTGTAAACGAAAACTAACACTGGAACTTCAAACCTGGTTGAAAAAAAGTAGAAGCTTTAATCCTGGAAAATATCGAGATCATCAAAATTTTCAAAGAGGAATTACAACAAAATACCTGAAGCTCCATTCAAGCCAATAAATCAAAAGGAAGATTCAATAACCATAAACCCAATCATTTTTAAAGACCTAATACCTATACGCTGGGAAGATTGAGCTAACGGATGCAGACTGTCCTTAACGGATGTCCTTAACATTACCTTGCAAGAAAAGAGTTTTGAGATTTCGAAGCCTTGCAAGCTGCAGAGAGGCGATGTTGCTTATCCCATTGAATCTAAGGAAAGAAAGGAAGTAAGAAGTAATCTTTTATTCAAAGATAAAGTCAAAAACGTCAATGGCTTCCTACCGAGTGAGCCGGAAAAAGTTTGACATTATTCGACAAATCAAGTGATAAAAAGTTATTAATTTAGTTAAATGGCTTAGTCAATTAATAACTTTTTATCACTGGATTTGTCGAATAAAGTCAACCTGAATTTGTCTCTGTCTCTACTCTCTGGACTTTATAACTATGATTGGGAAGGACTGAAAATGAGATTTAATATGATTATCGTCGCAATCTTAGTTCTTCAATTTTGGGTGAGGGACCAATTAGAGAGGAAGGCTTAAATGGAGTTTTAACGTTAAAGTGCAAAAAAGATACTAAGACCACAAACCCCAAATGCAGGACTTGTAGTTTATCAAGAACAGGTGTGTTGAATTCTGGATTTGTGATATCAATTATTCCCTTGGTTTGAGACGGGCTTGAAGGTGCTTGCGATGCTTTTGGCTTCCCAACTATGCTTTCTATATGGTTGAAATTGAGGCATAGAACCTGCAAAAAGAGCGAGGAAAATTCATTGGTCCTTGATTTAAATGTAAAAAGGACCATAAGTTGGTGATTTGGGCCGAAAGAGAAGCTGTGATTTTTAGCGTTTCACGAATGTCGTACAGCATTAAAAACAAAAAGACAAATTAAAAAACGGTCGAGAATTGAAATGCAAATCGTGAAGGTTTAAATTTGCCTTCTTCTTCAAACCAATTTAGTTCAAATCAGTTCAGTTCACTTCATCTGTTTCAAATTACTACAGCATACAATTTATCATGAAAGTAACAAAATCAACTACATCTGACAACATTTCAACAGAAACGTGCGATTAAATATAAACAAATAACCGGAAAAGGAAAACTACGGAATACAAAGCATGTAAAGTTGTTGAAGGAAGAATTCCTAAAGAAGGACTTCAGTTAGAAGGTCGACAAATCGCTTACATTAATCAGTGCAAATCAGATATTTTCAGTGAAGACCAGTTGCTACCTGAGTTGTAGTTCACAATTTAGATGCACAAAATTTACAGCTGACATCTCGTTACGAGCAGCAGTTCATGTCATTTCATATTCATTCATTTAGGCAGGGTAACCCGCCAATCCATTAGGCCTGCATTTCTAGCCTGTGTCCCAGATCCAAATTATGGAGGGTCTTGAACACAACAGGCTATGCTTTTCAGGGGGTCGTGTCAACAACTTACAAATCAAATACAGACACTACGATGAGTTTTCAATTGATGAAGAAAATTGATTTTGGAAGTAGATTATTGTCTGTTAATAAGGGGAATAGATTTGCCCTAAGTGACAGAGCAGAAACTGCGTAAAATGACGTCATCTAACAGTCTGAGATAAGGAAGAGTTTGGACAGATAAGCTGTTTGAAATAATAAATCAAAAGTTTTAAGTCTTAGGAAGAAACTATCACGTTATGCCTAATTTCTGGCTCTGTTGCAGGGAGCTAAGGAGGCTCAAAGTTACGAGTTTTTGCGTATGCGTGCGCAGATTCTGCTCTGTCGCCCTAATTATATTTTGCCCCTAAAGAAGATTGGGAAAGGGAAAATTAGGAAACGGGAAAGCGAAGTGTTTCTTTTATTAGTTTCAGTGAGACTTATTACAGATGACGAAATAAACGGGGCGCAAGTCTATGTGGGGAACATTGTTGCAGGATTTTGTGTCTGCATATCTAACAAATCTTACGCTATATTGCAAAGTACTCTCATCTGACATAATATAATATCAGCTATAATATTACCATTGCGCGCCAATATTGCATCGTGCAGGCGAACAAATGACACAGTTGAAAAACCGTGGAAGAAGACAGGAGAAATAATGTTGAATGATTCATTCACAAACATTGAAGACTTGGCGCCTTAGCCCTGGAAAAATTATCAGCATTACTTGGTATCTGGAGTAAAGATTACCTTTAACCTTTAAGATAACCCTTAAAAATGGGCTTAGTGCGTGATTTGTCCTAGCTTGTGAAAAGGGGATATCTTCTTGGGGAACATGTCAGTTAATCTTAAAGCTAATGTGCAATGGTAAATAGGCTCCTCTATAAATAGAACAAAGAAATTACTCCGACACAGCATTGTTTTGTGGCGAGATAAAAATCTTATTGTGACACTATCCTTTGTTGACTCTGTGTGCAAGTTCGATTTGAATGAGAATTTTTAGAATATCTGCTCTGTGCAAATGCAAGCTTTTAACCTTGCACAAACCCTTTAAGAGCACACCTAGGAAACAAACAATAAGCAACAATGAACAATAAACTAACAAACAATAAATAAAGAAACAAACAAACAATAAATAATAACAATAAACAACTAACAAACAAACAATAAATAAACAAACAAACAATAAATAGTAACAAAAAACAATAAACAAAAAATTATCAAAGAAACAAAGAAACAGATTTAAAGAAAGACGAACAACGAGTACCTTTAAATTGTTGAGGTAAATCAGGCCTCCAAAATGAGTCAAGTTGTTGTGTTCTAAATTTACACTGCAAGAAAAGCATTAAGGGCATATGAGATGAAAATTGCAATCTAAAATTGGAATAAAGTAGCTGAGCCCCTCAATGTTTCGCCACACATTGAACCATCGGGTGAATAAAATATTAGTAATTGCGCTACGAACAGAGCTTCGTAGTATACGACGTTTCGGGTTTAAACCCATTATCAAGTGATAATGGGTTTAAGCCCGAAACGTCGTATCAAGCGATAATGGGTTTAAGTCCGAAACATCATATACCAAAAAACTCTGTTCGTAGCGCAATTACTAATATTCTATTCGTTTGTTTATCAGTGTAACAGTGTGCAACACGGATAAAAGAAGTTTGTTTGTGCATTGACAAAAAAAAACAAGACTGCAAACTTGTGAAATCACGAAAATAAGATACTGATAGGAGAATGTCTTCCTGCACTATTGCGCATTACAAAGTATACTTTAATTGTGAACGTTGCCTTATTTCAACTGGAAACATGAGCTTGAAAATCCTATCCAAATGACGCACAGAAATGAATGACATACAAAAGATGAATTTTTGTGATGCAAAGAAATCAAATAAAAATAGGTCCAGGACAGCGAAGGAAGCAAAGCTTTGATGGAAGCAAAGCTTTGATGGAAGGAATCATAAGATCGGAGGTACAATAAACTTTCAGTGATTTTCCAGACTTTGTAGGTAATATGAGGTAATCATTCTGACGCAGCGCTATTTCGTGGCGAGATTAAAATTTTATTGTGACAATATCCTTTGTTACTCTGTGTGCAACTTTCATTTGAAATAAGATATTTTTAGAATTTCTGCTGTCTACTAATACAAGCTTTTAACCTTGCACAAACCCTCTAACTGAAATTTTATTCTCCCCAACTGAAGTACAGTCACATACCAAGTATTTCCACTCTCCTCCACAGAGGCTTAGTAGGGGAGGATAGCAAGCCTCTGCGGAGAAGAGTGAAGTATTTCAGCGGAATAATCGAAATTGAAGGGAACCTCCGCAAGCTGTCTGCAGCTCGTAGCATGGACTATTTGCCTAAGCCCATTACGAACGTAAGCAGGCAAGCGCCAAAATACATTGCAATTTAATCACACGACCTATTTGTATGCGCCATCAGAAATTCTATATTTTCACCTGAGGAGATCCTTACCTCGTTAGATAATTAAACGAGTCGCCATCTCCAAGATCAATATTCCGCAATCCTTGATTTGGTAAATCAAGCTCACAAACTTCCACGAAATTTGAATGGCCCAATCTTTCAGCAACAAAATCCTGCGTCAGCCTGCCACCATACGTTTCCCTGGCAATACCTTCCTCGACTTGATCCACAGGGATACCATCTAAAGCTCGCAAAGACTGAACGTGATAAATCGTAAATAATCTGTAATCAGAGGACTCGCTCGTCATAGGGTTGCCAACGACGTCCAGGATGGATAGGGTTGAGATGTTCTGAAAATGATTAGAAGAATTAATCATTTTTGGAAGTCAGATGGCATATAGACTTATTCAGAAGAATTGGACATGCCTATAGCATTATAACTGTCAATATTTCGAAACATGACAAATGGTTTAATGAATATGATATTTCTTCTTATGAGAAATATCATATTCTTATGAGAAATATAATAAATGATATTTCTTCTCATGAGAGTCTTCAATGTCACAACCATTGGTGTGCTTAATTAGATCGCAGCGACAGAAACGTAATTCTAATCAAACACAAAATTTTTAAAAAAGGTACGGTTTGGATTCACAATGATGGGAATTAATGAACATGAAAGTCTCTCTGAAGTCTACAAAACCTTCTACCGTTAGGAGCGGAAGGCACAGAAGGCTTTCCAAATCTATCCATGAATCGCGTTTTGAGAAGCCAATCCACCTTTTCAAGATTAGAGGCGCGAAAGCGGAAGTCTTTTGTTGTTAGAGATATTATATCTGTTAGTCCAAATTTCTGTTCTACATACAAAGGTTAGTGTAGAGGCAATTTTTCACTTGCATATCTGTCTTTGTTTCGAAATTATGGCATTATGAATAATTTGAACTTATAAGGGCTTTGACCGTGAAATCAAAGTTTGGACAAAAATTTGTCCAAACATCTGACTTCACGGTCAAAGCTCTTATGAATTCAAATTCTTTAAATCGCCATAACTTCCAAACGAAGACAGATATGAAAGTGAAAATCTGCTGCCATGCTAAAGTTTGTACGCAGAACAAGATTTTATGCTCAAAAATGCAAAATCTCTAAACAACAAAAGACTTCCGCTTTCGCACCTCTTACCTTGAAAAGGTGGATTAAACAACATTTTGAAGTCTATCGAGAGATGATACCAATCAAACACATCCTATATCCTACAGTAAATACCTTTCTTGATATCTGAAACACTGCCTCTTTTGAAAAAGGTTCTATCTTACTCATGCTATATGTTGGTCACATATTGCACTCAAAGACAAATGCAATAAAAAGCATCACTAACTTGCGCTGACTCATTCTAGCTTCTATAAATGAATTCAGAAGCAGAGCAACCAGCAAGTCTTACAAGATCTGAATATGACTGTTATGACATTAGGGCTTGAGATGCATGCTTCTAAACCACAAGGCACGGTCCAGTTTCACAAAGTAGAGGAATGAATACCTTTTATTTAGGTTTACCTGAATTTCTTCAGTTTCTACCCCAATCAAACGCCATAAAAAGTCTTACCTTTAAATTGAAGATTTCTCTCATGTTCGATATTTTGTTGTTACCAAGGTATAAATCACACAGAGCTCTTGATTTCTAAAATAAAAGGTTTTTACTTACAATTTCAAAGACTTTAAATGGGACTTTGAACAGGGGTCGAAAAACTTTTTCTTCCAGGGAATGGCAAAAATTTCGTTCAAACTTCCTGTGAAATAATCTTACTTTTTTATATATTTAGTGGACTTTACGGTGCAATTTGCGCAAGTTGTAGGTGGAATATGGTTCACAGACTTCTTGCTGAAAGTAACACGTTAATGAACCAACACCTTAAGGTTTAAACTCACCATGAAATAAAACAAATACTTGTTATTGCATACAAGTCGAAGAAAGACTTTTTGGTGGCTAGATCTAAGATAGGCATAGTGATAGTAGGTGAACAACCAGAATGTACATGACAGTTCTCATTACGATGAACAGTCAAACTGCATATACAAGTCTGGTTGTTACAATCTTCCTTGCTTAAAACAAGAAATGCTATCAAGGCACGAAAACCAACTGAACAGTTCTACAATCGATAGAGCTTGGGCAAAATCTACCGCTTACAACAACCAATCTTTCTTCATATTTTTACACAAGTCAAATGGTCAATATCATGCTTAATTAAAGTGATTGCAACAGTGAATTTTTTGTTTTCAAGATAACAATTATAATCGGTTCAAGTTTTGTATTTTTTTGAAGGCAGTAAAAAATTCAGCCTCTTTCAAAAAAAATTTTTGCAGCCCAAAAATCTGGCTAAATTTACTGGGAACGGCATTCCCCTGTTCCCACAGTTTGTCAGCTTCTGACATTGAATTTACGCGGTACGAGTAGATCTTAAGAATGCATCACGACTTTTGCTAATCTGGTGGGATATGTCTGGTGGGATATGCTAAGTGATTACACGGTCAAATACCAAGCAAGCCAAAGATCAATGGATTCATCGAGGTTGTAGAATTTGAAACAGCCGAGCCTTTTTGTACCACAATTCATAAGCTGTTACATCAAGCTTTATTCTTGTGAATTAATTCAAATAAAGATCATTCTTCTTGTACCTGTAAGCTTTTTAGCCTTGTAATGTGGTTGTTCTCCAATGACAGATGTTTCAATTCAAGCAGCTTGTCAAAATGTGCTGTATCAATTGACATCAGGTTGTTATTGTCCAAATTAAGTGTTTGTAGTTTCAGTAGATGGTCGATACCTAACAAGAAGAAATGATCATTTTAATATCACTGTAATACTTTAATATCAAAATTTACTTTAATTTACTTTGATTTACTATACTTTACATTACTTTAAATTACTTTAATTTTTCACTTTAACATCATTTATATTTCAAGAGTGAATGAACTATCACTGATGCGTTTACAAGTGGAAATGTTTAGCCAAAAATACTTTTCTGTAATTTCTTAAATTTCCGTAAAATCGATACCAAAGATTTAGCTTGTCGGCATGGCTTTCATCATTCTCTGCAGAAAGCTTCTGCTGTCTTGATAAATGATTTTTGCTTATGGCAAAATAAGTGTGAGGAACCCTAGGGACCCTCTTAAATTTGATCTATCATTACACTTTTTGGTAAACTAAGTAGAAAATCCGGAAAGGAGTTCAAGAGAGGAATTGCAGGAAGAGCAGGTTGTGGGAGAGACGAAAGAGTTCTAGACAAAGCATGTTACAAGATAGGGGAAATTTCGTTGCTGTAACTTTGTGGAAAGTACAGTTGTAACGTTGGAGAAGTCGGGGTCCATTTCTAAACGAAGTCTAATTATTGTGAGCAAGAGAACCTACGGGAGTGGTTGAGACGAACAAGCAAGTGTTCAACCTTGGCTGACCTAGGCCTGAAAAGAAACGATCCGGAAAACAGACACGTACCTTCAAGCTTAGAAATGCAGTTTCCAACTAGCGATAACTCCTCGATGTTTGGACAGCTTTCTAGACCCTGTAAGGCAAAAACGGTTAGACTGATATGGCTTGCATACGGCAGAAACAACAACATTTTCTAACTGATCTATGAATGAGCCGCTCGGTTTGACTGATAATTGACATTAAGTGTTGAGAAATAGAAACTATGAAACAAAGAATGGGACTTCTTTTTTGGTGGAAATCAAGTACCATGTATGTATAAAGCTTGCACTCTGTCCTACAGATGACACAAATTACTGTCATTGTCTAACTTAAAGAATACATCTCAATGTTGAGCATATTTCAAGATAAACTTTGCTATGAGTATTTTTCTGCTGTCAAATCATACTAGTTTATACTTTTGCAACATTACACCGGGAAGAAGGAGCCCCAACAATGGCTAATATCTTCATCAACTGTCTAACTTGAAACTGGAGTTTACACTGCAGAGACTGGAGTTACGGGGAGAGTGGCCAAGTGGCTTATACAGGCTTCGTCAGGTGACTGAAGTTAAGCTTGGTCAAGTGAGGTAAAACTGCGGATGGGTGACCTCGGAGGCCTGACCTCGTAACTCAACTCATCCTTCGGAAGGGACGTTATACTAGGGGTCCCATGCCTGGATGCGGCATGCATAGTGAGCCTAAATTAGCTTTCAGAGTAGCTAGAAATCCTCACAACCCCACTCAAAAACAAATTGAAACAAACACAAACCAACTGCGTCAGCAGCTTGTGAGGTCCTTTGTGCAGGTCCCCAAAACTTTTACATTAAAAGGGAGTTTAACCCTCCAAGCCGAGAGAGATAAAGGGGAGAAGAGGAAGACCGAGAGAAGAAACGTTACGAGACAGAGAAAATCTTGTGATGTAGAGAAGTTTGACGTAAAAGAGTTTTTCTTGATTTGCCGTGTGTTTTGAACAAGTCGTGTTTTCGTCGAGTGTGTCTTACGAATAAGTTGTGTGTAAGTTGTATGTGCGACTAACGAGTTCATTCTCTAATATTATGCAAGCAAATGGGAATCCTTATCATGGGTCTAGGGGTGGAAAAAATATTTTAATTTCTTGGACCAAAACAAGTCCTGAAAAATTTCTGCAAGAATCTCTTCAAACAGTACCCATTTTCGACAGGTCACGATAAGTAATGAATTGGACAAAATTGAAAGACTGATTATCAGTCATAAAACAATGGGCAAATTTTGTTGATTTTTCTGATGACCACTTTCATTATTACAAACAACACCTTTTTATGACATTTATAAACAGCACCTCTCTATGAAATTTTTTTGTATGGTAATAGCCTATCAATAAAGAGAACAATGAATATTTTGACGTAAAACTGACTTTCCATATTGTTGCTCATTTGTCTTTATCCCTTCTCCCGTCTTCTCTTATTCTTTCTGGAGGCTTGAAAAATTTCTGGGACCATTGGTGCCATGGTCTGCTATTGTTTCCACTCCTCCATGGGCTGCACAGTATTTCTATGCAAAAGATTTGTATTAGCCGAATGAGATATGCGTCTTACCTCTATTTTAGTGATATCATTGTTGTTGAACGAAACAAAACGTAGATTCTCTAGGTTTTCCAAATTCGATATTTTGCTCAAGTGTTGATCATCCAGTTGCAAACATGTCACCTAGAAAAAGACAGAGTTGAAAATTTAAGACGTCACAAAATATTAGAAATCTGTTTGTTAAGCACTGCTTACAAAAATTTGACAACGTCTGAAGGATATAAAAATAATCTACACCCAGTAAACTTTTGAAGGTAACCAGGTGTAGACAACCTACGCGCATCAACATAGATACAGAGCGCAACTTACTTCACATCCTTCTATTTACATCTTCGGTTGTGATAAGACATCTCACAAGAAATCTCAGTTACCAATGCCATATGAAGCAGTCATGAGTATGTCAAATTAAGATCTTAGTTTCAGAATCATTTCTTGATAGTGGAAAATTAACGTTAGATTTCAGTGGATGAAAAAATGTCATCTATCGTCATCAAATGTCTTCATTGTCTATAATATAGGGTTCAAATCTTTAAACTGAGTAATGTAGAACTCTTGAAATAATTGGCTTGAGACAAAGTGTAAGTGTCTTGCTGTACTTCTGTGTTGCCAACTTTGATAGCTTAATGACAGCACTCATTTTATTTGAGACTAATACAGCATTAAATTTCTAAATCTGTAACCAGAAGAGCTTTTCCATCATCTTGTTAACCTCCACAAACTATGGTTTACTTGAAGACTGCACCGTTTTCTCTTTAACCTAGGATTGATGATGAATCGATTCTTCTTAAAACTTTCAACGCATTCTTCAATAAAAAGTGAAATAGCAGCTTTTTTAATGATCCAGTTATCAAAAGTTCATGCGATAGAATTAGAGGAATGCACCTTAGGCTCATGTTAAGCCAACAAATCCAAACAGAGCGGTGACAGAATTTACACCACTTTTTAAATATTTAGATCCTATGCTCTTCTTTATGCAGTAAAATAAGCCAATACGTTGTTATTTCTACCAAAGCTTTCGAAGAGAAATAAAAACAACAATCAAATCAAAGTCAAATTCCTTGCAACTGACCGTATAAAACCATTTCTTGTCATCTTCATAGAACTTGACGGGTTTATTTCTACTTTTACCCATCAGCACATTTGCAATAGGTTCAAGACTAAGCGTCCTTGGTTTTTTCGTGTCCGTCCTGGAATGCGCGAGAATTGTGACGTAAGCGATTCTTGAACATGCTGCCATTCTCACAGCTAATGCAGTCTCCTCCTCAGTAACCATCTCATTGTCCATTGTCATCAGATTCCGCAGCCTCCCAATGCACCTCATTCGGATAGTCTCTGGCTTTATAAAGAGAAGAAGAACTTTAAAGTCTGCCTCAATTACAATGCCTGCCAAAAGTCTTGGAAAACCATTGCTAATTTTGCCTTGTTTGCGATTTCTCCCTCTTGCCCTCAGAACAAAGTTATTTGGTGGTAATAAAATAGGAATGGCAGGATGATCCGCAACTCCGCTGGGATACTAGGAAAAATAACCTTCCATATCAACATTGTTTCGGGGGTGAGGGAGTATTTAAACTCAATCCCTATGGTTAGAAATGTAGATTATGAAGAAATGGCACTTAAAGAAGTGTTCCAAGGACTTTGATAGGCATTATAGATGGCACGTCGAATAACTGCGAGTAAAACGATTGAAGAGTTTTGGACAACCGATTTTGTGTAATCGCAAATCTCACGTGAAATCTGATGTACAGGCACACTAAAAATTTGAAAAGACGTGTGTTCATGATGTAACTGTAACTGGATGGGGGCAAAAATAGTGCATGGGTGACAGGCAATGTAAGGGCAAGTTCTTTGTACTTAGAGTCAAAGCAGAAGAAGGGCACAATGCTAATTCGAAAATTATTTGGAACTAAATTCCCATAACTGATGATTATTCGAATACTGGCTTTGTTATTGTCTTCCGTTGTATTGAAATGTTACTTCCGCTGGGCGGAACATATGGGTATAGGTTACAACAGGAGTGTCTCTCCCTGAAAACTATGACGAATATTCATGGGTATTTTCGTGCAAAGAAAACAACACTCAATTCAGATATGATTCTAGTTTTGATATTGAAACAATATTGATATTGATGTGCAGAGTGAGTGGCCGAGTGGCTTGTACAGGCTTCATCAGGCGACTGAAGTTAAGCTCGGTCGAGTGAGGTCAAACTCCGGATAAGTGACCTTGGAGGCCTGACCTCACAACTCACCTCATCGTCCTATGGAAGGGACGTTAAACTAGGGGCCCCATGCCCGGATGCGGCGTGTACAATGGGCCTAAGTTAGCTTTCAGTAGCTAGAAATCCTGACAAGCCCACTCAAAACAAATTGAAAACAAAAAAAGCAAACAAAAAACAAAGGTGAAACGCTTCTGTAATAGGCACAATGGAAAACGAGGGTTCTTATTGTTTTCACTGCGTGAATAAATCAAATTCAGGAAAAATTTTGGATGACTCAGACACCATTTCTGAAAGAAACTACCAACAAAATGTTTCTTTCTAATTAAAACCATTAAAAATCAAACGTGTATCTACAAAACGTAGCTGCAGCCCAGTTCCTCTATAAAGTTTACCTTTTCTTAGGAATCCGGTAGACTGCTAAAAAACTGAAGAGTTATAAATGGAAACAGCTCTTATCCTCTCTGCCCCCAGGGGAGGTACATGATTTGCGGAAAGGTATCCAGTAAAACAACTTCTTTCTTACTTTAAGCCAAGGATTATGCTTTAGATTCAACGATTTGACAGCTGGTAGATATTTTCTGATAAGACCAACTTCTTCTCGTGTGTAATGCAATTTGTTCCAACTCAAGTCGAGATATATCACATGTATGCATCCCTAAAGAAAGAACGAAGATAAAAACTAGGTAATCCAAAAGAAGGCAATCCAAATCTAAGCAATTAAAAAAACTGCAACCAATACATGACATTGCTTTCTTGAACAGAGAATGGATAACTATGACGCAGGTGGCTCCTAAATGATCGATTCTTTTCCAGTGGATATTTACGATTCATGTAACACTACTTTCGATTATTAACATGAGTACAGGATTGATAATCTTTTTTTACACATCGATCTTTCCACTGGAAGCTACTTGAACATCTTGAATATTAGGAACATGCATTCTCAATGATGGAATGAGCATAACAAAGAAGATACACTGCAATGAGGTACCTTGAATCCGTCAATCGATGTTACTTTGTTGAAGCTTGCATCAAGATATTCAAGACTAGTCTAGAAAGAGGACAGAAATATACAGAAATAGTCAAAAAGAGATATTCTTGTAGGCAAGTCACGCTGTTTACAAGATAAAGGAAAAGATAATGAACAACGAAAAGCAACTTCATGCTTTGGATGAAAGAAATTTCGCTTAAAGCACTGGGTTGTAAAACCAGTGAATATTTGTTCGTTCCTCCATCTCATCATGGCGGTCATTCAAACGGTCTTGTTTCACCCATTTCAAGTCATGTGACCGTACTCTTGGGATGTTTTAGTATCATGCTACTTTTTGCACTCATGGCACAACTTTGCATTGACAAAATATATCAGAGAAATCAAAGGATGTTTATCAAGAGATTGATCACATGACTTGAAATGGATGTCAACAAACCATGGCCGATTTTTTCTGCTTTCATCACTATGACACGGAAACAGGATGGCGTTAACCGCCTTTTCTCTTTTCTTTTCAAAGAAATCTTCAATGCAAATTGCCCGAAACTCTCTAACTTTGACACCAATTTTGATGACACGAGTTTTACATCAAGGCTTGCCTCCGTTCTGGAAACTGGTGGCGGATACCTTATTGAAATCAGTTCATTATCAAAGAAAGCAAAATTCGGCAAATGCCAATAAATCATTTTGAGACACCCAGTATAAAAATAATGTCAATAACGTTCACATGGTTCTCAAATGTCTTTTATTTTTTTCGGTATAAAAAAAGGTCCGGCCGTGTCATTTGTCTGTTCTTTGCATGAACCAAACTGATGAGCTTGCGCCGAAACGCGTATTTGGTGTAATAAGGTTGTTGATAACTGATCGCTTGATTTTCTTGCAGGTCTAAGAGCTTTCTCTCCAGTTACAAGTTTATCTTATGTTATTGCTGTTCTTTAACAGGAGTTTATAGTGTTTTTCTTACAGGATACAAGTTTATTGTGCGTCAATGGTTTATTTAGATGAGTCCGCTGCTTAAGGCCATTTCAAAATTTTGTACCACTAATCATTTGTTTAAATAATGTCATACCATGCCAGATAAATCTTGCAACGAAGTTAGTTCATTAAAGCTGACAATCAGCTTCTTCAAATTGGACAAACTTGATAACGGCTTCAATTTCGATAATCCACTACCATTCAAATCTAAGCTCTGAAATAAAAATAAATTCATAATTAAATGGAAAATGGACTTTGCGTCTGAAGATAGTTTTAAGATGTTGAGAAGAGAAGATGTTGTGGCACACACAGTGGTGTAATCCTTTGACTTTGCAGCTAGAACAGTCAGGCGGAGTGGGTTCGAGACCCGGTAGGGCTCCACCACTTGAGTGTCATGACAAGGGGCCGCAGACTCGATTAGCGCTTAGCTACTTCCCTGATCCCATCGCTTAGCGCTAAAAACTGCAACGTCAATTTCACCTTCAAAAGCCAACAGTATCGAGGCTAAGCTTGACCCTGCTTTTTTCTCTCCATGGGACAAAACCTGGTGATTCCTTTGGCATGGAATTATAGAGTGTTGGCAATTTTCCTCACTCTGTGACGCAAGCTTGACAGGATGGGGAATTGACCTAGACTTATAACCTTATTTGCAATTTTTTCCCAATGCTTGGTTCTGAACCTACAGACTTACACCTGCAATTGCTGTATTTGGTTGCAGGCTACCTTCGCTTGTTCCTTCATTTAATGTCGTTATCTAATGATTCCATTTTTGCAATAGTTATGTATAGTTTCATGTAACGTTTAAAATTACTTTCCGAATGGCCGCAGGGTAGACATAGTATTCGCTCCATTTGGCATCGTCTCTGTATCATTTTATCGTAGTTTGCAGTTATTGTAATTAGTAACAAGTTTGTAAATATTTGATGGAAAATGAAACAATTCACACGTGATGGTCACTTGACCTGAAGTAGGTACAGAGCGGGTTGAGCTTCACCAGCTGACAGACAGAGACCAACTAAACACAATGGAATCACTCATTCGTTATCTCAAATGAAATAAACGGCCTGTTTAAACGTCTTTCAGCTGCAGTTAAGTTTTGGAAATGCTATATTCGATAACTCAATAAGACGACAATAGTTTCAACAATAAGATGCAACCTCTTGAGTCAAAGATATCACCGGGTAAGTCAACAACAATTATCTCTTTTTGAAAGGCCACGGCTCCTTGGATGTCAAGACGATGATATTAGCAAGAAGAAATTTTTCTCAAATATTATATTATTATTCTTATTATTATTATTATTATTATTATTATTATTATTATTATTATTATCATTATTTCTAATATCATTATTATCATTATTATTATTATTATTATTATTATTATTATTATTATTATTATTATTATTATTCTATTTATCTAAAGTAGGCGTATAATGGATGGCTATAAAATAAAAGCTAATTCAAGCCTACAACAAAGTAAAATTGTTTCAAAATAAAAGAAAAATACATATATATCTAACATAAGGAATAATTCAGTACAAGACATATGTACAGATTTTTACAATGTTTTTACGGGAATTTTTAGTATTTACAATGCAACGCATTTATCCTTTTAAGAACCCAACCGCAGCCACGAAAGGTCTACACAGTCTACAGTTGCATTCCTCTCCTTTCCAGCTCTCTGCAGAATATCTCCCATATCCACGGGAAGGAATGGCCAATTAAAGTAGGGTAACTTATTGAATCTAATTGAAAGGAAAAATCATAGAAAAGTGGCTAAAGTTTCTTCAAGTCATTTGGTTTGAAGAAATGGGTCATTGAAATTTACAGCCGCCTTTTTACACCAATTAAAAGATTTGGAACCTATGCATAGAGCAGTGGCCTTCAAACAGGGCTAATTGTATTATTCGCCAGCTATTTTGGACACTACACGGCAGATATCATTGTAACCCACAACATTGCAAGACCACAAATCGCAATGAAGCAAAACAAGAACAAGATAGTTTCTTTTGAGACATACCGTTATTCGATTCAAGTACGATGCTCCAGTATGTTTCAGCAGTAAATCTTCTGTCAAGAATGTTAACCTAGAAAAAAAATGAATTTCATCATATTTTTCAACAATTTCGTTGGTCTTAAAAAGAACCTTAAAACGGCCTTAAGTAGTGGACTCATCTAAATAAACCATGGACGCACAATAAACTTGTATCCTGTAAGAAAGCACGGTCAACTCATGTAAAAGAACAGCAATGATATAAGATAAACCTGTAACTGGAGAGAAAGCTGTTAAACCTGCAAAAGATCAAGTAATCAGTTATCAACAATGTTATTACACCAAATACGCGTTTCGTCGCAAGGTATAAAAACAGCCCGGTCGCGTCCTGTGTCTGTTCTTCGCATGAACCAAACTGAAGAGCTTGCGACAAAATATGTATTTGCTGTAGCAACGTTGTTGATAACTGATTACTTGATTTTCTTGCAGGCTTAACAGCTTTCTCTCCAGTTACAGGTTTATCTTATATCATTGCTGTTTTTTACATGAGTTGACAGTGCTTTCTTACAGGATACAAGTTTATTGTTCGTCCATGGTTTATTTAGATGAGCCCGCTACTTAAGGCCGTTTTAAAAATTTGTACTACTAATCATTTTTTTAAAAAGAATCTTGGTAATTTCCCAAAATAACTAAACCATTTCGTACACGTCTTTGTGAAACACCACAGTAGTCACTGAAATTGTACCATGAGATCAAAAGATGCTTCAGTATACTTGTAAATTCTTTCTCACATCAGATGTCAGGCATTTGATCTACAGCAACGAACGAGTTGCGCTTGCAACATTATTTAAGTCATCACAACCCTAAGCTGACATCTTATGTGGCACAGAATCTAGTACATTATCAGTTAGTTTTTAATCGTTTGTAGTGTAGTCGTAGTTGGTTGAACGTTGCGTTTCTTTTCATATTGGCCTCGGGGGAAGTCATTGTCTTTAACTTCCCATGCCATCGTACCTGTAGTGTTGTACTGTCATTAGAAAATTACCGCTAAAGTAAAATACATTGTAAATTCTATATTTGAATAAATAAGATCAAAAGAAAAATTGGAAACTCACAATGGTTTACTTGATTGACTTTTTTACTAAGTGTAGTTACGGTTTCGTCCATTGAAGAATATCGAAACTGATTCCACGAAATTAAATGAATAACAAGGAGAGCAAAGAAACTTTAGCAACCCGTCCCAACAAACCTTGGTCGAGATTTGACGTTCGGTTCCATATTAAGAATATTTTCGTCTGTATGCGCAAGTCTGTCATCAGTGGAGCTTAAATCATTAACCGGTAAGTTGTTAGTTGTTTGTTTGCCTCCTTCATCCAATATATTGCTTAGGGCTGCCGCTAAAGGATCTGTGGTCTGTGAAACAATTGGAACAGTTAAAATAAATACCCTGTCTGAAGCAGGTCATAGCACGTCTTTAGGAAAATTCAAAAGTAATGAAACAAGAATACCAGGCGATAGAAAAAGCGGTTTTTTAACAATGCCGTGTGGCAGTCACATCCGAGCCATTCAGCATCTCAACCATTCATCTCATCTCATCTTATTTCGTCTCATCTCATCTCAACTACTCTCATCTCACCTCATTGTTTCCGTTCTTGTCGTTGCTGTCGCTTCAGCGAAGGGCTTATTTAGTTGTGCTTCTCTGTCAAAATAAATGGTAACGGCAAAAATATCACCCACCGTCGGACTTAAATTCTATAATCAAGCAAAGGAAACTTACACTGCATCTCTGACTTGTAAACTTTCATCTCGCTTTCCTTCAAGCCTTTTTGCTTGCACGAGTTCTCCAGCCTGTGGTCTTCCCTACTCTTCTCAAAGGGAAAAAACATTCCTACTGGGCCTATTTTTGTCTCGACCAATCAGGATGCAAGACTTCAAATATCTTGATCGGATTGTCTGATTTTTGGTCAATAGACCACCCCTTTCACAATAACGTCAGTTCTTTTGAAATTCTTCCAAGAACATCACTTGCCTCAACTTAATGTGGATCGAAATCTCAAAAGCGTGTATTGCTCACGGCAACGTAAGAAACTGTTTTGTACGTGTAGTTGCAACATAGTGATATGATGAAGATCCCTCGCTGCACAGGGAATTACATCTTTTGCCTCGAATTGAATGTAATTATGAAATGGGTCTATTCAAACTTCCCGCCAAAGACAAACAAACGCGCGTTCGAATGGCCTTCTAGAACTATCAACCACTCGAAGCAGCGAGCAAATCGATGAGCAGAATGTCCCTTGCAGAAAAGGAGTACGCTCCTTTAATAGTTTGAAGAAACATCCACGTAAGTACTGGTAGCTTGTTCTAGAGTATAACACTTCAGGAAAACCATTTTTTGCGGCGTTTCAGGGTGGGAGGTTTTGAGAAAAAATAGCAGATGACTTAGGCCATGTCCGTTTCTGGAAGCGTATCAAAATGAAATATAGCATCACAGAGGGGTGTATCACTCTCTTTTCCTCCAAAATTTTTCAAACAATAAAGTTTTCAGGGAACTTCCACGGATCTTTCTGGAGAACAAAATGATAATTGCCAAATGTGCATGAGATTTTTACAGAGTGATACCCCCTTTTAGTTAAAGCGATTAATCAGTTCATGCAAGGATCAAAAGTAGGTCACATAATCAGTCTTCTCACCCTGCTTCCATATTCAAACTCCACCAAATATTCCGGCACGATTAGCTCATTATCAAACACGTGCCAAGTGCATCTCCGCAAGGTACAGTCACACAGCTCCGAGGTTCCAACGGTGCTCTTGTTCTTTGCCTTCGTAGGGCAGATTGCATGTCGCTTCGTTTGATATCCAGAGTCAAAATTTTGGTACTGTGATCTACATATCCTATGAAGGAAGAATGTTGCTCAACGAATATCGCACCACACTGATAAAATGTGTACCCCCGTCCAATAGTTCGTTCTCAGTCAGTTCCTACTCCTCTTGTTCGCGCTCGCAATTGACTGAGAGCGAACGATCGGACGGGGCTCAGACTTCAACATAGTAATAATTATAGACATATCTATACAGGTTAAAACCTTTTCAGTGCCAAAGGCACTGTCATCAATAAGGGTCCTGTTCCGGGGGGGGGGTACATAACATGTTGAGGGTACGGGTATCTGCCACCCATATGGGTGGGTTTTTGGGCCAAAATTCTCTAGACAAGGGTCCCTTTTTTGGTAGATTTACAATAACCATGGGTGGGATATCCAAAAATTAGCAAAAAATAGCCAAAAATGCAGGGGTGTAAAAAGTATCGGACCACGGGACCATTGGTCCCAGAAAATATTTTGGCTCCCAGAAAGAAACAGATCACACCTAAGAATGTGCAATGTAATATGCTAACATTGTGGAAAGAAAAATTAAAAAAATGAAAGTATGAGACAAAGTATATCTATCAGTGAATGAAATAGCAATGATTAGTAAATCACATTATTTAATATGTGCTGCTGCAACAGATACTGTATAGCCAATAGCACCTGGTTTTTCTTGCCTGAGAATTCTTAGGAATTCTTGCGAAGATCAGTTCCAATGTAACAAATTTTCTATAACACTTTGACTAATAAGGAGGAATTGCAGAAATTGTGGAATTTTGACACTTAAAATGATTTGATACCTGTTCAATCATACTTTAATTATAGCTATGTTCAACAATTATAAACTTGCATACTATTAATAAACTGATTCCTCTTGAGCCATATTATGGATTTTATTCCATTGATGTTGAAAATTTCATCTCTCAAAATCGTACTTTCCTGCTGAAAATACCAAGTAGTCAGTTTTTTTAAAGAGCAGTTGCCTTTACTTCTTGTATGGCTGCAGAGAATTTTTCAATTTCTGATTGCGGTCCCAGAAAGAGAAAAACATTTTCCATCCCTGCAAAAATGGGTCATTTTCCGCCAAAATTCATCATAAAAGTGGGTATGATAGCAAGTTTCGGTAATTAGAAGAGGGTACTTTTCTGAAAACCGGGCGGCAGACCCCCGTCCATTTACAAGTCATGTACCCCCCACCCGGGGGTCCTGTTTAAGAAAAAAGTATATACATTGTTCTAAATGAAGGTAATTACACACTAGGTTTTAAGTACAATGTTAAATTAACTGATCCTTTCTTAAAAATATAAAGCAAATGGTAGAAATCGTTTATAATGGACTCTGAAGTGTACTAGTTGTTCAAGAAATGTTCTTGTAAGTGATGCTTGAACTGAATTGTCGACGTTAATTTTCGAGTTCAAACATCACTTGAAAGAACATTTGTTGAACAACTAGTCAACACGTCAAAGCCAAACAGCAATTGTACGCCTAATTGATTAAGGAAGCACTAAACACATAAAAAGCAACAGGAATAAATGGCAAGGTAACTGGGATTCGTATTCAGCTCAGCCTCTCTAAATTAAACGGCTAAAATTTACACTCGCATAACAGCAAGAAGAAAAGAAACAAACTTGGCAATTTGACTCACTTCTTATCATTCTTACTGACTTTGCACGATCTTCCAAGGAATGTTTTACAAACCAAAATCTGACCTAAGATAAGAGCACATATGGATCAAAATGACGAAAAGAAAGGGATTTCTATAGCCACTAGTTAATCCAAAGATATAAATACGCCAGGCTGTACAAGGTATAAGAGACAATAAAGCGTGACTCACTCAATCGGTAGCTCATTCAATCGGGTTGCCTGTGAAAATAGGTCGTTCAGAGGACGACATCATCGATTTTCTTTGATTAAAATACCAGTTGGATTAACATTTGACACCTGATATGAGAAGACGGACTTCAAAGGCTTCTCCTAGAAGGGAAGTTCAACGGGAAAAGAGGAAGAAGCAGGCCAAGATAACGTGGTTCAGTAAAATCAAGGAATGGACTGGAAGGAACTACGCAGAAGCCACAAGGAAGGCACGGCATAAGGAGGACTTGACACCCATGACAGCCAACCTGCTGAGAGCAGAAGGCACCGGACGACGACGAAACTTGCCAGTGAAAGTAAAGCGATCATCGACCAAAGACAGAGCGATTTCAACGGTACAGCAATCAGGTCGAGGATGTTAACAAAGCAGACTGCTAACGTTGTCCTGAAATGCGTGTGGCTAACTCAATCGGGTTACGTGCGAACAGGGTTTTCTTGAGAAGACACGACTATTTATCAAGAGATAAAGAAAACGTCTAAACTAAAGCTCCTGACTATTCATAATTATAGTTTAGAAGCTGAACTTCCAATATACGCATGAAATACACGGAAAAGTATAAGAGAACTGATATGCCTGCTACAAGATGGACTTGTAATATTTCTTCTGTTTATTTCAGTCATTTTCAAAATGAACATTTGTGTTTTCGTATCAATCAAAGGAACACTTTGAAAAGATCAGCCACTGTGCTTTGGCACAGGATGAGAAGATAAGCAACGAACATCAAAAAAGTGAATGTAAATGTGAAATAAACCTCTCCTTGGAGTGAAGTCTTGAAAGGAATTTTATGCCATTTGGCTTGATTCCAGAGTGCATATTTTCGACATGGTTGCTATTTTCTGAATTGCAGCATCTTTACGTTAGCAAAACATGATAGCATGAAAGGACCTATCGCAGTCTTTGAGAAACGTTGAAGCATCATGGCATCTAAATCAACGACAGTAAAATAGTAGAACCCACAAGAAAACCTTTGCTTATGAATGCCTACAATATGGTTGCAAGGAAATATCTCCTACCATTTCTCGTTTGTGATTTGGAAATTTGATGACGTTCCGAAATGAGTAGATCTATTCTTCAATACGTTTAAGAATCAATTCAAGGGAAACCTTGTACGATATTGAAAACTCAACTCACCAAATCTGAATTCTTGCTTTTCACTTGGACTTTTCTCTGAATTTCTCTTCAGGATGTATCGTAAGCGGGGTTTGTCAGCAACACCAATACTGTTTGTTAGTTGTACTGAACCATTTGATCCCTTAGAATAACAAAAACAAATTTTAATACACACCGTGACGCAGAAATGTCCTCAGTTTAGAAACAATCGCATTAAATTTGCTTGCGCTATAACAGTCAAAATTTAGTTTACTCCCACTCAATAAGTTTTCAAAACAAAGACCGAAAATTTAGCTATATCCTGGAACTTTAATCGGTACCAGAACACGAGCATTGTTGCAAAGTCAATCAATTCTTTTGCGTGTAGATAATCATGGACAGATGAAAGAACGAAGACAACAGAAACGCAAACTCAATTCAAAGAGCAACGCGCAATGAACCCATCAAGGGTCGCTGACCAGCGATCCAAAGAAAATAACAAAAATATGCTACCTTAGTTCACCAACAATGATACCTTAAAAATAGTATGGGACTGAAATTAAAATTGGCCTGAATACATATCTCGCGTTTAGGAAGTGCGATCGACGACAGAAAGGGTTGTCATAATCTGTCTCGTGAACGGGATGACGATATGAATTTTGGCATGATTTTTTTTCCGATGGAATGTGCCTTTAATGACACTGAGGACTGAAATTCAAGGCTGAACCAAGTTAGAGCATGGTCAATGCTAAAAACGGCAAAACTAGCATTTTCAGAGCTAGACAGCCATTAAAAATATCCTAAAGTCATTTGATGATTTATCAGACGTGGATGTGGGACCAGAGTTTAAGTCTTTCTATTCACTGAACAATTGCAACTCTGGAGAAATCTAAATTTCACATAAACATAAATGACAATTATTTGGAAATATTCATCGAAAATCTATTGATACCAGGCTTTGCTGAAAAGCTATTTAAGAGTTTCTACTTACGTATTCAAATCCATTTTCAATCTTCGAAAATATTTCCTTGCTATTTTCAATACAGTTGTGATCCCAGATATTAAAAAGGTAGTCGATAACTCTATTTTCATCCCTGAAAAGGAGATGCATCGATCCTTTATTTTGCCATCAAAAGAAAATGAAAATATGCCTACGGTACTGATGGCAGCCTATGCGTAGGCCAATTATTCTAAAAGATGAAAGCAGAGTCTATAAAACAAAAAAGCAAAAGTTTGCTTTACTACGGCCGTCCAAAGGTCTGTTCTTATGCAGGCGAGCCACCCCACTTACTGGGCTGCAGATCTTTGCTGAGATCTCACCTCATTCCTAATTCCAGTATAAAATTTGACTTCTGTTCATATGAGCAGGCGGGTTGGGCTGCTTAGTGAGATCACACTGGTATACTGGCGAGATTTCGGTAGGCGGGATGAAAACTATTCTATTTGAACACTCCATCTCGGCTACCGAGAAGAAAATGTCGGTGTTGCTCATGCGTTGCTTGTCTAAACAATGGGCACGTCTCATTTTTTACACGTGTCCAATTTCTGTCTCGGTAAGCCGGCTGGAATTTCTCCATGTGAACACAAGATGAAAACTGTCTCGCCTACTGGACCAGTTCGGTAAGCGGGCTGGCTCGCCTCCCTAAGGGCCTGTTCATATGGAGGCGAGCCAGCCCGCTTACCAGGCTGGCCCGGTAGGTGAGACAGCTTTCATCTTGTGTTCATATGGAGAAATTCCAGCCCGCTTGCCGAGGCAGAAATTGGACACGTGTCAAAAATGAGACAGGTGCCCATCGTTTAGATAAGCAGCGCATGAGCAACAGCGACATTTTCATCTCGTTTGTTTTTGTTTGTTTTCAATTTATTTTGAGTGGGCTTGTCAGGATTTCTAGCTACTGAAAGCTAATTTAGGCCCACTGTGCATGCCGCATCCAGGCACGGGACCCCTAGTTTAACGTCCCTTCCGAAGGACGGCGAGGTGAGTTGCGAGGTCAGGCCTCAGTGGTCACCCATCCGAAATCTGACCTCACTCGACCAAGCTTAACTTCAGTCACCTGACGAAGACTGTATAAGCCACTCGGCCACTCACCCCACACTCGGTAGCCGGGATGGAGTGTTCATATGGGAAAATTTTCATCCCGCCTACCGAGATCTCGCCAGTACACCAGTGAGATCTCGCTTAGCGGGCCAGCCCACCTGCTCATATGAACAGAAATCAACTTTTGTATTGGAATTAGGGATAAGGTGAGATCTCGGCAAAAAGCTCCAGCCCGGTAAGCGGGCTGGCTCGCTTCCATATTAACAGGCCCTAAAAACAGGCTCCAGTAATTATTTCAAATTATACTAATCGTCTTTTCAAATAATGTGAGAAACTTGTCGAAACAAAGGCTGCATAAATCAAGTTACTGGAAATATGGAAACAGCAGTAGCAAGCTTTTGGTCTTTGTTTCGTTGACCATATTGATGGCAGTGCACAATGGGATATGCACATCAAATTAATTTGAAGATTATTGCAAAGTCTTAAGGTCATTTTAAACTTGTGGGAATTTGTGCTTTAACGAGCTACTTTTTGAAGTATACCCAAAAACATAGAAAATGATCATCAAATTGAATAGACGATCGCGCTAAAGATGGCGGCAAGGAACTTTTGCTAAGATGCATTGCGTTCATTAATCCAATGGATAGAATTGTTAAGGATTCGTAATTAAAACGCAATGCATCTTTGTGTAAAGTTCCTTACCACCATCTTTAGAGCAATCCTCTATTCTCATGCCACATCAAATTACTTTGAAATCCATGCTACCTGGTTTTGAAGCATACCCCGAAACACAGAAAATGATCATCATGCTGAAGCCTTATGTAACTCCAGGAATATTTCCCTAAAAGGACCCTGGGCAAGCACGGGCATGGCACTTTAAACATTGTAACCCAAAGAGAAGAGTGGTAAGTTCAATCGAGAGACGAGAGTTTAAGGTCTTTTACTCAGTTGAATCGGATTTCTGCATGGGCATTGTGGACACGAGTTGGGTGTTGATCGTGTCTACAATACCTGGCCTAAATGTTCCTAAATGAATATATGTATTTCGTTTCTATTCTTCAATTCATTGTGTAGCTTCCCTTTCTTGATTTGGAGCCAATGGCTTGCTCTCGACAATTTGAAATGGTCCTAAAGTTCAAATTGTACCGCCCTCTGAAAATTATGACTTGAGAGTGAACATGATCAACACCCAAATCGTGTCCACAATACACATGAAATCTGTAATTACAGAGTTTGACTAAAGACAAAAACAAGCATGACATACCTTGATATAAGTAAACTTTCATCTTTCTCCATCATTGTTTCTAATTTGTCATCAAATATCAAATGAAGGCTTTTGTTGTATATTCGAATGATTCGATGGATCTTTATGGATGCAACAGGCAGGTCCTTAGGTAAAAGAAGAAACCATTTTAATGAAATGATCCAAAACTGTGGAAGAAATGATCCAATACAACGTATCATCGTTTTCAATCTTCGCTCCTTCGCATTTACCCAGTACAGTAAATCCCCGCATATAAGAACCTACTTTTCGAGAGCCAGGCTAAAATTGGTTCTTATTTCAAAGGTACTAACACTAATTTCAAGGTACAGAGGTTCTTATTTGAAGGATACCTCATGCAGTCAACTTGAGAGTCTCACAAAGATGTTCAGCCCTATTATTTGTTTTGGAAGTGTTCTTATGGACCTAGTAAGTAACTAAGGAGGAGAATAAAACTTTCAAAGCCAACTGGGACCACAATGATCTTAATAGCAGCAATCAAAGACCAAATTTGCAACCCCTGCAATAAGAACCTAATGCTTCATCAAACTGAAGCAAGCTCTTAATTGCAAAGTAAATAATTTAGGAAACACAACCTCTTGGTTCATATTTTGGTAGGTTCTTATATGCGGGGATTTTCTGTAAAACTATATTCTCTGTAAGATACTGATGAAGAAAAGAAATAAACTTGTGGCAAGTCTAGGGTATCCCAAAGTGATATATTAGCGTTCACTAAACTGACTATAGCGCAATATCTCTAAAGTAGTGGTGCGGTATCAGTTTATTATATTCTCTCAAGGAGAAGTGCTTGTAAAAGCTGGAAAAGGAGAAAGTTCATATTCAATAGCGCCTACAGTACAATCAGTGGCCGGTTTCTCAAATCTAAAGGAAAGAGCTATTCATTGTGACATTACCTATTGTTGCAACTTCGCTTTTTAGTTCCTGATCTCTGGCTCTTGGTCCATGGTCCTTTCCATTCTCCGTTGCGGAGGCAAATGAGAAGTACCACAGTTAAAGAAATGGTCCCTGTTTAAGGCAAGTTTTCTTAAACGAGTCATCGAGTTTTTAAACCCAACGAGGTGCTTACCCTAAAGTCGAGTTCAGAAAATCTTGACATGAATAAATCATGAACCGCTCCAAACCTGAAAGAAAAAATCGATCACTGTTTGAAAAATAGCAACATCCGCGGAAAAAAGTGGTGTTAGAAATGTTCTAGCAGGATTTTAATGGTCTGAAAGGGCTTTGAAATCACAACGTTGAGATACTGGTGATAGATAGATATCTCAGCATTATCAAAATTATGTCAAGGCTAACTCTTCTTCCAAGTCTTACTGCCTAGGTCTCCATACCAGGCAAATTCATATCATTACTCCGATGTGGTAGTGTTTAAGCAACGAAATCATTGCCTTTAATAAATGCAGTGAGCAAAAAGGTGTATCTTTCCGTGGATCTAAACTATGGAATCAGCTCAAATATGGCGTAAAACAGGCACCCTCTCTTACCACTTTCAAAACGAGATTAGATGACAGTCAATCAATCTAGTCCCCTAGAAAGCAGTCATTTAGAACTAACGGGGCTACCGTGCCTAGAAAAGCAAGGACAGAATAGAACAGAAGCCTATCTGTAGCTACCTAACAGTTAAATGGTTTCATTCTTATTTTCAGTTAAAGCCGACTGCTATTCTCTCAATTAAATTCCTCCTGTTTCAATACAACATGGGTAGAAGGAAGCTCTGAATAAGCTTATAAGTACTAAACACTGACCTTTCTAATTTATTATATCGTTCCTGATAGATCGAGTGCCACTTAAATATTCATGCTTGGCAGAATGACTTCACATAGAGCCATTATACCACTAAAACGGAAATTACGGTACTTCTCATTTGAACGGCATAATGGCTCTCGGTCAAATCACTCTGTCACGAGCGATGATTAAAAGGGTCTTGATACATCATGAAGGAAATAAGAAACAAGAAAACCTATGCTTAACAAAGTAAATAGCAATCTTGGACAAAAAGGCGTACCATGGGTCAGAAGGTGTTCCGCTTTCAAATCGAACATTTCCAACTGTTTCTAACTCCAGCATCAATCTCTCAATGTTGTGATCAACCAAGTTTCGTGCTTGTCTACATATTTCTTTGTGAGAAATTTCAACGCTGTGAAACGGATAGGAAAAGAGTTCTTCTGGACGAATTACAAAATTTTGACAAAGCTTGCACCACAAAAATCAGCTACTGTGTGACACCCAAAGCGTGACGAATTGAAAGTATGACAAGGACAGTCAAAATGTCAGAAATTCAAATGGGACTGGCAAATGGTTGAATGAATTATTTAGTTAGGGGGATTCACTTGTCTCAAGAGTACAAAAACAAAGAGAAATCTCGCTTGTTGCTTTCACTCGTTTTTGCAGGTTCTCGAAAGGAGCTTTCTGCAGAAAACCTCCCATGTCGACGGGAAGGAATGGCCAATTATAGTCGAATATATCACATACGATATTCATGAAGGAGCATTTTTCAAATACCGGACCCTTTTATTGACTCAACCAGTACAAAATGCATCAGAATATTGTTCAATCCAGATTCTTTTATCTTAGCTAAAAGGTCTTTTCGTCATACAGTATGATGGAAAAAAAGAGGTACCAAAAAGTGTATGACAAAAGTATTACCAACCTATGATCTCTCTTCTCCCAGAATACAACCCTTTCTTTAAGTGTTGTCAGTTTTGACTTCAGTTTTTCTTTTCTTACATCCACTCGCTCCAGCAACTCATCCAATTCATCTTCACTGGCAGAATCGGATTCGGCATTTGCTGGCTCAGTTTCGTCGTGGCTATCCTCGTCTTGATCAGCAGATTTCTTGTCAGACTCTGGCTTGTCTGCAGCTTGTTCTACAAATGTGAACAATGGATTATTCAAATGAAAGCTAATAAGATCATAACAATTGTCAAGGCAGACCAAATAACTATGTTACCGTGCCTGCATCACGAAATCACTAAAACTAACTATATGATAAGTAAACAATTTTTGCATGCCTGCAGTTTACCATCCATTCATCAGACTCCCTAAACATTACCTTGTAGTGTAACTGTAGGACCTAAAAACTATGTCGTTGCGAGAGCGACAAACAAGAAGTAGTCAAATACAATTCGTACGAGGTCGAAGAGAAAACATACTCATGCCTACTTAGCTTCACAAAGATGCAGCTCGCTCTCTTTGATTTCTCTCCCCTCGTACGATTGTTACTCACAAAAATTATTTGATTTTAAAGTTCCATCCAACTGAACAGGGGTAAGTGAGTCGCAGCTCATGTTATGCGTACGCACATATTTTCATCCACATAATTCCTGTCCCTAACATAGAAAAAATGTCATCTTTGAAAAAAATATAGCTTACTAAAGTCGGCCATAATTTTATCAAGTTAGGGAGTCATTTTATAAACCCGTTTTATCTCGGCATCCTCCACAACTGGCCTAAACGTATGGATCAACTAACAACCAGCTTCAAAGAGTCTGACTGCTATCAGCTTATTGGATTTAGCTCGTGGATGGTGGAGCGTTGGAACTTCGTTCCAAACACAAGGTCAAATTTCGCTAGGAAGTATTCTAAATAGGGGCAAATTTCAAATACTGTGCATTCTCATTAGACAATTTTCCAAATTTTAGTTGCAACAAATGTAAATTTTATCGATGCTCAACACATGCCATCTCTAAGGGAGATTTTAATTTCCCCTTGAGATCGTGACTGACAATGGAGATATATACTTCAATTCAAGTGCATATTACCACCATCGGCACACAGAAATGAGCTGACAACCTCAGTTTACAAAAGATTAAAGGGGCTGGGTCACGTAACTGTAGTGTCTTCTAGACCATGACATTTGTGTTGTTTACGAAACAGACTCATGCCCAGGACACTGAAGAACGATATGCTCTGTTTTTGTAAAATGAGTTGCTAATTTTGTGATTTGCGTGTACGAGTAAACATGTCTCTTCGCTCGATATTCTACGTTTTTGATTAAAACTACGGATAACACGGAGACACTAAAGTAACCGTAAACAAACCTGATATCTCTAGAATCTATATTGTTGCCAACACGTGACCATTGTTCTTCGCACCAGATTTTGGTGGATGGGATGAATCAACAATAAATTTGCCTCTAAAAATCCACAGATATTTGTACAGCGATGAGTGTTTCGTTTATTTCTCTGCGAAAGTCGAGAGAGTCTATCTTCAAAATAACCTCTTCATTTTGAGAACAGTAGTGGAAAATCTCTGTGATATAACCTATCAAATTACTGCAAAATCGTCGTTTTCAAAGACGTTTGTCTACATTATTGAACCAGCCCCTTTAAAATTATTATGCAGGTAGTAATGCCGGTAGTAAATCATGGAATCACCTTTAGTTTCACCAATCGCAAAACTCATCGCTCTCGAAGGTACATTCAGTTCTTCCAATTCCCGTTCAATCTAAGATAAAAGAACAAAATTTCACATCTTTTGAGCAACTGGAGGAGTTTTTTAATAGGACAACCTAGCCGAGATGGCTCATTATCTTGATGCCTTAGTCGATGAAAACATAAATGCATATGAAAATAAATGCGAGCACAGAATCACTCTATGAAATTAAATAATAAGGATGAGAAATGAAAAAGGAAAGGGAAATCGGAAATCTGGAGTACGCCCATTACATAGGGCCGATTAAAGGTGTTGGGTCACATAGGGAAAACAACACGCCGTTCAAATTCGAGTTTCACATTTTCGCTTGACTTTTCAAAAACATTAGCAACCAGTTTGCATATCTATTGTAGCACAGGTAGCACAGTATTCTGGCGACTTTTAGGAATCAACAAAAATTCGATTCTATAAATATAGAACTCAATCAAATAAAGAAGAAAACTTTTGAGATTTGCCCCTTTAGACTTATTACGTCGGGTACTAGTAATTGGTACCACCCAACCACCCTACACGCTCATACTAGTGTAAGCGAGTAGGGGATGGGTGGTACCGATTACTAGGACTCAACGTAATAAGTCTATTGCCCCTTACCTCTTTGATGGCAAAATTTAGCTTCTTCAATACATTTGTAGAAACAGTTTTGACATTCTCCTTCTTCTCTTCAAGCTTCTTTACAGTTTCATTATAACCTCGTTCCAATGTCTTCTGTTTCATTTGGTAATACATCTTTTTCTTCATAACTGTTGCCTAAACATGACGAAAATTTCCGTGAAAAATATGTATATACAGGGCACCCCAAAATAATTGTGTCCCCTTTGTGGGGCTATTGTGGATGAGCTGTAGATTCAATTATCTCGATTTTTGCACAGTTGCATAGGTAAAGCTTCAACTTAGGGTTTGAGACCTTGTTTGAGTCAATCTGACAAGTGCTTGTTGACTTATGACAGAGGAAAGGCAAAATAAGTGGTTGCTTCAAAAACAGCACTTCTATTGTTCTCCAGCAATGTCAAAATAAAGCACGTTTCAAAGAAAGGACTCTGGTATCGTATTAAAATTTTACCACATTTTTTAAGAGAAAGAAAGTGCGCTCTTATGAAGGGACAACACTGCTAACCCTTTAACAGATTCAGCAAAAATTTTGATACAAAGCTAAATACCTTTTTTTGCAAACTTACTTTATTCTCACACTGCTGGAAAACAATAGAAGTGCCGTTTTGAAGCAACCACTTATTTTGCGTTTCTCTACCAAACATCAGCAACCACGTGTCATATAGACTCATACAAGATCTCTGGCTCTAAGTTGAAGCCTGGCCTATGTAGCTGGGCAAAAACCAAAGTAATTGAATCTACGGCTCCTCCACAGCAGCAACACAAACGGGACACAATTTTTTGGGGCACCCCTTAGAGTCTGTAGAGATCTTGGAAACGATCTGACGATTTCAGATCATCTTACAAACTCAGTAATCATATGGTGCTCGAAAAAGTCTCCTTCACTTGGCAACGAAGAATTCTGACTGGTTCTTTACTTGTCAGTGAAAGCCATTCAAACCTGTACCAGACAAATGTTGCCTTGAAAATTAACAACGGCAATGCTTCTTCTTAGGCCGTATCGGGAAGCGTATCTTGGACCTCATCAGAAATGGCAGAATTTTCAAGATACAATAATGGTCATATAATAAAGCCTATACAAAACGATAACTACGAGTATGCTGGAAAATATTCAGATTCCGACCTTCAGACTTCAGTTTCACGTACAGATCTCATTTAGCATTCTTGCGCAGACTGTACCGAAAGAGCACCTTGCGAAATGAGTGGTCGAGTCGCTTAGACAATTTTCGTCAGGTGACTGAAGAAAAGACGAGGTCAAACTGCAGATGGGTGACCTCGGAGGCCTGACCTCGCAACTTACCTCGCCTTCCTTCGGAAGGGACATTAAACAAGGGGTACCATACCTCATCGTGGCATGCATAATGGACCTAAATTAGCTTTATCTAGCTGGAACTCCTGACAAGCCAACTCAAAACTAATTGCTGCTGCTGCTGCTATTACTGATCACTTGCTATTACTACTACGAGCTTTATCCAGGATAGATCTCACTTTGTTCAGCCGTACGGGCAACTCAGGTCACAGTCAAAATGTTTTCCACATCGACCTAAGTCCAAGCTGAAAGAAAGATTACCAAATATGCGGGCCCTCCGCAGCAGCAATTCAAACAACTTCAGTATGTTAGTTATTGAAATAGTCTTGTCAGCTAGCAATGGAGCAAATTCTATGGCTGTAAAGTTTCAAACCAAGTGTTTCTTTTCAGAATATAAAAAAAATCACTAGACAATACCTCAGCGATTTCTTTAAGTGCCTTCTGTGATACATCATTTGAATCCAAACTCGTGATTTGTGGAAGGTGGTATAAAATATGGAACGCATAATTGCACAGAAGAGCGACGGGATTTGCACGATATAATGGGTCTTTCAAGCTTAATGATCGTAATTTTGGTAGCTTGCTTAGGTTCGTTGTGTCCTGCAAAATAAAATATAAATAAGAAGCATTGGGATAAAATCTTTCAAAAGGTGGGTGTAAAATTCTATTATACTTTTCAAAGGCATCATATTCTTATCAGTGATGTATTTTGAAACAAAACATGTACTTACTCATGACAGACTGCACATCTGAATTTATAAGAATTTTCTTTCGCTAGCCGAGAACTGGCTCGAAAACAGGGTGTTCTAAAATGCCTTCACGTTTGGAAAATATGAGGCAAATCTTCAAAGTGATTGTGTAGCAATCAGGTAAAATACCATGTTTTTCTAAGTTCAGCCCATCTTTGGACTGGCTTTGATTTAAGATTAGCAAAATTAACTCGTTCTCACAAGGTAAAAACATGCAGACGATCACGAGATAAATGAATACGCACACTATTGTCGGAAATCTTAACAAAGAAGAAATAACTCGAAAATTTGGCTCTTTGGCAGGGTTTACTATTTGTATCATCGATAAAAGATCGAAGAAAAAGCTTAATGATAGGCTGACACAAATAAACCATATATTATTGATATAAATAGATTGATATAGATTTGGTAGGGGATCATCTCCAAATTATCTTATAGCTTTTATACGAATTGATACGAATTCAATCGTATGCGTGAAAGGTGTTATACGATTTAATTCGTATAGCCTCACAAGAGATAAGAATTGTATACGAATTGTTTGATTTCTATACGAGTTATGATACGAATTTGATACGAATTTGATACGAATTGTGTATACGGATTGCTTATATGACTTTGATACAAATTGTGTTTATGAATTGCTTATACGAATTTGATACAAATTGCATACGAATCACATACGAATCGTATACGAATTTATACCAATATAAAAAAAAGGTGACGATACGAATTAATAAGTATGCGGCTTATAGAAGATCGTATAAATATCGTATAATGCTACGAATTCCCTATACGACTTTGATACGAATATTTGGAGACGATCCCTGGATTGATGCTGACTGATGTGAAGTGATATCATCCAAGAATTGATATTAAATGACGGGCGCCCAAAGAAATTCCCACCTCTGAGTAAACCAAAGTTTTACAACGACATTCATCTTCAAATTCATGGGTTTTGGTGGTCGTCACAAGTTAGTAGACTAACAAAACTATTAAAAAAATTAAATGAAATATTTTGCAAAGGAGTTCAGCTTTCTGACAGTAATAGGTGGAGAGAGGTTTACCTTGATCGAATAAATCAGGTTTCCAGACAAATTGAGAGTTTCTAACATCTTGTTGTTCTCAAACGAATTGCCTGGAAACAAATTGTGAATGGTAAAAACATGAAATACTTCGAGAAGCATAATGAGAGAACAGCAAACAAATGGTATGAGAGGATCTCAATGTAAGCAACAGAAGATTCAACGCATATTACTGTGCAGTCATTGAGGTAACTGAGAGAATAAAAGCTATCTACAAGACGTATCAAAAAAGTCTAACTGTTGAAAATAAACTGATTTTCCTAAAAACGAAAGGTCTGGCATCAATGAAGTAGTTATTTTCTCAAGCCCGACTTTTGTGCTTCCATCTAATGTGTAGTTTTTCCAGACTATTCGTAAGCAAAAAGAAGGTAATTACGGTATACGTCAAAATGAGAAGTTATATGAGAGATTCTCTGATGAAGAGCTGCTCTGTTCATAACTACTTTGCATACTTCCAGATTCCAACTTTCAGATGATTTAACAAATGCAAAATGGGAGAGAAATGCCAAACTGACACAAGATACAATTATATGGTTACTTATTTCCTGCTTACTGCTTGCATCAAATGAAGGCACAGGAGTTAGACTTTCAGAATATCTCATGTCAAACCTTTTGTTTCACAGAAAATTAATTATTTTTCGACTGGTAAAACAAGAAAACAAAACTGGTAGAAAACGATCTAAACTGAAGCTTCTTCTTTTTGTCACTGTGCAGTAAGTCTTTGTACTCTCGAGTACCGAGTAAACCGGGGGGGGGGTGAGAATAATTGGGGGGACTGGGAATGGTTTGCTGTAGCAATAATGGGGGGGGGGTGCTTGGAGAAATAGAAAATAGTCGTTTTCCAAGGTAAACATGTATCTTTTATAAAGGTGCACAAACGAAAAAGACGTCTTGCAGTTCTTTGATTCTTTATTTCTCTTCTTCTGTACTCTGCTGCTGTGTCTTTATATATTTATGTGAACAGTGATGTTACTGATGCATTTACCTGCGAACCCTGGTTCTGTTGAATGCACTTCTTGACACTTTTTCTAGCGTTTTTCAGAAATTAAGTTTACTATCATTTCATTTTTTCAAAAATTGATAGAAGGGGGAGGGTTGGAATAAAAACGGGGGGAGGAGTTGGAAAATTTTTCAACAATTAATAAGCGGGGGGAACGATTATTCGGTACTCGAGAGTATGCAAGAAACTGAGAACTTTTAATCGGGCAGTTCATTCTCTTATGTGTAAGAAATATTTTTACAAGAGGTTGACATATGTCCATCAAAGACTTTCCTTCTATGAGGAATGCTTTCCTCTTTAAACCGCGAACGGAGGTTGTGTTCTTGTGTTTCTTCAAAAATTGATCAGATTTGGACGCTCGATCCAGACGCTCGATCCAGATCTTCATCATACAGCAGTGGTATTCATTTGCATTGATAAAAATGTTCGTTTCAGATCACCAAAGCTTACCTATGGACGTGATGAGATTCTCACTGATGTTCAGATCTCTGAGATTCTCTAATGTGCTGATACCCTAAAGCAAAAATGAAACTACCTTAGATTACTGTGAAGATATTTTCATATCATTTTATACATATTTAGGAACAACGCCCGGTCAACTGTTGCAAAGGTACAAAATTTTATTTTCTTATTTTAAACTTCTTTATCCAGGGTTACAATTCAATTTTAAAATAACTACTTTTTTCAATGAACCCTGAAACTAAAGATAAAAATAACCTAATCACAAGATTTTCTAAGCCTATAAATGTACAAAGTATATACATTCATCAAAACTTTAAATGGAAAAGAAAAAAGAAAATGTAAACCAGCTTTCTGACTTTCTTTCTCAAGAAATCGTTAGCCCCTTGTCAGATTTACTCAGACTTGGTGCAAACCCTAAAGTTGAAACATTAGTTATTTACAATCTGAAAAAGCGAGAGTTGGATTTATGGCTCCTTTACAGAGGCCAATTGAAAAGGCGAACATGTTTTTCGGACATCCTAGACATCCTGTGCATACCTCCAATTTCTCAATTTGGTTTCCATTCAGCCACAAAATTTCAAGATTCTTAAGATGACTGATGTTCTGAATTCTTTCAATTTCATTTTCATAAAGATACAATTTCTTCAACTGAAAATTTCTTTCCAGATTTTCAATGACCTATGGGTTAAAAGATAAAGATTGGGAAATGTTGAACAGGGAAAGCAATCAATAAATTCATGAATAAGAGGTTCTAAGAACAACTGGGTGTGCTAAAAAAATGTCTTTCAAGCATTTCAGAATTTAAAGCACCTACAATGCTAGATATCCTACTTCTGGTAGATGACGGAACTGCTCTCCAAAACATGATAAATGACATTATCTAAACATTCAAAACATATATGGTATGGAATAAAATGCGAAAAACTAAAGTGAGCTTGTTTCGAAAAAAGGATCCCTGCTATCACAGATTTTGCAAAACGAACTAAATTGGACAAACAAATAAAATATTGGTAATTGTGCTACGAACAGAGCTTTGTGGTATGCTACGTTTCGGGCTTAACCCCATATGTCATATGACGTTTCGGGCTTAAACCCATTATCAATTGACTTGAGAATGGGTTTAAGCCCGAAACGTCGTATACCACAAAGCTCTGTTCGAAGCTCTGTTTGCAATAACTAATATATTTTATTCGTTTGCTTATTAGTGTAACATTGTGCAACACGCATAAAAGAAGTTTGTTAGAACTAAATTGGAGAAGGTAAAAGAATGAAAGTATCTAGGAAGCTGGATCACAGAAGATAGGGATTGTTAGACAGGGATCCAAACACATCTTGGAGTAGCTAAAACCCATTTTCTGGTGCATAAAAAAATTAAAACACGACATACGTAAGAAGTTAAAGAAACTGATTTTAAACGCACAAATCTTCTTTGTAGTCAGCTATAGCTGTGAACCTTGGACATGTGATTCTGGCATCATTAAAATCTGAACTCATTTTAAATGTGGTGCTACAGAAGAGCATTGAAGATAAGATGGAAAGATATGGTTTCATAAAGGGAATTTTTTGTTTTTCAATTAGTTTTGAATGGGCTTGTTAGGATTTCTAGCTACTGAAAACTAATTTAGGCTCACTGTGGATGCCACATCTAGGCATGGAACCCCTAGTTTAACGTCCCGTCCGAAAGAAAACGAGGTAAGCTAAGAGGTCAGGCCTCCGAGGTCACCCATCCAGAGTTTGAGATCACTCGACCGAAGTCAACATCAGTTACCTGACGAAAACTGTTTAAGCCACTCGCGGCCACTAACCCCGTAATGCTCTCAGTTGGATCATGCCTGATAAAAGAAGTGTTCACAAGCAAAATGGAATTTGTAGGTCATGTATTACGAGGCTCTAGCGGGAAAATCTATAATGAAATCATTTAAGGATACACTCCTGGAAAGAGAGACAAAGAAAGGCACCGTCGAACCTGGACTGACGATTTGAAAGGCTGGACTGATAAAAGACTTGTCTATACATTGAAAAGAGCCGCTGAAGATCGACTCCAGTGCAATTGAAGTTTATCGTTTCCAACAACCTTGGTATCGAAGATTGTACCAAATGCAGATGGCAATGCTAGATGTATTAGCATAAACGAAGAACTAGCCTACGTAGAACTGCGTTATTCCTCGTCCATCACTGAGCAGCTTTATTTTCAGTTTCATATCATAACAACAATTTTAGAGGTGATTATCATATTCCTACATGGTTAGAAATTCATTTGACATACTTTTATTGAGCAATCACACAGCCAGAGCTCTTCCAAGTGATCCAGGGGCTCTAAGTGTCTTATCTTTGAGATCTGGTGACCAACTAAGCATAACTGGGTGAGATTAATGAACTGGATCAAGGGTGGGATAACAAGGATTCCATTTGAGAACAATTCAATACTCTGCACTTCTTTGTAATTTGCCTTCTCTGAGAACTCCAAGCCATTAGATGTACACTGAAAGTTAAGCAGAATTTACTTAGAAACTGGTAGCACATACAACAGAGGCATGACAAAGAATTTGCACCAGCGGACACTATTCCATTGCCTTTTTGTCTTGCAACTTGACCTTTTGCGTTTGATTCTTGGCCTGTTCACATGCTAACACCATTCTTGATATGCTGTAGAGGCTTTTACAGTTACTGTCTAAACATCTCAAAAACAGAGCAGAGCCTCAAAATTGGCTGGATGTATTTGTAATGTACACTCATAGAACAGAGCATGCTGCACGTTCTCGATTGATTTAAAATGTTTGGTGTAAATTTCTGTATGCACAATGCATTCTCACTGATTGGTTGAAAGAAACTTAAGCTGTTTTGCATTAATATACCATTGAAATTTCCAAAGATCTCATCAGATTTAGAGATTTATCTTCATTGTGAAGGCTTTTTTTCAGCCAGCATGGCTTGCACAAGCAATTTCTTGATTTGCCTGTGTTATTTTCAAGGGCCAGGAAATGGTGACAACAAAGGCCAACTAATAGATGACACATGTACTGTATGCTGTTTGAATGGAAGCCTAATGTGGATGTTGTTACTCAGGAATTAAGGAAAAATTTTGCTCAAATCTTAAAAGCATCATTATTTCTACAATTTTTGATGAAACATAAGAGAACCATATATTTATGAATGTCCACAATATGGTATCAAGCACAAGCCTTTCATCTTTTGGGTTGCGGATTTAAAAATCTGATGATGTCACATCTTAAAATGAATCGAAACATATATCAAATACAACATTATATACTTAAAAACTGTTCAAGATTTTGGAAAAGCCTAAAACAGAGGTGAAAATGTGCATGAAGCCACTTAGCAGCTTCGCAGGAATCTTGTTGTCTTGAAGGAAGAAAGGCGGAAAACAGAGCAAACTGAATAAAGGAAGAAAAAGGATACAAAAGAGGACAGGGGGAAAGAAGAAATGAAAGGAAAATGAAGAAAGGAACAAGGGGATAGAGAAGAGCAAAGCACATGGAAAGAAGACAGAATGGAAATAGACATTAAGATTGGAGCGTGCAAAGGAAATGACAGACAGATTAAAAGGAAAGGGTTTGTTTTGTTTAATTTGAAATCTGGAACAAGAAAAAATTGATAAAAATAGCAAGAAGAATTTTAGATTAAGGTCACTTTGCAGGAATGCTAATATTTTTCCATCACTGAAGCCTAATGGTAGAAATTAGGAAAGTAAATCAAGTTTCTTCAAGCCAATCAATGCTGAAATATATGTCAGAAAATTTTACACCAAGCTTTTTAAATATTTGGAACCTATGCTTCTTTACAATTTACTTTTTGCAAAGTTTATAGCAAAACTAAGGAATAAATCTTCCCTGGTAGCAAATAGATAAATCATCAAGGATTTTGAATTATACCAAAGCAAGTATCTACAGTATCTCAGTGTCATTCCTTGCTATTCTTTATGTAATATGTTGAGTTTTGGAAACTATCACAGATTACTTGTAATGTTTTCCCTATCAAACATTCAAAGGGATGAAATTTGATGTAACAGTGATCCCTGATTAGAATTTTACAAAGTGCAAAAGAACAAATATAGAGTGGAGCCTGCAGAATGACGCCTGGTCAAACAAGCTTTGTATCTTTGCAAGTCAAATTTCTATTTCAGTTTTCATGAAGGTACTTGAAAAGTTGTTTCAAAAGCATATTTTTGGTCATGTGATTGAAGTACAATGACACTATTCTTGCCTAAGAAGCATAAAATGGCAGTTTCCATATCCAGTATTGAAGGGTTTTACTTCATGTATATATGCATGGAAACCAGGATTAAAAACATACCAATTCTTCCAAACACAGTTGCTCTTCATCGGTGTAATGTTGCTTTATGCTTTTTTCACTTCTACTTGCTTCCATGATGGCAATTGATTTACTTTCATTTAAGGTCTGTGACCTTGTAGCCTTGCTTGTCCTTCAAAATGCCATTTGAAACTAGGAATCATCTCAACAGAGCAGCAGACCAAAGTGTGAATGCCCTAGAAGTAAAGCAACATATTTTTCAGATTATTTACAGTACATGATAGTCATATGGTAAATTGCATCAAATCACATATAAAACCAGGTACTATCGAAGAGTTCAGACATTTGAAAATTTGATAGCCTTGGCCCAACACTCCTTTACAAAAGTAAGACCTTCAAGAAGGAGTGTTGAGGCTGCACACAGGCTGAAATTTGATTGATTTGAATAAATCTAATTTTGGCTGATAGTAGAAAGACTAGAATTTGTTTGTTTGTTGCATTTTGGTATGCAAGGAAAGGAAATTGGTAAATTTGACTTTAATAAAGTTTGTTGGTTGTGAAATAGCTGAAATATGGCTAACAATACTTAGTCAGCTTGCAAGGAATCCTTGGGAGAGACAAATATGCAAGGGCACTTAATCTCTATCTGGAACTGTAGGAAAGGAATTTTTGACAAAATTTGAGCTTTACAGTCTCATGGCAATAAATGTGCAGATGACATCCAACATCCTTTTGAAATGTCTATACTCCAGTGTGGAAAGTTCGTTTTTATTAAGCCAAAGGTTTACCACACTAATTGTCTAAAGACAATAGGCATATTGTTGTTCCATTGTTCTTGATGTCGTTCCATGCCAAAGATATCCAGCATGGTCTATACACAGAGCCATGATGATGCTACTGAGGGTTGCATTATGTAGGGTTATGGGATTGATAGGAATGGCAGACAAAATGTGTGGCCTTTGCTCTCTTTCTTCTAGGAGAGAGCAGGCCAATTTGGAATGTAGGCATGTGCACTGCAAATGTGTTGTGCACAAAGGCTTCCTCAAGTGCACAAGTTGGTGCATAAGCTGTAATTTTTGGTTTAGGTGCACGTAAGATTTTCCATTGTATTAGTGGCTCACTCTGTGTGCCATGTGCACAACCGTAACCTTCGGTGCTGTGCAAAAAAATCCTACATTCCATACTGGAGGGCAGGATTCAGTCAAAACAGAAACAGCAGTGGCAGGGCATCCACACAGGAGAACAGCTGTTGTTAGGTAGTTAGGAGTCATCGCACTACCAAGAAAAATTGGCCTGTCTTATAATGACACATTTGACACTAGGCCTGTTGTTCTTTTGGATGTGCAAGTACAGCACTTTCCATTTCCACCAGATACAACAACATACTTACAACATGCTTTGCTCCCTTTAAGAAAATTTTTAAAAAGCTCCTCTATCTAGACTAACTATAACCAAAGCTTATTTCTTGCTGAAGATTTTGTGAAAGCACGAAACAAAACAACACATGCATGTTTCGAATTTCTTCTTATTTTGTTGCTTGTCATTCTATGATGACACAGAGCTTGAAGCTTGTTGTTAACTAAATTAGATACGACCATCATGAAAAATTTCATGGGCCTAAAAAACATAGAACACAAACTCTTAAAATCCACATTCGATATTCAAGGAATACGCAACTAAAAACCTCAAGTTATTAGGTTAAAGGCCATCATACACAACTATCAGTGTGCAAATTGTTACAAATTAATTGGGGAAACTTACATTTTCTCAGTCAGGACTTCAGCATCTTTGAGCTTTGGCACATCTTGCGTTCTTCACAATAACAAATTTTTGGCGCTTTAGTGAGGTTTGGATGAAAACGAGGATGAAACAAATTTGGTTGCGAAGGGACAAACGAAATCGAGGTTTGCTTCAATGGCGGACGCAAAGAAAATTTTGCTGTTTTTGCCGTGCCTTTGAACTCTAACGAAATGCTGCTTTTCTGCCCAACTTGTGCCAACGTTCTCGTAGTTGAAGAAGCAAGTGGGCAGTCGTCGTTTAGATTTGCTTGCAAGACATGTCCATTTATCTATAGCATCAATCGAAAGGTTTGTATTCAATGAAAAATCGTTTTGTTTGTTGCACAAAAGTGTTTGGCCTAAATAAAATACTACAATCATGTGTTCCTACTTTCCTTTGATCACGGCAAAATGCGAAGATACAGGATTTCTTGAAGGATACGTTTTGTGTTGCAAAATCGTTTGAGGAGGGCCAGGTTGGAGGAGATGCATGATTTGGCATACAGTACAACAACGCACAAGTGGAAAAACTGAAAAGCAAAGGTGCAACCGACCGCAAGCTGCAATTGCAAAGCAGAGAGGTGAAACAGTTGCAAGAGTCATGCAAAGTAACAACGGACCCTTTGTTCTCACACAAGTGAATACCGTTTGGAAAAGTTGTGTGCTTGTGTCTTTGAGTGAGTGCAAGTTTTCCCCACTGGAAGTTTGTATCCCTGTGCTTGCAAGCTTGAGATGGCCTAAGTAAGACCAGGTGCGCCAAGTCTGGCGCTTGTACACCAGAAATTTCAATAGACTATTCAAAATAGACAATAGAGAACAAAAGAAATTTCTCCTTGCACACTGGAAATCTCGTTGAGAAGTGCCATTCTCTGCAGACTGGAGTAGACCGGGGGGAAATTCACGGTTGAGAACAATAAATTAGAACAACAGATCCTTTGTTTATTGCCAACTTTGAGTTTCAGGTTGAAATCCGCATACTTGCCAGCATGTGCAAGATATTGGCCACGCACTACATACTTTCCAGTCTAAGAGTTTTTCAACCTATCTGAAAGGGTTGTGGAGGGTTTAGCCTAAATTCCTTTTGATATTCATCTTCTTGTTTGCAGATTCATATAATTAGTTTTTCTGAGGTGGATTCTCCACCATGCAAGGCAAGATGGTAATCAGCTTTGTATTTTCTTGCAGATATCAGACAAAAAATATCCAAAATTAAAAGAAGTTGATGATGTTCTTGGAGGCTCAGCTGCCTGGGAAAATGTTGATTTTACTGAAGGTAAGTAGTAGTCAATCAATATAAACCTGTTTCCAAGACTCATAAGTTTGCAAAGTGTGCTTGGAACTTATTTGCCTTTCTGTTTTTTTTAAACAATGAATCAATTGTTCTTTCTGTGTTACACTTTAATTGTGCTCAGGAGATCTCGTGTGCACGCATCATGAAATCATTCTGGCCTGGTTACATCATGTTTTGTACAAATATTGTAGAATATTTTTCAAATGTCTCGAGAATAGTTGGTTGGTATCCTCTAACCAAGTCACTTTAAAAAATACAGAAAATAAGGAAATTTTGAGATCAGTCTAACAAAGCTTATATATAGATTTTGCATTTAATATTCTTTCATTGGTATGGAAATAATCACGAAAGTTAGGAATATTTCTAACAGACCTACCCGTTTTCCCTATAGAAATGAAATGAGCCCAGCATTCTTTGAATTGCCACCAAAATATATCCTTGACAGTGTTGCTTGATAATCTGATTGATTTTAAAGGTTTTCTTTTCTAGGGTTTTTGTGATCTGTAGGTATATGTAGCCAACTCTCAAAGTTATTGTGTGAAAAAGCCATGTATTATTTTCATGTTCTTGGAAATGGTAAAACAGTCATTTTCACACACAATGTTGTCATCAGAAAGTGTTCAAAATCATAAGAATTTTAGTCAAATAATCTCCCTTTTTCCATTCCACAGAAAAATGTCCAAAATGTGAGCACCCAAAGGCATATTTCATGCAGATACAGACAAGATCTGCTGATGAACCTATGACAACTTTTTATAAATGTTGCGATGCTGAATGTGGTCATCGTTGGAAAGAATAGTTTTTGGTAAACAATTAATTATTTATTTTTGAAAGAAAACAAAACCTACAGTAGATACAGTAGAACTGCTGTGTCATTGGTATGGAAAGGTAAAGACAAGTTTGCAATTTTACGGTTATTTCAGAGGTTTGCAAATTACAATGCAAAAATTACAGTAAGAACACAGACTATGAAGAATAAGCAAATCAAAGTAATGAAGGAAAAGAAAGGAAAATTGTGAAATTGTTCCTCATAGTTGAGTGAGTATAGGGATTAAATCTTTCAGATCTTTAAACAGATGGGCACAAAATTCTATTATATACATATTTCTTTGAAGTGAATGGCTTGAAAAGAACTCAGTACCTTGCTGCGAGTCTTTCACTGGAAATTTTTTATATCTTGATCACTTTTAAAATGACAGCATCAATTTCATTGTTTATTGCAAGAATCCATGGAAAGTGTTGAGAAAAATCACCTTAAAGGACAAGTCTACAAGGGTTATTATAATTGTTGATTATTCAAGAGATTACACTGTATTATGAATGGTGGTGTGCAGTGCTTTTTCAATTTTTTTCTCTTTTAATCTGTGAAACTACATAGTTCAATCTGCTAAGAAGTGTGAAATGATGTCACTTTATATGATGTCACTTCATGTGGGCCTGAATAAGGCTGCTAAATGTGTTGATATTATATCACTCGCATTACTAGCCTTCTTATCACGCATTTGCACACACATATAAAATACAAAATTGTGACGATATTTGGCCTAACTTACAAAGATTCATAACCAATTTATGAAAGTTGGAGGCATCAAAGCTCAGAAAGAACTCACGATTGGTGTCCAACAGTTGGTAAGGTTGCTTTTTAACAATCATTTATCAGCCCTGAACTTGTCCTTTAAATTCTTAATCCAAAAGAGGAAAAATGATAAAATCCTCAAGAAAATCATTTAGTTTAAATAGGTCTACAATTGGGTGATAACAAGAAATCTGTAACTGGTTTTGGATTTAGAAATTTGGTGATGTTACAGCCTCAAAATGAGAAATGCTGCCATTTTGAAAGGAATTAAGATATCAAAAGATTCAAAAGATTTCCATGGCAGATTTAAAGCAAAGTACCCTAGGTACCTTTCAAGCACTTTAATCCAAAGGAAGTTAATGTAGTAGAAATTTGCACCCACAGAGATTTGAGCCCTAAGGTCCCCCTAAGGCTGAATGGTAATCTGCTCTTGCAGAATCTAAAGTGTGAAATTTGTAATCTAACATAGATGAAATTGTGCATACCTTGTCCAATCAGTGATTTTGACTTTATGGCAGGGATGGCTTACTGCTTATGACCAGTTTCTTTGGAACGGCATGATTTTTTAAAGCAGTTATCAGTGACAATTTCTGAATTATATATCAGAGAAATGGCGTCAATTAAAGATAAAATTGAGATCTTTTTGAATCTAATTCATTTGACTGTGTCAAACATCTCTTCCATTCTTAAGGCAACGTATTATTTAGTTTTGATACCTCTTCAGGTTCTTGGCCATCTTTCAGTCTCAAATATAACTTAGCCAGGCTTGGCACTTTGACCGTGTAGTACTTTTCAGAATAGTGGCAAACTGCTCTACATCGAATCTTTTCTTCTGTTGTTCTTTTCTATGTGTAGACGTATGTTTATTCGGAAATTACTCACCCAGACTGCATAAGGTTAGCCACTTACTACACCCTTGTTGGAATTAATTGAATGACTGTTAATAAGGTGATGTTTGCTGGTATAACCACACTACGTCCAACTGCTCTGCCTGTTTTGGACATTCGTAGGTACTCTAGATCCATTTTCCATGTAGATTCAAAATTTTGGAGTTATTTTTTCGAAATGATGCATCATGGTATTGTGACAGACATCACAATGAAGTTCATGGGAACTTACTGTGATCTCGTCAGCTGCGAATCCTTCCTTGTTGTTTTTGTGACGTCACAAAACAATGATGCAGAATTTCAAAATAATGTCAAGATTTGGAATCTACATGAAAAATGGATCTGGGATAGCTATGACTGGAAAAATAATTGTTGGGATACGAATACGCTAAGTTGTGAGCCTCGAGGAATCCCCAAATAGGGCTCCAGATCACATACGTGGTAGCAATCCATGTCAATGACGTGATATAGTCTTAAAGTTTATTGATTGTATTTGTAATGTAGCAGCATCTAATGTAGTATTTTACAACTTTTTTTAGTGGCCCAAGCTAGATAAGCTTTGCTTTTCGGTCGCGAAGAATACAAGTATTTGAACAAGTTTCTATTTTGCAAATGGCTTGTAGTCTACTTGACCGTTGAGAAAAAGAAAGTAAAACAATGGCAATGATGCGCGTGACAGTGTGAGCCCCGCTGTTGATTCACTCTCAACAAAAATGAAACACAGTCTGTCAAAACAATGGGGCTAGCACTGCTTCTCCCCAACAAATAACCAGAGCAGCCGCACGTAGGTTCTCTGCGTCTTTGATAAAATCTTCAGGTCAGGCCTGTTCTTGGCGGTGGAAGAAAACCTCTTCAGAGATGTTGCACAAAACAAGATCATTTAAAGACACATTGATTTGAATTTGTTGCAATATAAAATGCTACAAAACCTCATCTTAAATAGGAATAGCATAAATAGTATTGGATTAATTACAAATTTACATCAGCACACTATCATCTCATCACAACAAACATCTAATATCAATTCTAACTACATGGATACCTTAAAAATGGAATGTCTTTTTGTATACAGACATTTCACTCTCATTTGTTTAAAACTACTGAGTACAAATCTAACAGATGACCTCATAAAAGTGAATTAATCTTTGAAGTGGCTAAAGTTTCATATGCTTTCAATGTTTAAACTTCCATTTTGTCAAGTTGGATCAAGCACCAAGTCGTCGTGGTACTGACTGAATAAACAAGACAATCAAGAAGAACAGAATTAAGGAAAGGTTCAGTAATTTCGTTGTACAGTGAAATTCACGAAGATGATAATGATCTGATTCTTTCTCGAAACAAAGTATGATCCAAGAGCATAAAGGCTTGGTAATTACTCCAAGGCCAGAGCTTTGTTTTTGATTTCGATATCTTAACTAGCCAATCACAACCACGACAGTGTGCCTTTAAGGCAACGCTGCTGCCCGCTCCAGTGAGCAGCGAGATGCCATTTCGCAAAACCACCCTCTTCAGAAACATTTAATTTCTCTAATATCATTCGGCCTGTATAATCTGGGCAATCGAATGATGTGTAAATCGCAATGTTTCAGTCAACGCCTGCTTCGCAAATCCTGGTTCAAATCTTGTTGTTGATTCAGAAAAATGTATTTATTTCCAAAACTATTCGAAAAATTATTTTGTTCGCTATTTCTTTGGCTTGGTAATTGATCTACAACTTTGCCAAGTCTTGTTGAAGAAGTTCGATTAGATTCCTGCAATCGAATTTTATGTTTCTGCATGGGCTGGTCGGACACCATCGTTGTGATATCTGAACTAACCATGAAACATTAATGATTCAGTACTCACCCAAGCCAAGTAATATTTGCATGCCGTTACGACATCGTCATCGTGTCTTCCTTAGACCCTAACTTCAAATTCTGAATCCAAACTAAAGTGCAACAACATTCCGCCTCCCACACTTACTGACTCTAACAGTAGGGTAAGTTTGGGAGGCGGAATGTTGTTGCAGTTTAGTTTGGATTCAGAATTTGAAGTTAGACACGATGTCGAAACGGAATGCAAACGTTACTTGGCTTGGGTGCGTACTGAATCATTATTGTTTCATGGTTAGTTCAGATATCGCAGCAATAGTGTCTGAGCTGGCCATGGTTACTCGTCGACAGCGAAAGGGAGAAACCTTGGTCAACAGATTACTGTGCTATGAAGCACGCTTTGCAAAAGCTCAGGTCTGAAATAACTTTCACAATTGTTTCCATTGGCAAACAAATAAAGGTGATCTGTTGGGAATACTGCACCCAAGACAGAGAATGATCGTGTAAAAGGGCTTCACCAGTTGCTTGAAGTTATATGAAGCAGTTAGAATTAGTCTGTGATGGCAAATTAAAAGAGATTAATTCTAATTGCTTCATATAACTTGAGAAGCCCTTTTACTCCATCACACTCTGTGATCACATGAATAATTTGAAGCAAATTTTACGTGAATATGACCGTGTAAAATCCTTTGCCGTTGTTTTTACGCAATAATGTGATTGGCTGAATTTGTGGAAATTTTCCAAATTGTCCGGGATACAAATCCAGAATCACAAATTCGCAAAAGCTTCTGCAAGCTTCAATGCCAATGCCACCATCATTACAACAACAACGATTCAAATGATCACGAACCTTTGTTGTTGTTTTTAGGCAATAATGTGATTGGCTGAATTTGTAGAAATTTTCCCAAACTGTCCGTTGTACAAATCCAGAATCATAAATTCGCAAAAGCCTCTGCAAGCACCAATGCCAATGCCACCATCATTACAACAACAACGATTCAAATGATCACGAACCTTTGTTGTTGTTTTTAGGCAATAATGTGATTGGCTGAATTTGTAGAAATTTTCCCAAACTGTCCGTTGTACAAATCCAGAATCATAAATTCGCAAAAGCCTCTGCAAGCACCAATGCCAATGTCACCATCATTACAACAACAACGATTCAAAAGATCACGAGCCTTTGTTGTTGTTTTTAGGCAATAATGTGATTGGCTGAATTTGTAGAAATTTTCCCAAACTGTCCGTTGTACAAATCCAGAATCATAAATTCGCAAAAGCTTCTGCAAGCACCAATGCCAATGTCACCATCATTACAACAACAACGATTCAAATGATCACGAACCTTTGTTGTTGTTTTTACGCGATAATTTGATTGGCTGAATTTGTGGAAATTTTCCCAACTGTCCGTCATACAAATCCAGATTACAAATTCGCGAAAGCTTCTGCAAGCACTAATGTCAATGTCACCATCATTAACAACAACAACGATTCCAATGATCATCATCCTTTGTTGTTGTTTTTCGCGATAATGTGATTGGCTGAATTTGTGGAAATTTTCCCAACTGTCCGTCATACAAATCCAGATCACAAATTCGCGAAAGCTTCTGCAAGCACCAATGCCAATGTCACCATCATTACAACAACAACGATTGCAATGATCATAATCTTACTGTGTTTTGGCAGTGTCGTCGTTCTGTGGTTACGTGAATTTGATTTTCTCGTGTTGAAAGCTGGATCCTGAAAGGAAAAGAGCAATTGCTCTGTTAGTTGAGAGTGGGAGATAATGTTTTTTGCAGAAATCGTATTAGACCTGTTGGCTGTTCTGAAAAAGAATCTCATTTGCTACATTTTGTAGAATTTCGAATGTGGACGACAGAGCAGAAACTGCGTAAAATGATGTCATCGACCAATCTGAGATAAGGAAGTGTTTGAACAGATAAACTTTTTGAAATGAGAGATCAAGAGTTTAAGGCCCTAATGATGAAACATCAAATGTTGCCTAATTTCGGGATCTGTTGCAGGGAACTAACGGAGCTCAAAGTTGCAAGTTTTTGCACATGCGTGCGCAGTTTCTGCTCTGTCATGTGGACAATATTGATAGAAGCTCTAACGCCACTCGCATAAAAATGTACAAAAATAACGCTCGATCCAGGCTCTTTTATAGAATAGCTAAAAGGTCTATTCTTCTCACAGGAAAACTATTATTCTCCTTTCTTTTCATTGCTTTTTATCTCTTGGACGCCGCGCAGCTTCTGTGGCACTGCGGTAGTGAAATTGCACAAAATTTGTATAGATGTTTGAAAGCATGCTATCCACCTTTCAAGATAAGAGACGCGAAAGCTTAGTCTTTCATTATTTGAGAACTTGAATTTTTGTGGCTAAAAATCTTGTTCTTTGCACAAATTTTAGTATGGGAACCAATTTTCAAATTCATACCTGTCTTCACTTCGAAATTATGTCAACTATGGCATTATTCACTTCGAAATTATGAAATTTAGTAAGAATTTGAATTAATACGGGCTTTGAACGTGAAATCAAAGTTTTGATTTCACGGTCAAAGCCCTTATAACTTTAAAGTAAATATGATAAATAATAGATTTTTTTACCTCTGCAGGGTAAAACAATTTTCCAATTTACTATCGCAAAATATGATTCGTTCTCGAAGATTTAAGAAAGTTTAATGAATTGATTGTTATTAGTTAGATTCTGTAACGACAGAAATCAACCAGTTATTCAGCGTCCTCACGTTATGCAAACCCATCAAAATAAATTGCAATTAATTTCTGATCAATGATCGACCATTGACCATACTGTCTCATGCTCACACTAGGAAAAGGTTCTCCCATCCCTGTCTTTGTCCTCCGTTCGTCAAATGCGATGTTACCACAAATCGGCAGAAGAAGGAAAGAAAGTAAGTAAGTGAGAAAGAAAGAAAGAAAGAAAGAAAGAAAGAGAAAGATATCGCACCTGCAGCTTGTTTTGAACTATAATGCAGCTACGCTTCAATTACTATACGACAATACGGGGAAAATACGAAGAGGAGCGAAAAACATGACTACTCCATGGTTACATGAAATATTACTAGGACGAAACAAGATGCTTTACGCAAAGAAACAACGAGTTAACAACAACATAGATGGACAAAATAAAAAGTAAATACGTCGTTAAGATACGAATTGCGGTAGCTCGTAACCAAGTAATTGAAGATTAAAAATCTAAAATTTTAAGCCCAAAGATTAGTTTTCAAAAATTGCTTACTCAATTGCTTACCTCAAACCTATACGCAATTGGAAACAGAACACATGGAGAGTTGGGGTATGGGGGTGTTGGTAAGGAAATTGATAAATTAATCAAGGCATTCTGTTTCCAAAATAAACTTAATTGTTAAGTTGAGGATTAACAAAAATTTGGAAAAACCCGAAAACCCGGAAGTAAAAGAGCCAAAAACCTGAAACTGCAAAACTGAACAAACATCTTCCATTTTCGTCAATAATCTCAGCAGTTTCCTTTTCACTGAATCTCTGTGCATCAATTTAAGCATTCGAAAATTATTTTTTCGATCTAAGTACACCAAATGGACTGTCTGACTTGGAAAACCCGAAAAAAGGAAGTTTTGAATGAAATACCCTAAAACCTGAGCACAAACATTGGCCAAACTAGCAACCCGTGACGTATTTCAAAACCCAAAAACCCGCAAGATTTAAGCGTAAAACCCGAAACCCGAGGGCTACAATTAACCAAACCCGCAACCCGTGAAACCTTAAAGCCTCCCTGATGAATTGTTTCACCGCTTCTACTAAGAATTCAGCTTTTCGCTTCCTGTGAAGTGATCTCTAAACTTGATTTGAAATATCTTCAGTTGATTATACAAAACAAAAGGTTCGAGACTTTCCAGCTATTTTGGAAGACAGGGGATATGTTTTCTATATAAATCTACAACAGCTATATTTAAGATAGGAATCCCATAAGTATAATGCTCTTGAGACATTATATCGAGCTCAGCGGTATCAAATGAATGGTGAATAGGCCAAATGCGGAATATGGCTGAATGCGCCTTACATAAACCTATCAATTCACCTGTTTCAGGGTTGTGTACACAAACAGGAAAGGAACAGTCAACTTACCATTGCCAGGCTTAGATTCATCCAGTAGTAACGTCATAGGATGATTTTATATCTATTAAGTATTAATTCGTAAGATTGCGGTGGGCCTAATTCTCCAGTTAAGGTCCACAAAGCTACCTATCTTCCTGTTATAGGGTTGTGCCCAAAAACAGCAAATAGAGAGTCAGCAAACAAAACTTAAGTCATGGTTCCGACGCTTAGACTCAAACCAGCAAAACTTTCATACATCGATAGTAGATAGTATACCAATTCGATTCTATTTCGTGGCACTCCTGTAGGCCTTATATAACCTAATAATGTGCCTGTTGCAGGGCTGTAGATCCAGCCATAAGAGAAAGAGTCAGCAAGCTAAACTTACCATCGCTACGTTCAGGCTCAAACCAGTAACAATTTCATACAGCGGTGGTGCGTCCATAATGTTCTGCTTCGTAAGACTCCTGTAAGACGGAGGAGGCGTCACAGGGGATTGAATTCTGGTGATATTCCCAATGTTCAATTTTGACTGTAAAGGCAGGTGTTGTTGGTTTGTCGGTGCTTCATAGTTCGATACAATATCATTAATGTTTTTATTTTTGTACACTGGCGATGTCAACTCTGTGACAGACAACGATTTAAAGCAATATGGCAGGCTATCAGAGCGCGGTTTGGACCTTACAGTACTTGACTTACGTCGTGGAATACGAAAAGAGCGTGAACTTTGACAGCTATGAATCTTTCGCGGGCGCTCATTGCTGTCTACAAAATGCCCTTCACTTGTCACAGCCAGATTGCATATTACGGTATCATCTGTGTTTTGGCGAACGGTAGCTTCATCTATGCTGCCTGTATCCTTCGGAATCGGGGTCCTTCTTTCTTGTTCTTTCAGTTTGTTTGATTGGCATTCTTCACAGTTTTCAAGTTTACTACAAGTTCCCAACCCTTCAGCAGGTTTGATGGCAGCTGTATAAGGGAGAGTTGCTATTTCATCGCGACTAAGGACAACAGGTGCACAGCTAAGAACTGATTTTACAAGAACAAAGCCAACATTGCCTTCTTGTATTCTTGTTGTTGCAACATCGCTTCTTCCTGCTTCTCCTCCACTCATTTTGGAATCTAACACGTTCGACAACTTTGCAAGCTTGCTGCACAGAGGATTCCTTAACTCCTAGACCTGCCTGTCATGCGTTGCCTTGAATAATTAATGCGCAGACAATTGCAATTTAGCTATTAACAATAAAACACCGTTTGAATTCATTGATCACGCTAATTCTATTCCAGTAAAGAGACAGCACCCATAACTCAACTACAGCTGCATGAAAGTTTGCTTCCACTCCTTTTTGCAGATTGCAAACTAGTTCTGTTTTCCCGTAGAAGCTGAAATTGCCCTGGAAACAAGCCGGCTTTTTGCAGAAAAATTTTGCAGTGAGATTTCACAAGATTTCGAAGCAGTTCTGTACCCTCTTAGAATTCGGCGACTTTTTGCTGTAACCAAAACAAAGGCAAGGTGCACTTGAGTAGCAGTTTTTTATTCTTTTTCACAAATATCATTTCACACTTTCATAAGTCCTGTAAGACTGATACAATCAGCATCTTATGCAATGCAGTTATATACTGTAGCCAAGCAACAATCACGCAAGCTGTTCCTTCTTCTGGGCTTCTCTCAACTTTATTCTACGTCAAGAGCACTCCCAAGGGTAATGAAGTATCAATTTAGATTCTTTGCTCTCCTTCACAGCACCTTTATCAAGCGCTAGTTTGAGTGTGATTTCTTCAGGCTGTCCTGTTACCTTTGCCTTGAAATTTTCTTGCCAGTTCAACACATCAAGACTGCATTTCTTAGAAACTGATGAACGAATGACTGCATAGACTACTATAGTTTCACGAAATTTTTCAGTTTGCCACGAGCGATGAAATGCAGATTTCCTGTATGATTTCTTTAGGATGTCCGTGGGCCTAGTCCTTTGACTCCACTAATATCATGCTTTCACCATAAAACGATAAGTTTTCAGCTTCCCCAGGGCCGATGAAACCCAAATTTCCTCTGTGATTTCTCCAGGATGTCCTAGGGTCTGTGCCTTGAATTTCTTCTCACAAACTCGGCACCTTACGAATGTATCTTCTACAAACTGATGAACGAATGACGGTATCCTCTGATATGCTTTCACAAAAAGTTACGAGTTTTTAGTCTCCCAAGCAAGATAAACTATAATTTCCCGTAAACAGGATGTCGTGGGGCCAGTGCCTTGAATTTTATCTTACAAGTTCGACGACATCAAAAGAATGAATTCTGCAAAGTGAAGAACAAATGACTATATCCTCTGCTACGCTGCCACAAAAAATAGTTTCGAGCCTTCAGTCTCCCACGAGGGATAAACTCCTCCACTTTCCTGTAGTAAACTAGGTGTTGTGGGGCTTATGCCTAGAACTGTCTTTCCACAAACTGATGAACAAATGACGGTATCTACTGCTATGCTTCCGCAAAAAAAACTACAAGCCTCCACGAGAGACACCTCCAATTTCCTGTAAACAGGATGTCCTGGGGCCTGTTCTTTGAATTTTTCTCACAAGTTCAACCCCAAACGAATGTATCCCCTAGGAACTGATGATCAAATGACTGTTCTCTGTTCTTATCTTTCACTACAAGTTTTCCGTCTCTAAAGCACGATAAACTTGCATTTCTGCTATGTTTATGCTAAAGGATTATCCAAGAGCCTTTGCCTAGAGTTTCTTCGCGCGAAATCAACGAAAACAACTGTTATTTCCTCTTTATGATAATCTGTTATGAAGAACTACCAGTTTTCAGTCTCTCACTAGCAATGAACTGCAAATATCCGGTATAATTTTCTTCTGGGTTGTACCCATCCTGCTCATGGTGTTTTTCTCACTTTTTCCGTCGTAAAATGACCAAGGGTGCCTTCTGTGCTGCAGCTTTCTTGTCGTTGTGCAGTGAAAACCTACGTCTTTCCCGGATAGCTCTGTGTCATTCTAACAGCCCTTAATTACGAATATCCTGCTTTTCTTTCTCGAAGAAGAGAAACACTTTTGATTCCCGGAAAGAACCTCCACCCTGCAACCAGAAAGGAAAACACATTCAAATAAATGTTTATTTCCTTATCCTGCTTGTTTCAAAGTTCATTACTCGTCACATGAGATGTTTATTGTCTTTTATTCTCTGTTTCGACCCCTTGTGTTGGTGTTATGTCTAATATCAAATTTCGACTGAACTGCCAAATATTAACTTCACTTTCGCAAATGAATGTTATTTGCCCTCGTTAAGCCCAAAGTAGTGCTTTTCCTAATAAATCCCACGTTTATCCCACGTTTATGCAATATAGTGTTATCCGTTTGGCAGTGCAGAAATCTCTCGGCTGTTCGAGATTTTGCATTTGCGTGGCTTTTTTTACCCAGCCGGAGAATCAACATGAGGAACCATCTTTAAAATCAACTAAAGTTTTTGTAACTTTGGCACCGAGGGTGGGGCAAGCAAGAGAATTACTTTCTAACCAAGCTTTTTTACAACGAAATGCATAAATTGTTTCGATCTGATTTTTTTCTCAGCATTTGATTATGTGGGGCCTCTGTATTACCCATCTGCCATACCTGCCTTACTCCTGTCTACCTCAGAGACACAAATCTTGTCTGCACTATGAGCAAGATTTGTGTGGGCCTAAATTGATAACTTTGTAAGTTAACCTGTTTGTCTTCATAAGTATCTTTCCTACAGGTGCACTGCCTTGCCTTGCTTGATTTCGTTTGTTACCGCCTAACTTTCAAATTTTACCACTCTTTAAAAATTATAGCCCGAGAACTAGTTTATGGCGATGCACCTAGGCTGTGCCACTCCGGTAACTAGTTCTTAGGCCGTAACTTTCAAATTGCAGTAGCAGGTTGATAGACCATAACAAAAGGCATCTCCAGACAGTGTTACCTGCTTTTCAGACATGCCAAGTAAGGGACCGTTCATTATTTACAGAGTGGTTGGTACTGATCAGAAATGTTTTCCAGTCCAAAAAAATCTTCTTACCCAGCTCAAAAGGCGACAGAAAAAACATCTACCCAACAATTTTCTGGTTGAAAGGAGTTTTACCCAACCCCTGCCTATGAAATGGATTTCGATCTCAAACTATGTAAGTTGTAGATTTAATACTGTAACTGTTGTAAATATTGATGACATAGATGGAAAGCGAGTAGACACTAAAGTGAAATGGATAATGCTTCTGATTTTGATGGCAAACTTAATGATTTTGGACTTCAAACGTTTAATATTAATGATGGAAAACTTTGTTTTCACAAACTTGAATTTATGTGAAAGAACTTTACACAACCCTTCTATGTAAGAAAATTCCTGTTACCTAACCTATTTCTCTTCGGTACCAACCCCTATGTAAATAAGGAACGGTCCCTAAGCGCAAAACGAACAAATATCTGCCATGCATGTCTTTTGATTTTCGGAGCAATTATGCAGCCAATGCAGGACCCTACACATATACCCCGGAAGGCCTTCTCCAGATTCAAAATATTGTTTTCTGACATACAGGGTGTCCCAGAAAATTTGTGCCCCGTTTGCCTGAAGACCAGGACAAAGCAGCAAAAGGTCGTCACCATATTTTGGCATGATGTTGCTCGCAAGATGTTAAATTGAAGTTTGCTTCCATCCCCGTAAAAATCCGTTAAGAAATGATGGAGCTATGACGTTCAGAAGACCAAATTTCTCTGATGACTGAAACCAGCGGTCGGCCATTTTGTATAACTATTTTTGCAACGATAAGCAGCTTCATGGATGAGCTGAAACAGTAGCCTCCAATCTCATAGCTCTCGCGAAAGTTTCAATAATCATCAGAGACTTCAGCTATTTCTTACCCCACGATCCTTTATTGAATGTCAAAACGAAGATGAGGATCCCATGATAAAATAAACAATCGAAAGGCAATGACAAAAATATAGTCACATTTTGTTTGCAGGTGTGGTGAGTGCAGCAATTATTTAGTTTATCTATCAGTTCAAAATGAGACAATACAGCTCCAAAAATCTTTTGCCCTTCTCGTTTCTTTTAGTTCATTGTCTTCGGTAGTAAATCAACAATTGCTTGTAACAAATGAAGGGAGAAATCTGAGTAGGGATACGCTAGGGATGGCGACAAATTAAATGTGAAATATATTTTTATCGAAGCTTTTGATTTTTTATTACTTTGGGAATTCTGATCTTCACTTTTGCATTCTATCAAAGATCGTGGGGGTAAAAATAGTCTAACTCTCTGATGATTATTAGAACTTTGATGAGAGCTATGACATTAAAGACTGCTATTTCAGTTCATCCATGAAGCTGTTTATCTTTGCAAAATAGTAAGATAAAATGGCCGACCACTGGTTTCAGTCAACAGGCAGATTTGGTCTTCTGAAAGTCATAGCTCCATCATTTTTCGATGGATTTTCACGGGAACGGTGGCAAACTTTAATTGAACATCTGAAGAGCAACGTCATGGAAAAGGTTAGTAATAATCTTTTGCTGTTTTCTCACAATCTTCAGGCAAACGGGGCACAATTTTTCTGGGACACCCTGTAGATTCACGTAAAACGTCTGAGCCTGGGAGAGAAGACCAACAAATTGTTGTCTTGACGTTTCTGAAATATCGAGGTTTATGAGTTTCATAATTCCTATTGAAGATTTTTGATAGTGGAGGAGCATTTGGAAATTAAAAAATCTGACAAGAAACGATATCGAATTTGACATAAAAAATTCACACAAAATTTCCCTTTTTGACCAATTCGCGAGATGTAATTCCAAAATTGTCGCATTTTTCCTACTCGCGATCGTTTCTTTCCGCTAAGGTCTCTTGCTTCCTAGCATGCTTACAGTAATTGATATAATTAGATATAGCTGCAAATGACAGTTTCTCTTCAGTCAGGCCCTACAATTTAAAAGACAAACTCGGGCTGAAGTTGTAAAGTAACATAGGTCAACTCTCTGTGTTCCACATTTTGAAACATAGTGGTGCAATACTGAATACACCAAAGACTGAACTTAAAAATTGTCATTAAAGCTGGTAATTTCCCAAGTTGAAACTTAAATTTTTTTTACTCACGTTAATAGCAAATAGCGTTGAATAATTAAACTTTCCTTTTCCTGCAGTATTCCTTCAAAAGATTTTCATAGCTTTTGCTCTTGAGATGTTGCAAACTTACGGCAAACAGCGAGTGAAATTGTCCACATACCTTTTTGTGGGCTATGTAATCCAGTAATCTAGGACACAAAGCACAGGTAGTTTATTTTATGTGGAAAACGAGTGTGGGCAATACAATTGTTTTAAAGACACAGGGCAGTGATGACATGCCTCCAACCACGTACGGTAGTTTTCTAAATAATTTGAAGAAGCACAAAGCGAGTTTTAATGTGCAAACATCCCGCCCTCATTTTGAATCAAATTACAACTGTTTCTGTTTTCGGCCAAATTCAACTGGGTTGCGTTGAGCCGTTGCCAGCGAAGCATAATTTGTTTTGCCAAATACTTGGCTAAACACATTTGTAACAATCATCATTTTGAAACTTCAAGAGAAAACAAGGGAAAGCTCCGGTGTACATCGACATTCCTGTTATGAAAACAACCCATATGTTTAGCCTGCGTTTGCCGCATGCTCTCTTAAGGTAGAAGATAACCATTCTGGGAGCAAAATTTGGCAGAATTTGGCATTTTTTAATTCCATTAATTTTCCCTTCCTTCGTCATCCCTTTCTTGGAATCAAGGCTCCTTTAGGGGTTAAAATGCCTCATCTGTCAAAAAATGGGCAATAAGTACTTAGTATCTCCTCTTTCCTACCTTAGCAACCTCATAGCAACGCAAAAACATAAATTTTTGCCCCAGTTTTCCCCCAAACATTGCTCCATAACGTCCCCTGAAACAAGCGAAGTTTCTTCTGCCTGCATAACGCTGTTTCCCTGTGATCTGCCTCTTCTCGGAATGTATGGGGTCTTCTGGAGGGCTTGAAGTTTTTGGGACTCTTCCTGCGTGGCCTAAATCGGTGATTGCTTGCTGCTCAAGAAGATGGGGAAAAGAAAACCAAGGCAAGCTTACAGCAGAAAGAGAAGGAAGTTTTACGGGAATCAGCATAGTAGTACTCATGGAAATGTAGAGGCGCCACTACTTTCAAGCACACCTAGGCCTTCATCACCAGACCCTTCGTCTGACATCAATGATGAAGAAGCATCATCAGATCTGCAGCAGACAAGGTGCTCAAGTGCCAAAAAACTCCGTATGGATGATGTTGAGGGAAATGTGACCAAAGACCAAGATGATTATTACGTCCTGATCAACTTTGCAGTATTAAGGAACGTTTTAGCAGAGTTGTGCAATTGCATTGACTGTGGTGGCAGCAGCATAGAGTTGCAGAATGATTTACAGAATAGGAATGGATTTGCATCCAAATTTTCTGTAAGATGCACGAAATGCACATGGATCAAACGTTTCTATTCTTCTGAAACAACAACAAGAAATGCAGAAAGCCCTGCTTCAGGAAGGAGCTCTTTTGATGTCAACATTCGGGCAATGGTAGCATTTAGGGAAATTGGGAAGGGTTGAGGGAATGAGTAACTTTGCAACATTCATGAACTTACCACCACCCCTTTCAAAGACTGGCTATAACAAGATCAATGATAAACTCAACTCTGTCTACAAAGAAGTTGCTGAAAAGAGTTGTCAAGAAGCAGTAAAAGAAACACATACAGTAGTAAGCTTGGAGGATCAGCTGATGGGAATGATGTGGTTGACTGCCAAGTTTCAGTGGATGGATCTTGGCAAAAGAGAGGCCACATGTCACTTAATGGGGTTGTGACATTGGTCTCTAGAGAGAATGGTAAATGCCTTGATTTTTCCATTTTGTCAAAAAAGTGCAAGGGGTGCCAGTACTGGTCGACAAGGAAGAGTCATCCTGGCTACAACGCATGGCTTGCAAATCATGATTGCCAGATTAATCACCAAAAGTCATCTGGAGCTATGGAGAGTGCAGGAGCTATCAAAATGTTTGCTGATTCAGTAAAGAAGCATAATTTACGATATACTTCTTATATTGGAGATGGTGACAGTTCATCCTTTAAACTTGTGCATGAATCAAAGCCCTATGGGGACAATGTTGAAATTATTAAGAAAGAGTGCATTGGCCATGTTCAGAAACGTATGGGTTCCAGATGCCGCACACTGCGCCAGACAAAAAAATCAGTGGCATTGTCAGATGGCAAAAAGATTGTTGGAAGGGGGAGACTAACTGATAAAGGGATAAATACTTTACAGAGCCACTATGGAATGGCTATCAGGCAGATCATAGACAACATGTACGCAATGAAAAAAGGCTATTATTGCAGTGATGCATCATTCATCCAATATTGCTAATGAAGAGGACAGACATAAATACTGCCCACGAACAAAGGATGGTTGGTGCAAGTGGTGGACAGACAAACTAAATGGAGAAAAGAGATACTGTATAAGACCAACATTAATTTGCCCTTAGCAGTCATGGAGGAGCTAAAGCCCATTTTTCGAGATCTTAGCAGTGATGACCTCTTGTCGAGGTGCTTGCGTGGGCAAACGCAGAATGAAAATGAGTGCCTCAATGCATTCATCTGGAGAAAATGTCCAAAAGAAGTTTATGTTTCCAGAAAAGTCATTGAGATTGGATCTTCTTCAGCGGTTATCGAGTTCAATGATGGTAAATGTGGAGCTCAAAAAATTTTCAAAGCATTAGGAATGACCACTGGAAGATTTACAAGACAGGGTTGCATAAAAAAAGATCGTGTTCGAATTTCGAACAGTGGGAATAAATCAATGGAAAGTACCAAAAAGAGAAGAAAACAGCTTAGAGCTCAAAGAAAAGGTTTCACTGACAAAGAGAAAGAGAATGAGGGTGAAGAATCCTATTCTTCAGGGAAATATTTAGCAGAAAAAGACAACTGTACTGCTGTAAGATCTTTTCCTTCCGTTTTCTCAGTTTCTTATTTTAAGCCATGGTTCGACTCTGTTACAGTGATATCTCTAGTCAGAATCATAATTTCATCATGAAATTTGGTACAGACAACCCTTATGGCATCCTTTACAAGATAGACCTCATTGAATTGCTTATTTGCTGGTCCTTCCAGACCAACCAGTCCTTGCAAAAAGGGCGCGGCATGTGTATTTTGTCACATTTTAGAACATATTGTCAAAATTTTGTGCTTTGTTGGTTTAGTTTAAAAAGACTGGTCTACATTGCAGCCACAGTCATTTCCTGCCAATTTATGAAGTTTGAAGTTTCTACTCAATGTGGCTCTTGAGATATCGCTGTAACGCTAAACACAATATTTCGGCAATATGGCGGGAATTTCTGCTCACTCATGCGTGAAATTTTTAATTTTTAACACAAATTTTAATTTTTCAATGATAATCAAATAATCAATCATATCAATGGATCATTTAACACAATTTTAAAGAATTTTGCTGCAATGGTTATCTTCTACCTTAATACATCTCTAGAGACCTGGGCACGAGGCAGAATGGCGCGAAAAGAGTAGAACCCACTCCTCTAGACCTGCAGCGGGCTACCATGCTTTTGTAAACAAACTTAGACTGGATAAAATGAAATGACATAGAAGATGGATTGGAATCAGCACCCATTGTTTTGGGAAGAAAAGCCAAGAATAACGGAACCTTTTTGCCCAGTTCACTCATCTGCTTCTCTGCTGATCAGCTTGGTTGGGAAAAGGTTTAGTAAACTGTGCATACTGTACAGAAGGCAACTGTTAGGTAAGAAATTCCGTTTGTCGTGGCTGCCCTTATCCCAACAAATCGGTCTAACATCGGCCAAGCTTGAATTTGACGAATGCAAGAAAATGGCTTAAAGTCTTACTGTCGATATAAATACAGCCATAGCCTCGCTTTTACAGACCACAGGAGATGGTCATAACGGTCCAACCTCGTTCCCAGGGTGTTATTACGTCATACGCTTATCACGAAGCCGAATGAAAAGCATACACAGAGTTTTGATAGAGGGAAAGATTTATGGAAGAACATCAAGGATAAGTAAAACTAAATGGCCTGGTCTCAGTTATCCTGATGTTATCAGAACTGCACAGGATAGACACAGATGGAAGGTAGAGGTAGTTCGATAAATGCAGGTCAATTTTAGTTCGACAAATGCAGGGCAATTTTTTAAACAGTGAAATAAAAGAAAATTGCGGGAAAATTGTTGTTTACCCTTTGTTTTCGGGCAATATTCATAATGATTCTATGCTTTGAGCCCAAAGAATTTGTTTTCTTAATAAAAATTGTGCTGCATGTCAAGAAAGAAATGCCTGGCAATGGTAGAAACCATTTCTATCCAAGAAATAAGAGACAGCTTAAGAAACGTATAGTAGCAAAACAGTAAAAAGCTGAAATTTTGATTTGAAAATAATCTTTTAGTACTACGAGCTAATCAAAGTTTCTTATAAAAGAAAAAACGTGTTTAGCTAGCGACAGTAAGATTTTAAAACCTACTCATTGAAAAATTAAGTCTACATTGTACTCACCTCCAAGTGTGAATATGGTAAGATCATCGAACACAAATTCAAGATGCACTTTTGATTTATCCAATAAGAGTAAACATGCAAATGATCACGTCATCCTATATCTGGGAACCTGGGCACTAGGAAGAATGGCGCTTAAAAGCGTGGAACCCATACCTCTGGAAGCGCAGTTGGATGACCGTGCTCATGGGCGTAGGGAGAGTAGGGACCTGTCTCCTACGCCTAGGACCATTCTGTTAGCAAATTGAACTTTTAAGATGCAATAAAATGGCTAAAACCCGAAACGAGTTGAGCTTATGGTGAATGTAGAAACACTCACATCTAAGGCTGAAGATAGTAATCATATCATTAAAAGGTTTGATGTACTCGTTGATGCGTCCGTTAGAAATAAACAAGAAACCCATTTGGCTGCAAAACAAGTAGGAAACATCTGTGGCATGATCACGTTGTTTTATCTCTGAATAAGGCCAAGGCCTAAGAAAAATGACGAATACTTTCCCGCTCTCCCGCCAAAGCTGTTTGATTTGAGGTCTCCTCTTCGTTACGAGGCATATGAGCAAAGGGACATTCTTGCAGACATCAGCAAGGGACATCAATAAGAAATCACAAAAATGAGAATTTTCGATATTCTTTTATTAATTGATACCCTGGGTACCAGACTCTCTCCAAAAGAAAACTTTCTGTTAGAGAGAGTCTGGTACCCAGAGTAATTAATTGAAGGTTGCACGGAAATTTTCATCGAGTTATCTTCATTCCTTCCAGAAGTATCTTAGTCTGAAGTTATAAAGGGTTTGACGGTAAAACAAATAAAAATTAAAACTACTCTCTCAAAAAATTATTGCATTTCCAGAAATAAATAAGATATCGTGACGAAATTTGAAGAGAAGATGTGAAAAGGATAGCGAGGAGAAGTCACGAAAAAGAAATAGCCCACGAATTATCAAAAGAAAGTTACCCAGACAAAACTGGGAAGGGGGGCTATTTTAGCCTTCCCCCGGTCCAGATAGAGTTAACAGAAACGTCGATTTCATATAGGAAGCAGCTTGTAAGAAACGGTAAGCACAATGTGTCAAAATTTAAGAAACAACCCAACTTGAATATAAAACGCGGAGAAACTTTTTTAATTGCAGTATTAATTTTCGCAGGTCACTCATTAACGCTGTGAAGTAATAGCAACTGTTTGGACAATGTTTTGATTGTGAAATTTATTTGTTTGAGATCTTACTAAGTAATTTGGTAGCTCTTTTTGCAAAACTAAATAGACTCTACACTTGCAGCATTCAAAATATAAGAAACAGGTAAGAAACTTTTGGTAGCAAAATTGTCTGAAAATTTAAGAAACTGCCTACCGGCGGAGGACTTTAGTTTCTTATAGAATAAAATAGGTACAACATGAGCGCACGGTCGTAAGTTTTTGATATGCATGCATTCGCGAGCCTCCATGGTGATGGGACTGGAAGAATCTTGAGAACAATGCCACATTAGGTGCAAGGCACTTATTTGTTGCCTGTTGCCTAATCAGTCACAATTCGTACTCTCCAATGCAGAGGTTCCTCTGTTTATTTGTTTGTTTTTTTTCCAATTTATTTTGAGTGGGCTTGTCAGGATTTCTAGCTACTGAAAGCTAATTTAGGCCCACTGTGCATGCCGCATCCAGGTATGAAATCCATAGTTCAACATCCCTTTCCGAAGGACGATGAGGTGAGTTGTGAAGTCAGGCCTCCGAGGTCACCAATACGGAGTTTGACCTCATTTGCCCGAGACAATGTCAGTCACCTGACGAAGACAGTATATGCCACTCGGCCACTTTCCCCTGAAGAGAACAAACAAAACAAACCCCTCATGTCATTTCATTTCATAAATGTCATTTCGCAGTGTGCAAGGAAATGAGATTTATGCCTTTTCAACTCTTGTTTCCCTGCGTTCTTGATTTGCTGATGTCATTTGGTCAAAGTAAACTCACAATATTATGCTAAAAAAGTAGGCCCACTTTTTGAAAATGACCTATACAAGCGGAAGTACTAGTACATTCAACAAAATCGTTTCGATTCGAAGTATGGTTTAAATAGCTTGAACATTGTAAAACAAACTTTTAGTACAAAAAATAATGTCGTCTTGACCTACTGATCTTAAAGTATGTGCCTCTCAAAGCAGTAATCTTTTACAGCAATCTTCCCCTGTAGAAAAACAAAATGGATCCATCCAATCATGGGAAATGTGGACACAATTTGGGTGTTGATCTTGTCCACAATACCTGGCCTAAATTATCCTTAATGATTAAATGTATTTCGTTACCTTGCTTGTCTTCAATTCACTGTTTATCTTCTCGTTCTTGTCTGGGAGCACAGCAGCCTGCTATCAACGGTTCTGTATGGCCTAAATATTTTGAACTGCACTGCTATTCGAAAGCCGTGACCTGAGAACTAGTTCCGAAATCGACGCGGCCTTCTAACGACTCATTCAGTAAATGAAAATACCGCGTCGATCTGGGAACTAGTTCTCAGGTCACGGCTTTCGAGTCGCAGTGCAGTTCAAAACATTTAGGCCATTCAGAACAGTTGATAGCAGGCTGCTGTGCTCCCAGACAATAACGAGATGATAAACAGTGAATTGAAGACAAGCAAGGTAACGAAATACATTTAATCATTAAAGATGATTTAGGCCAGGTATTGTGGACACGATCAACACCCAAATTGTGTCCACAGTTCCCATGATCCAAGCTGCGAGATCTCCAGGCCAGATCAACCGTTTTTGCATGCAACAGCAACAACGATACAAGTAACGCCTTCTGATTAGTTGAAACTAAATTTTAGCAATCTGATTGGTGAACGCAGAATCACTCTACGTAAGCCTAAATTGGGTCCACTTTTCAGTGCAATATCAGGAATCCCTTTGGAGCAAGTGATATCAGCACATCAAAGAATGCAAGGGAATAAGGGGCGAACAGGCATACAGTAAATCCCCGCATATAAGAACCTACCAATATAAGAACGTAGAGGCTGTTTTTCCTAAATTATGTACCCTGCAATTAAGAACCTGTTTCAGTTTGGTGAAACATAGGTTCTTATTGCAGGGGTTGCAAAGTTGATCTTTGATTGCTCTTATTGAGGTCATTGTGGTTCTAGCTGGATTCGAAAGTTTTATTCGCTTCCCCAATTACTTATCAGGTCCATAAGAACACTTCCAAGACAAGTAATAGGGCTGAAAATCTTTGTAAGACTCCCAAGGGGACTACATGAGGCACCCTTCAAATAAGAACCTCCATACCTTGAAATTAGCAGTATTAGTATCTTTGAAATAAGAACCAATTTCAGCCTGACTCTCAAAAAAGTAGGTTCTTAAGTAGCCTGCGTGCAGACTCTACAGTCGTTGCGGAGGAGCGAAAAGGAGGAGGTAGTTCCCTGTAGAGTCTGCGCAACGGCGACCAACTCTGTGTTTTGAGTTCTCAGATTTTGTGGAACCATCTGGGATTGGCTGCATGATTTAACTATTGTTCTTACTTGTGTTCAGCTTAATTTGCATGTAACAAATATTATTCCAAAATTTGTTACATGCAGAACACGCTGAACACAAGTAAGAACAAAAGTTAGAATTGGTCGCCGTTGCGCAGACTCTACAGGGAGCTTTCCTCTCCTTGTTGCTCCTCCGCACTGACTGTAGAGTCGACACGCAGGCAAGTTCTTAAGCCGAAGGAAGAATCACACTCCATCATCTCATCCCCCGTCTCTATCCCGCCACCTCGTTTCCATAATGATAGTAAAATCTTCAGCTAGCCATTCAGATCGATCTTAGCTGGCAAGCCTTTTCCTGCCCGACCACTGGGGTTGTTAACAAAGGACCAAAGGACGTATCATTGTAGATTGTTTACAGTGCTATCAAAGGGATTTATTTCCTATTGCGAAAGCAAATGAACGAAACTGAGCAGAGAAGACAGAGAAGATGAAAACACAGCTGCCATGTCTTATCATAAATGCTGAAGTGTACTGGAAGATGCATGAAAGAAAGATATTCGAATGTTTCTTAACCTCGGAAAGATGGAAAGATTTGAGCTATCACAAGTTCATCATCAATGCGGGAATCCTCGAGGGGATATCCTCGGCCAATATAAGAAGCCATGCAAATTCAAAATGGCCCTCTTTTTCACCTGATCTTCCAACAACAACATAAATGGCGGCTAAAATCGCAGCAACGACGTTCCTTGTTTTGTGCTCCATGATAAGTTCAATCGTAAGTAAAGTTTGATGTTTATAGTTAGAATCTTTGGGACGCAAATGGACAACTTGGCTTCTAGAGCTGGCATATCGGGGAAGTTTTTGCGACAAATGAACCTGTGAGGGACAGTTGAGGGACTGTGACGGGTAAAACACCGCATATATAGCCTTCAGGGCTCCATTTTGTCATTTTGTGCAAGATATCTCTCACCTGAAAGAAGCGAATAGATGATAAAATCTTTCTTCTCTAAAAAATTGCAATTATTGCCCTTTTGAGAAGAGTTTTAGATTCGTAGTGGACCCAGATCCACGTGGCTTTTGGGGGTATTCATCCAAACGTTGTGGTCCCGTCGTGGTCAACATCAACCATGCAAGAAATAAATAGCAATGGTCCCAGGCAATCTGAGAGTGGTCGGGATATCCGTGAAAGCCAAAAGCTTGCCATGCATCTAATGCAAGCTTTTTGAAGAAGTTGTTGCATTTATTTCGGTGTATCCTGGTCTTTCCTAACGTCATTTCTATGATTGCTATGTATAGGCCATTTGCTACCACTACAACTTTTTGGGACTAACTTTTAAAGGTTGAAAAAGTCATCCAGCATTGAGAACTGCTATTAACTTTACTTTCCCCTGCACGTCTAATCCACGTCTGTTCCATCTTGATCCTGCAAAGAACTGCGCTGTGCAGTTTCTTTTTTTAAATCGGTTTAACTTTACTACCCAGACGCTAAGTTTTCGTTTTCTGTTTGCTCTCTTTGTACTTTGTTGATCCCAAGAAAACGAGGAAACGATGCCACCTGCCCAGGAATTCTTTGCATTTCTCCGCCAATATACTCAAACATGAAAGTGTGATCAAGGGGTCAGATACCTAATGTCCTGATCTATCAACGAGAAATGAGCGTTTGTAGAGTACTCATTGCAAGCTTTTATGAAGGATCCACTGTACTCAAAGGGGTCAGACTTTGATCAATACAGATTTTTATCCATTTTATGTCTTTGTGAGAAGTCTTAGCGTTGAAAGTGTTTCATAGCAAAATTTTCAGCACGGAGAGCTTATTTATCTAAATTAAGGCTGACGGTACATCTTGCAGTCTTTGCAGTCCGGCAGATCTTGTGAAATTGTTTAGGTCTTAGTCTTCTTTCGTGTAGTAAAATTGTACGAAGATAAACGAGTAAGTAAGTAAGTCAGTGAAAAAAGCATTTTGATATGAAGTGAATTAAGAACGACCTTTCGAGCATATGCCGTTATTAAGCCTATACCCTGAAAAACTTGTATATACAGTAAAACAGATATTGTTTTGGGTGGAGCTTCAGCTATTATTAAAATATCTGGTCTTACACTCTCTCATAAAAGGCATAGCCTGCCCATCTTCCCGAGTTTTCTTGCGTAAAATAGCTTCGTTTGCAAGGATCAAGGCTTGGAACATTCCCTTTCCCAATGCTCAAACCCCTCTGTTATTTTCAAACTTATATTTTGCGGACAACAATCACCAAAACAAGCAAAGAATCTGGACTAGCCACGCCTAAAACATGGCCACCGTGTGTGTGAGAGAAAAGTACATGGATATCGCACATGTTGTGGTTAAAGATGGCTTTTGTTAGAAAACAGCTAAGAACTGTGCCTTATCCAAGAGCTTTGCGAGAGATAACAGAGATTCCCACCATTGCGGTCGAGTATTTATGGCAAAATGAAGAGAGGCAGTCAAAAGGCCATAAATCAATGTAAACTGATCGATGAATTTGAACTATGATTTGAAAGGAAAAAGATCATGCTGTACAAACGGGATCAGTCTTGAGGCAATGGGGGGCATGAAATGAAAAGCAGTTGAAAAGCTAGTTTATAAATGTTCGTATAGTGCAAACAATCTGTCCGATAATTGCGAGTAAATGTGGCCAAGGGGAAATACCTTTGTCCTGTGCGATATGAAATCGAGGCGGGGTGCAAAATGATTTGGCGTTGTCGTTAATTTCACCACATAACTTATACCTACAGGTGGAAGGCGTTTAAAACTCCTATGATGACGCTTATAGTTTTTGTAAGAAACAGACAACGTTCCTTCGCACTATCAATTTCTGCAAAAATATTCATATCTTTGAGCAGTAAAAGTTTCTTCCCGGTTTCTTAAAGAGCCACTTACCAACCTTGAAACCCTCTTGAAATGTCTTTAAGTAACTTGAATCCTTATATTATACAAGTTGAATTCGTTTAGTTATTACGGGAGAACGGAAACTATAAAGTTTACACAAACTGCTAATTACTAAAGTACAAGAAAAAAGAGAAAATAAAGTTTGGTTTCAAAATCGAAATGGAAACAAGCCTATGAAGAAATTGCTATGGAAACTTCGTTGGTAACCTGAGGTTTACCTCTCGCAAGGAGTTCATTGTGAAAATACATTTATTCACTTTTTTATGTACGCAATTGGTTTATAAGAAACTGGCCCTAATAGTGGCCAAAATTTTGAGAAACTCTTGCATTATGTTTCAGAAGTAGTAAGAAACTTTTAAAGCTTCAACTCAACGGTCTTATTGCAAATATGTTGTAAATCCCTTATTCCGTAGTAGTGTTAATAGTCTGTTTGATGTTTTGAACGTGAATGAGCACCAAGGCCTCCGACGAAACCTGAAAAGTGGAGGGGCCAAAATTTGGTATGAAAATATACCATAACCCAATATAATAAGCTGCCCTCCCAGGGGCAGATCTAGAGGGAAAAGTGACTGAGGTGTGCGAGCGTGAAGCGCGGGTAAAGTCCTGAAGTAGGGGCCCTAAGGTAGGGGTCTGGGGGTTGCAGCCCTTGAAAGAATTTTTAGACAACGCCTTTCACCTCATTGAAAATTCCCCATTTTGAATTAAAGCTGGCAGAATCGAGAAGTAAATATTTGCAAGATACTCTACCAAGAAAGTGTATAGTTTTTAGAAAGTAGCACTTTCTTTGGCTGGCAAGTAGCACTTGCCTTTCTTGCCAACTAGATTTGTGCCCAAGAGATACGAGGTCTTTGCATTCTGCATTGACTATCTGCTTCCTAGGGCAGTTTCTATAGCTTTAGATTTCTTATATATTCATAGTGATTTAAAAGATGTAACATTGATATTACTGAAAATCGTCTGTGATTGTGTACAATAGTGAAGTTGTGACCTTGTTAGTTTCCGACATGAAATTTCCCTTATCAACAGAACAGGGATTGAATCGAATGGATGCTAGGAAATTTGCTTGAATTTAAATGAGCATAGGGTTTAAAGCGAATTAAAACGATTATCAACAAATTTCGGAATTGCATTTTTTTTGGAAAAAAGTGGAGGGGCCATGGCCCCCCGGCCCCCCCCCCCCGTCGCCGGAGGCCCTGAGCACTGTTTATTCCTATTTGATGTCCTACATGTCAAGATACTTTTCTGAAATTGTGTTAGAGCCCACATCATAATTATTCGTGTATCTGAGCTGTAAGAAACATATTTAAAGAACTTTTTGTACTAAAATGCAAAGATTTACTCCGTAAATCCTGGATTAACTCCCCTGCGGCCCCCCAACCCCCAAAGTCCAAACCGCAGATAGACTCAGAAACACCAGATATACTTTTTTGGCAGCTCTTGGGGTCGTATCAGGCATAAAATGTACTAAGCTATCATTTGTAACTGTGATCCCCTGGGTCAGCATGAGAGGTACGTTTTGTCCTGCCATGAAGTACCCGAGGTATCGATGACCCCAACTTTTAATGCTAAATTCAGTTTTGGTCTCCCATTGCAGGTACTTGAGAGGCCAGCTGCAGGGGTTGCCTGCCCTCAGGTCCTCTGTAGTCCTGCACAGAAGGCTCTAAGACATGGCCCTATATAAAAAACTGCTTTAACGGTGGTGACTCCTCGAGAGCCACGAAAAACTACGGAAAATACAGAAACTGGCCTAAATTAGGTGATGAGATTCTCAGGCCTACATATTTCTAAACTACCTTTCGCCACCAGATTTGGTGGCCTAACCGTCCGGGTAGGCTAGGATAGAGACAGAACTGTTACCTGAAATTGGTGAAGCTGATTGTGGGGCCATGAAGAGTAACGGGGTAGGGAGTCGGGGCTTAATGTTTGTAGCAATAGCCAATACGACCCGAGCGGGCTTAGAGGGTAGATAGGGACCCGCTGTGGCGAGAAACCAACCCTAATAAAAGGGGTGGGCGGGAGGGAAGAACTTGTACGGCTGACTCCGAGCAGGAATGTGAACAAGTGAATAGCGTGACGCATGAGCGAGATCCCTGGACCTACTTATGGCTGCTTTATTCAGACATAAGGGAGGGGGACTGGGCCTGGTACACTTGCTGCAGTGGGGCCTGGGGCGTTAATCTTTCATTTACTCCGTAAATCCTGGATTAACTCCCCTGCGGCCCCCCAAACCCCTAAAGTCCAAACCGCAGATAGACTCAGAAACACCAGATATACTTTTTTGGCAGCTCTTGGGGTCGTATCAGGCATAAAATGTACTAAGCTATCATTTGTAACTGTGATCCCCTGGGTCAGCATGAGAGGTACGTTTTGTCCTGCCATGAAGTACCCGAGGTATCGATGACCCCAACTTTTAATGCTAAATTCAGTTTTGGTCTCCCATTGCAGGTACTTGAGAGGCCAGCTGCAGGGGTTGCCTGCCCTCAGGTCCTCTGTAGTCCTGCACAGAAGGCTCTAAGACATGGCCCTATATAAAAAACTGCTTTAACGGTGGTGACTCCTCGAGAGCCACGAAAAACTACGGAAAATACAGAAACTGGCCTAAATTAGGTGATGAGATTCTCAGGCCTACATATTTCTAAACTACCTTTCGCCACCAGATTTGGTGGCCTAACCGCCAAGATACGCCAAGATACGCCCCGGAGCTGGCTAACCCTGTGTTAAAAGGGGGGTGGGCCCTATGTGACTTACGAACCTAACGATGAGCTAGAATATAAGGAACGTTATCTATGATGTTTGTAGGGTTACGGATATAACGTTCGTAGCAGTTGCTTGACCAACGGCCAAGAGTTTTAATCAGCCAGTCTGGTAAGTCTGCTGCTGCTGCGGATGTTGCACCACCAATCCTGAAGCTGTGGGACGAATATCGATCGACATCAGGAAAACTTGGGCCTAATAGGCTCTGTAATGACTTCGTCACTCTTTGACGAGTGAGATACGTTGAGTCACTGAAGGCAAACAACGGGGCAGTTGGGCAAGAGCAAAACGTCATGTATTTATTGAGTGCTCGGAATGCGCAGACAGATGACTGGGATGCTGCGAGGCGAACTTCGTGACCATTCCGGAAAGGATCGGCTTTTGAAACCTTAATTTGTATCTTTGCCACGTTTTCACTTAGGATAACGTCCCTTAGGAGTAGTGTTGAATTCGGGTTATAACTGGATTTGCTTTCACAACAAAATTCAGAGGAACGCAATAGGCCAAAAAAGGCTGTTGTGAACGCAGCCCAGAGCATGAGTTTGTCTTGCACGCAAAGAGGTGTTTTTCTCAAATTCAACTTCAAGATTTTCATGATGTTTAACGTTATTGGCAGGCGGCTGGGCCTTAGTGATATGCCTTTGACGCGTTTAATCCCACGCAGTAGCATTTGCAAATTTTGCATGGGTTCGAAGTTTGAGTAGAAACCTAGTTCTATGTTTCGAAAGCGGACAGCAGCTAAGTATGTCCGGATTGTCGAGTAACTCAAAGTCCGGGCCAGGTAGGTGGTAAACAGGCACAAATTGTGTTGTGACAGAGGATAAGGTCGAATTTGCAAACCAGAACAGAATGAACTGAAGCTAGACTGACCTTGGGCACATACTCTTCTCGACGAATTGGCAATAGACATAAATTGAAGGAAGCGACTGTCTTGTTCTAAACTTTCCAGAGTTCGTCTGGGACTTCTGCTGGGTGGGATTTCGCCGAGGGCGCCAGTGTGAAAAATTTTCTTATCTGGGAACGAGAAAGGCAGTCTGCTAAGACATTGTTTACTCCTGGTATGTGTTTTATGTTAACAGTGAATTCATGTTGTGCTGCTATGTAGAAAAGTTTTCTCAAAACAGCCATAATTTCTGGCGATTTGCATGACTGGGCGGACCAAATGTTCACGACAGCCAGGTTATCACAGTGAAAAAGTAAGCGTTTTCCGTGGAATTCTTTGCCCCACAAGTAACAACAAACGTAGACGGGAAAGATCTCTTTCCATTGGATAGATTTTTGTTTGTGTTCATTCGGCCATGTTTTAGATACCCATCGACCGTTGTTATAGATCCCAAACCCTATTTCCCCTGAAGCGTCAGTATAAATATGTAACTGGTGGCAGGGGGTGGTTGATGAATCAAGAATTTTATACTTTCCATTCCAGGTGGGTAGGAATTTCGCCCACCAAGAGATGTCCTTCTTTGCTTCAGAATTTAGGGAGATTCGATGGGACAATCTTTCGACAGTCGTTGATAAGTCTATGAGGCGTCTGATAAACATTCGACCGGATGGGATCACTTTAGAGGCGAACGAAAGTTTTCCAATCAATGAAAGCAGATCTCTTTTCGTACATTTTTTCAAATTCGACCATTTCTGTAGCATTGCGACGAGGGTGGATAGCTTGTCTTCTGGTAACCTCAGTGACATTGTTTGTGAGTCTATTTCTATCCCCAGGAATGTGAGCTTAGTTAGTGGGCCTACGATTTTTTCAGGAGCCAAGGGAACGCCCAAGTTGTTAAACAGTGATATTGTCTTTTGCATTTCTTCATGACACTGGGGTGAAGACGGGGGTCCAGCCAAGAAAAAGTCGTCCAAATAATGAGTGCAGTTTACTATTTTGTGGTTGTTTTTCAAGATCCAAAGAAGAGAGTCCGATAACTGTGTAAAGCGCTCCACAGAGGAGCGAAGGCCAAACGGAAGGCATAAGTCGACGAAATAGAGACCCATAAACGAGAAACCTAAATAATGCCAGTCCTCTTGTCTTACCGGGCAGATACGAAATGCACTCTTTATGTCCAATTTGGCCATGAGTGCCCCCCTTCCCAGGCTGGACACAATGGAAACAGCTGAATAAAAATTGTTGAAAGCTACGGAAGCTTCGGAATCATTTATAAAGTCATTGATCGAAATGCCCTTTGGCGAGGACAGGTCAGTAATCATACGAAATTTATTGCTGTCTTTCTTGGAAACCACACCGATGGGTGACGTACGAAAGTTTGGCAATGGTGGGCTAGTAAAAGGGCCCGACATCCGTTTCTGCTTTAACTCCTCAGATATGCAATTGAAGATCGCTGTTGGATTTGAAGAGGCAGACTGCAAATTAGGTGCAATATTACAAAATTCCGGGCCTGAATAGCCAATTGAAAAACCGTGCTCGAAACTGATAATCAAATTGTCAACGAAGAATTAGTCAGGATAAGCAGTTAATTCCTTACGTAAAAGGTTTGCATTAACAGGAGTCTTTGAAAAGGCGGGTAATGGGTTGAAGTTATTGTTTAAGCCTTGGGCAATTTGTTGCTGGGTGAGGGCCGCGGCATCGATTGCAGATGTGGGGCCAGCGGCAGTTTTGGTCACGGCAATTGTTGGCGTTGAAATGCCGGCAAGGGGCTTGATAAAAGGGCTGTTTTGCACGAAAGGGCGGCTGGCCGTTGAAGGAATAGGCTTGGGTGGACATGCTTTGACCGGGGTGCGAAACATTATCCCGTGACTTGAGGGATGGGCAATCTGCAGCAAAATGGCCAGACATGTGGCATCTGAAACATGCTAGGGGCTGGGAGGGTGGTGCACAACGCAAGAAACGGTTGAAAGCATATTCGTCGAGCCGCGACCAGGGCAGATAATGGTTCCTTGCCACATTCATTCGAAATGCTATGTCATATTTGTAGCAAGATTGGAACTGGTAATTGCGGCTTAGGGCGGAGAAGGATTCTTGGTATGCTAATAAATCGGGGGCGAGGTGAGGATGAAAGTGCACCATGCCTCTTATGAAAACGTTCCAGGCTTCCAGCCAGGATATGAAGTTGGTGATTTTTTGGGCGGTGCGGCGAGTTTGCGTCAATGACACAGTTTCATCCCCAGTTGCCCCTGGTTGGACTTGAAGGCTGTAAGATTGGTTGGCAGTTGTGTCATATAAAGAGTTAGGTAGTAAAGTGTTTAAATCAATGTACTCTTTCGCTTTCATTGCTTTTATCAACTTTGGGGAGAGTGGGGGCAGAGAGCTAAGTGGTGAATGAAAAAGAGACTCAATGTTACCTTGATGTAATGTATTATGTGGGACTGCGGCGGCTGTTGTGGCGGCAGTGGCTGTTGGAGGCTCAAGGACGGCTGTTGGGGCAGGACGTGGCTGGGCAGTCGGCTGGGTGGCTGGCTGGACGGTTGGCTGGGGGGTTTCTGGGCCTTGTGGGTGGGAGATTGTGGATGTCGGCGAGAGCTGGAGAACACCAGGGTAAGGATCATTCCCTCCACGGGGCTGGTTAGCTTTTTCGGCTACTTCCTGCATCAACTTCTTCAAATCGTCGAGACTAAATGTAACCATTGAACTTCCTTGGTTCGGAGTTTGGGGCTGATTCGGTTGTAAACCCTCGCGTTCACCAGATGATGAAGGTCCCGCCACGGGATTTGCTTCAGGTTCATTCGATTCATTATCAGTTGCTACAACGTCAAAAAGGCTGTAAAGTCGCAAGGCGATCGTCTCTTTCTTTCCTGTCTGTTCGACGCCATACATTTGGGCCTTGGCTCTTAGCTCCGTCTTCGATAGGTTCTTCCAGCCTGCTAGCGTGCGACGAGCATCTCTGCGATCTCTTGGACGGGTGGCAGACGAACTCTTGTCGTGCGAAGCCATCATTATATAGCGAGTAAAGTAAATTTCCGATGAGGAAAACAAATACGAGTAAGAACTTGTACGGCTGACTCCGAGCAGGAATGTGAACAAGTGAATAGCGTGACGCATGAGCGAGATCCCTGGACCTACTTATGGCTGCTTTATTCAGACATAAGGGAGGGGGACTGGGCCTGGTACACTTGCTGCAGTGGGGCCTGGGGCGTTAATCTTTCAATTTCTTATTGAATAAAGAAACTTTTGTTATTCCTGATTCGTAAGTTACTTCTGAAAAACAATAAAAAAGGTGTAGTTGCTAAATTTTGTCATCCAAATTTCGTTCACTTCGTTCATATGCAGCTCCTGACGTTCCTGACGTACTGGATGTTTATTAAAATGTGTGGTGTGGATGCAATTAGCGATGCTGTTTGCAGCATGTCTAAACCGATTTGAACAAAACTTTGTTTGAAGCTTGAACTGAAGAACCAACAAGAATATGAACGTGCCGTTTAGAGTCATTGACGAATTAGCTTCAATGATTTGTGTCGAAACATAAGAATCACATACAACAAAATCTTCAAAGTATTCGGCTCCAAAATGATGGAAATTGCTCGGAAATTGCATCAAAATTTTCTTATAGATTCAGCTAGACCATGTTCAAAGATGAAAAATATCGAAAAGATTTTATCAATATTTCTGATCCTTGAAGTATCACAGTTGAAAGCGGTGAATTGCTAAAAATTTACCGATTGGATTGTAATATGTGACGTTCTACAAAGCATATGCTAATTCAGCATTTAGCATTCACTTCTCAAGGATAGCTCATATAAAAACATCTGACGGACATTGCTAATAACTCTAGGAAAATATGAGATATTTTCTAAGCGGAATGAAGTTTAAAAGCAACGTTAGCTTTTTCTTTGCAGAACGTCGTACACGTAGTACTTTCAAATTGATAAGCTCTTTCGACGTTGATATTTTTTAGTCATCCCATAGTTTTCATTTATTTGATTATTTTTTATATATTTGCTGGAATGACTTAAAAATGCATGAAGTTACAACCAAATCACCAAGTCTTTCGATTCAAAACGATAGAAATTGTATCAAAATCTGTTCATAAGCTAAGCAAAGCAATTGCTAGGGACCTCGTCACTTGCTTTTCGCCATAAAAGCTGTTTATGCTCGTTTTCGTAAAGATAGAACATTTTGTAACATCTTGTTTGTTTTCAATTTATTTTGAGTGGGCTTGTCAGGATTTCTAGCTACTGAAAGCTAATTTAGGCCCACTGTGCATGCCGCATCTAGGCACGGGACCCCTAGTTTAACGTCCCTTCCGAAGGACGGCGAGGTGAGTTGCGAGGTCAGGCCTCAGTGGTCACCCATCCGAAATCTGACCTCACTCGACCAAGCTTAACTTCAGTCACCTGACGAAGACTGTATAAGCCACTCGGCCACTCACCCCACTCACCCCACTCGGCCACTCACCTTCGTAAGTCCTTCATTTTGGAATCTTCAAGAATAGCTCTGTGATAAAATTGCTGATAATTCCAGAACGAAGTACACTGTTTTTTATAAGAAACTTGGATCAGGCCATAGTACTAAAAGTTTATATATTTAACTTGGATCCATTTTAGTACTAAAAGTTTCTTAATTGGTTTCTTATTTTTTGAGTGCATGAATTGTCAATGTGGTCGCTAACACTGCTGCAGGAATGTTTCTTAACATTTAAAACAGCATATAGGAATAAACAGTGTTCTGTCTTGATGAAAACACAAACGGTTAGTTGATATTGTAAGAGACTAAAGGTTGAACGATCTATTTTCTGTAAAAGCCATGCTTTTAACTTTGAAAAGTTTCTTAATACTTCTCAGACATAGTACTAGAGTTTCTTAAAATTTCGGCCATCTTAGCACTGGTTTCTTGTAAACCGGTTTCTTAAAAAAAACGTGTAAGCTATTTTAATGAAATGATTTTTTTGTATCTAACTTAGCCTTTTCAATGAGAAGTGGCAAAGGTGCGATTGAATTACTGAGTCATTCGTACACGTTTTTCATAAGAAACTGGTTAAAATAAGAAACTGGTAGTAAGTTGGCTGAAATTTTAAGAAACTCTAGTACTATGTCTGAGAAGCATTACGAAACTTTTCAAAGTTAAAAGCATGGATTTCATAGATCGTTGAACCTTTATTCTTTCGCAATAACAACTAACCATTTGTGCTTTCATCATGACAGAACACTGTTGATTCCTATATGATGTTTTAAATGTTAAGAAACATTTATGCAGCAGTGCTAGCGACCACATTGACAATTCATGCATTCAAAATATAAGAAACCAATTAAGAAACTGTTGGTACTAAAATGGACAAAATTTCATGTTAACTCAAGAAACTTTTAGTAATGGCCTGATCCAAGTTTCTTATTAAAAAGCGTTTATTCGTTTATTTTGTCAAACAGCAATACTTGTTTGGCTCCACCAACAAATGTACAGGAAACTTGACGAAGGCCTTGGTTTATTGTAGCAGTAAGCAGTTTCAGTGCTATAGTTGTCAAGGAATTTGCAGGCCTAAACCCAGATCTATTCAAGACTTATTAGTTAACATGAGATGAATTCCCCTTCGAAATATTTTTGGAATCAATCTATTGCAAAATCTGATAGCTAACCTTCCATTTCTTGCACATAGTTACATCCTGGCATATTCCTGAATTTCTGGAAGGCAGTTGTCAAGGAATTTGCAGGCCTAAACCTCAATTCTATTCAAGACTTTCCCCTCGTAATATTTTTGGGATAAATCTATTCCAAAATCTGATAGCTAAAAAAACTTCCGTCTCTTTCACTATGTTATATCTTGGCATATTGCTGAATTTTTGGAAGGCAGACAGACAGAGCTTTTGATCGTTTGAGAAAATTTTTAGCAAATATAATCTTGGGGTTCAGGCCTGTTTTTTTGGACTTGGAAATTAAAAGTTTTCATAACTTTGCTTCAACATAAAAAGATTTCACCAGTTTGACTTATTGTATGAATTTTCTTTCCAAATAGACCTTTTAGCTATTCTGGGAAAGGGAAAGAATCTGAATCGAACGATGTTATGATGCATTTTGGAGAATTTTCGAATGTGCATAATAGGGATAGAATCTCTAACGCCACTCGATCGATCCTCGCGTATAAAGTTGCATAAAAATAACGCTCGATCCAGGCTCTTTTGTAGAATAGCTAAAAAGTCTATTGAGGTACGCGCATTTTATCTTTTAAAAGAAACTGCTTTATGCAACTAAATTCTCGTGTCGCTAAAAAATTAAGAAATTCCAGTCCTGGGAAAATATCACTCAAGAAATTGCTTGCTTGATAAAAGATATCCATGGCATATTTTGATTCATTTTCACTTGTTTCTTGCATCGTATTACCTGGAAGGTACTTTAGTGATGGCTAAACACCAAAAAGGGCTTCAAAACCCGTTACGTGTATGGGAAACTGTAGCCTCAATTTTTCAAAAATTGAAATCCCGAGTTTCTTTGATGCAACTAAGAGGAACTTTGTAATATGCAGCTTCAAAGATTTTTCTCAGGAAGAATCGAATATTTTGAAACTGACGAATGCTATAATATCGTTTTTCATGTTGATTCTGTTCAAATTTGGTTTGTGATCTTACTAGGTGCTTTGGGTACAAGTATTTTCTTATAAGAAAATGGTTATGAGAAACTGAACTCTCAGATCAGCAAAAAAATAAGAAACTCCAGTACTGGGAAAATACGAGTTAAGAAACTGTTTAATTCGACAAACAAACTCCTTAATAGTAATCGTTTTTACTTTACTTTCACTGTATTCCTGTAAAATGTTACTCAGAAAGTACTTATGAGTAATATCTGAACATTGGAAATACAAAAACATTGTTTTGAAATGTTCCCGAGGGAACAGGAAGTGAACACGAAGGCTTCTATGAAACCTTTAAGAAACTCTTAAGAAACTTCGAGTAGTGAAAATCTGATAATGTTAAGAAAATTCAGTACTGGCCCAAATTCTTACTTTCTGATAAGATATGTGTAGCCTTTTTAGCAAGAATTGATTGATTTTCAATTTCAAATAAGATTAGAAAGCCTTTTGGTAGTGAAATATCCTAAATTTAAGAACTTTGCTTCCATCCTCCAAGCTAAATTTCTTACAAAGAATGCTGGTACTATGCAAGTATAAGGTTGTATCATAAGGTATCTAACAGACTTGCATGATATCCCCAAAAATTCTGGAATATAGGCTACCCAAAAGTAAACATTTTGTTGTCATAGTACTGCGAAAGCTCTATTTAGCCCCCTCTCTATTAAGTCTCCCCCTTCCAAGCCAACATTCTATGTGAGACGTAGTCCCTTTTTAACCCCCTTCCCCCCACCACTCAATCAAATGCCAGAAGTTAGCAAAACTATTTAATTTGCTTATCTAAGACAAGTTTGCATATGATTTTACGGTCGGTAATAAAAACCTTGTCAATTTTTGTGTATTTGACCCCAAAACTTGTTTGCTGATTCCGTAAAATATGGGGTAATAAGTAGTGAGAAGCTATTGTTTACATCAGAACCCCCTCTCTTTGCCTCTGAAATTAGATAAATCTCCTGGGCCTTCACTTGTAACTCCATCGTGGCAGTGCCATACTCAGTATGCCAAACTCAAAACTTTGTCAACGAAGCAACGAAGGAAATGGGGAACCCCAACTGTCCTGTGTAGTTCACGCCACGTTTAGGTCATAACGATAAATCAAACAGATTCAACATCAAATTTGGTGTTTCGATCAGCATCTTAAATTTCGATGTTTTTGCCACATTATTTGAGAAGAGAACTTTTTGGAACGTGTATGGATCTTTTGTTAATGTTCTCAAGTTATTACTTGTAATATACACGAAGGAACACTTGTACGGGATTGTCGCAATGTGTCAGAAAGTAAGATAGAAAGGACATGCTATCAATTCACTGTTAAGAAACGATTTTCAATTTGTTTTTTCTAAATTGCACTTTGACAAGTTGAACACAATGTTTATTTCCATTTAAAGGTACGATTCTGTTCATGATTTGTTTCTCGCTTCTAATTCTTAATATTAAAATTAATTAAGAAATCCTACGGAGTACAGGCGTGGCCTCCTAGAGAAGAGAAAATTCGAAAACTAGAAGTGTTCTGGATAAGATGCCTTAGAAGGTGAAGGTGAAGGTGAAGTTGCGTTTTTCAGCGCCAAGCGCTGGGATCGCAGAAATAGAGCAGACCTAATCGAGTCCGCGACCCCTTGTCATGACGCTCTAGTGGTGGGGCCCTACCGGGACTCGAACCCACTCCGCCTGACTGTTCTGGCTGCAATGTCAGGGGATTACACCACGGCGCCACAACACCTTCAAGCATGGTTAAGGGTGGTTGGAAACGTAAGAATGTCGATGAAGGTGAATATAGGGATTAATATACAAATCAACAAGTACAAGATATAGTTCTAACAGTTCCCCTGCGAGAGTTCATACATGCACAATATTTAAGATACATCGCACATGTATGTAGACAAGAGAACAGTTCCATCACAAAGAAAATATTATTTGCAAAGGCTTCAAAGAAATACTTTCGGGATCCATGGCTGCAGATTGCTGGTATATTGGGAGTGTCCGTTGAACAAGCGAAGAAGGAAACATAAAATAAGCACAAGTTCGCCGAGCTAGTCCAAAAACGGACCAGCTCGCCTCTCTGACTTTGAAGAAGTTGTTGGAGGAATCTACAGGTTCAGGTTCTTGATCCTTAAGTTTGATAAATTGTGAAATCAAATTCATGAAGAATTATGAAGTTCGACAAGAGATTTTGTTAGAACTAAACTCAAAATTAGGAAATCCTGATCGTAGGCTTTTATAAGAAACTGTGAATTTTAGTTAGTACCAAAACTTTCTCGAAACTATCAGATTTTGAGTACGCAGAGTTTTATATAATAACAATCTTCTGTAATCTTCTGTAGCCTTTCAGTTTTTTAGACTTCACCTTAAGCGCCCTGTGAGCAGTGTGAATCAGGGAATGATATGGCAGAGATCTGTTGAGGATCTACATTAGAATAAATGGTTGCTTATGTTTCATTTTCTTAGCTCTGTAGTTTCTAAATTTCTGGTTATCTGAGTGAGAGTTGACTTTCCTAAAAGCACTTTCTCGTTAATGGGAAACATAGAGTTAAATTTTGTTTTGAGCAATGAGTGGAGTAAAGTTTAGAGTAGCCATTTAAGTAGGTTAACGAGTCATTGAAAGGTCAGTGTTGCTTTTGGTTCAATGACTTAAAAGTGATAGACATAAGTGGATTTGGAACTTGACCTCGACTTTTTACCTGATCCCACGCGTGCTGTCGTATTTCACATAGCTTTTAGGTCATATCGATAAATCAAACTAATTCATCTCCAGCTTTTATATTCGATCATCGTTAGGTGCTATGTGTTTTTCGCCACACCGTATGTTTGACCCAATCTTAGTTCACTGCGACACATGATCATTTGAGCATGGTTACATTTGACCACGCCTCTTCAGGAAAGTTTCGTAAGAATAAAATAGGCTAAAAATTTCTGCTTTACCTATGGCCAAAAAATATGGAAATCTTGTATCTGAATGAAAATCCACCAACAACACCATCAACACGTTTGAACATAGAATAGAAAAGAAGATTTTTTCCAAATCATATCCTTTCGTGCAGTCATTATTCGGCCTCACTAAATTCTACTTCATTAAATGCACTTTGAATTCAGTTTCGTACAGAAGATTGGGGGGGGGGGGTTGGACCCCTTTTTTCAAAGACGGTCCTCGAAACTTGCACAAATGCGCAATGAAAGTGGTAGTTCAGCAGGGTCAGGCAGATGGCAGACATGTCAAGTCGAGGAGGTCGAGGTGGTTTTTGAGATTCTTGAAAATCAAGGAGAGCTGGCTTCGTCGAAGTTGGTAGGGCAAGGTTTTGCGTGAACGGTGTTGGGAGAGGTATTCTAAGCCAAAGCAGGGCACATGTAAACTTTTTTATACATTCGATATAAGAGTTTAAAATAACAAAATTACCTTGGACGCTATCTACAAACTACCATACAATACTGCAAATACTGTGCCAGGAGGAGCAATATATCATGACTACCCCCTAGCATTTAACATTGACCTAAAAATATTACAAAATATCAAATACAAAGTGCTAAACATAGAGAAGGAAAAACTTTTGAGCCGGTTTCACACTGGACGTCAGGCTAACATGAGTGATTATAGTGATGATAGTTGAAAATTCGGACGTTGATTTTGCAGACATATTTTATAGTCAGGATTCTTGCAAACTGCAAAGTAAACTTCAGGTGATCAGATATGATTCAAACGAAGGAATATTCATATCAAATTTTATAGATTTCTCTATTTGAGCCATTTTTTCAGAAAGACCGCAAACTTCAAAACTTGTCCAGCAAAATGATGAACGTGTTGAAGTGTCTTACTCTAGGTTGGTTTTCTTTTTGATCACTCCTCTTCCCAAGAATTTACTATCCAGTGCAGAGAAGGGCTTCTTTTTATGCGTTAACTAAAAGCCAAACTTGCACGGGGAGAAAAATTTTGGAATTATGAATTTATGCTCCCAAATTTGAATGTTCCAAAATTGATTTTGTCTCAAATTTATGGTCCCTAAAATTTACAGGGGAAAATTGTTAAATGTCTTGAAAGGGAAGACATCCATGAAAAAGAACTCTTGAAAACAGCATTAAAACCTTATACTACATTCACGCTGACACTGTTAAACCAGTTTTATCTAAACCAGTTTAAATTTCAACCAATCAAATGACTGGATTTGTTTGATTGACCAATTAGAAGGCCCTATTCAAAAACCTAGTTTAACTTAAGCTGGTTTAACTTGCAGTGTGAATGGGGCATTAGTTACTGGAAAGGAGCAAGTAACAACTGAATCAAGATGAGAAATAAATTAAAACGAGGTTGTGAAATTGGCATGATATCTTATTTGCGACGAATTGGCTTATTGTAATTGACGAAATTGTGGACTAACGAAGTTACGAATTTCGCAAATCACAACAAACCCTGGGCTCATTGTAGTTTTGCAAAACTGACATTTTTCTCCACATTTTCGGCAGATTTTCCTTAATTTCAGGCGTTAGAACATAAGGCAGTACATTTTCAACCAAAATTGGTTTCCAGATCGTAAACAAAAGTGATATCGTAATGTTTTGCAAATTACAATAAAGGCCTGGGCTTGCTATGATTTGCAAAATCGACTTTTTATCCATATTTTCAGTAGATTTTCTTTAACTTGAAGCGTTTGATATCTTCGCTTCATATAAATCAAGAACTTTAAGACCAGGAGATCAACAAGTTTAGTGCGTCTTCTTAACAAATTTTGTTAAACACATTCCCAATTTATCAGAAAGATTTTGTTCCAAATTATTTCTTACGTAGGTGCATCCAAACATTTTGACTGTTATTGGGACGCAAAACCCATTGGAAATTATTACCTATCATCAAATCATAGATGTAAAGCTCATCAACGAAGATAGTGCTTGCTTCATAACCTGTATGTAACAAGTACAATCCTTTCCAATTTTTGGAGCAATTAAATGATGGAAGTAGACAGGACCAAAATTGGCCAGTGGACTCAATTATGACACTCGCAAGAAGCCTAGTGTATTCTCTTTGAGTATATAAAAAAGCTCTCTACCAAAAAGAATAAGAGAGTTAATTCAAGACTTTCAAAATTTGTTTGTATTTGTTTACAGAATTGTTAAAGCAAAAAGTGTATTAGCAAACCCAAATGATACTGAGTAACTTTTGTCAATTATTTGGTTCTTTCTTGTTATTCTCTGGGTTCGACAACGCACATTAATCATCCTCAATAAGTTTTTATAAATTGTGAAATTCTATTTTATCGAAGATAAGAAGAGAGTTTGATGCATTGTAGTTCGGTAGTAGTTATAGTTGTTGTAGTTGTTGTAGCTGTAGTAGTCCCAGTGGTATATCGTTTTAGCCGTACCTTTTAATAGTATTTTAACTTAACTTTCTAAGTCAGATGATAAGTTATACGCGTTTTTATAAGAAACTGGTGTATAGGAAACCAGTACTATTGTGGGCAAAACTATAAGAAACTCTTATACTATGTCTGAGAAGTATTAAGAAACTTTCAAAAGTTAAAAGCACGTATATTATAGAAAATATAGCGTCGCACCTTTATTCTTGAGTAATATTAACTAACCATTTGTGCTTTTAGCATAACAGAACACTGTTTATTCCTATATGATGTTTTAAATGTCAAGAAACACTGCAGTGCAGTAGTGTTAGAGACCACATTGATAATTCATGCATTCAGAAAACAAGAAACCAATTAAGAAACTTTTGATACTAAAATTGGCAAAATCTCATGTTAGATTAAGGAACTTTTAGTACTATGGCCTGATCCAAGTTTCTTATTAGAAATCGTGCATGTAAAAAAAGAAAAAATTGACCATTAAAATTGAATCCTAAGTAGAGAAATCCTTGTACAAAGCTCTGAGAGCCAAGTTCCTTAACAGAATAAATAAACTCATTGGCAGATCCATCAGGTATCAATAGGCAGGTTTTGATTTAGACGATTTTATTAGAAACTTAGTACTAACAGTTTCTTAACTCAACATGAGCATTTTTACATTGTAGGCTCAGTGTAAAGCTGTTCTTAATTCGTTGATTTTTTTAAATGTATGAATTAACGTGTGGTCTCGAACACGTCGGTAGATATGTTTATTGAAATTTGAAACATCATATAGGAGTATAAAGTGTGATCTACTACGTTCAAAACATAACAAGCTCGTCTCGTTGGTATTTCTCAGTAGTAAGGGTTATACGACATACTTGCTATAATATCCTTGATTTTAACTTTTAAAAGTTTCTTACATCTTCTCGGGTATAGTACTAGAGTCTGTTAAGCTTTTGGCATCTTACTACTGCTTTCTTATAAACCATGTATTTCTTATCAAAACATGTAATCTTTCAAAGCTCAATATTTTTGGCAAGAAGTGTCTGCTAAGCTTAAGCGGGCAGAATTAAATAGGACTTGAACAGAAAATGGCTCAATGCTTGTTTTTTAAAAAGAAACTTTTTGGAGGACTAAAGTAACTGAAAATTTTGGTAAAGGTTATGCAAAGGACTGAGGACAGTTTCGATAACATTTTTGCATGAGATATAGATCTTCCTTGGTTTTTGAATAACAAACTTGTGAAGACGGGGAACGTCTCGTTGCTTGTTAAAGCTGATAGACCTGAGCCTCTTCTTGAGACCGTTTATTCCGCAGGGAAAGCCCCTCGTTTGAGATCGAGGCCTTCGAATTAGTGCTCATATTTTGCTTATTTGCGCTTTTCCAGTCATCTGCCTTAGAGAAAGAAAAAGACATGTCCCAAAGGTTAATTCCTGACCTCATAAGAGTACGGTGATGACCATTTTGTGATTCTGCTTCGCTGTTCTTTTCATTTTTGCGTAATCTCAATTCAAAACTATTGCGTAATCGATAGCCAATCAGATTTGTTGAAAAGGGGGCCTGCCCTGTTCTGCCCAGACATGAAATGTAACTAAATTCTTCCAGAAGAAGCTATAACAGCTGTAGCTCATGTGCGATAGGCCAAATGTAAATCGAATTTAAAAGAATCTTTGATTTAACTGGCTAGAGTTTCGTTTTAGGAAGCATTTAATGGTCCAAGTGTTGGTTTTTAATTCCAAATTTCAAAGATCTTGTGTTGTAAATTGTCCTCAGCGTGAGGACCAATCATCGAAGACAAGCACCAATTAACCAATCGAGCATGTGCTGCAATCGTTGTTGTAAACACTAACAACGACACCACATTTGGTGCAGTCACAACAATGGAGACTCGCAGCATAGTTTTCGTTTTAGCAACTCTGGCATCGGTTTTAGAAGTGGTAAGTTCGTTCTGGATTGTATATTTTGCCATCCTTGACTTTGTACTTTGTGCCTATTTCTTAATTTTGAAATAATCGAACATAGAGGCATCGGAGGCATAGGGCTGGGAGGGCTGTAGAATCAGACTACAGCTCCCCTAATGAGGGGAAATTTTTCGTATTTCAATTATTGTTTCCAGGGGGCGCCTGCCCTCAAAAAGTGGGATGGAAAAAGAGATAGATTTGATGACCAGAAGTTATACCTAACGGTCTTTGCATCATTTTTGCTTAAGAATGAAAACGGACCCGAAGACACCTCAGTCTGCCGTGGCGCCGCCCTTGATCATATCTCAATGCAGCTATCCAAGCCAAAAAATGTTGGGCAACCTCCACGCCCATCAGCACTCAACAATATTACATGTGCTTCTTCAGAAACAAAGTTCATTTCTGATATTCGAATAGCAGTGTCGAGCGTCAAGCAACGTTTAGGTAAGGGCCTTACAGGGGACCCTTAATTCCTTTTGCTGTGCACATTCACACTATTCTTCTGAATGAAATTTCAGTTCATGTTGTAGATGTCCTGTCGGAGTTAAATAGAAATATTAGTATGAATGCATTGCATTCAGAAATACTAGTATGAATGCATTGCATTCAGAAATACTAGTATGAATGCATTATATTCGGAGTCCCAGGTATAGAGACCCCAGTCTTATAGAGACATCTACAGTAAATTCAGTTGCCAGTTTATCGTGGACCTGCATGTAAGTGTCTTAAAGAGAGAAAATGACAAGAGCACATGAAACTTTTTCTCTTCGAGAGTCAAGACTCTGAAATGAGCTCTGTGTAGTCTCAGATACTAAGTTGCTCTGAAAAGCTGAAAATTCAAAGACCCTCTTTGCTGAAATAAGGAAGCAACTTTCCTGTGTAAGTTTTAGGCCATTTCGTTGAATGTGTATCTTGGTAGGACCATCTCTCCACGAAGTATGCCTTGAAACAAATATTTTAAGACTGAGAGCCAAACCCAAAATTATGTATATATGATTCTTCATGCTTTGATTTCAGTGAGCTATCGACTCTCCCAGCTGTGGCTTTCACGTTTTTGGGGAGTTCCGGAGATCTATAGTCCTTCCTCTAAATTTTACTTTACCTCGTGATTCTATCATAATTTTTCTTTAACTTTAGAGGGTTATCGACTATCCTTAAACTATCTTTAATTTGGTTACTTAGTTTTCAGGGGGAGCAGGAGTTCTAGTCGTTGTAACTACCGATAACTACCTCTAATGTAAAAATACCTCATGATTCTGTATAGTCTTTAATTTCAGAGAGTTGTTGACTCTCCTTAATTTGGTTAGCAAATTTTATGGAGAGCAGGGGCTCTAGTCCATCCTCTAAATGTAACTATATCTCGTGATTTTTTTCGGTCATTAATTTCAAAGAATTGTCGACTCTCCTCTCTTTGGTTTGTTAATTTTTAGGGAGAGTAGGAGTTCTATGCGACTATACCTCGCGACTCTATCAGTCTCATATTTAGAAGAGTTACTGAATCTCCTCACTATGGTTTGTTGGTTTCCAAGGCGAGCAGAGGCTCTCGTTCCTCCTTTAGCAACTGTGACTGTAAATCTTGATTCCTTTATTTTTTAATTTCAGAGAGTTGTCGACTCTCCTTAATTTGGTTTTCAGATTTTTAGGGGGAGCAGGAGTTCTAATCCATCCTCCAAATGTGACTATACCTCATTATTCTTTCAGCCTTTAGTTCCAGGGAGTTTTCAACTCTCATTACTCTGGTTTGCAGATTTTTTGGAAGAGCAGGAATTCTGTTCCATCTTCTCAGTGAGACTATATTCCTCGTAGCTCGATCAGTCTTATAATTAAAAGAGTTATCAACTATCATTTTGTTTTCAGTTCATTTCATTTTGAAATTCAACTACACACAAAAGCCAGCAAAATAGTTACATACTACATGCTGCATACTTACATAATACATCAAAACAAAATTACAACAATGAATACAAACTAGCTAAATAGTAAGTTTTTAAGACAATTTTTCATGCTGGGAATTTCTTGAAGAAGGAGATCTCTCAATGGGTAAACTAATCGAGGAGATAGTATCTCTTCGGTCAAAAACAAAATTTTAGAGTTTGATCGATGAAAAAGGATTCAATTAATGAAACTGCTAATATTGGCAAGTTGTTTGAAGCTCTAGGACTGGTAGTTTTAGTTTTGGTTTGCAGATTTTAGGGAGAGCAGGAGTGTTAGTCTTTTCTCTAAATGTAACTTCATTCCTTGTGATTTGTTATTTTTAATCTCTACTTTGTTTTGCAGGTTTTTATGACTGTAAAACCTTTGATTTGCAAGGTTTGACCTTTTTACTGACTCGGTTCCTAAAGTTTAGCCTGTAAGACGGCAGATCACCAAGCAACTAAAATATTTTTGATAGCACTTGGTAATAGAGAACTGCTCTTAAATTTTGCATTCTTAATTTGATGTTGCGTTTTCTTAATTCTACAGGATAGCGCAACATACTGTAAAGTGGGTGAATATTTTCACCCTCGCAAACAATTCTGTTCAAGGTGCAAAGTGTGCGGTGAAGGCCAAGCAATGATTCGCGCATGTGGTACATTCCACAATGCAAAATGCGAAGAATGTCCTAACGTAAGTGCTATCATGTTTCGTTTCTCAAGAAATCTACCGGGTGAGCTAGAAAAAAGTGCCCACTTTTGAAAATTCATAACGCCGAGACTACTTCACGGATTTGAATCATTCAAATTCTAGTTAAAAGCCGAAAGATCAAAGTGACTTTTCGCGCTGTACTACCAGCACTACAAATATAGGTAAATTCAGCTTTACAAAAATTTCATGATTGCAGAATGGCTAAAAAATGGCCCAAAACATCGATCAATTTGTAAACAACTTCTCGCAAAGAATAATGAAGGAAATGCAACTTCTCGTGGGCGAGAGATATCCTCTGTACATTAATTGCCTTGGGATTGAAAATCTTTTGTATTTGTTTGAAAATCGATGTCTTATAACTCTTGAGGGAGGTGAAACGCCCATGGCCTATTGTTTTGTGTGGATAGAGTCCTTACGATTTGATCAGTGTTTTAGACCCTTTTTCCGTCATTTTGCAACCATGATTTTTACAAAGTTGAATTTACAAATACTTCTAGTGCTGGTAGGGCAGCGAAAAAAATTAAAAAAATTCTTTGATCATTCGACTTTTAACTAAAATTTGAATGATTCAAATCCGTGTTGTAGTCTTGGTGTTACGAATTCTCAAAAGTGGGAACTTTTTTCTGGCTCACCAGATATTTGCAATGAACCCTTGCCTGTAAGTTAAGAAGGAATACTTAGAAGTAAACAGCAGCGATTCTTTCCCTTATCATTATCAATCAAACCTTGAGATGTACACGTTTTTTTTAAAAGAAACTGGTTTATAAGAAACTAGAACTAAGATGGCCAAAATTTTATGAAACTCTAGTACTATGTCTAAGAAGTACTAAGAAACTTTTCAAAGTTAAAAGCATAAATATCATAGCACATAGATCGTTGAACCTTTATTCTTGGACAATATTATCTAACCATTTGTGTTTTCAACATAACATAACACTGTTTATTCCTTTATGATGTTTTAAATGTCAAGAAACATATCTGCCGCGATGTGAGCGACCACATTGCTAATTCTGCATTCAAAAATTAAGAAATCAATTAAGAAACTTTTAGTACTAAAATGGACAAAATTTCATGCGAAATTAAGAAACTTTTAGTACTATGGCCTGATCCTAGTTTCTTATAAAAAAAAGCGTGTATGGATCAGATTGGATTCCACTTTTAAAAATGTAGGGTTCTTCCAAGATTTGGTACAAAGCTACCTAAATTTTAAGTGTCATCCAAAGTAGGGACCACATGACCTTGTGTCTTTTCCTGCTTTGGATGGCCCAGTAGAATGTGACAAATTTTTATGTTTAATTTTTTGATGTTGATAGAGAAAAGAATATCAAGCAATCAACAGGGCTGGCATATTGGCTTTTTTTATGCCAAATTTTACAATCTTAGCTTTTTCCACATTTCTGGATTGAAAGATTTTAGTTTGGCTTAATTCCTAAATCTGGCTTATTTTGGCTTTTTCTCAATTCCTATTTTCTCCTTCAAAAATGTCTTTTTGTACGTCTTTTTTGTTGCAATGATGCACCATTTTAACAAATTTGGCCATCACTGGACTCCATATTTAGTTTAACGACACAGGTAGATTCTCGGTAAATTACATTCGCTTTACATTACATCACATTCAAATTACAAAAAATTCGCTTGTCTCGGTAAATTACACACAAGTAATTTTTTACATTCAGATGAAAATTTACAATACAAATTTATTAGTTGCACTACTACTCACAGAACACTTGACGAAACTAGGAGGACGATACCACTGTGTTCAAAGTGACTACTCCATGGCATCACAGAAAACTAACACGACTGATAGTATATTGATTACGAAAGGAAGGGAACAAACCACGAGAAAAACAAAACAGAGAATACTACACTCTGTTGCAAATTAGATATCAGGTTACGGGAACTTGCTCCCAATTTTACACTTTTTTTAGGTTTCTCCCAGGTAGTCTTTTAGAAAATCTCTTGCAAAATCTGAACAGAGTGACCGATTTCAACCAGGAGTAACTCTAACAATAATTTAACATGCTAGCTCTCCAATGAAGCATTGCAAAATATATCTTTATTTATATACTCAGGGATCAGTTGCCTCTCAAACGCCGGGCTTTTTTGACTCACCTGGTAGTCTCATGACAACTTTGCGGCTTTGTTTGTTTTGTATCATTGTTTGACGGAAGTTCCTTCGTCTTCCATCGGTAATCACTTTGAATAGCAGTGTTAGTCAAAAGCAGCTGATGCTACAGTGTTACAAATCCCGTTACTTTCAACTCTAAAAATTTGACAAATTTATGAAGTTTTGAATGCTAAGCCAAAGTCAAGCCAATTTCTTACTTCATTGTAAGCATATACTAGACTTATCCTGAGTCGTAGTTTCGCTATTTGCCTAACTGATATACCGCTACAACTACGACTCATGATGTAACTGTGTATTGAAACGATTGCATTTAGAACGCATTATTTTCATATCGAGGTCATTGTCCTTAAACGAAATCACCCCCTGAAAAATTTCCACAACGATTACCAAGATACAAAGCAAATCGGAAGCTCATTCCAAGACACCAGCTCGAAGCAGTGAGAGCCCAACCAAAGGAGATTGTGATTTCACATGGAAGGAGACTGCGATCTTGAAAAGTTCTTCAAAACCTGCAGAACATCCTTGGTTGTTCTCGCATTCTCTGATGTATTGCTTTTGTATCAAATTTGAAACATCGTTACATGCAATTAAATCAGTGACTGGTTGCATTTATGTTTGATATCTAAAAATAAGAATCATTTTCGAATTTTGACCTTTCATCTGACAACAGCTTTCTTAATTTTTCAGGGGACATTCGCTCGCAATGGAACTTGTGCAAATTGCACAATTTGTGACAAAACAAAAATTGAGACGAGGCCATGCAACGTCTCATTGGATGCTATTTGTACGATGGTCAAGCCAGGTATTCAAATCTTTTAAAGCCATATCTTATTTCACGGCGCTCCCTGTTTCAAAGTATACTGGGTGCGGCCGGAGACTATACCAGGTGAGTCAAAAAAGTTTAGGCATTTGGAGGGCTGTGGAATAAAAACTATGTGACCGATGTTCAAAACTAAAGTGTTAATCTATCACTCAAAGGCTAACTTAGATGAACAAATTTTGTTTGGTAAAATCAAACATCTTTAAGACCCAACGATAATCAAAATGCTTGTAAGGGGTTTTATTATGGGAATCGACGATTCAATATTCCATTCTGATCCATGATTTATGTGGCATTGAAGATTACATTGCCAGTTTGAGATGCTGAATTCGAATTTCAATAGAAGGTAAATCATGGACCAGAATGGAATGTGGATTTCTTGTTCCCAAACATGCCCTTTACAAGCATTTTCCTAATTTCTGGGTCTGTAAGATGAGGGATACTGCCGAACAAAATGAACATTTCAGTTTTGAATATCGGTCAAATACTTTTTATTCCACAGCCCTTCAAATGACTAAACTTTTTTGACTCACTCGGTATACTTTTGGACGTTGAGGATAAATCATCGACTTGACCGATTCTGAAAATTGACCTTTTAGATATTTTGCAAAACAGATTGAATCGATATTGAGCTAAAATGTTATAACATACAAGGTGTCCAAAACAATTTGTGCGCCATTTGTGTGGCCACTGTGAAGGAGCTCTAGATTGAATTGTCTCTAACTTTACACAGTAGGATAGGTTAAGCTTGTTTAACTCAATGTGACGAGTGGTTGCTAATCTATGACAGAGAAACGGCAAAATAAGTGGTTGCATCAAAAACAGCTCTTCTATTGTTCTCAAGAAATGTCAAAATAATGTAAGTTTTCAAAGAAATGGTTCCGAAGAGCACCCCCTTCTGTAAAAGATGTTAAAAACTTGATTACCAAACCTATCATAAAATGCCATTCTTGATATGCTTTTTCGATGATCTAGATATATCCAAGATAACTGAATTTAAAAACACAGCCCATACTGGCATAGACTTATGACGATGGATCCCTTGTAGTTGTATCCGAAATAAACATTTGACTCAAACATTTGAGTCCCTTCTATCGTCAAATGTTTATTTCGTACTTTCAAATGTGATCATTAGTCCATGAGTTTTACGAATATGGATATGTACACGTATTTCCGGGGGGGGGGAGGGGGAGTAACTTGACTTGTCCATGGTACAGAGTCGTGCCAATTTCTAGGGTACCTTTTTCATGATAGAGTCCGGATTTATGGGTATGGTTTTCAAAAATGTTTTGAAGTTTCCGGATTTATGGGCACAGTCTTTTGTAAAAATTCATTTATTGGTGAGTTGCTTTGGCATTGTTGGATTTATGGGTATGGTTTTCGGAAAATATTCCGGATTTATGGGCATACTTTTGAGAAAATTATCCGGATTAATGGGATACTTTTGAGAAATTTCTCCGGATTTATGGGTGGTACTTTTGCAATTTGAATGGCACAAATCCGTATCTTTGAAAGTCAAGTGACCGCTCCCCCCGGCACGTATTTGATATAAACTGTGATTTCTTGATTCTCTTCAAGCCTTCGTGCACGTTAATGAATTGATTTTCGTTCGTTATAACCGTGCTGATTCCGTGTGGTTTACTCCTATTTGTTGTTGCTTCGAGACTTCTTACGTCTCTCTTTCTCAAGTCCTTGATAGGCGTGCCTCATCTCGACACAGTTTGGCCATACGGAAATGATATTCAGCATGCCATAATGGTATCCTCTCTTTATTCCATCAGACCACTCATCATGGTTAATAGCAGGGATAGGGATAGCTGCATCAGTGATCTTGCTAGTGGTAGTTGTTATTGTAGTGGCGATTGTTGTCTTACGAAGGAGGCGCCACTCTGAAAAGGAGACAGCGGATGAAGGTAAGTACCCCTTTGACGATAAAGAGTGTCCTAAGAAATTATGCTCCTTTTGCGTTGCTGCTGTGGAGGAACTATAGCTTTGCTTGTCTCGAATTTCACACACTTGCATAGTTCAAGCTAGACTTAGAGTTTGACACCTTGTTGGGTCAATCTGACCATTTGACAAGTGGCTGCAGATTTATGGCAGGGAAAGGCAATGGAGCTGATTGCTTCAGAAAGTAACCTTTTCAGTATCCCCTTCAGTATTTCAGTATTAGCACGTATTCCTGCCACTCTGGCAAGGCTAAAATGCTGAAGGGGCATGGTACCCTGGGTACTAGAGCCAAAAAATAATAAAAAGAAAAAACTTGATTATGTTCTCTTTTCCCCTTACTTACTTACTTACTTACTTACTTACTTACCAATTTCCTCTTACTTACTTATTCTCTTTTCCTCTTACCAATTTCCTTTCATTTAAATTTTGACGTGCTGGTACTCAGGGTAAGGGCATGGTAGAAGATTTCATCACCAATTGATGGAATATGTCTGAAACTTTCCATCAAATTATTTCCATTTTTGATTATAGTATGTCAGATACTTTAGGTTGTTCATGTAAGTCCTTTTTACCTTTTCTATTGCAGAGGTACCAATGGCCAGCATCGATCGAGACGTGAAATCATAGATAATAGAACAGTTCTATTACCTATGGTGAAATCTTTAAGTATCATAGCGGGGCTGTAGGAAACGCTGAATTTGGACAAAGATTCACTCTCTCTCCTACGAAGGCGTCATTTTACTCCCTCGTGAGAACACAGATACAATTCAAGGGCCCCGGAGAAACTCAAACAGATTCACACTTGAGTGGTATAGTTTCTTTTGACGTCATGTCAATCTACCGCCACGCAAGGGAATCAAAATGGCGCCTTTGCAGGAGATGTACAAATAGGAGGAAAATAAGTCGATATATCGCGAACGAAATGATAGATAAGAAAAGGAATAACTCGATAGATCATACATAAATCCTTTTTCCAAATCGAGCGTTTCCTACAGCGAATGATATTATGCTTTTGATCATCAACAACATTGGTATATAGTGAGACAAAAATGCATCTACTGTTTGAAACATAGTGCCACAAAGAGCGTGCTTCCAATTTGTAAATATTTTTCTTGATTTCAAATAAGTTGTTTCTCTATTGTCAGCGAAAGGCAAAAAAGATAAACGCAGAGGAGAAAGTGAGACCAAGCTCACACACATTCAGTCTCACATTTTGTGACATTTGCTGACTCGTGCTGAGAAGAGAGAGACTCTTAGGAAGTCCACCTAAAATGCCAATCCAGACAAAAAATTAATTTCTCCGATATCCTTTAAATCAGGCAAAAAAGTGCTGCTCGTTGTTACAGATGTTTTTACACAAGGAGCTTCTTTGGTGTGTAACATTGATTAAGTTCTTGCCATTGTAGCAAACATTGTTTCCCAAACATTTTAGCGCTTGGTGTGAAAAAGCATAAAGGAGCTCCCTCTTTCAATCAATGGAAACGATGATTTTGCAAGGACTGATTTACAGTGGGCCGTGCTGATGCAAGTAGGTAAATAAATCTAAAAATTAGATAATGACCGTAGCAGGCGAGAGAGAATTAGCATGGGTGGTAGGAGACTACTGCGTCAGCCTATAAATGCTTAAATCGCCTCATAAAGAAATATATTCATTCAAACTTACGATGCTGTGGTTGTCTCATTCTTCTTCATTGTCTTCTGCTAAATATTTCCACCAATATGCATACCACAACTGTGGCCTAGTGGGCGCCAGCGCCATGTTGCGCCATGTCCCAGAACAACCAGGGAACCAGGACCATCGAGGCACAGTGTAGAATCAATGCAACATGGCGCTGGCGCCCATTAGGCCGCAGTTGTGGTGTGCATATTGGTGGAAATATTTGGCAGAAGACAATGAAGAAGAAAGAGACAACCACAGCATCGTGAGTTTGAATGAATATATATTTTTTTTGAGGCGATTTAAGCATTTTTAGGCTCACATAGTAGTCTCCTACCGCCCATGGAATTAGCATTGACTGTTTACGTTGCTGATACGTTTTTGAATATTTCATAAGTTTTGGAATGATTCGACTTCAGTGGAAAGATCGTTCCACATGTTAGCGCCCTTGTGCGAGAAGTATTTCTGTCCAAAAGCCGATTTGCGATGAGGAACGGCCAAACCTATTTTGGTATTGCGAAGTTTTCTCTTGCTTGAATCGGACAGCTTGACAAACATTTCCGTAAGGTAAGTGAGAGCTTGGTGAACATAGCCGTAAAATCATGGTGATTACAGATTTGTATTCAGTTTGGCGACGAAGCAACAACGACAAACTTTGTAAGACAATAGCATCAGTTATCTTTATTCACACCTAACGCCTAAATTCAAAGCGATTTGCGATTGCAGAAAAAGGAAATCCTTTCAACCAGTAGTTCTAAACAAACAAAGCCGCAAAAGTTTCTCTGAAAGCAAGATAGCTAGGGCGTTCGTTTTGTAATCCAGAGATTCTTTTCAAGAGCGAACATGAGCATACATGGAAAAAAGAGGGATAAACTACACATCTACCACGCGCATTTTATTTTTGTGGTATAGAAGCTGATTTGAAGGTGATTTATTCTCGTATTTTGTAGGTGTAGATAAAACACTTACTTTTCAGCTTCTGAACCATAAAAATAGAATTTCTGCTGTAGATGTCTAGATATATCCCTCTTCTGTCAATAATGCTTATGTTTGCTCTTAAAACCCATTATCGGGATGCGCTACAAGCGGGCTATCTTTTCAAAGAAACTTTTGTGGCTTGTTTGTTTTGAATTACGGTTGAGAGAATTTCCTATATCTACGATCACTAATAGCTTTGAATTGTGGTGTCAATCAAAAGGAACTCTTGGTATTGTGTTATAAATTCTGTCATTGCTCGACGGAGGAGCCCCTTTAACATACAATATCAGAAAAGCAACAGAGCGGGACTGTTCCAAATCGGCTGGTTGGTTTCCAAACCACAGTTTTCAAAACAGTAGATGCATTTTTGATTCACATAGCTCTTGGGTGTCTCTAAATAAAAGAACTGCATTTTGTTCCAGTCCAGCACCTAGGCTTACCACAAGCTTCGTAGTTTCGCTCCTTGATGAACTGACAATCACTACAAAATGATTCGAAAAGTCGGCCAGAAACCGTGAACCTCACTGCCAAGACTCAAGCCTTGGTCAAACGCATCCAATATTTCATCCAGCATTAGGTTTCGGCATGTTGGATAAAATGTTGGATGCGTTTGACCAGGGCCGGGGCTTTAACAACATTCCCAATGCACCACGGCTAAAGCAACTTTCAGTCGTGTTGTTTGTGGTAGTAGAGCATTAGTATTGCTTGAAAATTCTTCACTATGACACTGAAAGCTTGCTTCCAAAATCTTCTTCGGGTCTCTCCAATCTTGCTGAAAACGGTGATCTTGTAGTTTCCTTCAGCTTTTGATGTCGGTTGGCTAAAGGGAGTCTATGTTTGGGAGGAAGTGAAGATATTGACATCCTGTTGGTCAGTTTGGAATTCTTCTATCTGATTGGTCTCACAAGTTTTTCTGCGATTTTGGCCCGATTTTTAGATGTTGTGGTTATCTGACAATGTTCAATCCAGCTCTGGTTCAAGCGATAGTGGCAAATTTTGAAAACGGTAGGAAATTTGAAAGTAAGAAAATCATTCGAACTGTCCCTGCAGCGACGAGACCTTGAGCTGTGCTTGTCGCCGTGGAAGCTGTTCGTTTGGGTTGGTTTGGGAGGCAGAATGTTGTTGCTGCTATCTTTGGGCCTAAACCCACGCTTTTGTAACGAAATAGCAAAGAAACAAATAAAAGAATATTTGAGTTAATTTTGGGTTTGAAACTGGTAGGTAAGTCATCTCATTATCTGCTAAATTAGGGGTGGTTTGGGAATTACAACAACAGTGTCCGAACTGCCCATGGTTTCAATTAGCTTAGGGAATAACGCTATCACTGGGCTCAATAAAATATGTGACTTTTATTTTCAGACACCTTGTATTTATTTCACGTTAAACGCAACTATGGAATATAGTAATGTATCAGGGAAGTGCTAGACATGCTCCAAGTCTATTCCAAGATATATCAGTACTAAGGAACATAATTACTTCTGCGGGGGCGTAAACCTTGAAGAGGACGCAGCGCTTTTCCTTCGCACCGTCCTCTCAAAGTTTCCGCCCCCGCAGAAGTAACTATGTTCTTTAGTGCTGATATATCTCGAAATAGACTTGGAGCAAGTCTAGGGAAGTGCCAGCTTAAAATATGCTGGGTGAGCCAGAAAAAAGTTCCCGTTGTTTGAAAATTTTAGCATCAAGAGTACTTAACAGATTTGAATAATTCAAACCTTAGTTAAGAGCCGAAAAAAGAAATATTTTTTCTGATTTTTCTCGCTGTCTTACGAGCACTAAAAATTTAGGTAAATTCAAGTTTGTAAACATTTCATGCTTGCAAACAAAATGACTGTAAAATGGCCTAAAGTAGTGATAAAATCATAAAGGACTCTTCGCACAGAGGAGTAAAGAAAGTGCAATTTCTCGTGGTTGAGAGATATCTTCTACTCATCTGGGATTGAAAATCTTTAGTGTTTGTTAGAATACCTATGTCTTATAACTCTTGGCAGTGGTGAAGAGCCCATTGCGTATTGTTCTGTGTGAGGAAAGTCCTTACGGTTTAATCAATGTTTTAGACCCCATGGCAGTCACTTTGCAACCATTGAATTGCTATAAAGTTGAATTGGCCTATACTTCTATTTCTGGCAAGAGAGCGAGGAAATCACAAAGATACTTTGATATTTCGGCATTTAACTAGGATTTGAATCTTTCAAATCTGTGGAGTACTCTTAGTGGTATCAATTTTCAAAAGTGGGAGATATTTTCTAGCGCACCCGAAAAATTCTCGTCGGCTATGATAATAGTTTTCAGAATCGATAGTTAGATATTTGCTCAAATCCTAAATGAAACTTCACGATTTTTTGGGATTTTTCGATGTCTAATTTCATAAAAATTATTGTTCGACCTCATTTGAGCGACAAACATTGGCCCATTCAGAGTCTATTGAAAAGGTCCATTTTACGAAATATCCAATGATCTTTGGTAAAGTGTTGTTTAGGTGTTCTCGACTTTTGAGCAGTAGATTTTTATTGGCATTGGGCCATTAAGGGGAAGGGATTCGACCCTGGGCCGTCAAGGAAATCAATATTCCTACCAAAATCTCGTTTCTCCATTTTCGTGAAATTGCTTGGAAGACGAGACATGCACTCTGTCCGAGGAAATTTACGTGTCCCCCCGTGCAGTGGGTTGAAGCTCATGCGCAGTAGCGTATTTGAGTTGAAGCTCTGACGGGCGCATGAGCTTTAACCCACTGCACCGGGGGACACATTAGTTTCCTAGGACAACGTGTCTTCCCAACGAGAAAAGTCATGGATTAATGGCTCTACGAAGATTCAAAATGCAGAGATGAATAGCAATATTTACATAGATTTTACATGAAGAGCTATCCATTATGTTGAATTTAACTGGACCTAGGCCGTTTACGAAAATGTATTTGACTACGCTTTTGGCGGAATATGTTGTGAGGCTTCTTTCATTTCAGGATTTACACAAAGACAGAGGCTTCCTATCATCTCTTGATCAGCATTATACCAAGAACACTATGTGAATCCGCTTACATAGGCCTATAAGATACTACGACTACACCACGGCAAATCCAGTTGGGCTACACCTTTCCTCCTCTGACCTAATGCCGCTAAAAACAGGAAAATCGAGAGTCGAGGAGCCCTGATGAATTCCTACAAAAATCATGAATTTTTATCCCATATATTTCGTCTAATGATTTATGTGACCAGCGTCGGAAGACAAAAGTTTATTCGTTGTGTGAGCATTATTTTGAAGGCGCAGAGTTGATAGATAATTTTTGAAGTAAGAAATAGAGCTTTTTAAACATATATAATTTGTATAATCCTGTTCTGTTGGCCAAGTGTTCTTTGTAGTATAGAGTTTTATATTAGTTGTAAAAGCTGACTTACGACTACACGTTTTTTTATGAGAAACTTGGATCAGGCCACAGTACTAAAAGTTCCTTAATTTCACATGAAATTTTGTCCATTTTAGTACTAAAAGTTTCTTAATTGGTTTTTTATCTTTTGAATGCAGAATTGTCATTGTGGTCGCTAACACTGCTGCAGAAATGATTCTTGACATTTAAAACATCATAAAGGAATAAACAGTGTTCTGCTATGTCGAAAACACAAATATTTAGATAATATTGCTCAGGAATAAAAGTTCAGCGATCTATTTGCTATAATATCCATGCTTTTAACTTTAAAAAGTTTCTTAGTACTTCTTAGACATAGTGCTAGAGTTTCTTAAAATTTTGGCCATCTTAGTACTAGTTTCTTATAAACCAGTTTCTTGTAAAAAAATCGTGTATGGCAGTAGCTAAAACGACACTTTAAAACCTGGTTGACGCTTGGTAGTTAAAATTACTGGAGTCGTTGCGAATTTTCAGTTTGGGCTTAAATAGCAGTAGCTCTTTGTAGCTTTCTGGCAAGCAGACAGTTTCGATACAAGAGCAAGGTTAACAGACACAATGACAACCATGGTTTTAGCATCGAATTGATATGAAGAATGCATACACTCCCGTCTAAGTGCCCCGGTGAGAGGTTAGATGTTCACCGGGGTCCTAGTGACCGAGAAACATGATCAATTTTTCACCGGGTAGCTCAAAGCACGTAACGAGGACATCATAATTATTGACGAGCAGCTACTTCTACGTTACTAAAATTTCTCAGATTTCTCTCCAGGGCTTGCCTGTCTGCAGCCGAGGTTTTACATGTGAAGCATTTTGATTCACAGCTTGTCCGAGGACTGAATTTGCTTGATTTTTTCACCGGGAAAATCAACGGGGTAGAATCTACCAGGGCAGTTAGACAGGGGTGTATGCATGGGCAATAATGCAGCGTGCTTTAAGGGGCTTGAAGCTTAGAAATTAAAGTTTATCACCTCGATATTACCGCTTTTATTTGCTTGTTTTCTCTTCAGCCCAAGCCTGGCCAGTGCTGGAATTCGAATTCAAGTAGCTCTTGGGCGTCTGAACAGTTAGCTCCTACATGGCGCTCATACTCGTTTCAAATTTCCTCCAACATATTGTCAAAGATCAAAGGAAGTTTAAAAATGAGGATGAACGCTGCGTAGGAGCTAACCTTTCAGACGCGCAGGAGACATTTTGAATGTGATTTCTAACACTAGCCCAAGAGGAACAACAAAGAAAGCCATGGTAGTATTGCAGTAACAAATTTTAATTTCTACTGCTCGTGAAGAATGCCTTTAAAGTCAACAAAGGACTGAAGGCATATTGATTAATGGGCTTTAGGCCTTTAAAGTTGGTTAGTGGGCTTTGAACGTAAATTTTGATCTTCCCACTGCCCATGGTTTATACAGTATCTAACAGCTCGTCAAGTATCAGTCGAAAGTAGGCTAAAAATGTTTAGAGCATAGCCCGGGGGGGGGGGGGGGTAACTTAACTTGTCTATGGTACGGGGTTGTGCCATTTTTCAGGGTACGTTTTTCATGATAGAGTCCGGATTTATGGATATGGTTTTCGACAATTTTTTGCATCTTCCGGATTTATGGGTATAGTTTTCTGTCAGAATTCATTTATTGGCGAGCTGTTTGTGCATTCTCGGATTTATCCGTATGATTTTGAGAAATTTCTCCGGATTTATGGGTGGTACTGTTACGATTTGACTGGCACAACCCCGTATCTTGGAAACTCAAGCTACCCCCCCCCCCGGGAGCATAGGCACAAAATATTGATTGGCTAATGAATCTGGTTTGTCTCAGTGCTCAAGGGCACAGGAAATGGAGCCATTGGGCAACTTTCATGCCCGTCGATACTTTGGGAAAACAAATCATCTCAAGATTTAGAAAAGGAATTTTTGCATCTCTATAAAAGAATCTGGATCGAGTGAAATTGCTATTCATTCTCATATGCAGTGTTCCATTATTAGAGCGTCTATTTTTTGTGTGCTTTCACCTCAGCTCCGCGATACTTTGATATGCTGACTGTAATAAAGTGAGATAATTGAAATATTAACGTAGTTAAACGCATGAATATAATGATAGTATTTATTCGTACAAGTGTTTTTAGATAATGATACATTAGTATTTACAAATTTTCTATCATTGCAAGTGATTTTTATTGAACTAATCTGACTCAGATTCTGATGTGATCTTTCTGATATGAAACCATGGCCAAAAAGTGCACTAGGTTATAGTGAAAGTTAAAGGGGCTGGGTCACGTAACCGTAAATAAACCTTTTATCTCTAAAATCTATATTGTTGGCCACACGTGGCCATTGTGTTCTGCACTGATTTTGGTGGATTGGATGAATCCACACTAAAGTTTCTGCTAAAGATCGATCAATATCTCTGCAATCGTACAACATATGAGTGTTTCGTTTGTTTCTCTATGAAGTACAAGAGTCCATCTTCAAGATAACACTTTCGTTTTGAGATAAGTAGTGGAAAATCACTGTGATATAACCTATCAAAACTACTGCAAAAATATCGTTTCGAAAGAAGTGTTTACATTACGTGACCCTGCCCATTTTAAAGTCAAATGAGAAAGACAAATGTACCAGAATTTTAAAGAAGAATTGAGAAGAAATTTAGAATATTCATAAAAATTCTCTCAAGACAAAAATATGATAATGTCCGCAAGTCAGGTATTGTTGATGTTCATATGCTGATGGACAATTTTAGCTAGCCTGAGTGCATACTCCACAGTCATTGCGGAGGAGCGAAGAGGGGAAGAAAGCTCCCTGAAGAGCCTGCGCAACGGCGACCAATTCTTTGTTTTGATTTCTCAGATTTCGTGGAACCGTCTGGGATTTAAATTAGAAGATAGTCTATTCCATATTTTTGGCCCCATATAGGACAGACACTTTTGTCCAGTGCTGCTTTTGCGAAATGGGAGGTTTAGTTTAAACTTAGACATACTTGTCACTCGGCTTTGGTCGACTGGTTGGAAAATTTCGTCAGCATAAGCTGAAGCCATTCCTTTGAAAAATTTCATAATGCTTACACATGTATATCGATCAACTCTGTTATTTGCTGGAAGCCAGTTTATAGGTTTGAATTCTGTAGCCCCTGTGCTGTGTTGTGTTGCTGTGCTGTGTTTTTTAGATTCAAATAGAAGGGAATAGAAGCCTATCTTCTGACAAATAGTATCAATTCGTTTAAGCACAAGATCAAGGACAATTTTTTCCAAAATATGCAAAGAGAGGAAAAAGGCATATATATATATGTTCTACCGCACCCTCTCTCACATTCATGTTTCGGCCTTACCATATTCATGCTTTATCCTAAAGCCCATACTAATACAATGTTCATGATTTCTTTGCAATTACGACCATTATGGAAATAAGGTCAACTCAATCTTTTAAGGCTATCCCTGCCACTTTAATTAGGGATGTTTTTAACTTGTATTTATCAAATTTGCTGTCTAAAATGTACTGTAAATATTTTTTATTCATTTATTTATCTTTCCTTTTCTTTTAACCAGTGTAAATTTTTTCTTTTTAATTTGTGGCAAAACATATATTTAATTACTTACTTACTATTTACTGAAACTATTGCCGTACATCATTATCAACACTTTATTACAGCAGATTAAACTGCCTCGATTTTTGCATAGCTGCATAGGTTGAGCTGTAACTTAGAGTTTGAAACCTTCTTTTAGTCAATCTGACACTTGGTTATTGATTTATGGCAGGGAAAGGGCAAAATAAGTGGTTATTACACTTTATTACAGCAGATTAAACTGCCTCGCTTTTTGCATAGCTGCATAGGTTGAGCTGTAACTTAGAGTTTGAAACCTTCTTTTAGTCAATCTGACACTTGGTTGTTGATTTATGGCAGGGAAAGGGCAAAATAAGTGGTTGCTCCCAAAACAGCACGTCTATTTCTCCAGAAATTTCAAAAATAAAGTAACTTTTCAAACCGTTAAAGACAGGGTTGTTGCATCGTATTAAAGTTTTCTTTACAGTTTTTGAAAGGTAGGAAATGCCATCTAATAAATAAACAACATTGCTAACCCCGGCTAACCCTTGAAAAGATTTTGGAAAAATTTTGATTCGACGCTAGAATCCTTTCTTTGAAAATTTACTTTATTTTGACTTAACTGAAGAACGATGGAAATGCTTTTTTGAAGCAACCATTTGTTTTCCTTTCTCTACCATAAATCAGCAACCACTTGTCAGATTGACTTATACGAAGTTTCAAACACTAAGTTGAAGTGACTATGGGTGAAGTCTGACCTATACCACTGTGAAAAGATGAGATGATTGAATCTACAACTTTTTTTTATATAAATTCAATCATAAGCGCACGAGGCGGGGGCCGGGGGGGCGGTAGCCCCCAACTTTGGAGAAATTGTCAAAAATCAGCCTTTTTCGGGAAAATGTTTGCCCTTAGTAGGGCAAAAAAGCTGGCAAACAATGGGCTTTGTATCGGGCCGCCCTCTAGATTTTTTCGTCCCGTACGCTTATGAATTCAATATAAAAATGTACAATTTACGAATTACCTACGACTACGAACGATCTACTATACAATACTAGAAAACAATATCAAGGGGAGCAAAAGATCATGACTACCCCAGGGTCATTCACATGAAGAATATTAATCTAAAAATACAACTATATTTACAATTGCGAGAAACTGTATACGAACAATGGAAGAGAGAAACGAGACTCTTTGACAGGGGAACGTTACAAAAATGAACATGGTGTGGTGGCTTTGCATTTGGCTTTATTTGATCGACCGGTTGTGTGAATGTATAGAAAAGTCAACTTGAGCATACTTCTGTTGACGTCGTTGGGGAGGCCTTTATCACCAAATAATAAAAGTTGCGTCAAAACTTCATTGAAAGATCAATATATCCAAATGGTCGTAGTAATGCAAAAACTCAAAATCTGCAACTCCTCTTCAGCAGGCACACAACTGGCGCACAATTTTTTAAGACACCCTGCATGCATTCCTATATGACGTTTTAATTGTCAAGAAACGAATCTGCAGCAGAGACCACATTGATAATTCATGGATTCATTAATCGAAAATTTAAATTAGGTTAATTTAGTTTTTTCCAATACACGTTTTTTTTTAAGAAACTTGGATCAGGCCATAGAACTAAAAGTTTCTTAATTTGGCATGAAATTTTGTCCAGTTTAGTACTAAAAGTTTCTTGATTGGTTTCTTATTTTTTGAATGCATGAATTGTCAATGTGATCGCTAACACTACTGGAGATATGTTTCTTGACATTTGAAACATCATAAAGGAATGAACAGGGTTCTGTTATGTTGAAAACACAAATGGTTAGATGATATTGCTCAAGAATGAAGGTTCAACGATCTATTCGCTATAAAATCCATGCTTTCAACTTTGAAAAGTTTCTTAGTACTTCTCAGACATAGTACTAGAGCTTCTTAAAATTTTGGCCATCTTAGTACTAGTTTCTTGTAAACCAGTTTCTTTGAAAAAAACGTGTACATCTTAATTTGTAAGTTGTATAGAGGTAGGCTCCTCGAAGATCATCATTGTTCAATTTGTTGAAGGGCTACCCTCCTTAAAAATCTGAAACGAAATGCCAAATCATTTCTACGTGCCAAATCCGACTAATGCCCTTGTCTGGATATTCGGAAATCCCACAAAAATGTACTTGAAATAACCATTATTTGATTTCCAAACGTCGATAAACGTAATTAGCAGTAATTGTTGAACTGGCAACTCGCGTGTAGCTCTCACTTATCTGAGATGGTAGGCTTCGAGACTGAAGTGTTTCTCACATTACTTTTTTGTGGCAATTGACAAGTATTTAATTTCCGTAGTGACGAAGCTAATGATGATGAAGAATTGCTGCCAATGTGAAACAAATTGCAGTTTTGAGACTTCATTAAATTCTCATTAGCAAATCTCCAGAGAGCGCTCAGTGTTGTCATCTGCTGCTCACGCTGATCGCTCTTCAATGGTCACTCTTGTCCCCTGTGTGTCTGCAGCCTCCTTTTCAAATTTGCGTCATCAAGCCAAAGACGGGTGTTCTAATTTTCAGAAATCGCTTCCTGCCCCTCTGGTCCTGTAGTTACAAACGTTACAAATGTTACAATTCTGGTGCAACGTTTGAAAGCCTTCCAACACCTATTGATGACTGAGAAGATTTTATTTCACCAAACCACTTCATTACTGTAAAATGGACGTTTCTTAATAAACTTGGATCAAACTATAGCACTGAAAGCTTCTTGATTTGTACTTGGTTTTTGAGTTTTTGATTGTGTTTGGCAGGGCTGCCAGGAGCTTTTCGAGGCCTAAGGGGCAAAATTGCCAATTGACACCTCCTGCGAGCGAAGCGAATAGAAAATGTATTCGAAAACCCTCCTTTAGCTTGGCTTGAAATGCTTTTCTTCAGGGCATTTACGGCAGTCTGAATGTCAAAATTATTCAATTATGAGGCCCCTAAGACACTGAGACTCTGTGGCAAATTGCCCCTCTTACCTCCCCCTCTCAGCGGCCTGGCCCTTGTGACATGACTTTGAGCCAGGGAGAGTTAGCTGGACAAGCATCGGAGCATGGAAACGTGCATTGAATCATGCAAACTATCTATACAGCACTCTTTTTAAAAAGTTTTTTCCACATTTTTATACGAAACAGGTTTATAAAAAAAACCCGAGAAGAAACTGGTAAGATGATTACAGTTTGAAGAAACTCCAGTGCTATGAATGGGAGGTGTAAAGAAGATTTGGAAAGTAATTGAATGAGAAGATTTTATGGCAAATATGCAGCTGAACCTTTGAGTAATATTAACAAACCGTTGAACCGGGTTGAACACATTAACATCGGTTATTCCTATACACGTTTTTTTATATAAGAAACTTGGATCGGGCCATAGTACTAAAGGTTTCTTAATTTCACATGAAATTTTGTCCATTTTAGTACTGCAAGTTTCTTAAATAGTTTCTTATTTTTTGAATGCCAGAATTATCAATGTGGTCGCTATCATTGCGGTAGATATTTTTCGGGACATTTAAAACATCATAAAGGAATAAACAGTGTTCTGTTATGTTTAAAACAGAAATGGTTCGATAATATTGCTCAAGAATGAAGGTTCAACGATCTGTTTGCTATGATATCCATGCTTTTAACTTTGAAAAGTTTCTTAGTACTTCTCAGACATAGTACTAGAGTTTCTTAAAATTTTGACTTTCTTAGTACTAGTTTCTTATAAACCAGTTTCTTATATAGAAAAACGTGTACAAGATTATTTTATAAGAAATTGGTTTATGAAACTGGTAAATGGCCAAAATTCTAAGAAACTCTGGTGTACTATATCTGAGAAGTATTAAGAAACTTTTAAAAGTATAAAAAAACATGGATATTATAGCAAATAGATCGTTGAACCTTTGTTCTTGTACAATGTTAACTAACCATATGTGTTTTTTCAATGGTACGGGGACGTGCCATTTTTAGGGGTACTTTTTTGAAACCGTTACGGAATTATGGGTGTCCTTTTCAGGAGATTTTTCGTAATTTCCGGAATTATGGCCCAGATTTTCATTCGATTTACGGAATTATGACCCTAAAATGCACCAGAATTTACGGAATTATGGGTATCAATTTTTCGGGCAAAATGGCACGTCCCCGTCAGAAAATAGGTCGAGATACCCCCCCCCCCGAGGATATAACAGAACACTGTTTGTTCCTATATGATGTTTTAAATCTCAAGAAAAGTATCTGCAGCTGTGTTAGCGGCCACGTTGATAATTCATACATTCAAAAAATAAGAAACCAATTAAGAAACTTTTAGCACTAAAATGGACAAAATTTCATGTTTGAAACTTTAGTACTATGGCCGGATCCTAGTTTTTTTTATAAAGAGACGTGTATGATGCTCCTTATGTCCAGAAACATTTCTGCGGCAGTGGTAAAAACCACATTGATAATTTATGCCTTTCAAAAAGAGAAACAAACGAAGAAGTTTTCAGTATCAAAATGCAAAACTTCTACGCGGAATTAACAGTCTTTTACTTAGCGTATATGCTATGTATGGCATGACCTGATCTAAAATTTTCTTGTAAAAAGTGCAGTGTTGTCAAAAATACTTTTGCTCATAGACGTAGGAGCTGGGGGGGGCACTGGGGGCACGTGCCCCCAAGATTTTGCAATAAACCAAGAAGTGCCCTTTTTATTTTTAAAAAGTGGTCCCTTTTTCTTAAGAAAAAAGTACTCTCGAAGTATCGTGCCCCGGGGGGGGGGGGGGGGTTACTCATATATTTTTCCGTACGGGGACGTGCCGCTGAACAGGGCATCATTTTCAGGATTCCGACTCCAGAAACCATGCTGTATGACATTTCCACAGGATTCAAGTTTCTTACTTCAAAAAAACTGGTTGGACGTTTCTTATAAGTTGCTTCGAGGCATGTGTGAAATGTCCGTTGTAAACAATCGTTTTGATGAATTGGCTGGGGAATCCTGGTGAGAATCCTTTGTTTTCATCTGTCCAATCAGATTCATGCAATGAAACATGGCTGGATTTGCCCGCTATCAAGCAAAGATCTGTCAATGTTTTCTATGTTTTCTGTCAGTGTTCTGAAAAAGAAAAGTTACGGAGGGATAAAGGCTGACATTATTTGATAAGATGAAATTATGGACATTCTGGTTAAAGGTAAGGAAAAGAGTTGTCGTTTATTTAGCTTCTAACCGTTGAAACTTCAACGATGTTTTTATTGTAGTCCCTTTTGCTACGAAACCGTAGGCAAAAAATTTTCTTCATAGGCAAATTTGCCTATGAAGAAAATTTTTTGCCTACGATTTCGTCTCAAACCCGTCTCTAAATAGCTCAAAATACATAAGTGAGCTCAGTAAGCCTTGTAGAACAGGCAAGTCCTCTGGCTACCCAACCCAAGGAATATGCTCATCGCCGAAGTTATCTGCTACTAGGCTCTGACAGGGGATGAAGGCACCCTCGCAAGGCAGCATGATCTTGCTAGAGCTGGGAGCAAAGAACTAAAAAATAGACCAATAAAGGAGATTTGGGAAAAGGGAGCACACATGCCTCTGGAGAAAGGCAAAAAGGCTGCGAAACCCAGAAAAGGAGCTTGCTGCCCTTTTCTAGGGGTGCAAAGAAGCAGTGACGTCTCCATAGCCTTGCCTCGTCTGTTTATCTTGGAACTAAGATGGCGCCTCAGCCTGGGAATCATCTCTTAGCAAGGGGAATTCCTTAGTCTACACATTCATAAAACGAATTCTTCTGATTAAAAATGGCCTTTTTGTGCCAGAGATCCAGCATCGAGCAAAGACAAAATGGCTCTCATCTTCAGTTTTTTCTTTCTTACGATCAGTGGCGGCTTGGTGAGTGAAAATTTGAGCTTATTTTCATCAACTGGTCAATATGTAAAGCTTTAGGCCAATAATTTTTGAAATTATTGTCAATTTGAGTGGAAGTGATACCGCTGCTTGATTGATGAAGAAATGCAAAATAAAATTGACAAAATATTTTACGCAGGACCTGAAACATTCCTTTGAAAATCTGTGTTTCAAAGCTGAAGGCAATTCATTAAAAATGTCTACCAAATTTGGAAATTAACTCACAAGTCTGTCATCCACGTGGCTGTCATCCACTTGTAAATTGCTATCTTCTTCGAACTCGAATTGTCCGATGTCCATCTTAATCTAGGCCAATCCCCTTTATTAAGAAATGAACCAAATTCTGCTTGCTAGAGGCTTCTTTCAGCTACTGATGATGGGACGCCTTAATTCATTCAGGACTCACTTGCAGCACACATTTTCAAACCTCGTCTGGTACAGCTACGACACGACTTGCTTTCATTGCCAACATGGTCTAGAAAGGTCCACTGTCCTCCATTGCTCTGATGCTGCTGGATTGAGACAGCATTACAGCTTGTAACACCTAAATCTGCTACAAATCAGGGACGGAAAGTTGTTTAGGCGCGTTCTATCGTCTGCAATTGTTTTGTATTGAAGCTGAGTTCTCTTGAGCTCCGGTGGCTTGTTTTGCTTGCTACTTGCTCTCCTTCCTTAGGACGCGTCCTCTTCCGTCTGTCTATCCGCCATCGATCTGGTCCATTCAAAAATAAACAGCAGCCTTTGCAGGCTAAGTAATACCTAAGTTCGCGCAAATCAGGAGGAATGATCTGCTTAGTTTGTTTATGATCCCATTATGCTCTACGTTAGTTATTATTGCCCAATGTTTTGTATTTACACAAACATACCACCTGCCTGCACTGCCTGCTCAGACTTGCAAAGCCATCAAATTTCTCGGCCAATATGCTCAAAATCGGGGTGTGACGAAGGCATGGCTGTTAAGAGGCTTAGTCATATGGCTTACGAATTGATCTTAACGGTCCAAAATTGCAAGGGACCTATCGTAAGCTGTGAAACAAAAGCACTGAAATGCCTCTTAAAAGGCTAAGAGTTAGAGGAATACAAGAGATGTCCATGAAAACCAATGGATGATTCTAGTCTGGCGAGACAAACGACCCAAGAATGCCAAGGTCCAAGAGAAGACAAGGGCTTGCTGTTCTGTGATTACAGAAAAGTTGCGAAAGAACAAAATGACAGACAGTCAACTTGGCACAAATCCTGTTTTTGCCAAAGAAGCACGATGTTGAAACATTCGCAAGCACACTAGACCGTAAGAATTGAGACTGGATAATTACAATTCGGGAGACAAGATGGCCTCTAAAATAGCCGAAGCAGTTTGCAGTCAAGGAAATAGATTTTAGTCCTGTTTGCACCAGTTAGAGCTTCATGGGGATTGTGCCAATGAAATTCATGTTGACCGTAACCATATGCAGTCTGCAAGACTACGTTATTGTTAAATGAAGAAGCAGTTTTGTTTGAAAAACGAGGAAAGAATCGCGGTACCATAATTGTCAGTAATTTCACCCTGTCGCGAAACAGGACAAAGCAATGACGGCACTCCCAAACTTCCATTCTGCCTCACGGAAGCAGAACCCCTTCAAACGACCCTGGACGTGTTACCTGCTTTGCATTGATGTCCTATAATCTGTATAGAATTTCTACATCATAATCTGCTCAAATCAGGGTCTACGATTAAGGGAAACGTGTATGAACATATATAACATTGCTGCACCATTGAATTACAACTAAAACTATTTACAGTATTTAGAGTATCATGCTGTTTGGTCTTAAAGCTCCCATTATACCAAAACATACTTCATGCTAGGTATCATTTGAAACAGATTTGAGAGCAGAACTTTAATCTTTAAAGCGTTATGAAATTTTGTTGAATTAAGGTGGGGGGGGGGGTTCTACCCCTTGGGAATTATTTGAAGCTTTTTGTTTATGGAGATTGCAAAGCAAATTTTGCATTTCATGAATCTGTGGTGGAATCTGCAAGCAGAGTACGGTGAAGACTGTTCCTTGCGAAACAGTGAGCTCCGGAATACCCTCAAGTCTTTGTCATTTTTACTAAATTTTATTGAGGAGATATAGGAAGCAAAAATTGACTACGGTGAATTTTATGACAGGCAATAGTCAAACCAATCGCTCTATGAAATTCCAACTTCATAATGCTTTTTGCAAAGACCTACACTTTCGAATGATACAAAGAGGTTGGAAAGATTTGTGAAGCAAAAGATTTCCTTTGAAGATTATCATGGGACTAAGAGCCTCAAGTAACCAAAATTGTACAACAGTTGCAAAAATCCATTTCCATTCGTTGAATTCTTTTGAAAGATATTTTGTTGGAATCATTTTAGACAATGATCCTAGTTCCATGACAAAACATAGTTTTAATCTAGTCTTTGGTTATGCACTATGTTACTGCTTAACCACGTGGATGTGTCTACCCTGTGGACATTGTTCATTGAGGCCCATTGTTCATAAATGCCCCCATATTTCAAGCATATCGTCTTGTTGTCCTGGGGTCACTGGAAATCACAAACGAATAAAAATCTGTAACGTAGACAATAAGGCAAATGTTACTCTGTCCGCACATCAAGCATATTGTCTGGTCATCCTACGGCCACGGGAAATTACCTCTGCCTTTTGCTTGTACGGACATTTAAACTCCCCTCTCGGACACTTCAGATTGCAACAACTGGCATTGATAGGCTTAACTTGTCCGTATTTGTGCCAGACACTTCAAAGAGCCAAGGGAGAATACCTTTGTACATGTTGTAGTTTGTGAAATCGAGGCAGACCTGTAAAAATATATATATGAATGAATATCCTCCACATTCATTTTTCCAGAGTCTGATTTACGAAAGTTTGTTGCACGCACCATTTGAATGTCATTTTGATATTGCTGACATGATATTCGTTCCTTAGATTTCAAACTTAACCTTATGGAAGATTGCAGCTGTTCCACAGAATAGAACAGTATCTGTAAGTAAAATTTTGCAGTTTCAACTTCACATGTATGCACTCAATTTTGTCTGTAAGAAGTCATTCGAAGGAAACTTGCGTAGCCTTTTCCAGAAAGTTAAGAAACTCTTCTAGCAGCGACGAGAGGTTAATTTGAAGTGAAGAAATCTGTCAGTTTTTGTCATGACTTGCGAAGTGTGCTAAACAAAAAAGTGTACCACACAATGTACCACCAAAGCTGTAAGAAATCAGAAGGATCTCCAAAGCTGTATTGCCCTTGAAATATGGGGGCATTAGTGTGTGAACAATGTCCACAGGGTAGACCAGAAAGCACCAAAGCACCACCATTTATACCACCAAAGCGGTGACCGCCCCTTCTGCCCTCTCAAAAATTTACTAGACAACTCATTTTCGTATTACATTTACCTCAAATATGCAGTCTTGTCCTCTAAAAATGTGCCCCGTCTGGCGCCCATAAAGCAAAAACTTTGTTTATGACTTCGCTCTTACCCACAAGTTTCTGAGCTCAAATAGTCGTAGTGAGCGGCTCTCGATGGATAAACTGTGAAGTTCAGGGTCAGGAAAAAATTACGAAACTCCAGTGGACGCTTCCCATTTAAGAATCAGTGTGGCAAAGTTAAGAAACGCTACTGCAATGCCCAGAGCCAAGTTTCTTCTAAAGTAGTTATTGCATTGTCAAAGTTTATTTAAATAAATTTTTGGATAAAGTCATGCGTATGTCAAATTCAGCTTCTGCGGAGATTAGCGTGACAAATCATAGATGCAACGAGTTTTCGTGCTCACAATAATGAATATATAAACTTATTGCATAAATTTTAGGTGTATGAATTGTGTTGTAGCTCCCAGCACTGCTACAGATGTGAGTCTTGACATATATCTTAGCAAGAATATTTCTTATCTTTGGAGCGCCATTAATAAGGGAAATTTAACGACACGATGCATTTGGTCGCAGTGCTATAGAGTTTCTTGAATTTCACCAATTTTCTTACCAGAGGTACTAGTTTCTGTCACAGATTTTCTCATCTCAAGAAAGACCATCTTGCTGAGGTGGACTTGGGTGCACATGTTCACCCCAGTCTTGTTCAAGGCGGTATTTATTCATAGGCAAAGCGATGTAGAAATAACTGGGTATACCTTTCAATACATAGTTCTATACACGATCTGCCTCACTCTTTTATGGCTGGCGACGCTTCTGATTAAAAGGATTCTAAATGGTATGATCAAAAAATCTTCTTGCTGCGTGTAGTGCCAACATACAAAGATAAATAAGTAAATAACATAAAATATATAAGCACTTTGATGCGAATTAAAAGAAGCGACGTTTCGAGCATAGCCCGTTATCAAGCCATAACAGAACAGGCTTGATAACGCCATAACAAGCCATAACAGAACAGGCTTGATAACGCCATAACAAGCCATAACAGAACAGGCTTTATAACGGGCTATACTCGAAACGCCGCTTCTTCAAATTCACATCAAAGTGCTTAAATATTTTATGTTATTTACTTCTAAAAGGTATTGCTACGACTAGCAAAGCTATAAAACTGTGAAAACTAAACCACCATCATTGTTAACAAAAAAGAAAAATATAAATATAACTGCTTCAACGTTTCGATAAAATCTTCGTCAGGAGTCAAAGCTATAAAACCTAATGCCATTACCGGGTGTCCCAGAAAAAACATAACAGATTTGAAAAATTCTAATGGAAACATTTTTATACCCATAATCAAACGATTATTTTTATTGAAATCTGCAATGATTAGAATAAATTTTGATATATGTTCCTGTATTTTTGGTGACTTGATTGTGAAGTTAAAAATCAGCAAACTTCAGAATCACCCTAAGGCCAAAACCAGAGTTGGTGCATTAGCAATAGTGAGTTAGAATGCCAAGTTATAAGACATGACAATCCCTGCAATTACCGAAGATTGCTGACGAGGACGCAAACCAAATTTAACTGAACACTGAATTGATACAGTAAAACCCCGCAAACAAGAACATAGCAAAATAAGAACCTGTAGACTGATTTTATGGAAAAAGACATCCAAAGATAAGAACAACAAACAGACTGATTTACTGTAAACAAACTCCCAACAATTGATAACGGACACCTCTAACAGTTTTCAGGGATATGCAAATTGTTTTATCAAGCTGTATGATATAAACTGATTTGTCAACAACAAAAATACCATGCTTTCTAATATTCAAATGCAGTCATTATACCCTCAAGTTTATTTAACACATCGTATACAGTAGATATGTATTCATCATAGCCACGAGTGTCCTTGCAATAAGAAACACACCCTGAAAATGTCGTAAACACCTCGTTTATAAGAACCTAGCCAGTTTCTTTTTAGAAAAGTATGTTCTTGTTCGCTTTGCTTTACTGTACCTTAATAAAGATTTCGATCAAGACACAGTTGCTTCTTCTAAAATAAATGAACCATTATTAGAGTTATGCCTCCAATTAGAAATAAACACTGAGAGCTCCCTCAAACATAGATAACTCATGAATCAGCAAGTAATGCCTTTTTCACAGTTTCTTGATCAAAGTTGGTGCTTGCCTGTAATCATTTGAAGTTGCAGATAATGTCATAACTCTTGGTTTGCCATGACATCAAATTCAAAGTCTGTTGATTACTAATTCTGCAACCAAGACATTAAAAATTCTGAAATGAATATCAAAATTTAATCTAATGATTGCAGATTCAGAGAAAGATAATAATTTGGTTTTCAATTTGAGACAGTATGTGTCAAGTTTTCTAAAATTTGATGCGTTTTTCTGGGACACCCGGTAAGTTTTGAATTAAACTCGCATAAAATCGTGTTATACCTCTCTGTCAAGACAAAGTTGCTTCTTATAAAATGAATTGAGCATCATTAGAGTTATACCTTCAAGAGAGAGTGATAAGAATCATAAGAGTATTAGTATACATCATAAGAGTCATTAGAGTTATACGTACTGTTAGTCATATGGAGAGAGATTCTGTCCATGCACAACCATGAAAGCAAATGTTTGAACACTAGCCTTCTGGCGGAAAGAAGCGTATCCATACAATTTTCGTTGAAATATATTCAGTGTTGATTAACCTTGTATTTAGATTTTAAAGATCTCATCGCATCTTGCAGCAAATTCTTGAGTTGAAATTCATACGTCATTGTTTCATAGCTCAGTCAGCAAGATGCTTTTGCTTATAGACATAGGAACTTGAGGGGCTGTGGGGGGAAATGCTCGTAAGATCTTTGAAATAGACAATGGGTGCCAGCTCTTCCTTAGTTAGACCAGTGCCCATTCGTTTTATGGAAAATTACCCTCGAAGTGCCGTGCCTCCCCCCAAGTTTAAAATTCTTCCTTCAGCCATGCTTTTGCTCAAATCCTGGTTCGGTTGAAACTCTGATTAGTAGCTTCTACTTTACCTAAACTTGCCAAATTTTCCCAGGAAAGGTGAAAGTGAAGTTGTGGTCTTTAGCACCAAGCGCTGGGATCGCAGAAGTAGCTGCGCGCTAATCGAGTCCATGACCCCATGTTATGACGCTCACGTAGTGGGCTGTACCTGGGATTGAGATCCATCTCCACCTGAATGTGCTGGCTGCAAAGCCTGAGGATTTTTTTATGCAATTCTAAAGAAAATTTACAGCAAATCTTACATACAACTCTACTCATCTAATTACTATACAACACCACAGGGACGATACCAAGGGGAGCGAAAGACAATGACTACCCAATGACCAAAACATAAAGACAAACAACGGTACACTACATGCAACTACTGCACCACTGCGTCACAACAACTTCAGATAACTTATTTCAAGCGAAAAAATACACGAAAATTAGAACAGTTTCAACTTGCTGCTACAAAAACAAAACAACACTATTATGGTGCAAATATTCATCAAGATACTTTTCGCAAAAAAAGTTATTTCATCTCATTTCAATTGCAAATTGAAGGGACTGCAGCCCTTCTGCAATGCTAACTTTCAAGGGACGCTCCATCAACCTCATTCCCAAAAAGGCGCCCTGGGGACGAGGTTGTACTTGTTGGGATAGATAGTTGCCATATTTTTTGTTAGAATTGATCTGACAATAACATCAATTCATTCAAAGTTGGCTTTACATAGCTATGAATGGAAAATGTAAAAACAGATCACTAAACCAGCTAAGCAAACTGAGATAGCCAGCAAGCAAGATGAATTAGCCACACTAAAAACTTTGTTATACTATAGATTCTAGAAGGGACAAAGGGGCAATAGCCCACCCATCTAGTATGCTAAAGGATGCCTGAGGAATTTAGCAAAGCTATGGTAATGTAGCTCTGAGGCCCACTAAGGGACCTCGGGCCCCAAGTCTCCAGCCAGGGCATACTTTAATGGGCTCCCAAAGGCGAAATTGCCATGCTCCAGGGCTTCCCTGGCATGCTTTTCAGGGCTCCAGGAGCTCCATCTCTTGTAGTTCGAGAAAATCACTGTGGGAATTGTTTGTGCTCCAGGGCTCCAGGGCTCCAGGCTTTCAAACTGACCGGCTCCAGAGCTCCAGTAACCCCCCTTTGGGAGCCTCAGCTCTGTGAATTTTGAACAAAACGATTTAGAATAGAGTTGCAAGAATAACTACAAATAGTCCCTACGATGCCTCTGCTGCCCCTCTGCTCCAAAATCTTGGCTGACCATCAGTTAAAGGTCTTATCAGAAAAGAAACAGTAGCACCGACCTATGAAAAATGCTCAGCGGGCAGTTATCGAAATCTTCGCACTACCTAAACAAACTTGCAGATGCAAAAATGAATGAATGAATGAATGAATGAATGAATGAATTGATTGTAGATGCCTCTGTTAAGAACATGCACAGGCCAAAAAGCATTTTCTTATGGTGCAGCAAAATTATGGAATGTGGTGAGTAAGGAAACTAATTGGCACCGTCCCTGGCTGCCTTTAAAAATCCATGTGAGATATTCATTTTTTTCGTATTTAGCAGGCGCGCAACTAGGATATTTCACGGGCAGGGGTTTAGTGGTAGAAATTGGGCATAAAGATATTGGATTTCCAATTGAGACATTCAGGGCAATCGCGTGATATGTGTACACTTTCCTATGTTTTCAAGGGAGTCAAACAATAATCTAGGGGTAAACCACTATCTGCCAATGGGCTAGTTTTCTGAAAATAATGATAACAGAATCAACTTTAAGTGAACAAATTCAGTCAGCAGTTTGCACAGGTCAATTTGTAAAACAGTTATTCGTTACTGAAATCTGTAACCTGTATAAATATTAATAAAGATGAAAAATGAAATGAAAGTAGTTGAGCTGATGAAAGGTTTTATTTCAGTAACATTGATCGATCCGAGGGACCACAAAGCACTTCAAATTTAGTGTAGGAGAGTTCGGGATTTTCAAGATCTCTCAGATTTTTCAAAGATATTTGAGATTGTTGCATTCTGGGATTTCGAAGACTTTTAACATTTCTTAGACATTCGATTTTTAAAAATTTCCAGATTTTCAATGATTTTCGAGATCTGGCAAGATTTTTCTGGATTTTGCAAGAGTTTTGAGGATTTAAAAAATTTGTTAGATCTTCAAAGATTTGTCGAAATGTTCTTTTAAGACTTTGTATCATTTTGTCGTAAAATGTGCTATATTTAAGATTTTAAAATATTTTTAGGATTTTCTTTCGGATTTCTAAGATTTTGTAAAGATTTTCAGATTTTGAAGACTTTTGGAGATGTTTTAGGATTTCTATAAAAGTGTACTGTGTCTTTGGAGTGATTTGCCTCTCCGATCTATCCGTTCAAATGCTCACACTGTCGATCTATAAGGTGAAGTGAAGGTGAAGGTGAAGTTGCGGTTTTTAGCGCCAAGCGCTGGGATCGCAGAAGTAGCTAAGCGCTAATCGAGTCCGCGACCCCTTGTCATGACGCTTAAGTGGTGAGGCCCTATCCCCTCTCGAACCCACTCCGCCTGACTATTCTGGCTTCCAAGTCAGAGGATTACACCACTGCGCCACAACACCTTCAATCATCTTCATCTCCAGATCTATAGCTTCCATTAGGTACCATTTAGGCCAAATTTGATTTCAGATAGCTCGCAGCATGCCTGAAAAGGAGAGTGGTAAAGGGGGGGGGGGCTCCGGATCACGAATCACGGAAATGAAATGTTAAATTTCACGCTTGACGTTAAAGAAACATAGCGCTTTCATGTTTCACGAAAGTGAATACTGGCTTTTCACGTTTCACGACAAGAAATTATGGCCTAAAATTATGGCAATTCACGTTTCACGAAATACCTCTTACCACCTGCGAAAAGGACCTGGGTGAAAATGACTCTGTAAAAGGTAACGAAATGTGACAAGAATTTGTGTGCTACAGAGCTTGAAACCTGTTCTTGATAACGAAGCCATTCGAGGCAATTTAAAGGCACACTGTCGAAGTACTGATTGGATAAACAAATAATCAAGAAGACAAGAATTAGGCAAGGTTCAGTAATTTCGCTGTACAGTGAAATTCACGAAGATGATAATTAACTGATTCCCTTTATTCTCGAAACGAGGTATGATTCAAGGGCATAAAGGCTTGGTAATTACTCAAAGGCCAGAGCTTTTTTTATTTAAACATCACAACTAGTCAATCACAACCACGACAGTGTGCCTTTAATCATTGGTCTCACAACAAATTGTCAGATAAGATGCGAGCGAGAAAACAAAAGTTAAAACGTATCTATTCCCCTCATTGATCCTTCTCCTTCTAATCTTATCTGACAGTTTGCTGTGACCAGTGCAAGACGAAATGGTTTAGCAAAGGGTTCCTCTTTCAAAATGATTTATAAGGAAAATTCCCCATAATAACTTTCTAGGTAAGCGATAAGCGCGAAGTTGTGCTGGGAGCAATCATTATCTGTTTTGAGCCAACATTAGGGTCTGGTTTGGCTCTAATAATGATGGTGGCACCAATGCGGTAGTGTTAAAGTAAATCAACGGGGTTAAAGGCAAACTTAGCTAGGAGGACTGAGTAATCTAAGAATAACCTATTGTATTTGATGTTTTTGATCTATGAAACAAAAGGAAGATAAATGGTGCCTACGGTTTTTCTGTGCTATGTTTAGATCATGTAGCTACATCTCCGTTCATTTACTTTAAGCTAACTTCTTTTGCGCTCATCTAAAACTCATGGAAGTGCAAAGAAAATAAGAATCGAAAACATTTCACAGCTTGCAAGGTTCTTTTTCCATTCCTTTATCACCAGGATAAATGGGAATCCCCTCCGCCTATAAGTTGATGCTGCCAGCAAGAAGAGGCTGCAGCCACGTGGTTTGTAGGCCTTTTCACTCGTGGTCAAAGCATAGGGAAAGACCCTTTGAGCCTCTGACTGAAAACGAAACTCAAAGACGTAACGTGTGGCATACTCGTTTTGTTCCTGATGAATACAATGCCATAGCCACATAACTTTTTAAAAGGAAACACAATACGTTAACTAGTCGTCAGTTAATTAATTGCTCTATTATTCCAGAGATATCTCTTTTTGAAGACGTAGCTTCGTTTCCAGGTGTTCTGCAGTAGTTTCAGCCTCATGAATATTGTGGTCTCAGAGCCAATGAGATTCATTGGACACAGACTTGCCTCGTTCTGCCATGGCAAGCTCTGTTCTCAACGAATGTTGTGGAAAGGGGCATCTAGTTTATTTACATTGTTGTCAAATCAAATGAGGAGAAAAAGTTCCAAATACTCATTTATGTTTAATATGGCTCGAAATCGAAGGCGTCTGCGGAAATTCTGCATGAATTGTGGGAGTCTGAATGGGTCGATATTTGGTCTCAGTTCTGGGGACCAATCATTGACAATCATTGCCAATTAGGCAGTCTGCTGTCATCTATAAAGTAGGAGCACAAGAGAAAAATATCTCTTTTCAAACCAATAACGATATGGAACAATTCAAAATGTTCACTATCCTGCTCCTCCTGCCTGTTTCATGTGTGGCGCAAGCGGTAAGTTTTTCAGTTAATGTTTGCTAGGGATTTCACTACATCTTCGAATTTCTGCTTTTCTGTACACCTGCTCATGCAGTCTTTTGCAAGTCGCAAATCTGGTAGAGCCTGGAAGCAATGGCTACATGTTAGACTTATTGTACAAATTACAATCTCTGAAGCAAGCTTTGATCTTTGATGCATTTTGGTAAACAATCTCTGACAAATTTGCAACTTAGGACGGGCCTAGAAATATGCAATTCCGAAATCCTAAATGCCGTAAGAGAAACGTGCAGAAGTAGGCCCCTTTCGTCTGAGCTGGAAATCGGCCTGTCTGAGCTCCTACCAACAGATATATCCTGCAGTTTCCTTCATTTCATCACACATCCTAAACAATGTTACAATAAACACCTTGATTCATTTTTGAAATAGGCCTAGTTGCTGCCTAGGTGAGAGCCCTCTTTTATTCTGAACATTACCACTAGTTGCTTACCCATCTCTATTCACCACTATGGCGTTTTCCTTTTCCAGCCATGGGGATAGGAGCTGTCCTTTTCTGGCCAGGACACCTCAAACGTACGCTCATTCATTTGAATAGTGTCCAGCTTTCACTAACAGCTCTCCATCTCATAATGCATGTATTAAAGGCAAAGTCACATTGGTGTGGAGCAAGGTCTCTTACAACTTCGATAGGGGGTGGAACGACATTTTGGGATTCGTCACTTTTTGAACCACCTTGCACAGGAATCATGACATATCCTCGCAACCATACTCAAAACAAGAATTTTCGTAACGTTCTTTGCTTTCAAAGTATGAATTTCATCAATCGTATGTTTGCAACTCTGTGTTTTCCCTTTGCATTCTCCCATTCGAAATTTTAGTCGCTGGAAATCAAGTTGTTTCAAAATCAAATTTGCAAAATCTGATCGGCACGTTTTTGCTGGAACATGGCAGCAAGCTTATCAAACGTGGCCTATCTCTGCCAAGCTCAGGGTTTCAGAAAGCAAACAGTAAACAGAAAGCATTTCTTACGAAATTAAGATGGTGCAGCAGCTTGTGTTGGAACTCCACTTCGGTTTCAAAATCGACAGAGATATTACAGATACAAAACAACTTGTTACAAGGAACGACACTGTCGAATTCTTGATGTTGGTGATTCGGTTCTCGGGGGGGGGGGGGGGGTATCTCAACCTATTACCTGACGGGGACGTGCCATTATGCCCAAAAACTTGGTGCCCACAATTCCGAAAATTCTGGTGGATTTTAGGGCCATAATTCCGCAAATCGAATGAAAATTTGGACCGTAACTCTGGAAGTTATGAAAAACCCCCTGAAGAGGACACCCATAATTGCGTTAAATGTCTAAAAATTGTGAAAATATACCCATAATTCTGTAACAGTTTGAAAAGGTACCGTTAAAAATGGCACGATGAAATGTTCTAAGGTACCCCCCCCCCAGATTCGTTTGCTTCGCTAATCAAAGTAAAGTCACCTGCACGTTTTTATAAGAAACTAACATCAGGCCATAGTAATAACCCTTTCTTAATTTAACATGAAATGTTGTCCATGTTAGTACTAAAAGTTTCTTTATTGGTCTTTTACGTTTTGAATGCAGCATTATCAATGTGGTTGCTAACTCTGCTGCAGATATATTTCTTGACATTTACAGGAATAAACAGTGTTCTCTTATGTTGAAAACACAAATGGTTAATTAATATTGCTCAAGAATAAAGATTCAATGATACTTTTGCTATGATATCCATGCTTTTGACTTTTAAAAATTTCTTAATGCTTTTCAGACATTGTACTCCAATTTCTTAAAATTTTGGCCATCTTAGTAGTTGTTCTTTATAAACCAGTTTCTTATAAATGAATTTGTATTAGAACATACCTCTCTTGTTACCTGATGTCTCAGAAAATAATAAACAGGTTTAGTTGGGTCCAGCGATGAGGCTTTAATCAATGGCTGATAAATTTCAAAACTTCTCTTCGACAGTTAGCATGAACATATAGATACCTCATTAATCTGGAAAGTTCAAATTTATCTTCACGTCGAAACCAGAGGTGGCTAAAGCAAGTTCTTAAGACACATAGTAGAAATATTAAACTAAAATCAAAGAAGTGAAAATATATAATTAATATGACATAACATGATCGAGGGTTTTTTCAAATTTTTTGAAGGATCCTATTGACTTATCTGCTGTACTCAAGGATTGTCTTGGTCCAAAACGCTACAGTTCTGGTTTGAAGTGAGCAAATTTTAACTCGAAGCATTTCAACACTAAAAATGCGAATACACGCTTTTTTTTAAGAAACTAGGATCAGGCCATAGTACTAAAAGTTTCTTAATTTAACATGAAATTTTGTCCATTTTAGTACTAAAAGTTTCCTAATTAGTTTCTTACTTTTTGAATGCAGAATTAGCAATGTGGTCGCTAACATTGCGGCAGATATGTTTTTTGACATTTAAAACATCAAAAAGGAATAAACAGTGTTCTGTTATGTTGAAAACACAAATGGTTAGATAATATTGCTCAAGAATAAAGGTTCAACGATCTGTTTGCTATGATATTTATGCTTTTAACTTTGAAAAGTTTCTTAGTACTTCTCAGACATAGTACTAGAGTTTCTTAAAATTTTGGCCATAGTTTCTTATAAACCAGTTTCTTATAAAAAAGTCATGTATTGACAAGCGAGGGGTATCTATGTTCAACTTAACTATAGCATTCTAACCAAATTGGTATCAATTTTTCTTGCACATCCTGTAATCCTTCTAACATTATAGTAGTTACACCAAAGATAATGGAATTCCATTATGTTTGGTTACACCACTCCAAGGATTACTGGACAATGAAGGAATTCTAATAAGAGACATAAGGAGGGGTCCACAGTACCATTTTGCCAGTCCCGTTTTATGAGCAATCCTGATCAATTTCTGTTTATTTACGGTCTATGTTATCACGTTCCACTCCAAGTCTTCCTTTTTTTGTTTGTTATCTAATCGTTATAGATTGTTTTGCAGTTGTCATTCTCAGCACCAGCCCTTAAAATCCAATTCCCAGTGCAGTGCAAAAATCCCAGTTATCGAATGTTATTGCAGGCAAATCCTAGATTCAATGGTGGCCCTAAACAAGACCATCTACCAACCCGAAAATGCGAAGTAAGGTTCAAGTAGGATGCTGTAAATACCCGAGTATAAGAACCCACGATTTTGCAAGTTAGCCTGGGTTCTTGTACGATGAATGGGTTGGCTCGTATGAAATGAGGGTTTAATACTTTAATTTTGAAGTTTCAGCCTGTAGGCTTGATCCACAAGGTTCTTTATACACGGGTGCTCGCTACACATATTCTTTTTATAAGAAACTGCTTATAAGAAACTCAACTATAAGGTCACCAAAAGTAGAGAAACTCCAGTGCGGGGAACATATAACTTAGGAAACTATTTATTTTGACAAAGGAAATCCATAGCATATTTTTACTTTATTTTCACTTTTTCCTGCATCAAAGTGCCCGGAAGGTACTCGAGTAATGCTTGAACATTGGTGAAACCTTGTTTTGAATTCGTGAAACCTTATTTTGAAATATACACGTGGGCACGGGTAGTGAACATGAATACTGCCGTTGATCTTTCGTTAACAGGTTTAGACATCACGATAGTTTAAGTTTTTTTGAAAATTTTCTTGAATTTTTAAAAAAGAAGAAAAACACTGTAATTCTGAGAATATTGAAGATTTCAGAAAAGTCCAACGGCAGATTTACTGTAAAATAGTTCAAGTTTCTTTAAAGCCATTCAGTTCAAAGAAATAGGTCATAGAATTTTACACCCATGTTTTCAAAGATTTGAAACCTACACTGTAAGAAAGATAAGGCAGAAATGTTTGATAGTTTTTGATTTAACATTGATATTTCGTTTGGAAGTTTAAGAAAACGTGATAAAATTTAGGGTAAGGAAGATACACGTTTTTTTATAAGAAACTAGGATCAGGCCATAGAACTAAAAGTTTCTTAATTTCACATGAAATTTTGTCGATTTTAGTACTAAAAGTTTCTTAATTGGTTTCTTATTTTTCTGAATGCAGAATTAGCAATGTGGTCGCTAACATTGCGGCAGATATGTTTCTTGATATTTAAAACATCATAAAGGAATAAACAGTGTTCTGTTATGTCGAAAACACAAATGGTTAGATAATATTTCTCAAGAATGAAGGTTCAATGATCTATTCGCTATAAAATCCATGCTTTTAACTTTGAAAAGTTTCTTAGCACTTCTCAGACATAGTACTAGAGTTTCTTAAAATTTTGACCTTCTTAGTACTAGTTTCTTATAAACCAGTTTCTTATAAAAAACGTGTATGGCAGAAATGTACGAAAGTATCTAATACACGTTGATATTCCTTTCGGAAGTTTGGAAAAGCTGGATAATTTTAAGGGTAAGAAGGATAAAGCACAAATGTTTTTGATTTAACATTGACATTTATTGACATTTCGTTTAGAAGTTTAGGAAAACGTGAAAAATTTTAGGGTACGTAAGATAAGGAAGAAATGTATGAAAGTATCTAATACGCATTGATTTTATGTTTGGAAGTTTGGAAAAGCTGGATAATTCTAAGGGTAAAAAAGATGAAGCACAAGTGTTTAAAAAGTTTTTAATTGAACACTGTATGCCGTTTGGAAGAAGTCTAGGAGAACTTGATGAATCTACTGGCAAGAAAGATATGGCAGAAATATTGATAATATTTGATACACATTGATATTCCATATGGAAGTTTAGGAGAATTTGATAAATTTCAGGGTAAGAAAGATAAGGGAGAAATGTTTGCTAGTATTTGATGCACATTGATAATCCGTTGGGATGCCCCGTATAAAATTATCTACTTGCTGAGGCTATTGCCTTGATATCCAACGAGCAGTCCCGGGGGAGGGGGATACTCCCATACTTGACTTGACGGAATGTGCCGCTCAACAGCGTGTCCTTTTACGGTAAAAATTATGCGAAAGGGTGTCTTTTCTGATAAAAACTGTGCGACTGGACAGGGTATTACATTTGATAAGAAAATTATGTGACAGGGGATCGATCTTCTCTATCAATTTTTGGGGATCGCCTGCGTCCTGTCTCAACTGCAAGACAGTGGTCGCTAGATCTAAGCTCAGTAGTAGTCACCCTTAGTTTTCGTTTGTTACGTTGCATCAAATATGGCTCAAGCGAAATGCCTTTTCATAAAAGGAAGAGGAACTCCCCCTTTTTTGATGAGGACTTTTCTCTTGCCCATTGTTATGGTAGGTTTTATAGCTCAGCTTGAATATGTGTTTGGTACAGTAGTGAAAGTCTTCCAAATCTAGATTTCGCTTGACATTCTCGATATGTGTGCTGCAATTTAAGTCCGATGGAAGTTCTAATTTCATTAGATAAGGTTTGTAAATAAGACCATCTTCTGGGGCCTTTTGCCATGATCAAAAGATGACTTGACGTTTAACTTAAGAGGGGATCTACCTAGTTCTCCACTCACAAGAATGTTTAAAAAAATGTTTAATGAAAATGATAAAAATACTGATTGTCTGAAGAATCACAAAGTTTTTGAAAGCTATCCAAATACAAAACAACTTTCCCCTGACGATTTGCTCCAATTCATGTTCTTATGTGAGGATCAAGAAACAATCAAGAATCTTCTCTAATTCATTGGACAAATCATTGACATCCGTGAAAAAGCATTACAAGATTTAAATATCCCCAAGTCTCTCTAGAAGGTAGATTTATCTGTAATTTGCTCCCTGCCATTTGCTTCTTTACTAGTTGTAATTAGTTATCATTCCTTTATTCTCTTATTTTACATATTATGTTTTTTAGTTAGTAGCCGTATAGTGTAGAAGCTATTGTGCTGAAGACTAAAAAAAATTTCAAAAACTCTTTTAGGCTACCCAGAGCCAGATCAGGCCGGAAATTTTTATAAGCATCTGAGTCTGACAATCTCCGAAGTGATCTAAAAATTCTTTTTATCAGAAACTTAGGGCCTGTTTATATGAGGAAAAACACCTCACCTGCCAGACCCGGGGCTGAGAGGTGAGATTCCACCTTCCAAAAGAATCCTTTGTATTTTCAGTTCGCGTTTACATGACGAACGCAACACCACCGGTATAGTGAAATCCCACCTCATCAGAGGTGGAATCTCACCTGGGTGAGGTGAAATTTTTCCATATAAACAAAACACCACCGGTATGGTGAGGTGAAATGAAATTTTTGGTTGATTCTCATTGGTCAGTTCATTCTGATTTCACGGAAGAGAGACTTTACTCCACCTCACCTCTCAGCCCCGGGGCTGACAGGTGAGGTGAAAAATCTCATGTAAACAGTCACTGAAATTTACCTCGCTTGTCAGCCCCGGGTCTGGCAGGTGAGGTGTTTTTCCCCATATAAACAGGGCCTTAGAGTTTGAACTAGTACTGAAAGTCTCTCAGATTAGCAGATTTTGGGTACTTAGAGTTTCTTAAAGGTTCCATAATAATATTCATGTGTTTTTCCTGTGCTCTCGTGATCATTTAAAAAACTTCTTATTCACGTTTTTTATAAGAAACTGGTTTATAAGAAACTAGTAGTAAGATGGCCAAAATTTTAAGAAACTCTAGTACTATGTCTGAAAAGTACTAAGAAACTTTTTAAAGTTAAAAGCATGGATATTATAGCAAATAGATCGTTGAACCTTTATTCTTGAGCAATATTATCTAACCATTTGTGTTTTCAACATAACAGAGCACTGTTTATTCCTTTATGATGTTTCAAATGTCATGAAACGTATCTGCAGTAGTGTTAGCGATCACATTGACAATTCATGCATTCAAAAAATAAGAAACCAATTAAGACACTTTTAGTACTAAAATGGACAAAATTTCATGTGAAATTAAGAGACTTTTAGTACTATGGCCTGATCCAAGTTTCTTATATAAAAAAACGTGTAGCCTTTCATTTAAAAATGTTTTGATAGCCTTTCCAATATTTATATGTTATAATTCCCTCAAGTATCTTCCTCGTAACGTCATACAGGGAAACTCGTGAAAATACAGTAATTTGTTTTGTTCTTCAATTGTTTTGAGTGGGCTTTTTAGGATTTCTAGCTGCTGAAAGCTAATTTAGGCCCACTGTGCATGCCACATCTAGGCATTGGAACCCCTAGATTAACGTCTATTCCGAAAAGGACGACGAGGTGAGTTGTGAGGTCACGCCTCTGAGGTCACCTATCTGGAGTTTGACCTCACTCGACCGATCTTAACCTTAGTTATCTGACAAAAACTGTTCAAGCCACTCGGCCACTCACCCCGTTATTATTCCTACTGTTACTGTCCGACTTCGGTCATTAGGGTGATCATTTCCCAGCACTGGAGTTTCTTAATGTTGTGGTGGTGTAAAAGTCGAGTTTCTTATAGAAACATAAAATACGAGTATTGTTCTCTATTGTGCAGAATTTCAAATTTTTCAAACGAGACCTCCATCACACTTGTGAATTGAAGTCACGCACTATTTCTTTCTTCTAAAAAAATTTCCACTTGCGTTGAAGACGAACAACACGAGACATCAGAGACACCCTTTGATACTCCTCCCCAAACAAAACAATTGCTAATTTCGTTCTTGATTCTCTTTGCAGAATCAAGAGTTCACCTGTCAACAAGGGGACTTTTTTGACTATTTTGCACAATTGTGCAAAACTTGCAGAAAATGCAACGCAGGCCAGTTTGCCCTGTCAGGGTGCAAACTGGCAAATACTATATGCATGAGATGTCCAAACGTAAGTAAGCATCCAGATGCGCACATTTATTTTTTCCATTCTTCTTAGATTTATTTACTGCCAGGTGTCCCAAAGAAAGTATTCTCATTTGAAAAACCACTAAAATTTCATTAAACTTCCAATCTTCAAATGTCTTTTTTTCAAATAGCTCAAGGTAAGGGCCAAATCATTTTCCAGGCTTCGGTGATCTTGGAAGTCGTTTGAAAAACCAGCAAATTGAGCTCTTTTAGGGCTGTGTGTGTTTGAACCATAATGCAAAAAGCATTGATGATTGCAAAATCAATTTCTTCTTGCATCTTTAGCTCCTACAATTCCTGCCAAAAGGCCTTGGAACACTCAGGCCATTTCTTCGTAATACACATTTCTATCCACAGCGATTGAGTTTGAATACCCCTAACCCCCGAAACAAAGTTGATCTGGAAGGTTATTGTCCTAGTATTCCAGCAGAGTCGCGGATCATCCTGCCATCCCTATCTTATTACCACAAAACAGCATTGTTCTGAGGGGGAGAGGGGGAAATTACAAAACAAGGCAAAATTATCAGAGGTGTTCCAAAATTTTTGGCAGGCATTGTAGTTGTTAATAAGGGACAGAGAGAAACAAGCACTATAAGCATAAAATATGTAAACATGTTTAGTCACAGGGGAGCAGAGGAGAAACTGCGCATGCATGGGCAAAAATTCTTAACTTTGAGTCCCTGTAGCTCCTTGCAAAAGATTCCCAAATTAGGCAACACTTGACGTGTTCTTCTTTTGCTCGATGACGTCATTTTACGCAGTTTCTGCTTTGTCCTCTTAAAGAAGAATGACTATTTGCTCTGAAAGTATAGCTCAAAAAGCTTTCCAGTTTGTATTTTTTTAACTTGTAGCGTCAAAAGCAAATCTTATCATGAACCTTATCATGAATCTATGAATATTTTTTGGGTCACTCACAAAGTATCTCAAAGATAAAGTTTTATTGACTGAAAATTTCGAATCCAGGATTCCTCATTTTGAGTGAAATAATCGCCATCATTTTCCAGTCAACATTTTGTGAAATCTCGACATTGCAATGGATTAGAAGTCGTCTGGGGAAATTTTTTGTTTGCAAAATGATTGACCTCGGTTCCTCATGCAAATTTCATGCTCCGAAGCAAATTTGGAATTGACCTTTTTCACACTTCCCAAAAAATGGACTGGAAAGCGAGGGAATGGTCCGAGAAATGAGCGCATTCTCATATTTTTGAAATTGTTTTTCGGACAGTATGCATATCTTAAACTGACCAAGCAACATCTCAAAAGATAACAGAGCCTTTCAGCTCATGCTGATACCTCGCTTTTCTTCATAACATTTGCTTTTAAGAACAGAAGTGCGACCTATCTCGCTTGGTGCGGGCGAAGGGACATTTTTAAGAAAAGTTGTGTGATTATAACGAAAGGAGAAGGGTAAATCTATAGTTCAGTTGGGCGGATTTTGTTTATTTGATTCGACAGCTTAAGAGTAACCGTAAATGTGCAAGAATTGTAATGCTCTCTGCTCGGCTTCCGAATCACGTAAATAAAATCCGCCAGACAAAACTTCAGATTTACCCTTCTCTTTCGTCTAAACACATAGCTTCTCTTAAAAGCCTCCCTTCACCCGTATCAAGCGAGACTTTGCCCAACTGGTTTCAGGACAAATTTGCGGCCATGAATTACTGGTAGAGAGAATTTCTTTTGTCTGTATTCGTTAATCGCTTTGAATTGAGTTGTGAACCAAAGCAAATGATGTTTTGTATTACAAAAATCTGCCCTTGTTCAATTTACAAGGTACCTCATAGTAAAGTCTCGCCTTTAAGAAACTCGTTACACTAAGACAGCCGGATTGGTTTCTTTAGACTTATGACGATGGGTCTCTTGTTTCCCTGTGCTCTTTGACTTGATGATGGCGCTGCAGTCAAGGGAGACTTAAAGTATTACTCTTAAAAACCTGGCCCTATTTAGGCCCAAACTCTGCAATTCCTAACGTACCAATCAGATTGCGAGATTTGGCAAAGAACAATGCAGTCGAATTTTCAATTCGAATGATGCAGTTGACTAGATTTTGAACGAAGTTGCTGCAGCAGGTAGTTGAAGATTTCTCTGGTTTGTTTTGACCTTAAAAATATGGAAAATATTGCATTGAGAGGCTCATTTTGCATTTACCAGGTAAATTGAACTTCCTTCTTCAGACTTACACCAAGTTTCATTGATTAAATGCCTGCTTAATGTGGTTTTCATTGCATTTTCTTTCCGAGCAGTGACCGTTGAACAGGAGCTATGGCAGTCTATCCTAATTCGATCGATCGAATCGTGATCGAATGCAGGATATAGGGCCGGGTTTATCACGGTTTCATTATGAGTCCCTCTTGAGCAAGGTTTACCGCAGGGATACAAGGGACTCATCGTCAAAAGTCTATGGTTCTTATGTCAAGATATACCACGTCTGGGGACGAGGTTGAAGATATACTTCTTCAAAACAGGTTGTGTATACCGTGATATAAGAAACACTGTTATACTCCAAACAGCTGTCAAAATTGTTAAGAAAACAACGTTTTTGAAACATGCACTGTTGTGCGAGGATCTAATGGTTTGAGCCACTACTGAAAGTTTCTTGACATTATAACAATCTGGGCTTGAAAATTTCATGCATGTTCTAGAGAATTGAGCCCTATTGGAGACATATTCAAATATGCTCCTCCTAATATTGCTATGTACCATTGTATAAGAAACGAAACATGAATCAACCTGGATAATTTCTTTTAAAGAGGTATTTTATTCAGCGAAATCAGGCCTGAGTTTCTTATAATGCAGTTTCTTATTGTGACTATGCTTAAAGGCGGAACTTTACTGTATGTGCAACTTAGCTATCGAGAAACATTCGAGAGCCAACCAAATACGTATACTCTTTAGGGAAATCGAGTACTTATTTTTCTAAATTTCAATTTTGCTTCTCCTCAAAGGGCACCTTCAGCAACGAGCCGACAATCACCAAAAGTGTCTGCCGTCCTTGCACGATGTGTGCAAAGGGGGCATACATCTCATTGTGCAACAGCACACATGACGCCGTGTGCGCTCCCCAAGGAGTGACCAGTAAAGGTAAATATCGATGCTGAGATTCATGAACGGTCGCTAGACTCATTACATGCTTCTAGGGTGTCATTATTCCCAAAAACCATGGAGGGGTTTTTTCAATAGTAAAGGTACCTGGGGATGTGCCACCCGCAAGGGTATACTTTCTCGGATTTCTAGTCTAGCCAAGGGTATACTTTTTGGCATTTAGAGTTGATTTTATTCTGGGCAGGAGCATGCTTTTTGGAGATTGTAGTCAAAGAATTATCAAACTTCGGTAATTCCTTTACAGAAATCTGAATTTCTTATTTTAGTCCAGAGAATGCAAAAAATATGGCAAGTTTTGTCTAGAAAAACGCTAAGTCCTCGCATTTTTGATGTAGAGCTTAGTATATATAGATAGCCAAGGGTTTCATTTTCACAAAAATTTGGGCTACCCAACGGCTCCATTTTGAAACTGTGGGTGGTACACCCCTACACGAAATTTAGCTGAGAGCCTCCCCGCCCCCGTGCCAAGAAGCAAGATAAGACAATGTATTTTAAGACTGCCTTGTCTGTGTTATAGAAAGTTAAAGCCTGGGACACAGGCCGAGGTGTCCTGGTTTGCTCGCTAAAATACATTGGCCAACTAACTAAACTTGCTCGATTTGTCCATTGGCCATTTCTTTGCTGTTCTTTTGGTCGAATCAAAGAATAGATAATTTTGTTTCCAAAACACAAAAACTCTGAGAACGAACGCACATTGTTTCAAACATGTTTACCGTGTTTGCGGTTCTTCTGAAAATGAACAGTATCAGGCATTCCAAAGGCAAAACCCTGAAGACAATAGCACACCATAGCTGATTGTCAGAGGGTCTTTTTAACATATTAGCTCGTAGCCTGTTTTCCAGAACACTTGAAAAGAAAGGTAAGTACGTTTCAAATGGTCTGGAATACAGCCTAATTAACTCGAAGACACCAGTTTGTGTCTGTGTCTTTCCTAAAAATACAAACAGAGGAAGATGACATATGCGTCTTCTACTATGTCTCTCCCAACCATGATTTGTTGCACAAACCGTATTTTGTACTGATAGCAACTACAGAATTTTCCTATTTTCTTTTTTTCATCTTTTTCTGTCATACCAGCACTTCTAAAGGGACCATCATGGAAATAAGGTCAGCTTAGCCCTTTAATGCCATCCCTGCCACTGTAGTTAGGGGTGTTTTCCTTTTACTTTTTTAACCTTAAAGTATTGTATTGTATCTATATTCTAAATTTATTATGATAACTTGCAAATATTTTCATGTGTCAAATGATACATACATCCATATATACAATATGTATGTGCTACCAGTCTCGCGATTTGACTCGACTGAATGAGGTTAGATTGGCTAGATTACCGATGACCAAAGAAAAACTTGGCACTTGGCTACAAGGCAACTAGCTTTCCCTGAATGTTGCTAAAACTTATTCTATGCTTATTTCTAAGCATAGAAACGAGCATTAAGTAAGCAGAAATGAGCATTTTCAAAAGTCAAAATAAAGACTGGTTCTGAAAATTCACGATAGTGAGTTTGAAGTAGTCAAAAAGACATACTACCTTGGTGTCCAAATTGACTGCTCCTTGGATGGGAAAGAACAAATCAAGGCAGTTTGTAGTAAGGTCTCATGGGCGTTCCTCAAAAGTTACCCTGGGTACCAGAGCCTCAAAATTTAAATGAAAGGAAATTGATACCCAGGGTAAAGGGCAGTTGGCTTTTTAAGAAATGCCTTGTCTTTTCTCCAGAAAGAAACCCAGCAAACTCTTTGTACAGGTACTATCAAGATAAAATAAGAGATATCTTGGTATTATCGAGCCCCAACACAGCTGCTCTGTCTGGTGCTGCACCAGTTTAAGTGAAATTAAGTAGTTGCAAAGACTTCAAAACGGTGCTGCTAGGATGATACGAATAGCAGCTTTGATGCCCAAATAGACCTCTCATTAAAGGATGGAAGCTGTCCTAATATTGTGGTCTTTAACCCTATCCCCTATCTGACCTTGGCGATATGAAACACTCAATCCATGAGGGGGGGGGGCGGAATCCACTCCCCTGTTTATCTCTGTTGTTGCTTGAGATATGGCTACCAAATTTGTCACGAAGGTTGTTCATTATGTAAACAATTAATTTGGAAACAACGGTTTAATTGGCGTTGCTGTTGTTGTTGTTGTTGTCGTTGTTGCTAGAGCATGATTAATATTATGGTCATAAGACGTCATAAAAATGAAAGTGTCTTAAAAGATCGTAAAACTTTACTTTTCGTAAAGAAATGAAAATAAATAGATCAAAATAGATGTAAATTCATAGTTCAGACTTAACTGGGCCAATTAACAAGGATTCAGAGTATTTCAATGTATATTTTTCACGGAGGGTGGCACGACAATTTGGTTACCATGGAAACAAGGCCAAAAATAGAACACCAAAATTGTTACAGTTTCATTGTTGTATGATAGACAGTTTAACTTGCCAAATCTCAGAGGTATTCAGCAAACACGGAAAAACGTATAAATGAAAATGTACGAGGGGGGGGGCGGAATCCGCCCCCCAGGTCAAATAGCGTTAAGGCACTGATTAAGCTAGCTGCACAATACTTGTGTGACCTTTTCACCTGAAATTCAAGCATGCTCATCATATATCCTTGGAAATACGAGGACTGACCTGAGGTTACCAATGAAAAGGACATATAAATGGCAACAGATCTTTCACCTATGGAAGAGCAGAATGGCCTGTTAGCCGAGTGAAAGCAGGCAACTTCTCTGTAAAGTTTCATCAAAACTATTTAGAAACTGTTTTTTTTATGGCTCGCTTAAAGGTAGATCTCATCTAGACGATTTTCTGGACGATTGTCTCAAATATTAGCGGTGAAAAAGTTGTTTTGATCTCCACATGGTTTCATTTCGTAGCGAGAATGCGGAAAGGAACTCACTCCAGCTTTCCAAAATAGAATTCGAGCGAGGCTGGAGAAATCCTGCGATTGCGATTCGATTGGGCAAAGAATTCAGCGAACAAAATTGTCAGACGAAAGGTAGAAACCACTTCTACTTTTCGTCCAGCGAATTATTTCGATGCGGCGATCAAAAATTTTCCACTATACGCATGTGTCATCACCAAGTTTTGTATGATCGTCCAGAAAATCGTCTAAAAAAATCTTCTCGGGTGCGTTGTGTTTTTCTTAGCAGTGGCAGTATTTGTACGTCACTAACAGAGTGTCCTAGTTTACAGAAGTGATCTGCAACCCTGGATTTGTTGGTTTTTCTATCAATGCCCTCTGCGGTGTTTGTAAAGTCTGTCTTGTAGTCGTCTCCCTGTTTTCCCGATGGTAAACGTCTTGTTGGTGTTAGGAAAAGTGATTGTGTCGTCCCCTTCGAGTTGCATTTGTATGACCCCCGTAAAGCACTGGTTGCGTCACTCTCTAACTTGGCGCGAACCAAATGATCCCGGAGGTTTTTGGGTCTGCGGTCGCTGAGTATGGGTGATCGGGGGAAGCGTGATTGCATTTGTTAATGTCTTGTAGGATGTTGTGAAGTTGTTTGAGTATGGCAATATTAACGAGTGTGTACAAATGCTAACCTTTCCTCTTAGGCAATCCTACTGGCTACTTTATTGGGGGTGCAACAGCCATTGCAATTGCACTGATACTTTTTGCTGCCGTTGTCTAGCTCTAGAAGCGGCGGCAACATTCTTTGATGCAAGAGATCGTCGGAGGTAAGCTTATAACTTGTTTCCTTGTGTTCAACAACCAAAGCTAATGATATTCAAGGTATGAGTGGCAGGAAACATTCGGGTTATTCTTTTGGAAATGTTTTGACCATAAGTAGGCGTTTTAAGATTGAATGGAATAAGAATTAAGCTAAAAGTGTTAATTTATCTCATGTTGTTATCAGCACATGAGGTCTGTACATAGCCCATATAGCCTGCCTACATAGCCTGCACACAGACTTTTGTTAATGGGGAAGAGAAGGAAGAACAAACTTTCTGAAGGACAGTATTGAAACTGATTGGTAATGAATGCCTTCATGAGGGCTCTTAGTTTGCTCTGATCCATGTATGGCGATATGCGAGCGAGTGCATACAGTTTATTGCTAGCCTTTTGGCACAGTTTGGAAAGATGACTATCGAAGGAAAGTCTGCTTATCAATTTGAACTCCAAGTAGCTTCTCCTCAGAGCTATTTACAACATCAGCATCTTCAATCCTAACTGTAACAGGATCATCACACCTCTGCCCACGAACCAAAAGATGGCATTTATCTGCATTCAATTTCATAAAGTTGTCGGCAAACCATTCTAAGGCTACACTACAGTCAGTTTCAAGCCTATGAGAAATATTGTCCAGGTTCTTATCGCAGGTATAGATTGTAGTATCCTCTGCATAATTACATATATCCAAGTTTTGGATAAAGAGTAAAAGATCATTTATGTAGATGTTGAATAGCAGAGGCCCTACTACTGACCCCTGAGGAACACCACGTGTGACGCTTTTCTAAGAACTGAATGACCCATTTACTTTGACTCTTTGTTGCTTATTTGTGAGGTAATCATTGATTAGTGTTAATGCTTCGCGAGAGAAGTCGTAGGCATGCAATTTTGCAATTAAAAGATCATGTCTGATACATTCAAATGCCTTGGAGAGATCCATCAATACAGCTCCTGCTTTTCCACCTTCATCAAGACTAAGTTTGAATTTTTCTAAGAGCCTTACGAGAGCATGCTGGGCACTGTAACCTTTTCGAAATCCACAAAGAAGTGACGATAATAAGGGTGTAATACAAGAAACTACCTGCTTGTCCGTTAATAGTTCAAAAGCTTTGAGACCGTAGGCAGAACGCTAATTGGCCTAAAGTTAGTCCTAGAGTTGGTTGGTCCATTCTGGGGAAGAGATGTGACATCCGCGCACTTTAGTTCATCAGGAAAGGACGAATTTTCTATGCAGTCATTAGGGTGACTAGATGCCAACCTCGAACCCAAGGTAACAATGGGCGGCCAGTTGTTACCCTGGTGCCTACCTGGTGCCTATGCATTTTAAATCTTTGAAAGAAAGTATTTATGAATGTTTGGTTAAAGATTCTCATACAGTAATTGTACATAGCATATTTGTTATGTTGACCAAAAGGTCTTGTATTTAATAACTGAATTTTAATAGATTTAAGGATTGTTTTATCACCATTTTAGGAACAGTAGAAATAGCCAGCATTAAAGTACCTATTCATAGAAGAACATTGAGACTGAAATTCAATGTTTCTAGCCTGCTAGATAAGAATCTCTCAGAGGCTGACACAGGGAGAGGCTGTCATAGAAAAGGTTTCATGTCTTCTGAATTCTTCAGAAATCTCAAAGGTACAAAAGACAATCAGATTTTTAACAATAATTCTAACCTAAATATGTTCTCAAGAATTCTCAAGGAACTCTCAAAAAAGTCTTCACAATTTTTGTCCTGAAAACAGTACTAATGCATGCAAGGCGTATACTGCATATAAGAGCCTCTTTAAGAACCTTGCAGGCTTAAATTTAGAATAGTAGCTATTTAATTAATAACCTAATCAGGCTATTTAGTTAATAACCCAATCAGGCTACCCAAGAAAAGCCTAGTTTCTTTCATGCGGGTTTCTACTGTTTCTACTGTAGTCGAGTATATTTGATGCTGGAGTGTATTATATTGTCATGTTGGCAAAATGCTTTGTACTATATCGCCGAATCGCAGTAGACTTACTACATGAGTCCTTGACAATTCAATTCAATGGAGCAAAACTTAGACGAAAATCATCAGTCCAGAATTACAGTATATCGTAGAAACATATAGCAGAGTATATTTTATGCTGGGGTATCATATTTGTTATATTTGCAAAAGGCCTTGTATTATTTTGCTAAATTGAAGTAATGTTGAAGTATAGTAGAATATACAGGGTGTCGCTACGAATTGTTCTCTTTCCTATGTCAGCGCTGTGGAGGAGCTATAGCTTTAATCGTCTCGATTTCCATAAAGGACAGCCTTGAACTTATAAGCTTGAGACCTTGTTTGAGACTCAATCTGACAAAAAAGATATGCAAAATAACTGGCTACTTTGAAAAATGCACATCTATTAATTTCCCAGCTATCGTTATCGTCCCTTGTTACGATGGCCCTAAAGTCGTTATTTTTTGTTATGTGGAATCATGCAGGCTGTCGTAAAAAGGACCGGCGTTAAATTGAGCAGGCGTAAGGGGGGGGGGCGATAAGGTATGTCAAAATCAAACAATGTTTGAAAGATAGGACTCTATCGTCATATTCAAGATTTCTCTTCATTTTAAAAGGGTTGACAGTGTCGCCTCACAGATAAAAATGTTATCAACTTGGCCCTTGTAAAACGACGCTAGGACACTGAAAAATTTACTTATTCTCACATTGCTGGAGAACAATGGAAGTGGTGTTTTTGAAGCATCCATTTGAGTGTTTGTTAGTTTGAATGAAAGCCTGGCTGATGCATTTGTGTGAAAAATGTGACAATTACAACTCCTCCGCAGCAGCGACATAAACGGGGCACATTTTTTTCGGACACCTTTTGTCATGGGTCGCAGGAAACGAGGTAATAGTTAAAAATGTAAACATACCTGTGTCTTCATCGTGGTTTCTTCTGCCGCCTTCCTTTGCTTTCCTGCCTCAGCTCCATTCATTCATTCAAGTTTGTAATGGTCTAATTCAGTTTCTCTGCAAAAGCGAGGCTGCCCTTGTTTGCGGTTTGGGCAACCTCGCTTTGCAGAGAAACTGAATTAGGCCATTACAAACCTGAATGAATGAATTGAGCTGAAGCAGGAAAGCAAAGGAAGGCCAAGAAAGGCAGAAGAAGCCACGATAAAGACACGGGTATGTTTGCGTTTAAATTTTTGACTATTGCTTCGTTTCCTGCGACCCATGCTTTTGATGGAGTATTTACATTGCAATGTTGGCCAGATGGCCTTGTATCATATCGCAGAATTCAAAGTATTGAAATCTATTAGAAGAAGATAATATCGAACCTTACAGTGAATAAAGCTACCTAGACATGAGGAAATTATTGAGCATCGTCAAAAAATAGCTTTTCAGACCAAAGGTGGCGGAGAATTGCTCCCCAGTAATACTTGCACAAGTCATTAATACATACAAATGAACTAAGATTGAATCATACCTGCCAGTTAACTGTGTTGAATTTCTCTTGAATCCTCAATAAGTTACAGAGACTCCCATCTCCACATCTCTGTGTTTTCGTTGGGCAACAAATTGTGTCGTTTTGTTGCAGTTGTATTGAAGACACACTGTATATTCAATACAACTGCAACAACACAATTCGTGGCCTAACGAAAACACATAGCCTGCGCGCAGACTTTACTACTGCGCAGGAGAAATCGAAGGAAAAGGTAGCCTAAAAACACAGAGATGTAGAGTTGGGGTCTCTGTAACTAATATAGGATTCAAGAGAAATTTAACACAGTTAACTATCCGATATGATTAAATCTTAGTACATTTGTATGTATTACTGAATCGTGCAAGTGTTACTGAACCATTCTTCGCCACCTGCGTTCACAAATACATGTATACACATGAAAACCATGTGGGAGGGCCTAAAACTTGTAGCTTGGTAATAGAGAAGCGACTTGTAGCCTCAACAGGGGACTCATTTGGAGTGAAATCTACGTTATTTGGGCAAAAATCAAATCAATTGCCGAAAAACGTCTTCTCAGTCTCAGCCATTGCCTTAAGTGATGCAAGGGCAATTGAAATTTATGCTCTGCTATCAATACTCAGCATAAAAATTAAGGCTTCGTGACCAGCCATCTTTAGCGGTTTTCGAAAGATTGAAAAATATAGTGCCATGGGTTGTGTTAGACACCAATTATGTTTTAATGTATTTGCATCTGCGCAGGAAAAATATACGCTTTTGCAGAGGAGATTTCTAATTTCTTCCTCTGCGTCTTTGTGTTAAGCTATCCCCTTCGAAGTAGCATAAATTTCTTCCTCCGGAACAGAAAAAAGTGGCTACAATCGCCAATGATAGTACTGTTGGCTAAATCCTATTTCGAATCTCTGTTCAAATGCAAATCCGAACTAAATCTCTCAAAATCACGAGAAATCCCTTTCCTCAAGAAGATTGTGAAATTGTACATATTGGTTACATAGATTTTCCTGTGCGATTTTCAAGCAGTCGATGAATTGTCCTGACCCCTGACTCACCTGGTATACCAAGGAACACTGAAGTATTTGTAGGAGTATCACAAGGGGATATTATGCATTCAATGAATGAGATCAGGGGCATCGCCAGCCCAAAGAAAATGGGGTCAAAAAAGTGAGGAGTCTGGGGCTTGCTCCAAGAAAAATTTCCATAACTACAGCCTTCAGACTCTCAGAAATCGTGGCAAACACTCTATTATTTTGATCTATTTCTATTTTTTTGGAAAAGCCACCAATTCAAGCAGCATATATTTTTGGTAGCAGTGAGCATTTTGCACAACAAAGTCGAAAAAAGAAAAGTACATCACGTATCTATTTACGAGGAAAGAAAAGATATGACTTGAAACTGAGATTTAAGGCTTTTCTCGAAATTTTCACAGAATTCAAAATGAAGACCAGTTATGATGAAAGTTTCAAGTCAATAAAAATCTACCCCCCCCCCAAAGTTTTTCAACGGATTTTGAGAAGTTAGAAAATCGACCTCTGAGAAACTGGAGTACATGTTCACCCCAGTCCACTCCATGGCAACGCCACTGAATGAGATGAAAATCAGGAAAAAATTAGCTAGCACTGGAAAGCAGAAAGTTTGTGCTGATTCAAGCTTAGCAGATGAACATCTAGTTCTAAAATTTAGTGAAAAATTTGATTTCTTCCAGAAAAAATTTGTTCCTCAACCTTGCAATAAACGTCTTTGGATGTTTATCTTCATTGTTATGCAAACATAAGGGGGGAGGCTCTCAACGACTCTTAGGTGTATCTATGTGAGAGTTCCTCCCGTAAAGTACATGTTAAATTTTAGTTTACGAGGGGCATTTCACTCTTTCGACTTGTGCGAGATTTTCCTAGAACGAAAAAGGACTTCACGGATTCGTAGTGGACTGTCCGTGAAAACAGGATAATATTGCCTCAGGTATACAAGGTTCTTTGGGAGAGAAATGCCCCTCAATAGTTTATGCAAAATAGGTGATATTTGCTGGACCTTTAGTATTACCCTGGGTACCAGACACTGCAAAAAATGATGAAATTTCCCCACATTTTTTGTTGGGGAAATTTTGGGGAAACGGACTCATTTCCCGTAATTTCCCAGAGGGGAAATGGAAATTTCCGTTTCCCTTAAATTTCCCACAGAAACTTATCCATTTCCCTTAAATTTCCATCCAAGAACTATGGGGAGATTTTGGTATTTTTTTGCTGTGAGAACCTAATCTACAACTTTTTTAGGCTAGGCTCTGGTACCCAGGATTGTTTAGTAAGTGAATTTTGTTTAAACGTGCATGCAATTTTTGATAAAGCAATGATGAATATGACGAATTTCTAACAGATCAGTTTTATACAGATACTGGGTTCCTTTTTTGTGATCCTCTTTTGAGAAACAAAGCTTCGATTCTTTACTAATGCCCCATTCACACTGCAACTAAAACCAGCTTAAACTAAACCAGGCTTTCGAATAATACTGTATTACCAGCTTTGTTTAAACCAATTTAACTTTCAACCAATCAAATGACTAGATTTGTTAGATTTACCAATCAGAAGGCCCTATTCGAAAACCTGGTTTAGTCACAGCTGGTTTAACTTGCAGTATGGAACAATCCAGCTTCTGACTGGTCAATCCAACAAATCCAGTCATTTCATCGGTTGAAATTTAAACTGGTTTAGATAAAACTGGTTTAACTTTGTCAGTGCGAATGCAGTATAAATAAGGATCATTGATTGATTGATATTTAAGTCTACTCGCTCTTACGTTAATGATAAAAAAACTGGTCCAGAAGAGACCAGTACGAGATGGCCGAAAGTTAAAGATACTTCAGCGCTAAACACAATGAAAAAGAGTCAGGTTCGAATGACCAAACTGAAAGCACTTGGGGGCAGTTGAGATGTTCCCTCAGATTTGCTTTCAAAACCATTTCTGGAATGCAGAAAGAGTGAGTTAGCCACGTGGGTTTCAAAGCAAACTTTAGAGGCTTTCTTGCTTTGTACTAAAACAAGCGAACACGCGGTTCCTCTCGTAAAGGCTGATCGCCACTCTCGGGGGGGGGGAGGATGGGGGGAATCTCGACCTATTTTCTGACGGGGACGTGCCATTTTGCCCGAAAAATTGGTACCCATAATTCCGTAAATTCTGGTGAATTTTAAGGTCATAATTCCGTAAATGGAATGAAAATCGCGGCCATAATTCCGGAAATTACGAAAAATCCCCTGAAAAGGACACCCATAATTCCTTTAAATGTCCAAAAATTGTGAAAATGCTACCCATAATTCCGTAACGGTTTCAAAAAGTACCCCTAAAAAATGGCACGTTCCCGTACCATGAAAAGTACTAAGTTACCCCTACCCCCCTCCCCGGGTCGCCATTACGCTTGAGTTACAAGTTAATGTGTCAAATTCAGTCCTCTCGGAAAATTCTACTGACATTACCTGACCTTGTTTGATTTGAAGCGCAACATATTAGAGGTGTGAAAACATTTCCTTAGGCCTGGTTCACACGAGGTTGATTGGATCGTTAAGGTCGTGCAGAAAGACCGAAAAGACGAAGGACTCAAACTCAAAGTCTTTGTCTTTTAGAGCTTTTTGTACGATCTTAACGAACCAAAAGACCTTGTGAGCCAGGCCTTAATTTGGGTCGTCAGGGGCGTTCAATTCAGAAAGACCCAAAGGGCAGAGGGCTCAAAAGTCTTTATCTCTTTGGTATTTCTGAACGACCCAAAGACCCAGTGTAAACCAGGCTTTAGCTAGGACATGATTCTTTTATTTTACAAGATTCACTCTTCACTTTTGCTTCGTCATCAATGGTGCAAAAAGGGGCAATTGGGGGCAAACTTTCTGTTCCATCGCTGGTCCCGAGAGACTGGAAATTCATAGCAGATAACTTCGTTTACACACATCCACTTCTCACTTGAAGCAACCATTCAATTGGGAAATCATTCCTGAAGTTGTTATTGATACCCGCTTCATAGTTTCTAGCCCATATGAAAGAAGACTTTCTCAAGAGGATAATCATGTGATCTGAAAAATGCGTGTTAGCAACGTTGGCTGAAATCATCTATTCAGTTGAAGACCTTGAAAGGAAAAGTTGAGAGCTATGATATCGCTTGCAGCTCGAGATGAAAGTAAATTGTTACGAATCCATTTGCAAACAATTCGCTAGAGCAGCGCTGCCTGATGAAACAGAAGACTTGGTTTCGAAAGATTGTCAAGAACAGTGGCAGATGTTTTTCTGAAGAAACACACAGTATGTGTTTTTAAATTTTTAGTTGCTTTTCTTGTTTTTTCGACCGCGACGATGGTCATGGGTCGGTTTGGTGTTCAGTCGGGCTTATCGAAATACTCTCCTTTTGGACACAGGCTTTTCGAGACGAAAACTATTTGGTAGCTACTTGGGTACAATGGGCATGTTTGGGGTAAAACGGGTGAAATGAAAAACCTGGTAATGAATTTTGCCAAAATCTTTGACCGCTGCTTTCCACTATCTACAGTTTTTGTGATGACAGAACATACTTTTCAGCGCTTTTCTGTACCAGCATCAAAATACATATTTTAAGGGCAGAGACTTTCGCAATTTTTGCGTTTTTTGGCATTTTTGGCGAAAGTTTCCGCCAAGGAAAATCTAAATTCAAATTCGCGAAAGTTTTTGCTCGCGAAATCACAGAAAATTCTCGACACGCGATAGTTTTTTCTTTTGCAATATGCTTGTGATATGAAATCATGGCTAGGCCCTTTTACCGAACTTCTGGTTTCAAGTGCAATCCAAAATTTGACTTTGTGAGCCCATATCTCTGGTGTTCAGAGGACGATTCATAATGCAAGGTATGTGCATTGCCTATGAGCTCAAAAAGGCTTGATGTTTTATCTTCGTTCTTTTTTCAGTCACAAGGGGTACTTTTTTGAGACATTCGTAAGAAAATTGTATTTTTCCTTTCACTTTTCTTCAGTCGCAAAAGTTTTTTCATGCGAAAATACACTTTCTTCTTGATTGCGAAAGTTCTTCTCGCGAAACTTTCTGCCCGAGAAAGTTTCTGCCCCCAAAGTAACACATTAGGTAACAAGTGACCCCCTTCTCGATTTGTTGCTCATGTTTACATTCTTTTTTGGAACAAATATACAAAATCATTTTGGAGACACCTTTTAGCGTGCAGATAAGGATTGATCTGTAGGATAATAACATCATAATTTGTTACAGAAATGCATTAATCAAATTACGTAAACGTTTGCCAGCATTAAAATTTCACGTAAGTGATTATCAGCGCTCAAGTTTTGTGTAAATGTTTACCAACGTCCAAATTCTTATTTCTTCTTGGAGTCGTAGTATTTCTTGATGTTTGGGCATGCTTTTGTTCTTTCAAAAAGTGCCTTGCATAAAGGAAGACTATCCAACATGTGCTCCTTTTGGTGACCATATATGACCATATCCAGAAATGTCATGAAATGAATGTCCGCTCTTGAAACCTGAAATGAATTAAAGGGAGTGTGCAATGGTAAATAGGCTTCTCTATAAATAGAACAAAGAAAGTGCGCAAACATTGTTTCTTTAGCTATCGATTATTAACAACACGTGTGGGTCATCAATTTCAATGGACTATTTTTAGATTTTTCTGCTCTGTGCAAATGCAGGCTTATAACCTTGCACAAACCCTTTAACGATTCGTAAAACCAGTAAAACTTAGCATATGTTTCGAATCTTTAAAAAGGTGGGTTTAAAAACTCTATGACCTATTTCTCTGAAGTGAATGGCTTCAAAGAAACTTTAGGCATTTTCCATTAAATCTGCCATTGAACTTTTCAGAGATTTTGAACATTTTCACAATTGTTGATTTTTCCTTCTCTTTTAAGAATTCAAGAAAATTTTCTAAAAAGACTTAAAACTGCCGAAATTCACATAATTTTCAAGAAAACCATAGTTTATGGATGCCTACAACATGGTATCAAGCAAAACTCTTTCACTCTTCTAATTTATGACTTAGAAATTTGATGACGTCACATCATAAAATAAGCTGAAATACAAAATAGGCTGTAATTTCGACAAATATTCAAGGTTTCTGAAAAGTCCCACAGTAGAATCATAGAAAGGTAGCTGAAGTGTCCTTCAAGTCATCCATTTCCTTTTCTTTAGTAGTGTGGTGCTATTTGATGCACTCTATCATGATTATCATGTTTGGATGGAAATTGTGCTCCAACTAAAATTTTATCGTGATTTTCCCGATTCTGGCCAATTTTGCCGCTTTTCTTGACCACATAAAGGAAAATGCTGACATGAGCAAAAATGATGTCTAAGTTTAAGGTATTTTTACATTTTCAGTACATGTCTGAGGCTATTAGCACACCAAAGTTGGTTGCCTTACCCATTACCAGTCAAGTGTTTGGTGGGGGGGGGGGGCTTTTTGCCCCCCCCCAACCAAAATAGCATTCATCAGATGCCCAACCACTAAAGGGTTAAAGCCAACGGTTTGACTGGCTAGGAACTTTACATAACTTGTACGACATTACAAAGTGACTACGGTGATAGAATTTCAACTTACTTCATTTCCCAAGAAGAACCCATCTTTAGGAACATGTCTTTCTTCGTACATTTTCAACCATTTTGGCAAGTGTTCTTCAAAGAATGCCTTCATCAATGCTGCCTGCAAATAGAGCTTCTATTAAGAAACAGTATCCGCTACAGCTTCTACAGGGTGTCCGAAAAAAGGCGATCTATGCCTACACATAAACTGGGTCGACGAGCACTTAATAGTATTCATGAAAATGGTTAAATAATCTCTCACAAAGTTTGAATTTGGTTTCCCGTAAAAGTTCTGCTAAAAGCCAATGGGAGGTTTATCTAATTTCAGACACTCTAGATGGGGGCCTGAAGCCGGTGCACACTTGAGCTATCACCTAAGCTGAGCGTCAATAGTGATTGTTGCCTTCAGCTGTTTCTGCGAGTGAGTGGGGTCTTATCTGCGAGTTTTGTCTCGAGTGCTATCGGCGTTAGATATTCAACATGTAGAATGACTGCAGGCATGAGTGAATATTTTCTCGCAGTGTGCGCGTGCTTTGAGCTATCAGCTTAGTGATCGATGCAAATGTGCGCGCTTTTTTCATACGTATACAACTTTGAACTGCGTAACTAATAGCAGGCTTTACCTGCGCATGGTCTGCACTCTAGCGTATGAGTCACAGGTGGGCTTGGGCCAGAATTCTTCAGAATGACCCAAAAAGATGTAATGAGAAAGAGATGTAGTTACGTAGATGATAATCTCCGACCCCAGAAGCCAATCTCAAAGCTACTGTTCTACGCAAAAATTAGTAGGCAGAGTTATGTCCCAAAACAACTACAAAATTGCAAGCTTAGGACCTAAAAGGCAGGCCTACCCGACGACATAAAGGAATCTAAATCTCTTTCAATGTTTAAAAGAAAAATTAAAACGTATACGGTTAGTTGTGACTGTAGACTATGCAAGCGCCATATAGAAAACTTGGGGGTATTTTGTTTCTTTTTGTATTGTAATAATTGTAGTTGGCCTAAACTAGCATCCTTGTGCTATTTTATATTGTAAATAGCCAACTTTAAATAAAGTGAATAAAGAAATAAAGCCAAGCAGAGCGTTGGGAAATTCTAAACTTTCTGCGGACAAATACATTTTGCTAGAAATTTCCTACAGTTTTCCCATCTCACTCATAAGCTGCACTAATGAAAGGAAAGGCAAAACGATGTAAAAATGAGATACTTAGGCAGCATGCAGATTCATCGATGAAATTTGAATATACAGGAAGCTGTAAGGTATGCTTAACATAGCTAAGCTTGTAACGATGTTCCTTGTCAGGAATAATCTCCACCAACTACTGTGTGTTGTAAACAGCGTGTGCCTTTTTGAAGATTGGACCGTTCTTGTGGCGCAGTGGTATAATACTCGCAGAATGAAATCGATAGCTGGCAGAACCCCACCAGATGAGCGTCGTGACATGGGGCCGGGGAATCGATTAAGTCTACTCTGTTTCTGTGGGATTTCTGTGATCTCAGCGCTTGGCGCTGAAAAAAGCAACATCACCTTCACCGTTCTGCGCAAGATCTATCTCTTCACAGACGTGTCCCTCTGCTTGTCTGTCATTACTATCAAAGCGATTCCCGTATATCTTGAAATAAGAGATGTTACAGTTGATCGACTCAAAAGAGATTTCTACTGCTATGCGACACATGTTGTGCGAAAAGGAACATAAGCACTTAGGGGTGATACTTGATTCCAAGTTAGATTTTCAAAGCCACACCAGGCAGGCAATTCTAAACGCAAGAAGAGGCATTGGTATGATGATACCTATCGAAATAAGTATCCAGAAGTGTGCTTGATCAGATTTATAAGCTTTACGTGAGGCCTCATTTAGATTATGGTGACATAATATATCATCGATACGATCCTGAAATGCAATCTCATTTTACACAAGCCCTTGAACAAACCCAATATTCAGCAGCTCTAGCTGTGACTGGTGCATGGAGAGGTACAAGTAGGCAGAGACTTTACAACGAATTAGGTTGGGAAAGCCGTTATTTATTTATGGTATCGACGACGCTTGTGCCACTTTTTTGTCCTGAAGAAACAGCGCTCACCTCAAGATCTGGTCACTGAGATTCCAAATGAGCGCCAGCTAACATATATATAATCCTAGAAATCTACGCGTTTATGACCAAATACTGGACGGACCAATCGTTTTGCTGATACCTATTTCCAAAACACATTTATGGAATGGAATAAGCTTGACAATGAGGTCAAACATTCAGTATCAAACATTCAGTATCCATTGCACAGTTTAAGAACAAACTGCTCTCCACTATAAGACCAGTGGGAAACTCTATATGTAACGTTCACGACCTTAAAGGTGTTAGATACTTAACTAGACTACGTTTGCGAGTTTGCGCACTAAACAAGAAAAAAATCACAGGCATAAGTTTGATTGTTTAAGCCATGTTTGCATTTGTGGAACAGCAAAAGATGATAAACATTTCCTCCTGCACTGTGGGGGTGCACTGCCCATTGTACGACACAATGCGTTGCGATCTCCTTGGTCAACTCTCAGAAATTCCTGGTTTCGACATTTCACATTATGATTCAAAATCCTTATGCACACTGCTTCTATATGGATCTCCATTGTTGAATGTAATTGCCAACAGAATTATTATGGAAGCTACGATATCCTTTATTAAAGAAGCAAAACGATTTGACTGAATGCAGCTACCCCCATAGTTCGTTTTCGTTCTGTTAGTTCTTATTATTGTTTGTTTGCTTTTGTCATTTGTTTCTTTATTGTGTTTCCCTTTTGCTTTGTTGTTGTTGTTTTTTTGTTTGTTCCTTGTCCCTTTGTTTCGCTAGAGTTACAAAGTAGTTACATACATTGTAAGTGCCATTGATAGAGGGAACTCGATGACCTTGTGTCCTTTTTCTCTATGAATGGCACCGTATGAAGTAGTTATTGCCTAGCCTCAACTTTTTATTTGCATATAAAAAACATATGCTATGCAAAGGAAGCTCTCAATGCTTTCACTTAACTTGTCAGTTTGTCAAGGCTCCCACTTCCAGTTGCTAAAGTTCGACGAACCACTCAAACTTTTCGTGCATGCTTTAACAAGAAATCGTGGATTTCCTGTGAGCTTAGTTAGATTGATTACTGATTATGATGAGTCCCAGGAATCGTCCTTCAAAACAAGATTATTACACCTAACCGAGCCCGCTCATCCCGCCTAGTTATGACCGTCCGGCAGCCTTTCAATAGCGATGCGATGACTATGGCCATATAATCCGTGTACTCTCGAGCACCGAATAAAAGGGGGGGATGAGAATAATCGGGGGGGGGGTCGGGGGGGGGGTGCTTGGAGAAATAGAAAATAGCCCTTTTCTTAGGTAAACACGTATCTGTTATATATTTATTTAAACAGTGATGTTACTGATACATTTACTTTTGAACTCTGGTTCTGTTGAATGCACTGCTTGAGACTTTTTCTTGCGTTTATACAGAAATTATGTCTGATATCATTTCATTTTTCCAAAAATTAATAAAGGGGGGTTGGAATAAGAGCGGGGGGGGTTGGAAAATTTTTCAAAAATCAATAAGCGGGGGGGGACGATTATTCGGTACTCGAGAGTAGGGATTTTGTGAAGTTGAATTTCCTGTGGACCATGTACGCGCGCCCGAAGACATTTCGACGCTTCCGAAGCCTCCCTTATGAGTACAATCCCTAGGTTTTCCGAAGTTCATACCTTGACAGCTTCATCTTTTTCAGGGAAGAATCTGCGCATGTGGTCAATCATTTCATTAATTCCATCGACCAACATATCACCTTTTGCTCTATCCAAGTTCGTCTTGCCATAAAGACCTACCATGAAGAACTTTACTGCATTTAGATTTGTTCAAAAATAATAATACAGTAGAAACCCTCATAAAAGAACCAAAGTTTTTTCATGGCAGCCTGAATAGGTTCATTTAAATGGCTGTTATACTAAGTTATTGCGTGCAAAGTTGTTAAAAGGTTCTTATTATACACAGTACATGCCTTGCAAACGTTAATACTGTTTTTCAGCACAAGAATTCTCATTAGTTTTTGAGAATTCTTAACAATTCTTGAGAATTGTTAAGAGTATTTTTTAAGTTGAATCCTTGTTGAAACATCTGATAGTCTTTTGTGCCACAGAAGAATTCTGATCAGAATGTCAAAATCCTTGAAAATCCTTGAAAATCCTTGAAAATCCTTGAAAATCCTTGAAAATCCTTGAAAATCCTTGGGAATTCTGAAGACATTAAACCTATTATATATAGACTTGCTCCAAGTCTATTCCGAGATATATCAGCACTAAGGAACAAAGTTACTTCTGCGGGGGCGTAAACCTTGAAGAGGACGCTGCGAAGGAAAAGCGAATGCGAAGGAAACGGAATATTCCTATTCCGTCTCCCTCGCTTTTCCTTCACAGCGTCCTCTTCGTGGTTTACGCCCCCGCAGAAGTAACTATGTTCCTCAGTGCTGATATATCTCGGAATAGACTTGAAGCAAGTCTAATTATATAAGAACCTCTTCCTGTTTCAGCCTTTGGGGGGTTTTATTTAGGGGGGCTTTAAAAGATTGAATTTCAGTCTCAAGATTCTTATAAAAACTGGTTCTTATATGCGGGTTCTTATATGCGGGTTTCTACTGTATGCATGATAGAGCTGGCTCTGCAATGGTTGTAACTGCAAAGGCCAGAATATTTTGCAAATATTTTGTCATGATGAAGATAAAGAATCCTACGCAACAATCTAGGAGCGGAATACTCCGCTATTTGCTGAAACCTTGCGGGCTGAATGCCCGAGTGGCTTGTACATTTTTCGCCAGGTGACTGAAGAAGTTAAGCTCGGTCGAGTAGTGAGGTCAAACTCCGGATGAGTGACCTCGGAGGCCTGACCTCACAACTCATGTCGTCCTTTGGAAGTGACGTTAAACCGTTAGGCCCACAGGATGTGGCATGCACAGTGGGCCTTCAAACAATTAGGACATTCAATGGACAACGAAAACACTTTTGATTTCTTCATACTATTGTCACTAGAAAAAGAATCCTTGGCTATTGACTTCGCTCATACCTCATCGAGGACATCCTCCCGAAATGGTCCTTAGAAATGAATACAGGGTTGACTTCTTTATTTCTAACTGTATACTGGAGGGCAACCCTCTTTAAATGAAGGAGCAAACTTTATTAAACATGGTTAAAAGACCGTGAACAATACTTGATAAAACGCTTTCTAAGACACTCTGGAATTTCACCCAATAGTGTGCGACGTTCAATAGATGCTTACAGTATTTTAAGGAAGCATCATGGCTTATTTAGATTTATTTAGACACGTCCACATGTTCTATTGCTGGTTGAGTTGCCCTTTCTTCAGAGACCTGAGCAGGGATCAGAGACAAAGGGACCAAAGGGCACTAGCGGCACTCCCCCAAGACTTTGCAACTGTAACGAAAAAGGGCGCTTTTTGTTCTCAGAATTACCCCCTTTCTAGCTTAATGCAAAAATTGCCCATGAGAAGTCTTTCCCCCTCAAGTTAGAATGCTTTCAAGGGTCCTGAAAGGAAAGTTTGAGGGCAGTTAAAACCTCCGTATATACAAGAATCCTACCGGGTGAGTCAAAAAACACGCCCGTTGTTTGAGAGGCTACTGCTCCCTGAGTATATAAGTAATGATACTTTGCAATACCTGATTGAATGGCCAAATCGTTCAATTATTTGTAGAAATTTTTCCGACTAAAATCGGTCCAGATTCTGTAAGCGATTTTCTAAAATGAGCCCCTTTGAGAAACCTTGAAAACATGCTAAAATTACAAGCAGAAGTCCCTAATGTGTTAACCTCGCAGCGATGACTTTCAGCGCGCTTTAGCACGTGCTTTCTTTTTGACGACTTGAAAAGTCTTCCCCCTAGTGTGAATAACTCATTCAGGGGGATTCCATTCTTTCATGAAGACAAAATACATGTACACATTCAAGAGTCATTATTGTCAGGAAGGAGAACAAAGGGAAATTTTGCTTGCTGTTTTCGCTCGTTTTTGCAGGTTTTCGCAAGGGGCTTTCTACAGAAAATCTCCTATTTCGACGGGAAAAAATGGCCGATTAAAACCGGATGAATTACTGGACCCAATTTGACATATCGGGGATAAAATAAGACAGTTTTCAATTTCATTGCTTCGATATTCAGGAACCAGGATTTTTTCAAACGCTGGACGTTTTTATTGACTCACCCAGTAGCAGTAAGTGCAGTGTGGTTCTCCTACAATGAATACAATACACTGGTTCTCATGAAACTGAGGTCTTATTTGACATGGAGGTTATCAATCCACTATGGTTTTATACGCAGAGGTGTTTGTCGTATTACCAAATTCAGCAGCCACATATCGGCTTATTGTTTGTGATTCTGCTATGGCTACTCCATCGACTTCGAGCACCGGTATGTGACCAAACGGATACAGTTTACCTACGAAGGAAGTAACTTAACATTAATTGGAGCTCGTTTACCAGTGGGTAATTGGAATATTAGGGCTAAAAAAACGAAGTAGCGTGGTAGCAGCGCTACCAGGAAGGTAGCTGCAATGCTCAAATTTCCCAAGCGGGAAGAAAGGGAAAATGAACAGAAGGAAAGAATGTAAGGGAGGAAGGAAGGGAAGGGGAAAGAAAGGAAAGGTAAATGGATAGGGGTAGTTTATTGGGAAAGGAGAAGAAAGTGTGCAAAAGGTAATGAGGGTACTTTGCTTGCTACCAGGAAGTTTGTTTGAGCCCTGAAAGAGATTTGCGTTAAGGTTACTGGGCCTGCTTAATATGTCAATATCAACAGCCATTTCTACAGGCTGCAATTTAAGCCAATTCCCATCACTGTCTGAATACTGAAAGTAACAATAATTTGGATTCGAACGGGAAGTTGGAAATTTTGCAACGGAATTTCTTATGAGAGTTCACCGCAGTCACTTGACCTCCTAAGCAAAATTTCGGCCTCTCCATCTTCCTTGATATGATCTGCAGCCTCTTTTGTATTGAACATCACCCCCTCCCCAGTAACGACTTCGCCGGACATTGGAAACATTGGAAATACGGCGGGAAATTGAAGAAGTTGCTCAAGACTGGATGTTTCAAACGAAATTTGGAGACACTTAAATGGAAAATGAAATCAAATTAATTCTTGCGTCGTTCGTTGGTAAGTGAATCATTTAGCTCAATAACACAAACTAGGCCCTCTTGGACGCAACGAATGAGTCTTTATCGGTAGGAAGTTTAGGTCCAGATCACGTCTCTGGCAGAAATCGTTGAACACCTGCGATTTCGAGATGCAATTGAAGAAGGGACGTGCTTTGGTTATTGCTTATGGCAATATCCATAATCGCTGAGATTTTTATCCTTATATATCATTTGCAGCAACTTTTATCTATGTTTGCAGGAGTGTCAATATTCTTCGGCCGGACAATTACTGTATTCGACTCAAATGAGATATTTTGCCAAGCATGCTACAAACTGTAGAGGGGCATCCCGTCTACTTATTTATCAAAGAAACTCCATGCAATTATTGTAACTTAGTAGACATTTCAACTTTCGTGTGGGTACTCAAGAATTCACTTGGAATGGCCAATTTGGTATCACGTGGTTGGAAAGGGGCTATTTGATTGGTTGAATACCGTGAAATTGGATGATTTCCGCGTGCTTCAGCAACCAATAGGGATTAGAGCTATATGCTTACATCATCATGATTGAAATTCAATGCAGACAGCCACATCACAGGGGGGGGGGGGTCTTGACTCGACTCTGCCTCTACCTGTCTACCAGCAAGTAAACTCACTCGTCGCCTACTGTGACCACTAAACAGCTTCCAGGTAGTGAGCAGCACGTGTAGAATTTTTATCAGCTTTAGCATTTTTTGTACAAAAGCAGAAATGTCGTCTTGATGATGAGTCAAAATACTTGCAAGACCTAACTTACCATTTGGCTTCAATGCAGGCCAATCCTCACTTTTGATTCTTCGATCTTCAAATTCAACGCCAGCTTGATGAAATAGAACTCGAGTAGGCTCCGCTGAGCCAGCAAAATCAAAGTAATGTAACACGTATTTTGGCATGATTAATTGCAGTTAAACGTGCAGGAAAACTTTACGCCTCTGTTTTGCCTCCTCACCTTCCATCTACTGAAGTGTTCCTCTGGGTTCCTCTTCCTCACAATGATTCAGCAAATAGCTAATACAATACTGATCATCCCATTCCATTAGTTATTTCTTTGCCCTTTTATTCATCCCACACAATACTTCCGATTTCGATTTTGCAAGCAACGAAGAGATAGCTTCTGATGCATACTGATGCCATGTGTATCTACCGGACCCTGGTTAACTGGGCAAGTGGATCTTCAGACCAAAGACCATGCTTTTCGCAACAACGAATAATCATCGTGCATCAAATATTGCATTTTGAAAGGAGAAATTCCTTTGTAATTGGCTAAATTCAAAAGGAAAGATCCTTATTTAGATCCTGGCTGATCTTTAGGCGAAAGATCAACGAAAATACTTGCTGAAAATTCATTTATATCGCAGCCATCTCTAAACATATGGAGGTTTAATTTGTGTCAGACTTCGAAAGCTGAGAAAAATGTGAAGGCTAATCTCCAAGTTGAGAAATCTATTTTGAATTTTCCTGAAGCAGTTGCAATAAATTAGCGCAGCAAAAAACAGCCAAATTGAAAATATCCCTGACAGTTTCTTATCCAGCTCCTTATAGTCCCCCTTGCCTTCCCTACTTGATCAGAGCATGATCAAAGTGGAGTCATGAGTGAGTTCTCTGCTTTCACCTTTTCACTGTTTCTTTTTCAAGCGAAAATACTACGCAAAAAGTTGCCCCTGGCCTTGATTCCCCGGGCCCATTGCAGTTTCTGTCCATTCCCCATTCCGTGTTTTGAAGATCGCGAACCAAAACAATTTGACTTCATCGCAAGATATAATAGTGCTGACGTCAGTGGCAACGAAGTACAAACGACCAACAGTCATGGACTCAAGTCATGATCAACAAGAGGCACTTTGCTGGATAGCACTCTAATCACTTTGATGGATAGTACATCTTTGATGGATATGATGGAGACTTTGCTCCTAACTTTTTGTGACGAGAATTGAACCAATGAGCTTTGTTATTCGTTGAACAATGATGGGAAAATCTTTTGTTTTGTTAATGACAATAGAAAGAGTCTTAATCAGCCTTTTGTTTCGTGGAAAAGCAACTATTTCTGGAGGATAGAGTCTGTACCAGTGAATTACGGACCACGAAATCACGGTCCATGGAACTGCAGAATGGGTAAAGAGTAAAGAGCATCGCAGAGGAGAGTGCTCCCAGTCGCAGCATTCCTTGATTATTTCTATTGCTAGTTTATCAGATATGTCTGCTGTTTAATTTCAATTGGGAAGACATGCCTTTATTTCATGATCGAAAAGACAATACCACATACTTTGAATTCAAGCGCTAGGACAAAACTCAGCACATTTTGGACCAAATTTGGCTCCCACATTGTGAATAAAAAATACCATCGAAATATTTTGCAAATTACGACAAGGCCTTGGCTTATTGTAATTTACGAAATCGTCATTTTCTCTATTTTTTTAGAAGACTGTCCTTGATTTCAAGCGATAGGACACAAGTCAGCATATATAAAATCCACGTTACCTTCCAGATGATGCTTCGGTAAAAACCCTCAAAGATAGAGGCCACTGTTTAAGAAACCTCAGTCTGGCCTACTTTAGCAATGTTACCCTTGGGTTAGAAACATCAGAGTCACCTGGTTTGTCTGCTTTAGGATAGTTTCTAGCATTTCAAATACACCACTTCAAGTAACAGCCTCGTTTTGGAAATTATGCAAGATTCTGTCATATGAAATTTTAGAGACCAAATTTAGATTTAGCACCCAAACTCTAGTCTTACAACGAGTTTTCGTGTTGCTAGCGGTCATAGTGTTAATTTTAAGGCGATGTAAAGTTTGAAAATCTATAAGGGATTTGACCGTGAAAAATGACTCGGGATGCAAAGTTTCACCCCAACGATTTTTTGCAGTCAAACCCCTTACAAATCTTTGATCTTTACATTGCCATAAAATCAACATCACAATTGCTAGAAATTTAAAATAACATGTAACAATACCAAAGTTTGGGTGCAAAATCCGATTCTGGGCTCAAAATGTTTCATATGAACAACTGGAAGAGATTTTGACAAATTTCCAAAACGAGGCTGCTGTTGCTAGGGGACAAGAACGCATTGCTTTTGTGCTTTCTCAGAAAAAAATTAAGATAAAATCATCGCTGGTCTCTGAAGCATACATTAACGAAAACTTTCACTATGTTTGCAGACTTGGTAATTTTGGTGGGGTCAGAAATGTGTTGCCTTTTGCACTAGCACTTGAAATTAAAGAAAATCTACCAAAAACAAGAGAAGAGATGTCGATTTTGCAAATTGCAACAAGCCTTAATGTAATTTACGAAAAATTTCGATGTTATCTTTTATTCACAATCTGGAAGCCAATTTTGGTCCAAAATGTGCTGCCTTGTGTCCTTACGCTTGAAATCAAAGAAAATCTGCTGCAAAGAGGAACAAATAAGTCGATCTCGTAAATTACAACAAGCCCAGGATTTGTTGTAATTCGCAAAATCGCAAAATTGCGCAATTTCGTTATTTCGCAATTTCGCAGATACTATACTCCATTCTTTCTCTCATTTCGTGAGAAATTTTCTACCATTTTACATTCTTTAAAATAAAGTTTTAACTCCTTGCAGAGCAATTATTAAGCTGTTTTTCCGGGGACAAAAATTCTCCAACATAATGTTAGGAAAATTATTATTTTCTTTCCAAATTTAGGCTAAAAGTATTTTTTTGGATTGATGTATACCCCACCCTGGGTAGCCCTTTCCTTGCCCTGGGTATCAGACTCCTAAATGTTGCAGAGTACACCTCCCGGGGCCTTGTAGTGCTTAGAGAAAGAACTAATCATCAGTATAGCCTTGGCATATTTCGTTTAAGATCAGAATACACTCAAATTTCGACTACTTATTTCTTCTTAGAGTCATGGTATTTCTTGATGTTTGGACATGCTCTTGTTCTTTCATAAAGCGCCTTGCATAAAGGAAAATTATCCAAAATGTGCTGTTGTTGGAGATGATCTTGGAGCAGATCCACAAATGTCATAAAATGAATGTCGGCTCTTGACACCTGAAACAAAATGCCAGTCGTCATTAGCCTGCAGGCAGACTCAACTGGTTTCTTTCTCGGGGTGTGCACTTGACCACTTGTTAATCGGGGACATGCCATTGAGGCTTCAAAAACGTACTCGTTCCTTAGACTGATGATTTTCGTCTAAGTTTTGCTCCATTGAACTGAATTGTTACTTACTGGGCTCATGTAATAAGTCTACTCGTTCCTTATAACAATTTTTCGACAAAGTATACAGTAAACCCCCGCGTATAAGAACCTACTTTTTCGGGAGCCAGGCTGAAATTGGTTCTTACTTCAAAGGTACTAAGACTAAATTTCAAGGTATAGAGGTTCTTATTTGAAGGGTGCCTCGTGTAGTCCTCTTGAGAGTCTCACAAAGATGTTCAGCCCCATTATTTGTTTTGGAAGCGTTCTTATGGACGTAATATAATAAGTAATTGGGAAGGAAAATAAAACTTTCGAAGTCAACTGGGACCACAATGACCTTAATAACAGCAATCAAAGATCAACTTTGCAATCCCTGCAATAAGAACCTATGTTTCATCAAACTGAAACGGGTTCTTAATTGCTAGGTACGTAATTTAGGAAAAAATAACCTCTAGGTTCTTATTTTGGTAGGTTTTTCGCAGGGGCTTACTGTACTCATTTCTTATACCAATTTTCTGAAAATGTATACCCGATCTCATACCAGTTTTTCGAAAAAGTATGCCAAACATCATGTTTTGCACCAAAATCTTGGAAATCGGTACTGTCCTTTGTACCAAAATTTTGAAAATCGATACCATTCCTTATACCAGTGTTTGGAAAATCGGTACCATTCCCAATGGCATGTCCCCGCACATAAAACATTTGTAGTGTACCCCCGGGGTTTCTTTTAAGAGAGGTTTCTCCTCCAGTAGAATCTACAAATCAAACCGCGGAGACAAACGAGTATGCTGATATCAGCAAAGGCAATAAACAAACCTGGCCAAAAAATCCTATTGTTTGAAGGTGTTTTCATTACTTTATTTGTAATCCTACATATGGCCACCCTATTGAATCTAATTCAATGAGAACAACTACGAGAATTTCTTGAAGGTGTTCATCGATCAATTAAACTAGAAGAGAACAATAGGGATCCTTTTCCACCAATAAGGTTTGGTTCCTCGAGCCTAGGAACCACATGTGACCATGGACATGCTTTGTGTTGCTGATGCGCAGACTCTACTGGATACAGAGCCTCACTTCTCTTCAGGGAATCAGTAGAGTCTGCATGCAGGCTAGTCGTTATCCGCTACATCCGTCACCCTTACCAAACACTTATTAACCGTCCCACCATTGTAGCACATTGGCAGGTTGGACACTGTAGTTGTGATGCTTGAATTTCCCATGATGTTGCAAAGTAATGAGGTGATTTACTTTCCAGTTACAAACCTAATCAAGCCAAATATTGTTTTTTCGTTCGTTTCTTTACTATGTCGCTCCAAACAACGTGAGATTAGGCCCAATCTCGTCCCCAGAGTGAGTTTGTTGCTCTACCTCTACTCTTGGATACAAGAGGCCGTTCGGCAATCTGATTGGCTGTTCGCCATTTTGCGTGGTAACTCCGTTTATTTTTACATAAAACATACTTGTCAACCCTAGATTGTTGCTCAGATACCTTCAAAAAGGTTTAAATAAAATCCTCAAAGTGTTTCTTTTTAGTTTCTCAACTTATCTTCTGCTGAATTAGCAGAATTAGCGCTTGAGCAACGGCCATTTTGCGTTGAGATTTGATCAAGATCGTAGTGTATGAGGGTGTTCATTCGGCTTAGCGATGACGTAAGAACACCCAGGGAACGAGGTTGGATTAGGCCCAAAGATTAGAAGCTGAATGGCAGAGGAGCTGAGCAACAACAAAATTCCACCTCCCAAGCTAACTCAAAGGCACTGCCCCCGCAACGACGAGCCCAGGGAAGAGTAGAGAAAGGAGCTACTCAAGAACCAGCCTGGTTCCCTGCGTCAACTCGACCGCGTTCGTTTGAGGGTACTGGGCGCCAGGGAAGCGATTTGTTGACGCCTTGACGCCTGGACAAAAACCAGCGAAACTTCTCAATCTTCTCAATCCTTATTTGGAAAATCCGAGGGGCAAATCACTGCTTAAAATCTCGTACGCTCTCAAAAATAATCGCAATTTAATCACAAATTAATCACATTAATCACATAAAAATCACATTAATCACCAAAAATCACCAGTCATATTAATCACAAATTTTGAATGTTTAATCAAGTTTATTTGCTTATTTTTATAAGAAATGAAATGATTAGATTGTCCCTGTCACCATTTTCCAAATTTATGTGAAAATGTCATTAGATATGCAAAGCACAAGTGCCAAAGCATGAACAGCACAAAAGTGCAAGATTCTGAGTTCCCTGTGATTGAGCAAAAGTAAAGCCTCGTTCTTGTGTTACAAACAACTCTGAAAAAAATCAAATTGGCATGACAGTCTATCACTTAATTTATGAAACAGTTTACCGTCATATTTCGTCATTTGGTTTATCAATGATGCTCGGTCTTGCCCTATTCATTCAATCTTTATAGTACATGAGCTTATTTGAGAACTTTTTGGAATGTTTGATTCATTCTCGAATAATCACAAATTTAATCACTTAAATCACCAAAAAATCAAATTAATCACAAAATAATCACTTATGATTATTAATCTCGTACGCCCTTTTCAGGAGTGATTTGCCCCTCGGGAAAATCGGTTAAGCGTAGCCTGCGTGCAGCCTTTCTTTCGTGTAAATCAAATTGTTTTGTGCAAATTGAAAGAACTTTACCTACTTTCAATTAAGACTGCACGCAGGCTAGTTCTTTTGGCGGGCAAGATTTAAAGCATGCTTGATTTAAAGCGTGCCACGATGACAACAGAAGCCAGGGCCATAGTTACGGTGTGTGGTTACGGTTTTTGTCCAGACGTTATTTTGGACGGCTTCCGTGGAGCCCAGTTCCCCAGTCGAAAATGACGTCAGGGAACCAGACTGCTCAAGAACTCAGTCGCTGCGGGGGAGGTCCGTTTGGATGTCTGGGCAAGTCTGGGGGGCAAAATGTTGCTGCTGCTCTGCCATTAGGAGACCGACCTTTGGCCCTAAGCACACGTTTTTGCAACGACATAACGGACAGAAATAAACAAACCAGATCTGGGTTGATTTGGCTTGGTAACTGGTAAGTAAATCATCTCATTACTTTGCTATCTATCATGTAGACTTATTTCGTTGAGTCCTTAGTAATTGCTACCACCCACCCACCCCCGCTCATGGGCAGTTCGAGAATCACAACAACAGTGTCGGAAATGCCCATGGGTAGCACAGTGATCCAGATGAGCAAATCATAGAATGAATAGGGAAGATGAATCATATAAATTACTACTTCTTCAACTCCCCTGGATGAAGAAATCCTAAGGCATGGAAATGTGGAAAGAAATGCCAAAAACTGGACCAATGAGTGTGGAGAAATTAAGTTTTGAAGTTAAAAATCATTTGGCTGGCTATATTGGGACTTTAGAGTAAATCTTTGCAGTGCAAGGGTAACTTTGGAATGCTATAATCAACCCAAAATGGTCAAATATTCCAGATTTAAAACCGCAAAGCCAAAGCAAAATTTTAAAAACTATTCTTGTGCGAAGGCGCACTAAGAAACAGAAATACAAGGGAGCCCTATTCGAACAACTTGAGAGCGGTTGGGCCTAACCACGCTCATTTGAAGACGAAACAGAACAGAAAAGAAGACAACTAAACAAGACATAGGGATCAAAACAAGGTAAATAAATAATCAATCAAAACATCTGTGTCCTAACACCCTTGGTTCTAGCGCTCATTCAACATTAGAAAATCACTACTGTGATAAAGATTTATAACTTCAACTTACTTCATCTCCCAAGAAGAACCCATCTTTAGGAATAAATTTTTCTTCGTGTATGTTTAGCCATTTTGGTAAGTGCTCTTCAAAGAATGCCTTCATCAATGCTGCCTGTGAACAGAGCTTATATCAAGAAACAGTCTTTGGCTTCAGTATACAATAAATCCCCGCATATAAGAACCTACCAAAACCTAGAGGCTGTTTTTCCTAAATCAAGTACCTTGCAATTACGAACCCGTTTCAGTTTGATGAAACATAGGTTCTTAGGGGTTGCAAAGTTGATCTTCGATTGCTGGTATTAAGGTCATTGTAGCCCCAGTTGACTTTGAAAGTTTTGTTCTCCTCCCCAGTTGCTTATTAGGTCCATAAGAAGGCTTAAAAAATAGGGCTGAACCTGAACATCTTTGCTCTCATTTGAATTCAAATGAGAGCCTATATACCTTGAAATTAGTCTTAGTACCTTTGAAATAAGAACCAATTTCAGCCTGGTTCTAAAAAAAGTAGGTTCTTATATGCAGGGATTTACTGTAAATGCCGTGTGTCCCAAGGAACGCCAGGGTGAGTGACCGAGTGGCTTAATAATAATAATATAAGGAGATAAGGGAGTAGAAGGTCAGGAAGACCTATAAAGCCCTGTTAGCTACTATCTACTACTAGTCTGCATCTATGTGTACGTGAATTTATCTGCGTATTTTAGCTTATCGTAAGCTCGTTCGAATTTTTGCACTGTTGAACAGTTGACGACTTCAGTTGTTAAATTGTTCCAGTCATTAACGATTCTTTGCGTGAAAAATGCTTTACGAATGCCAAGGTTGCACCGTTTCTTGAACAATTTTAATTGGTGTCCTCTTGTCTTATTCTGGTTTAATTCGAAGAGTAAAGATGGATCAGTATCCATAAAACCATTTAACAGCTTAAATGTTAAGATCATATCTCCGCGTTTTCTTCTGTATTCGAGTGACGGCAAGTCTAATGCTCGTAGTCTATTGCCATACGATTCGTCCTTGATTGTTTGCACTAATTTCGTGGCACGACGTTGTACATTTTCTAGCATTTTAACTTGTTTAATTAGGTTAGGGCTCCATATAGCTCCAGCCGTCTCTAGTAATGGTCGAACTAAGCTCTTGTATAAAGTTAAGAATACCTCTTTGTTAATGAATTTGATTGTACGTTTAATGGATGCAAGGATTCCATTTGCTTTTTTTACACGTTCAGCAACCTGTTTATCAAACTTTAGCTTATCATCAACGACAACACCAAGGTCTGTTACATCAACGGCTATTGAGATGTCTGCTTCGCAATTCTTTTTTTCATCATGAAGATGATATCTTGTTGATGTGTCTGTCTGGTTGCCAAGATAAAGCACGTGACATTTATTTGCGTTTAGTGGAAGTTGCCACTGTTTCGACCATTTTCCAATGTTTGAAACGTCAGATTGGATTTCGATTTTATTTCCATCATTTGATGAATAAAGTTTCAAATCATCAGCAAACATTTTCACTTTGCATTTATTCAAGCATTCAGGCAAATCATTTATGTAGAGTACGAAAAGCAATGGGCCTAATACGCTTCCCTGTGGCACACCACTTAAAACGTTACTCCAAGCTGATTTGTAACCGTTTAGAACAACGCGCTGTTGTCGATTACTTAGAAAGGATGATATCCAATTGAGGACCTTTCCGTCGATTCCATAAGATTTAATTTTAACTAACAATCTTTGATGAGGTACAGAGTCGAATGCTTTCGCAAAATCAAAGTAGATAACGTCGACATATTTTCCTTCGTCTAACATAGAAGTTACATCCTCGAAGAAATGGAGCAATTGCAACACGCACGATCTTTTGCTACGGAATCCGAATTGGTCAGGCGAAAAGAGGCTATGTTCTTCTAAGTGTTTTACGACTGCGTTTTTTATTATTCTTTCCATCACTCTGCATACAATTGAGGTGAGACTAATTGGTCTATAGTTTTCTCTAACGTGTTTGTTGCCTTTTTTGAATATTGGAGAGACATTAGCTATTTTCCAAGTATCAGGAAGAAGTCCGGCGTTAAGACTACCTTTGAAAATTAAATGCAAAGGGTAGGCAATAACATCAGCTGTTTCCTTCAATACTCTTGGATGTATATTGTCTGGTCCAGGTGATTTTGATGTGTCTAAGGATTTAATTACCTCGAGAATCGCTTCTTCCGTAATTTCAACATCTGTAAGCACCGCAGTGTGATTGAGATTGGGTGCGTTCGGAAGGTTTGATAAGTCTTCTTTTGTAAATACTGAGGTAAAGAAATCATTCAAGATGTCGACTTTTTCTTGTTCAGATGTGGTGTAATTAGTTTCATTGATTTTCAGATCGGGTACTTGTGATTTTGTTTTTAATTTGGAATTTGCATACTGCCAATATTTCTTGCTATTGGTTTTTATCGCCGTAGCGATGTTTTTCTCAAATTCCTTTATCTTGCTGCGAACTTTCGATTTTATAGTATTACTATGTTTTCTATATCTCTCATAATCTTTACCGTTTCTGGTCGTAATCCATCGTTTGTAGGCATTATGTTTCTTTTTCAACGATTTTAGGATAGATCTATTCATCCAAAGTGGCTGTTTCTTATTGAGATTTTTTGACGTACTATATACAGGAATGAATTTGTCCATTGCCGAATTTAGTTTAGATTCTAGATACGACATCATGGAGTTTGGAGTCATATCCTTGAATTTCTTGTCCCAATTGACGCTCTTTAATTCATTTTTCAGGGACTTGTAATCACCTCGATCATAAGCGTATCTCTTCGAATCTGATGCTAGATTATGTTGTCTAATAACGTTAACAGTATATTCCATCTCAATGGAAAGGTGATCGCTGGAACCCAGGGGTTCTTTGTAATGTAATTTTTGGACAGAACAGGAATCATTAGTAAATATCAAATCAAGGCAATTTGATCTTTGGCCTTGTCTGTGTCTTGTCGCTTTATCTATGTGCTGGGTAAGTAGGCAGTCATCAATTGCCTCCAGGAACGCATAGGCTGGATGAGTTATGTCAGTATTGGTTAGATGGTTTTCCCAGTCAATCTCCGGGTAGTTAAAGTCACCAAAAATTAAAATTCTCGTATAAGAGTCACTAGATGCAACCAGTTTCATTAGAGTAATCAGTGACTCATGGTTATCGAGTGAGGGGCTTGTACAGTCTTCGTCAGGTGACTGAAGTTAAGCTTGGTCAAGTGAGGTCAGACTCCGGATGGGTGACCTCGGTGGCCTGACCTCACAACTCACCTCGTCGTCCTTTGGAAGGGACGTTAAACTAGGGGTCCCATCCCTGAATGCGGCATGCAAATTGGGCCTAAATTAGTTTTCAGTAGCTAGAAATCCTGACAAGCCCGCTCAAAATAAATTGAAAACAAAACAAACAAACGCCATTTAGGCCTACACATACTCACTAAGCACTTGTAGTATTCATAAAATCAAATATGCTCTCACGAAAATAGAATTTAGCTTATTCAATGTATAAAGTTGGCCATGATTACTGAAATGTCTGTCACAAAAGATCATAAATAATTCCACACCATCATGACGACTGCACATCATTGGAAAGAAGAAAGATGGCACCATTCATCATCATCATCATCATCATCATCATCATCATCATCATCATCATCATCATCATCATCATCATCATCACCACCACCACCACCACCATCACCATCACCATCACCATCACCATCACCATCACCATCAATGCAAAAATGATTAAATTTCCCCCACAATTTTGTTAGGAAAATGTTGGGGAAACGGACACATTTCCCATAATTTCCCAAAGAGGAGATGGAAATTTCCGTTTCCCTTAAAATTCCCAGAGAAACCTGTCGATATCCCTTAAATTTCCATCCAGGAAATATGGAGAAATTTTGGTATTTTTTGCTGTACATCACCATCATCATCATCATCATCATCATCATCATCATCATCATCATCATCATCATCATCATCATCATCATCATCATCATCATCATCATCATCATCATCATCATCATCATCGTCACCATCACAATCACCATCACCATCACCATCATCATCATCATCATCATCATCATCATCATCATTACGCTTTTCGCTTACATTGCGTGGCCCACAGTAAGTCTCCAAATATGTCTCCAACTATGGCACTATTCACAGAGCGGAAACTGCGCACGCATGTGTGTAAACCCGTAACTTTGAGTGCCCCTTCCTCCCTGAAAAATATACCAAAAGTAACATTCTCAACCTTGAAATTTTGTTCTTTGTCCCCCCGATTTACCACCTGGTCAAAAAGCTTTAAGTATCCAAAAACCTCCTGATCTCAGATTGCTCGATGATGTCATTTTACGCAGTTTCTGCTTTGTCGGTGCTGTTCGGTGCTACCATGGCATCAAGTTGTCAAGTAAATCCAATTCCTTAGCCCTATTTGAACCGGGTAAAAATTTTGATATTTCGACCAGGGGAGGGCGCTTTTTGCCCCCTTCTTTCTCTCAAAAACGACAAGAGACATAACTATGAAACTTATACCAATTGTTCTTTTGACCGTTAATATTACAAAACTGACAATAGAGGTTAATTAGTCACGTGGGTTGCTGCTAGGCAACAGAAGCAATAAGAATACCGTCAAAATTGAGCTACTGAATTAAAAAGCAAAATTTGTCCATATTAACATGAGCATTCCTACATTCCTACAGCCCGTGGTTTTGCCAAGGTCATACCTTAACGGCTTCATCTTTCTCTGGGAAGAATCTGCGTATGTGACCCATCATGTCATTAATTCCATCGATCAACATATCAGATTTTGCTCTATCCAGGTTCGTCTTGCCATAAAGACCTGAAAAGAACAACCTTACTACATCTAATTTTGTTGAAAAATAATGATATAGAAGACATATCACATAAAATTGGTTTTTTAACTGTTGCAAACAAATTAACGCCAGAATATTTTTGCAGTGATAGGTACAAAGATTTTTGCGCATTCAGCCTTATAGCGCAGGAATCCTCCGCCATTCGTTGGCATCTTTGCAAGGGTGCTAGGACATGGATGTTTTGGTTAATTATTTATTTACCTTATTTTGATCCTTTTGTCTTGTTTTGTTGTCTTGTTTTCTGTTCTGCTTCGTCTTCAACTGAGTGTGGTTAGGCCAAACCACTCTAAAGTGTTCGAATAGAGCTCCCTTGTATTTCTGTGTCGAACAACTTGAGAGCGGTTGGGCCTAACGACGCTCAGTTGAAGACGAAACAGAACAGAAAACAAGACAACAAAACAAGACACAAGGATCAAACAAGGTAAATAGATAATCAATCAAAATATCCGTGTCCTAACACCCTTGATCTTTGCAGCTAGCATGCTTTGTGAATGATAAATAATTTGTAGTCTCTTTTTCGTCACTAATTTGACGGTCAACAGACATTGCCGACAATGAAGAGCTCTGACACCTGGGGGGATTACTTGACTAGAGAAGTGACGGGGTGTGCGGCAAATCTCTCCACACCCTGTACCCTGTCGCATTAAAAAATGACCCAAAAGTATACCCTGTCGCATAAAAACTTTGCCAAAATCCATTGTTTCAAGAGAACTCTAAAAGGCATCCTTCCACATGATACCCTGTCGCATCATTTTCTTATCAATTGTAATACCCTGTCGCATAATTTTTATCAGAAAAGGACACCCTGTCACATAATTTTTACAGCATAAGAACACCCTGTTGAGCGGCACATCCCGTCAAGTTAAGTATGGGAGTACCCCCCAGAGTCTGACAGATGCAATGTGCAATGATCCCTTCAAAACGCTCACATCAATGCTGATTGATGAACAGGACCTGAAGCAATGAAGACATTGAGTCAATCCACTGAGAAGTTTTAATTTCTCAGTGCTACCGTGAGTTACGATCTTTTTACAGCTTTTCGATTGTTTAAACTTTACGCAAGTACCGTTAGAATGATCTGATACAGGAAACAAGTGAAAATTATGTAAATTATGTTAAGGCTTTTGCTTGTCAAAATAAATAGTTTCTTATGTTACATTTTCTCAGTACTGGAATTTCTTAATTTTTTGGCGATCTGAGAGTTGAGTCTCTTATAACCAGTTTCTTACAAAAAAATATGTGTTTTCAACAAAAAAACCTTTTTGCATCGACCAGGCAAATACATCAGGTTCAGGATTATACCTCATCGAAGTTTGATTGAACATGTCTTAAAGACAGTGTGCGATACGTAGTAAAAAGCTATAAAAAGCAGTAAAAAACTCGAAGTACATTCTGGGAAACTTTAGAACACTTAAGTTAGAAGCAACTTTCCTATTCTCATCTTGGAAAATATGGGGAGTTGTTCTTTTACCTTACATTTCGAACTTAAAATGATGGGGAAATTTTGCTGAGGCTGCAGAATCCATGGTATATTTGGAAAAAAAGACGTTGGAGCAGGGGGCACTGGGGGCACTGGGGACATGCACCCCCTCAAGATTTTGCTATAAACAAAGAAGTGCCCTTTTTATTTTTAGGGAAAAAGTGCCCCCGAAGCGTCGTGCCCCCAAGTTTGAGATGCGTCCTAAGCTCCTGTTTGAAAAGTCAAAAACATGTTCTATTGCTGGCAGTGTTTCCCTTTCAAATTCTCATAAAACGGGTTTCTTATCTGACATGAAGATTATTAATCTCAGGGAGGACACTCCCTATTAGTAAGTGACGGGGGGGTCAAACATTTTTCGGTTTGTAAAACGTTGTCTAGTATACCTATGGATACACTATTTGGTGCTCTATAGATATATTTTTGGGGTTGCATGAGAAAATTTGACAACGTGAGTGCTGGGCTGAGTTTTTCACCAAAATGTTGCAGGGCAGTGGCCAAAAAGCTATTAACCCTTTAGTTTTAATTTACTATGAAGTTATTAGTATATTTTTGGGGTCTAAAATGTCCTAAATTTACTATATTTTGGGCTTTTCAAAAACATCCTGTGTCTAACCCACCCCCATCACATACCAATAGAAGTCTCCCCCTTGGGTTCTCATAAACGGGGTTGTAATCTGACATGAAAGTTATCAATCGAATAGGTTTACGCAGAGGTGCTAGACGTATTACCAAATTCAGCAGCCACATATCGACTTATAGCCAGCGATTCTGTTATGACCACTCCATCAACTTCGAGCACTGGTATCTGACCAAATGGGTATAATTTACCTAAAAAGAAAACAAATGAATAAACCTGCATAGTGTGCAATTGTAAACAGACTCCTCTATAAAACAAAGAAATTATTCAGACATAGCATTGTTCTCAGCAAGGAAAAATCTTATTCTTAGGCTATCTCTTGTTGGCTTTGTGTGCAACTTCGATTCGTATGGGCTATCATTAGATTTTCTTCTCTCTGCACATGCAAGCTTTTAACCTTGCACAAGGCCTTTAAATTTGATTTTATCACTCCATTCCATCTCATCGCTCCATTACTTCATTGCACCACTCCTGTCAAATTGTCCATTCCATACATGAATTATGCTTTGTAAGAAACTGTAAATATGAGAAAATCAGATTAAAGAGCTATTGTCACCCAGGTGCCTTTGCGGGCATCTTCGAATTTCAGATTATCTGACTATCAAATTTGGCCCAAGCCGAAAATAGGCCTGTGCACTGTGATCAATATGACTAAATATAAACAATCGCTAAAGCTGATATGATACAAAGAGTCGAAGCGTGGGAGTCTACATCTATAGGTGATGCAATACAATGGAGGAACCAAACACATTTGTTTGTATCAAGGGGATGTGGCTGCAAGCTTGAAGCAAATACTCGACAAGAATTTCAATGAAATTTTGCTGCTAAATCTTGATATTTACCGTCGTCTTCATGTCCCTTTACAGTGATTTCATTTCATTGCGTTTCATTTTAACTTATTTATCCACGGTTACCCCGTCAATCGAAGACTGCTGTTCAGGGCGCCGTGCTTAAAATCTAAAAAATAATTTTTCATCGTTTAAAAACCCTATCCTAATTACAATAATGCATAAAACAAATCGATAAAAGTTCGCCGTTGCTTCTTCCCGCTTCTTCCCCTTTCAGCAAACAAGCTGTATTGTGTTATGTTTCCTCCCAGCGGTGTGCGAAGAATCCTGGGTGACAATGGCCCTTTAACTCAGAGTCTAATTAAATCAAGGGTCACCAGGAAATTATCAAGCTGTGAAATAAGAGGCTGCTACTTCCGTCCTACGAATTCCCGCTCTTTCAAACAAACGCCCGGTATTTTGAAAATTTAGATGGGGATACTTAGGACAGTGCATCTAAGTAGCATAAATTATCTGCATCATTTCTGGCGTTGGTTCCTTCTCAACCTAAGGATCTCAGAGGTCCGTATTTTACAATATGCCACTTAACCAATCTCAATTAAATTTCTATGGCTGGAATTCACTTTTGTTAGTAACAAAACGGCAATGTGTCACTTCCTATTCTTCTCTTCTGGCCCAGCATCATGTCCTGTTGTTCTCTGCCAGAAAATTAAACAGTTTCCAACAAGTCAGCAGCCACAAGGTGAAACCCATCTTGATCAGCTTGCAATGCTCAAGCATAGGCGGAAATATCGTATCGATGATCATGAAGAGTCAAAATAAACAATTTGCAAGACCTTACCATTTTTCTTCAACTCAGGCCAGTCCTCCCTTTTGATTCTTCGATCTTCAAATTCAACACCAGCTTGATGAAAAAGAACTCGAGTAGGCTCCGCTCCGCCAGGAAAGTCAAAGTAATGTAACACGTATTTTGGCATGATTGATTGCAGTGTAGTATAACATGCAGGACAAACTTACTAAAACCTCTGCCTTTGATTCCTCACTGCCACTAAAATGTTCGTTTTCTCACAATGAGTCAGCAAATACCAAAACACAGCACAATGCTGATCGTCAAAAGGTTCTACCATGATTCTTTGTTGCTGCTGATGCCACGTGGATCTGCCAGACCCTGGACAACTGGGAAAGTGGAAACTTGAAACCTTACATCACGCTTTTTGCTGCGATGCTGTTTTCATAATCGTTTCCCGTGCTGTTTTCTTTAAATACCTTCTGACGTATAATTTGATGCTGCTTTGTTTATCAAGGAGCAGCAGGAGCACTTGCCCCATAAACCATACTTCCAATACTTTTGTGACGTCACGAAGAATGGGAGAAGATAGCAAAGTTGGCGCGGACAGAAACATAGCAATGGGAATAGCAACAAGAACTGAGTTTTTGACGAACGGGAGTGCAACGAAGAAGTTCTCTAGGATCGGAGGAACTTTCATGTCTCATGTTATTTGCGATTGTATGTCATGATGCAAGGGGTTGGGGAGTGATGAAATATTAGCCTGCGCGCAGACTTCTGTTACTGGGGAGGAGAGGAAAGAATCAAATGTTTTAGCCAATTTTTGCTCGTGGTCCATGGCAGGAAACCTTCAAAGCTTCATTTTCACGGACCACTCAGAAGGCCATTAAGCGAAGAAGATAGAAGATATGTGTGAAGGTTTTTCTAAATTTTACCTCTTCATAAAACGCAACCAGGATGACAACTGCTAGAAATGTCCCGAATTTTTTTATATACAGTAGAAACCCGTGTATAAGATTCGTCAATTTTGCAAGCCAGCCTATAGGTTCTGATGTATAGGTCACGTATTAGTGGAAATGAGACTGTTCTGGTTTTTGAATTGGTTCTTATTTTCTTCAGGGCCTTCAGGTATATTTTGTTCCGATTCAAACTTCAGGCCTATAGCTTACTGTCAGTTGACAGCACCTGAGTTTTCAAAAGGTATTACTCACAGCAGAAGTTTGTTAAAGAATCAGAAGTGTCATGGAATCCAATGAAAAGCGTTCAAAGCATTTTAAGAGTTCTTTACTATGTGCACATATGATATAATCAGTTTGTGCAGGTGGAACAAGTAAGCAACTGGACCGAAAATTCAGTTTGATGATCTCAACGAATAAGAACCTTTACAAATATCAGGCTGAATTGATGTCTATCTAATCAAAAAATTTCAGCATGTAGGCTCTTTATCACTAGGTTCTTATACGCGGGTTCTTACTGTGTCTATACTAGCTAGAAGTTTGGGTATTCAGGTTTGGATGCCGGCTTAAATACCTCACTGTTTGGTGGAGATATATAGCGTTCCCGATAGGCAAGGTCGGCCAAGGCTTGCCAGGCCTTGTTGCTGCCACTTCAAGGCAGGTGATGATAAAAACAAACCCCTTGATAAAACCTCCTTTCAATTCAATAACGTATTTCGCACCTCTCGCACCATGAAAACTTGTGCCATGAATGCAAAAAGTAGTATATTACCGAAATTTCCCAAGAGTATTGCAAAATGACTTGAAATGTGTGACCAAACCTTGTATTGGCAATTTTTTTCAGTTCACATAAAAATCGAAGGGTCATTGAATCTTGAACCACAGAGACTGTGGTGGAAGGACAATGGCAAAAACAATTTGAAACGCAGATTTTTGGCATTCTGGGATCGTTCTTACAACAATCAATATTGTTATTACTATTGTCTCTCACCAGAATTTCTTTTGTTTAAGGTTTAGTGCCTCATCGGCTTTGGAAAGGCCATAACTCCGAGAAACCAGGAGATATTTAAACCGGCATCCAAATCTGGATATATAAACATCTGGCGAGTGGATTTCTTCGAAAAAATTCGGGAAATCTTAAGCAGATTTTTTGCTGGTTGCGTTTTATGGTAGGTAAAATTTAGCAAAATCTTCACACGTTTCTTCTGTCTTCTTCGCTTATTCACTGTTAGACTGATGATTTTCGTCTAAGTTTTGCTCCATGAATCGTTACTTACTGTTAATCGTTGAAGCGGAATGGGTATTGTGGGGGGGGTATCGTTGGGGTAAATGGAGCGAAAACAAGGGCTCATGTAATAAGTCTTGTTCACAGTCTGATTGGTCCGTGAAAATGAGGCTTTGAAGGTTGCCGACCATGGGTCACAAGCAAAAATCAGCTAAAACATGTAATTCCTATCTTTCAAGTTCAAGATTTTTACAATAACAATAAAGCAATAGGTTGTAGAACAAAAGGTCTATTGTTTTTTTATTGGTTTTTATTGTTTTTTTATTGGTTTGGCTTTTTATGACTTTCTTCTGACTTCGGTTTGGCTTTCAGAACAGTTCCAGGACCTACCATCTCGGCCAGAAACACTCTTTTCCCCAAGACAGACCAAAATGGTACACTACCGTGACCAAAAATTGAGGGAAAACTTGAGCGAGAAATTGAATCTTTTTGCCAACGTTCGACTTCAAGATCAGCTGTCGAGAGAAGAACCGAGCTAAAAATCGAATCGTTAGGGTATGGTTTTAGCCATCTTTATTTTGTAACCCAAAGAAATTAGGATGATTGATGTTCAAACCATTCAGGCCACATGAAAATTGTCCTAATGCCCTTGATCAAATTAAATTCTTGATTGTAATACAGAAAAGTTTTACCCAAAACCAATGCAACGACTACCCTCTCAGAATTTAACGAGTACAGAATAGATATCTCCAGCGTTCAATTTCAGCGTTCAATTTCAAAATTGTTTTCCAAGTTCATGCCTTCTTAGCATCTAAGTACTTCTTGATGTTTGGGCACTCTCTCACTCTTTCACACAGTGCCTTGCACAATGGGAAACTGTCCAAGTTCCCCGTTTGCATTTCTTCACATCGGTCCAAGAACGACATGAAACCAATATCACATCTTGTCACCTGGAAAAAATTCAAAAGATTTCTTTATATAATCCAATAAAATGTTACAATACATATAATGGTCTACACTACTTATAAGAATTACTTTACGATGCTACTAGGACACATACCATTGGCGAGCAAAAGGCTGTGTCTACCCCCAAGGGAATGAACGTAGAAAAAAGAAGGAGAAAAATCAATTTTAAACTTAAACTACACAACTGAAGAAAACACATACAATTTCTCAGAGTCAAGAGAAATACCAAATGTTTGTCCGCATACCAATTTCGTCAGTTAAAGGGAATAGACATAGCTATGGCTCGTAGCAACTGTAAGGAAAACGACTGGGCATCCGTTGTTTCTTTGGCTCGACAATGGAGCCACACGTTGAATTCAAAAGATTATATTTTTGGACTTGGTCCGGGCCTATGTCAATTCCCTTTAAGCCTTCCATTTCTCATTTTATGAAGTCGAGGTAAGCAAAATTTTCGATTTCCTTGACTTGCTTCATAGCTCTGAAAATTAATGATGAGCTCTGATACTTCATACGCCTCAAATTTTCATCACCAAATTTCGTCTGCGCATGTGCTGTTGTTCTATGTGTCCTCCTTTTTCCTGTTTTTTCTATTTTTCTTTTCTTTTTATTTTGTATTGACATGACCTTTTTTATGAAGAAGTCAATCATTCATATAAAAGTAGAAGTAGAAGTGGAAGTTAAGAATCAGTCACTGTTGCCAAATTAACCAAAAATTTTCCGATATGTCTTTTGAGGACTTCTAATGTACCTCTGTTTGTAAAAGACGGATAGTTTAAAGTCCCAGGACCATTCCTTGTGAACTTTGAATTTTGTGCTTAAAATCTAGGATATTATCTTTTTTCCTTCGGTGGACTCTTGTAAAAAATATGGATAGAATAATGTGCTGGCAAGATCGCAACTAGACTTATGACGACGAGTCTCTTGTTTCCCTGTGCTCTTTGACTTGATGATGGCGCTTCAGTCAAGAGAGCCTCAAAGTATTACTCTTAAAAACCTGGCCCTATTTAGGCCCAAACTTTGCAATTCCTAAAGTACCAATCAGATTGCGAGATTTGGCAAAGAACAATGCTGTCAAATTTTCAATTCGAATGATACAGTTGACTAGATTTTGAACGAAGTTGCTGTAGCAGGTAGTTGAAGATTTCTCGGGTTTGTTTTTGTCTTTAAAATATGGCAAATATAGCATTGATGGACTCATTTTGCACTTACCAGGTTGAACTTCCTTCTTCAGATTTATACCAAGTTTCGCTGATTAAAGGCAGTCTGTCACGCATTTGATTGGATGATAATGACAATACAAAGAATAGGAAATTTGAATGGCTGATGATCCTCTGACTTTCTACGACCGTAGAAAGTCAAGAAGATTAGCCCTCCTTTGTTTCAAATACACAAATTCACAAAGAAATCCGTTGTGTTGAGCTCTGATTGTAGCGGCCAATCAGATACGTGACAGACTGCCTTTAAATGTCTGTTTAACGTGGTTTTTATCACACTATATTTCCGAGGACTGACCGTTTAAAAGAGCTACGGCAGTCGTTCGATCCTGATTCGATCGACCGAATGCAGGAGATAGGGCCGGGTTTTTCACTGTTTCATTATGAGTCCCTCTTGAGCAAGGTTTACTGCAGGGATATAAGGGACTCATCGCCATAAGTCTAGATCGCAACTTACATCGTCTCCCAAGAAGAATCCATCCCTTGGTACAAATTTTTCTTCATACAATTTCAATCCTTTCGGCAAATGCTCCTCAAAGAATGCTTTCCTTTTTGCCGCCTGTAAAAGAAAAAGTTTCGACTAACTGTTCAAGAAGGTTATTTGGTCAATTTGAGAAAAGCGTCGAAACAAGTGGACTCGCATCAGCAAGTATAGACTGATTACGTGAGTCTTAGCTTGCTGCATTGAATAGGATGATAGTTGCCACTTAAAGATCAGATTAATAACATTGAGCGAATACAAGGGATCAGTCGTCCGTCTAGCGACAAGAGACAATTATTAATAGATGGCGAGGAGAAAATTTTCATCGAGATGGGCTGCGTTTTCAATAGACCCTTTGGCAATTAAATGCAGCCTTTGCCTCGAAATGAGGCGAATGAAAAAACCCTACAATGAACCACAATCTATAGATGTATGACAGAGCAGAAACTGCTCACGCATGCGCAAAAACTTGCAACTTTGAGTTCCCCTAGCTCCCTGCAACAGATCCCGAAATTCGGCAACAGTTAATATCTTGTTCCTTGGACCTTAAACTCTTTATTTATCGTTTCAAAAAACCTTATCGATCCAAACACTTCCTTATCTCAGATTGCTCGATGACGTCATTTTACGCAGTTTCTGCTCTGTCCAGATGTATGGCATTTGAAATAAGCAAGAACAAACTTAAATCTTATCACTTTACTTATCAAAAATTCATGCGAAAACGTCTAAAATTCCTACAAAAACGTCCGCAAATGTTTTGTCCAAAAACATCTTGCACGAAGTTTATTCGTCTGAACTCTTGGCTTTTATGCTCCCTAGTGTACAGGGAGGGTGAGTCAATTAAAACGCCCGACGGTTAAAAAATCCTGCTCCCTGATATCAAAGCGATGATTTTGAAAACTGTCTTGTTTTATCCCCGACATGTCAAATTAGGCTCGGGAATTTACCCAGCTTTAATCGGTCATTGCTTACCATCGAAATTGGAGATTTTCTGCAGAAATCCCCTTTCGAAAACCTGCAAAAACGAGTGAAAACACAAAGCAAGATTTCCCGTTGTTCTCCTTCCTAGCAATAATGACTCTTGGATGTGTTCATGCATTTTGTCCTCATTGGAGCATAGCATCCCCCTGAATAAGGTATTCACACTAGGAGGAAGACTTTTCAACCCGCCAAAACGAAAGCACGTGCTAAAGGATGCTAAAAGTCATCGCTGTGAAGAAAACACATTAGGGATTATTGCTTGTAATTCTAGCGCGTTTTTAAGGTTTCTCTAAGGAATATATTTTAGAACATCGCTTACAGAATCTGAACGGAGCGACCGATTTTAGCCAGGAAAAATTCTAAATATAATTGAACATGTTTGCAATTCTATCAAGTATTGCAAAATATTATTGCTTATGTACTCAGGGAGCAGTAGGCTTTCAAACGCCGGGAGTTTTTCTTTTTTTAACTCAATCGGTATGTTTTCGACGTTCTCTCAATGATAACATCATTACCTTGAGTGCTTCATCACTCTCTCTGAAAACTGCGACCAAATGAACCATTATGTCGCGGATTCCATCAACAAGCATGTCACTCTTTGCTCTTTCCAAGCTTGTTTTTCCATACAGACCTACAAGAGGAAGCAAGGATACAAAATGGAAGGAGCAGCCTGGCCGAGCCAGGCCTTGAAAAAAGACGACAATGGAGATGCAAATAGATTAAATAAAGGTATGCAAAATTTTTCAATCCCCACTGGACTAAGATACATTTTAGGGCATGAAAGGCAGGCTCCACTTAAATTTATACTATTGTGATCTACCCAAAAATAACAACAGTTCCAAATCATTAAATCGGTGCAAGAAAGCATAGCTTTCAAATCTTTAGATCGGTGTTAAAAGGTGAGGTGCAAGATTCTACGATCTATTTCTTCTAATTGAATGGATTAAAAAAAACTTTAGCTACCCATCCATAATTCTACATTTACCCTGAATGCCACTGGTTCAAGTTCAAATCCAAACAATATTTTGGCTCTTGCTGAATGGAATGACTTACCAAACTCTGTTGCAAGATATTTGCTGATTGCATCCGACTGTGCCAAGACCACTCCATCAATGTCCAGAACTGGCACTTGACCAAATGGGTACAACTTATCTATGGAAACAGAATATCATCTTCAAAATTTGTTGGCAGCACCGGAGTATCCCAGTGGTTTCAAAGTGACTGTTACATTTCGACCTCGCTTTGACTAGGCTCTTGGACGGGTACAAAGGTAAGGACGTCATGGCGTCTCTCTCTCTCTCTCTCTCTTCAATCAAAGCCATTACAGATATTTAATGAAACTTTGTATCCAAATACAGGGTGTCTAAAAAAACTGTTCGACGTTTGACTAAATATCAAAAAATGACGACAACATGAACAGACTCATGGGAAGATAACCCTGTGCCTAAGATAATGAAATAATTTTGGAGACCACAATCCTGCAAATCGGTTGAAAATTAAGAGAGCTGCAAGCTTTAAAAGATCAAATATATGCGAAAGATGAAACCAAAGACCCCCAAATTACTTTTAATGCAAAAAACCTCGAAGACCAAGGTAAAAGAAGCTTGTCTAATGTCATACCTCTCGTTGATATCAGAGCAAACCAAATGGGACTTCCAAAGTAATATAATCAATCCTTGTGATCATTGTAAAAATTTGCTTAACATTGCATATGTCCAAAAACAGTGGTTCAAAACATAATCAACGGGAGACTGAAAATGTCTCCTCACTCAAAACATCTATATTCTTGAAAGTTAGGTTATCGAAAACCTGTTCAAATCCAACTTTGTTCGCCCTGAAACAATTGAGAACCAGCAGAAACGATGGTCGATGAGATTTTTACCAGAATTGCCACTTCGAGGCCTCTGGTTTCAGTTTTTGTACAAACTTGAACATCAAGGCTTCAAACAAGTAAAGAATATATGTCAAGGATTGATTTTATGAAAAGAACTAGTTCCTTGGGGTTTCTTAATTTTTGGCTATCTGAGAGTTGAGTTTCTTATATAAGCAGTTTCTCATAAAAAGATACGTGTAGCTGTTATATATCAAAGGTCATTAAATCGGGAAAAAATTATTCATGATGACATCATCAACGTCGATGCCCTGATCATTTTTAAATGTATCCAATCCCTGAAAAAAAAACTATCAAACTTACATTTCAGAAGTTGAAGAAAATTCAAAAATCTCAATAACATCCTTATTGGATGGAAGTAAAAGCAAAAAAACAGCTTCGGACCTCCAAGGCTCATGCTTCCTGTTTTGGAGTGTTTGAAGCAAACATTGATTTGACTTTTGGGGACTATGGAGATTCCCCGATCCATTCCTCTTTTCCTTCAACTTATGCCACAGCACTGTTGTCTTCTGTCTTACAACACGAAAAGGGGGCGTGTCTCGTTCCGTATTTTCTCAAAATTGCTTGAAAGTTTCTGCTCTGCAGGCTGGAGGCAATTGTTTGAAAAGGAGGAAATGAGCCGTAAAATACCAAATTGCGTTTCGAAGAGCACTGCAGAACAACACCCTGCTCTGTTCAAGTGCCTCGGGCAATGAATGTCTATTAAGCAGATGCAGGGCAGATGCCTTGGCGTATGACTGCATCACCTCTATACAACTCTACTCTATCGAACATTCACTTTGATTCTAGCGCAAAATTCTACGAAGTCAGGCAAAGCATTCAAGTGGAAGCCAGTGTGGTAACGCCACAACAAAACTGGCCTAGCAACAAGCCATTTGGATTTCCATACCATTTTTCTTGAGCTCAGGCCAATCTTCCCTCTTGATTCTGCGATCTTCAAATTCAACACCAGCTTGATGGAAAAGAATTCGAAGTGGCTCTGCTCTCCCAGCAATGTCGAAATAATGCAGGACGTATTTAGGCATGATTATAGTTGTTTAAGAAGAAGTGATTTTGACTTGCAGCTGCTCTTGAAACCGTCTCGAAAACGTCTTCTCTCTTCACAAGTATGGTAAGATGATGTTACAGACGATGACCCTATCCCTGTGGCACGGAATCCCGTTCTGGAGCCTTAACACATGACGTCTTTTACACTTTGTTCTGCTGCCAAACAATATTTCTAATTTGCAGGCGATATTGTTTTCATTGAAATCTATTTTGGCAAGTCCCTTCCTCCTTTCCAACTGCACCTGCTGTGCTTTTGCAGACTCTGGCTTTTGTTAATAGGCAATTATTGTTTTGGGCACCCTGTGAGCATACACCACCAACACTGACCACCAACTGTTCACTTGGGTCTGGAACACAGGTTGGGTTCTAAAACGAGGGCATTTGCTGTAAAAGTCAATCTTCGGAATTTCGGAACGCTTTGTCTAAAGGAGTGAGATAACGGGGGCCAGGAGCCTTTAAAACTTTCAGTACTTCCTCCAGTACTTCTCTTGATTCTTTCACTACTCAATATTTCGAAGATTAGATAAGGTATACTCCATGCTCTGATTTTGGTCTCATTCAATTTCTTCCTTTCAATGGCCCTTTATACTGGCAAGAACAAAAAGTGATGACAGTATCTTTCGAGTTAATTTCATGCACTGATTTGTCACAATGTAATAGTCGTGAAGAGTTTGCTAGGAATAGGAAATCCAAGTATGAATACCGTAAAAGCTTTATTAAGCCCCCTCTCTAATAAGCCCCTCCCCTCTGAGTCAAAATTTAAAAAAGCCCCCTCTCTATTAAGCCCCCTCCACTTATACTTTATTCTATAATTTACCAAATGTTTTCCATTTATTTAGCTACACAACCTTGCACGTTAATTCTAGTATGGTTTTGGATAAAAACTGTGTTGAATTTATGTATTGGAGCCATGATATTGTATATTGATTCTGCAAAATGTGGGATAACAGAACTGAAAAGCTACTAAATATATCCTTGTCACTTGATTTTGTGAGTAAGCCCCCCTCTCTAATAAGCCCCCCTCTCTGTTAAGCCCCCCTTTGGAAGGTCCATGATTAAATAAGCCCTCCCCCGGGGGCTTAATAGAGCTTTTACGCTATGTCCATGCTGAGAAATGCCTAAAAAGCGTAAAACAATCGATCAAATCGCAGAAAATATCGTCACTTGGATCAATATGCAATTCAACTGCATGCTATATAGCAGGAAGAAGTACAAAGAGCAAACAATACTTGAAGCTACAATTTCTTTATCAAAAATATGAAAAGGCTTTCAGACTAAATTTAAGCAAAAAAAGCAGAAACAGCTCTGTTTTATTAGTGATGATAAAGGGTGTCTCGTAAATTAGTACCCACCTCCTCCCTTCCCAGAGGCTGCACGCAGGCTACATGAATAGCAGATAAGGCATTTTCAAGACATTTTTGGGTGTTCGCTACATCTGTCTGTGAATCCTTCATCAGTGTCAATCCTCAGCTGGAAAGGGTAGGGGTCTTCCTTCTGAGACACTTGGTCGAGTTGTACTTACGTAATCACGGTACATATTTCAATTGATGTAAGTGGTTGTCGTAGCTGGAACTCGGTGACATCAAATAAGAACCCACGACAACAACACTTCGCATCAGGGCCGCCGAGAGCTTTTCGAGGCTCAGGGCCAAAGTGCGGAATTGAGGCCCCCTGCGAGCGAAGCGAGCAGAAAATTTTTCGATCACCCCCTTTAGATTGGCTTAAAGTGCATTTCAGATCATTTCCTGCAGTCAAAATGTCGAAATTTTTCAATTATGAGGCCCCTTAGACCCTGAGGCCCTGGGGGCAAATTGTCCCTCCTGCTCCACTCTCGGCGGTCCTGGTTCAAATTACAAAGGAGTCAAGATACAAGCTGCAGACCCGCGGAAAGAAATTCATATTAAGGGGGGGGGCTGAAACTAGCTGCGAGTGTTGCGAGGAAAATGGGGATCCGGGGGCTTACCCCGGAAAATTTTTCATAACCAAGTCCTTCATTTTTGGAAACGCCTAATTTGGAGAATTTGCCATTTAGAGGAGCAAAGGATCACGACAAACGGGGCCTTTCCCGGAAATTTTGAAAAAGGGAGCTGAATTTCACATGGACAAAGATTATTTTGCCTTGCCAATTATCAAAAGTGATAGCTTAATGAAGTTTGGTATAACTTTCTTAAATATAGATACGTTTCAATCATCATTTCAGTGAGCTGTACTTTCACAGCCAATTCACTTTCAAAATGAACGAATTTCAGACAACTATTGGGTGGGCTGAAGCATCCCCAGCTCCCCTGCTTCCCACGGCCTGAGCTGTTCGAGGGCCAAATCACTCAAAAAATTTGGTACAATTAGGTAAAAAATTCTCAAAAATCATGAAAAATTTCGAGCAATCTTGAAAATCTCAAAAATCTCATAAAGATCTTAGAAATCTCAAAGAAATCCTACATATCCGATAAAATCTTAACGTCCATATTTCTACAACAAAAGATGATACAAATTCTCAAAAAGACTTTTGAAAACTCCTTGAAAATCTCAAAAATCATTTAAATCTTCAAAAATCTTGCAAGATATTTAAAAATCTTGCCAAACCACGAAAATCTTTAAAAATCCTGAGAAATTTATATTTTTCTATTAACATCGGATATGTCTTAATTTGTCACTTGGAATTGTCTAACTTGGAATTGTCTGACTTGTCTAACTTGGAATGAAATGAATACAAATATGATTATTGTCGCAATCCTTGTTCTCCGTTTTTTGGTGAAAATCCTGAGAGATATTGAAAATCCCAAATCTCATACACTATTTTTTGGAGTGATTTGCACCTCAGAGCTGTTGAAATCTATGAAAAACGAAAGTATCATTGAGGATAATTGTTTTGAATACAGTAAAAATAGTCCACAGCATCTTACAGCATATCCTATGCCTTTCTGTCCTCGTAGTACTTCTTGATTTTCGGGGACTCTCTTACTCTATCACAAAGTGCCTTGCACAAAGGAAAACTGTCCAAGATCGCTGGTTTTACTTTGACTAGCATGTCAAGGAACGTCATGAAGTGAAGATCTGCTCTTGTGATCTGAAAGACATTCAGATAGTGAACACAGTAAAACTTACATTCTTGTACGGAGTGAGTTAAAAGAGTTTACCCGTCTGCCTGGCTCTGGAATAAAAAGTAATATCTGCGGTAAGTCTTCGTTTTTGTCGTCTTTCTGGTCGTTGACGAAGAACGAAAAGGAGGACCCGTTGCAAGTCCAATCTATCAGTCAAAGGCGAACTTAGATGTGAATTTTTTCCATAATCACTAATCTACAAGCCCTAAAAGTTAGAAAAATGCCTGAAAATGGAATGTTTGCAAACGAGAATTACACGTTCCATTCTGGTCCATGATTTACTAACTAATGAAGTTGAAATTCTATTTCTGAAACTAACAATTGCGTTGGATTTAAATTTCGATGACAGATGAATCACGGACCAGAGTGGAACGTGGAATTCTCGCTTCCTATACAAACCCCTTAGAGGCATTTTTTCATCTTTGGGTCTCACAAATGAGTAATTTTGGAAATCAAAGTTTTCTTATCTAAGTTGGCCTTTAACTGGTAAATTGACATTTAATTTTGAATATCGGCCTCATGCTTTTCATTCCAGCCCGCAAAACGGGTAAAGCTTTCTTGACTCACCCGGCATTACAAAATAAATATCGGGTGTCCCTAAAACTTGCATCGGCGTGCTGACCCGTACAAAGGTGAAATATCCCTTGGTCAGAATGACTGACTCAAGAGTCGAAAATTTATTCCGGCTCCGTCAGTGGCAGCACCAAAAAAAAATTCGAAAAGATGTATTCTGGGATTCTGACGTAATTTTAGGCCCCGTTCACACTGCTACGTTTTCATATGAAAACGGAGTAAAACTTCCCCGTTTTTGCCTAACGTTCACATTGCTCCGCTCTGAAAACGGAGCCTTTCGAAAATGCTAATAAAAACGCATAAATTTTAAAACGGTGCGTTTTGGAAACGATCCGTTTTCAGTATGAACGCCGAAGACGGAGATAATTGAAAACGCTGCACATTCCTTTGTTAATAGACTGTTGATTATGATGGCATTGAAAGTCGCCAAAGGGAATAACAACACAGTATTGATGAAGCAATGTGAACGCATATCGTTTTCACAGCGTATTTATTCGAAAACGGAGCAATGTGAACGGGCAGCGTTTTCATCAACAAAAGTATATAGAAATGAGAACGGGGCAGTGTGAACGTAGCCTTAGCCTAAAGGCACACCCAAAAATTCTATGTCCTAGGCATTCCCAAAAATTTAATGTCTTTTTCTTCGACAATTTTGCTGACTTTTGGAATCTGGGGACATGTTCCCTCAGCCCCCCCCCCCATGACGCCGCCATTGGGTTTCCTCGCCAGTTTCTGTGTTAGTATGAGTCAAAGGCAACTTACAGCATCTCCCATGAAGAATCCATCCTTAGGCACAAATTTGTCTTCAAATACTTTCATATCCTTGGGAAATTGTTCTTCGTAAAATTTCTTCTCCAACATTACCTGTTGGAAGAAAAGCTTCTTCAGAAATACACCTCCTTTTATAAAAAAATTTGGATCAGGCCATAGTATTAAAAGTTTCTTCATTTAAAATAAAATTTTGTCCATTTTAGTACTAACAGTTTCAACCCTTTATTGTTCATGGTAGCCATTTAGCAACTAAATATTGCCACGCTCCTCAGCCCCACTGGTCAAGATTTTAGTCCGTGTTTGTGCCGATTTTATTTCAAAGGAGCCGTCATGTGATTGAAATGCGGTAGCTGTTTGATGTTGAAAAGTTATTTCGAAGAAAATTTTAAATGTCAAATGAGAGGAATTTTGATGATTCATGATAATAATTGGTGTACTTACTATAAAATATTTTGAACATGGATCGGTTTTATTTGGAACAGTACCCAAAAGGGTACGTTTAGGCCTTGCGTTTACACGGGACCCGCTTTAACCGTTCCAAATGAAACTGCTAGTTGTACCCAAATGGGTCCACTTACAAAGTCGATCCCATTTGGAACCGTACCCAGGAAGGTCTCGTGTAAACGGGTGGAACGGTTCCAAAACGGGAACGGCCAGGAAATGACGGTGCTATTCATTGTTTAAACACTTATATAGACAAAAGACGTCTTAAACGATGGAATTAAAAGAATTTTCGTCTTTGTTTCGAAAAACAAAAGACATGCTAACGTCTTTGTTTTGAAAAACATTTACGATTTAACAAAGCCCTTGGAACTTTTTGGAACAGATCCCGTGTAAACGGCATACAGTGGGAACAGTTCCAAGCAGTTCCAATAAGTTCCATTTGGAATGGTCCCAACAGGTCCCGCCGCAAAGGGTGCCCACTATTGTGACACAGATTAGATTTTGTGTAATGGCAAGTCCTGGCTAATATAATTTGTTTCAAATTACTAGTTGCCATATGGCAACTTTGGGCGTTCAGGGTCACACTCTGGAAAATAAATAGGAATTTTGAATTGGAAAATGGTTAAGGTGGGAAATCATCAAAAAAAACAGGTCAATTTTTGTTGAAAATTACTTATTTGATTGATAAATAAATGGAAAAATACGCCAAATGATTTTTTGACAACTTTTTCAAAATGTGAACCATAAAGGGTTTTCTTATTCTTTGAATGCAGAATTATCAATGTGGTCCCCAACACAGCGGCAAATATGTCTCTTGACATTTAAAACACTTAAAAGACTGTTATGTTGAAAACACAAATGGTTAGTTAATATTACACAACAATAAAGGTTCAACAATATATTTGCCATGATATACATGCTTTTGAACTTTGAATAGTTTCTTAGCACTTCTCAGACATAGTACTAGAGTTTCTTAACACTTTGGCAATCTTATTGCTGCGCAGCAGCCACCTATTCCTGCACAGTGGCTTCCCTAGGCGAGATCGATTCTCGATCCTTATATGTTTTTCTGTCTGTTTTCAACAATTTTGCAGTGACTTCGGTCAGCGGCTATTGAAATGGCATCAGAATGGTTGGAATTCTTTTATTGGCAGCAAAAGAACATTTACGTTACCTCTCTGTATTCCTATTGTTAATTGACTTAAAGCCAATATACCGATTTGTCATGCATCACAATTCAATGAGTGTAAACTGCGGAATCAGGGAATGGACATGTGTAAACAATACAATGCGCAGCACTCACTGACAATCATTATTTCTAGTTACTAGTTTCTTATAGACCAGTTCCTTATAAAAAAGAAAGTGTACTGATACAATGGTACAACTGAAGTTCTATGTTTAAAATCAATGACTTTGGTGTCAATCGATGGTAGAGACACTCCGAAAATATATCATATGACATGGCCGGTGGAGACGAAAACTTTTTGGGAAAAAATCTGCTCGCCCCGTATGAAATTGTTGAGAAAAACTAACTGTCCCATCGCCCTTTCCTTAAAGTCCTTAAAAATGCATCTGCCCTGTATTCATGAACACCAGATGTTTTACCGTACATATCACTGATGAAGTAGCCAAAGACCATAATAAAATCAATTCCTGTACGTACGATCCATCCCTTAATCCATCCCTTACAGAAGTATATGAAAATATGACCGTAGATGAAATGGTAGTGAGAGCAGTAAAATACGAACACCATCCAAGTATCAAACGAATCAAGGCAATAAATAAAGGTACTGAAAAATTCAAATTCTCTCATGTAAACCCAAACGAGGTCATGCGGCAGATCGAGGTTCCCAGATGAATTAAGGGAAGCGAATGTCTCCCCTAAATTTAAAAGCAAAGATGCTACTGCGAAACCAATTTTCATGCTACTGCGAAACCAGTTTTCAGGCCAATCAGTATACTACCATCTGTCTCCAAAATCTACGAGAGAGTTCTCAAGAACCAAATAACACCTTTCTTCCAAGACAAACTCTCAATGCTTATGGACTTAGTAATGACAGCCTTCAGCTCGTATCTAGTTACCTAGAAAGCTGATACCAGAGGGTAAAGATTGGTTCATGTAAGAGTTCACGACAAAAAAGGTTTGGTGTCCCACAAGGTTCTGTCCTGGGTCTATTACTTTTCAACATCTTCATAAATGATCTATTTGCCATGAACCTAGATCCGAGATATGCAACTTTGCCGATGATAATACCATATTTGCATGTGGCAATAATATACAAGAAATTCTGATCAAATTGGAAAATGACCTAGGACTACTGTTAGACTGGTTCGCAAAAAATGGAATGATAGCAAATCCTGAAAAATTCCAGATAATGTTCCTTGGTCTAAAAGATGAAAGGTGCCTGCACCTTAACATAGAAGGAAAAAATTACCAACTACAGACACGGTGAAGCTCCTAGGCATACAGATTGATAACAAGCTTAAGTTAAATAAACACATACAATACACGGACTCTGTTCAAAGGTGCATCAGAAAGTTAGCGCTTTTGCAAGGTTAAATACATATCTATCGCCAGATCAAGCAACTAAAATCTGTAACACCATAATCCTATCGAATTTCAATTACTGCCCTGGTATGGCTTTTTTGCAGTGATGCTGCAAACGATGAAATAAATAGAGCACATAAACGTTGTCTGCGGATACTCCACCAGGACTATGAATCTTCTTTCCAGCTACTATTGAGCCGATATAACAGCCAAAGTATCCATGTTAAAAATCTCCAGAAATTAATGACTGAAATCTACAAGTCAACCAAAAAACTAAACCCCTCATATTTATGGGAATTTCACGAGAGGAAAGAAATAACGTATGACCTAAGAGCTAAAGACCTGTGTAAACTTCCAAAGATCAAGACACGTTATGGCGCGGAGTCACTCTCTTTCAGAGGAAGTCTCCTTTGGAACACACTTAGTGACAAAATCAAGCAAAGTCCATCCCTTGCAGCATTTAAGAATCAAATAAAATCATGGACTGGTGATAAGTGCTCCTGCAGACTATGTTTATAACGTTTTTGTTTAGATATATACAGTACATTTTGTATATTATCAAATAGTTTACTTTGCAGTTGGAATGAATTAGTATTATGTATATACTAAGTTAAACCCAACTTTAAATAATGTTAATAATAATGATAATGATGATGATACGAATGTTTTTCAACGAAAAGTTTTCTTTGAAGAATAAGAGAAATGACCGCTGCACCATTCTTGCAAGCTACTGACAAGGAAATTTTGCGTCGTCTAAAATATTTCCTTCCAAGCGTTCCTCTGCTTGCATGACTCACAACTTTACCCTCAAAATGAGACATTTACCTTTCAAATTTCATCTTGAACTAATAAAAAGATACAGTCCCGTTGATATTTGCTTCAAAAAGGTGTTGGCCCACCTCTGATAAGCTCAATAAAAGTAGTTTCCCCGTTACATTTCGCACCGGCCATGTCATAAAGTAAATTTTGCTTTGTCCCTGAGTATGAAAACGAGTTACAGGCTCTTTGTAAGATTTTGGGATTATGACATTCTCCAAATTGACTTTAGGCCAGTTTAGCCATGAAGCATTGCGGACACCTTTACTTGGAGCGAATCGTTTATTGGATGCTAATACCTTAATTTCTAATCAGGGCTACTACCTCAACTGCGAGCGAAGAGGTTTTCGCAAGCAATGCGCTCCTACGGAGATGTACTTAAGTCATTGCGTTACTAGTTAAGGAAGTAGCCTGGAATAAAACGTAGCGTAGAAGTATCAAATAAACAGCTTGCTACCAACACGAAAATCTGTAGTTAGACTAGACTTTGGATGCTAAATCTGAACTTGGCCTCTAAAACTTCATATGGAAGAATTTGAATAATTTCCAAAACGATGCTGTTAATCAAAGTAGTGAATTAATGCTTGTGACATAGCACCCTTGTTTTCAAAATCATTGGCAGTGGGCTTGTGCCTCCATGATCACCTGTCAACGGAATTTAAAAGGGCAGGGTCACGTAATGTAAACAAAATCCTTTCAAAACAACAATTCTGCAGTAGTTTTGATAGACTATATCACAGTGATTTTCGACAACTTTTCTCACAATGAAGGTGTTATTTTGAACATGGATTCTTGTACTTCGTTTAGAAACAAACGAACACTCATATGTTGTACGATTGCAGAGATATTGGTTGATTTTTAGCAGTAACTTTAGTAAGGCTTGACCCAATCCACCAAAATCTGTGAAAAACATAATGGCCAAGTGTGCGCAAAAATATAGATTCTACAGAAAACAGGTTGTTTACAGTTACGTGACCCTGTTGTTACCTTTCTTTCTGGATCAGTTTCGTGATATAGCACTGCAAACATCTTGTCGAAGATGTCACGCACTCCATCACAAAGCATGTCTATCTTTGCTGCCTCCAAGTTTGTTTTTCCATTGAGCCCTAAAAATAGAAGCATATCGCTAGCACATGGTGGTCTTGACTGTATGCTAGAAGCCAAGTGCAAAGTAGCCTGCATGCAGACTATACCCAAGGAAAAGGTATAGTCTGCGCAACGCCACTCGCTGTTGTGTAGTACGTGCTTCAGCATTTATGTGATAACAGAGAAAATGCATTGTTGCAACAGCCAATAATATCGCTTTCCTGCGAAACAAGGAAGCAATCAGATTTGAGAAGGGCTATCATGTGATTAAATCTCAGGCTTCGCTTTGTGCTCCAAGCAAATTACGTTAACAACACAATACTCTGGAATTTTAAGTACCCTACGGCAGACAATACACAAACGCTGAGTAGAAAGGGCCATTCAAAATGCAATTGAAATGAAATGCTGACTCATACAATACTTGATGTTGAGCAGTGTTGCGCAGACTATACCTTTTCCCTGGGTATTGTCTGCACACAGGCTAAGTGCAAAGCTAACTGGAAGGGGTATGCTCATTCTATAAATTTTAATTCATTTGCTCACTGAGCCTGGGGGATACTTGATGGTTATCGGGGGATACTGCATGTGCTGCTCATACAGTAAATGCCCGCAGATAAGAACCTACCAAAATAAGAGCCTAGAGGCTGTATTTCCTAAATGATGTACCTTGTCATTAAGAACCTGTTTCAGTTTGATGAAACATAGACTCTTATTGCGGGTTACAAAGTTGATCTTTGATCGCTGTTATCAAGCTCAATGTGGTCCAACTTGGCTTTGAAAGTTTCATCCTCCTCCCCAATTACTTATTAGGTCCATAAGAACGCTTCCAACCAAATAATACGGCTGAACATCTTTGTGAGACTCTCAAGGGGAATGAATAAGGCACCCTTCAAATAAGAACCTCTATACCTTGAAATTAGTCTCAGCAACTTTGAAATAAGAACCAACTTCAGCCTGGCTCTAGAAAAAGTAGGTTCTTGTAAGCGGGGATTTACTGTATCAGTGGGTGCTTCATAGTCAAAGAAGCAATCAAATGGGCCAGCTTCCAAAGCCACCATGTAAACGCAACCCCTGCCCGATGCGAAAAGAAAAGTAATCTGGTATCGCAACAGGTGTAACTTACGGAATCCGGAACTACGGAATTTGGGAATCCGGAACTGCGGAACTATGGAATCACGGAAATCGGAACTGCGGAATTACAGAACTGCATCATAGGTATAAATTGCGGAGCAGAAATTCCTGGAACATTATTAAGTGAAATTGCATTGGCCAAGCTCCAAAATTTTTAACTTGTTCTCAATTGTTTTGTTATTTTTTCTGTGTTATCCTGCGAGAAACTATACTTTTGTCATTAAACTGAAATCATGCTGAAATGTTGATGAATCCTCAATAACATGGAAGCAGAATTAGTGAAAATCAATATTGCATCTTAATTTCTATGTTTTCTGTTAATGAAGGAGTTTTATCACGGATTGGAAACTGCATTGTGTGTGTTGTAGAATTGCGATATCTGGACTACCAAGTGCAGAGCTAAAACCAGCTGAACGAGTGCACTAATTGATTTCAAATAGAGATATAATCAGAAGCAAAGCTTGTTAAGATAAATAAGAATAACCAAATCAACAACAATAGTGTTTTGGTATCCATACTTTGGATGGTAATACACTTTCTGTTCGAAACCACCTTCCAACTTGTTATCAAAATCGTGTAAAAACAGTAAAAGCTCTATTAAGCTCTCAGGGGGCTTATTTTATTTTTGAGCCTTCCAGAGGGAGGCTTAATTGACAGGGGGCTTATTAGAGAGGGAGGCTTATCCACAAAATCAAGTGACAAGGATATATGTGGCTGCTTAGTTATGTTATAGTTCATCAGCCAAGTTATGTTAAATTATTTTATGATATTTTCTGAGAAGCAAATAGTCTTGTTTGAGTCCAGGTGTCCGAAAATGATGCATTTCCATTTACAAAAATCATCAAAGTTCATCAACGAAACATTAGCTTTGGACACCTGGCATTCCTTCTATCGAAGGACTGGCTCAACCATCTGCTGAGCAGGAACTAGAATCTTCGAACGATGACTTAATTTGTCAAAGACTTTCAACAAGAACTTGAATCAAAATCCTTGTAACAAAACATAGAAAGTTTGAAGATATATGATGTGACATATGGTTTAAATCTCCCCCCTAATTTATGCCTCAAAACATATAAACATTAGAGAGGGAGGCTTTGGTCCATAACCTATAAGAGAATTCGTGTTCCGCAAATTATACCTATGATGCAGTTCCGTAATTCCGCAGTTCCGAATTCCATGATTCCATAGTTCCGCAATTCCGGATTCCAATATTCCGTAGTTCCGGATTCCGCAAATTACACCCATTGCTGGTATCATGAGTAATCTGGTATCGTGTACACACAAAGAAACTGACTTACCGAACTCTGAAGCAAGGTATCTGCTGATGGCATAGGATTGAGTCAAAATTACTCCATCAACTTCAAGAGCTGGCAGAGTTCCAAATATGCACAATTTATCTGTCAACGCAAAGAAATACGAAATTATTTTGGTGAAGTTAAGATTTTGGTGAAAAGTGTCTCATTTTGATCTAACTTCACTTGGCTTTCGGCCTTTGGGTGCTTCCACAATGATAGTAAGTCATCTCGAGTTTGATGATCCTGGAAGTTTGCTTGAACTGCAAGCAAACTTGTTACAAACAAAATGTTTGTGCGCACGCGTATGAGACTGTGCCTTTTGCTTCACTAAGTATCTGCTTTGCACCTCCATATGTACATTTGAACATAAGCCAGCATATCTTATTTTCACTATTGTTTTTCTATTGTCTAGTCCTATCAATGTTCAGCCATATCCGCGCTATACGCTGAGTTTGCTTTCAGTGCATTTTAAAGATCTGTATGCTGCTCCGCAGCGCACATCAAACAGGCCATCAAATAGTTCGGTGCACAAACGAGATTTCTCAATTTTTCGTCGTTCTTGATCAGGATTTTACTCCCCACCAGGCTGCGATTTGGTCCCCGATCAGGAATCTTTCCTAATCTCCGATCAGGAACTTGTACTGATGGCCCGGTCGTAAAAATCACTCTGACGCCCTCTTGGGCGTACGAAGTGGGAGCAATGAGGGCACGCGTCCGACAAGATTTTTGAATAAACCACGAAGTGTTCCTTTTTATTTTCAGGAAATGGCCCTCCAGCTCAAGGAAAAGTGCCCTGGACGTTTCTTGCCCCCCAAGTTTGAGATGCTTCCCACAACGGTCCCGGACGCCACGCCCGAGCTGGCTCTCGACGGCCTCTGGTGCATGGCTGTTATCGAGGGGCGTGGCACGAAAATCCCGCACATTTCAGCCAAAAATCCTTTTGTTTTCAAGTCAAACCAAACCAGAAAAGATCCCACGAGAATTGTATGCTTTTTTGGGAAAGTGACACACCTCGTCCCTCGCCCATTATGCTTACAGTAGGCTTACCATTTTTCTTGAGCTCCGGCCATTCTTGAAACTGCACTCTGTGGTCTTCAAAGTCAACACCAGCTTGCTGAAACATCAGTCGCAGTGGCTCTGCTCTGCCAGCAATGTCGAAATAATGCAGCACGTATTTTGGCATGATCAATTTGTTCAAAACAAACAGTGTGGCCTGTGAATTTCACCAGCTCGTTAATGCAGGTCTTCTCGTCTGCCTTCCTAGTTTTGCAAAGCAAAGATGCTGCCAGACAAGATGCCAGACAAGATGACGCAGCGAATTCTTCTCAACGTCAACAGATCACTGTCTTTCTTTGACAACTTTTGTCATTTCGTTGATTCATATGCTAATGCAATCTACATAACAACCATTGATGCACAGGGAATCCACTGCTTAAGATGATATGAGCGATTTTGTAAACTTTGTTTGTTTTTCCTCTGCGATGGCGCGAATCTCTGCTATTTCGCCTCCGTACCACTGATCTGTGCTCCGTACTTCCCGTTCCTCCACACCGCGCAATCGCAGAGGAAAAGCAAAGAAAATTTTCAAAATCGCTCACTTCAAGCAATCTTAGCAGTGGACTCCCTGTGATTCATGACGAAAGATGTTGACTGAGGCTGCGGTCTGCGGTCACAGCGAGTGCTTTATGCCGTTGTTTCCTTGCGAAAGAACAGGCTTACCATGATATCATGCCGTTGTGTGTGGCCGCTCTTTTTGTTCAAATACAAAAGCTGTTAAAACAACAGGAAGCCCATATTACAGATTATTGGAAAAATACTTTGTTCAAGAAATTATTTTTCTTTCTTTCACATATCATTGTGTTGTTCTCCTTTCGTTTACATTCACAGCCAAATTGTCTTATTTGTGAAAATCCTCTTTCTTCTCGCTCTTTGCTTTACTTTTCGCTCCCTTGTTTCCTTGTGCTCCGTTCAAAAATTTTCATTTCACCAATAACACGGACTGGCTGTGATTGTAAACAAAAGGAGGACAACACACACAATGATATGTGAAAGTAAGGAAAATAATTTCTTTAAATTGGCATTTAAAGTCAGCAATACGCGAAAGTGCGAACCACAGGCCCTTCAACCTCGTCCGCAGGGCCTTATATGACAAAAGGCCCCGGGGACGAGGTTGCAGGCCCTTGTCTTGTGTGGTATACTGTAACTTCGAACATCATACAAGATAGTGCTTTTTTAAGGGCAAAACAGACAAATATGACATTTATTGGGTCCCTTTCTGGAGTTCCAGCTCTGTACTAATGTAATTTAGTTGAAAAAGAAATTTCCGCAGATTGTGCGGTGAAGGTTTAACGATTTTATCGATCAACTGCTCCTGGCTCTAGACGGACGACGTGATTCCTTGTATTCGTTCATTATTTTCAATCTGATATTTTATGTTCACTCATACAATAAAGATAAATAAAAAAAATAGCGATACTATTGAGACATATGTAATGAGTATATCCTGGCTCTTTCTTGCACATTTTAAGTATTCTGCTTTTCAAAACTAATTCTAGAAAATCAATGCGCGCAGATACAAAAATGAAACAAATTCTCAATTCTAAGTTGAGCATTGTATAACAGATTTCTTTTTAAATCATTATAAAATAAAACACATTTTTATTAAAATAACAGGTCAAATAGGGAAACTTTTTTGGAACATCCGGTAGTTATCTGTTATGTAGTTACATGGTATTTTGCGGGTATTTTGCTACGTTTTCTGACGAAAAAGGAATGTATAGCCTTCTTTAAAGGGGCAGGGTCACGTAATGTAAATAAACTTCTTTCGAAACGACGATTTTGCTGTATTTTTGATGGGCCATATCACAGTGATTTTTCACCACCTTTCTCAAAATGAAAGTGTTATTTCGAAGATGGACTCTTGTACTTCGTAGAGAAACAAACGAATCACTCATATGTTGTGTGGATTTGAGAGTTATTGGTGGATTTTTGAAAGCAACTTTTTTGTGGATTCACTCCATCCACCAAAATCTGTACAGAACACAATGGCCACTTGTGGGCAACAATATAGATTCTAAAGATAACAGGTTTGTTTACGGCTACGTGACCCTGCCCCTTTAACGATTTGTAGGAGTGGAAACTCACGGAAGGAAATGGACATGTTGATCCTAAAAGTAATTGAAAAACCAAATTCTGAAACATACGTCTGAAAAGCATTAACATGTAATTGCAATCCCTTTAATTAGACATAGGTACAGGGGCACCAGTCCCCCTACTTCGCTAAGGGCCCCACGCACCTCCGCTACGCCATTGGGAGAGGAACTTTAAAGCCAATGTTACTGATATTTTACGAAAATCTAAAAATAGAACAACAATCACAAAACTGTCAAAGCTCTTTTAGTGGGCCAAGTATGGTCTGGGTTGAAAGCAGGAAATATCAAGAATCTAGTAAGAGGACAACAACTGACCCTGTGATGCACAATCGAAAAAATATCATTGCAGCAATGGTATCCATAGAATCGCCTCGCCAAAAATAGCTTGATGGTTTATTTTACACAGATTTCAACATTTCACAACATCTCTAACGCAACGCTGTTTGAATTCAAAATACTTTTTGATGTTGGGGCATTGTCTTGTTCTTTCACAAAGCGCTTTGCACAAGGGAAATTTGTCCAAGTTTCTTTTATTGAATTGCTCAAGACTGTCCATGGCAGCCATGAAACGAATGTCCGCTCTCGAAACCTGAAAAAGTTGAATCATATGTCAGCAGGACGTAGAAATCTCATGAACTGAATGCTCAGAAAAAGAAGAAAAATCGCAAAAAGCTCTTCAGTTTTCCACGTTTCAACTAAACTTACAAAGTGTCTCAAAATATGTTCGACGTTTGAATAAATCCTAAAAACTAACAATACCCCGAATGGGCACATGGTCAAGTGGCCCTTTTCCTGAGATTTTAAATGAATTTTTGACACAAGAGTCTTGCAAATCCGCTAAAGATTGATGGAGTAACAAGCCTTTGAAGTTCAAGTTTGCGCAAAAACTGAAACCAGAGGCCTCAAAATGACATTTTTGGTAAAAATCTCATCGACCATCGTTTCTGTTATTTCTCGATTGTTTCAGGGCGAACCAAGTGGGATTCGAACAGATTTTCGATAACCTAACTTCCTAGCATATGGATGCTTTGAGGAAATAGATTCAGTCTCTCGCTGATTATTGTTTTGAACCACTGTTTTTGGATAAATGCAATATTAGGCAAATTTTGACACTGATCACAAGGATTAAATTATTTTGCAAGTCCTATTTGATTTACTCTGATACCAACGAGAGCTATGACATTAGATAAGCTTCTATTACCTCGGTCCTCGAGGTTTTTTACATTACAAGTAACCTGGGTGTCTCTGGTTTCAGGTATCGCATATTTGTGATCTTTGAAAGCTCGCAACTCTGTGAATTTCCAGCCGATTTGAAAGATTCTGGTCTCTAAATCATTTCATAATCTTAGGACCAGGGTTATCTTCCTATGAGTCTGTTTATGTTATCGTTATTTCGTAATAGTTAATCACACGTCGAAAAATTTTTTGAGATATCCTGTAGATTCTTTTCTTCATGTGAAATACGGAATTAACGCGTTGCTATGGGAAATTCAATTCAATCAAGACCGTCACCAGACCTAAAAAAGTGTGGTAGGTTAAATGCAGAATGAGCTATGAAAGGTAAACCCTGCCATTTTGACATCGTTTTTGCTTACGAGTGAGTACAAGCCTAAGAAAGCTGTGGTCAGTCCAGAGAGGGAGAATGGTTTGGTTCCTTACTTACTTCATCACCCAAGAAGAATCCATCCTTTGGTACAAATTTTTCTTCGTACATTTTCAACCATTTTGGAAGGTGCTCTTCAAATAATGCCATGAATAGCACAGCCTGTCGAAACAAATATCGGGATATAGATGGAATTCTCATGTCGTATCAAATTTCTACAAGAGTTTAAATGCATAGAAGGTTCATTGCACTTCATTAAGTGCAAGCTGTTCAAATAAACCAGTGCGGCAAACTCTCACTTGTTGCGGGCGAAGGGAGGTTTTTAAGAGAAGTTATGTGCTTTAGACGAAAGAAGAAGGGTAAATCTAGAGTTCTGTCCGGTGGATTTTGTTTACGTGATTCAGCTGCCGACCAGAGGGTATTACAATCCTTGCATATTTATTGCTCAAATGCAAACAGTTACGCCCTAGCTCCTGAATCAAATAAACAAAATCCGCCAAACAGAACTATGGATTTACCCTTCTTCTTTCGTTATAAGCAAATAACTTCTCTTAAAAACCTTCTTTCGCCCACACCAAGTGAGAATTTGCCGTAACTACTTGTTTCAGGGCAACTTTGCGGCTATGTTTGTTTTGAATTACTCGTCGAGAGAACTTCTTTTGTCTGCATTAGCTAATCGCTTTGAATTGAGGTGTGAACCCAAGCAACTGATGCTATTGCATTACAAAATCTGCCCTTGTTCCTTAAGAACCATTTAGCCTCATTTTGAAAGCACTGAAAAATGTTCCATTTTCATCATTTAGAGTGTTGATGCTGTTGTCAAAATGGACCGGTTAGAGTTCCGTTTAGAGAATCTACCTTTTTCAAAATCTGCTAGCAAAAAAATGTGCCGTTTTCGTGCGAACGGGAGGCCTATTGATCACATTTTTCACCATTTTCAAAATGTGCCGGTATCGTTTGAACTAAATCTTAGAGTCTTTCAACAAAACGAATTACGAATTTTCCTTCAGTAAATTTTGATTTGAAGACAACTCAGATAGAAAAATTACATAAAATTCAAGAAACGTGCTACGGACACTAGACTTAGTTTCTTATGAAAACATTGCGCGTATATATGACAGAAGTTACCTTTTTGGTCACATCTGTTTCCAAGAAGTAAGTGACAAAATGTGAAGTGATGTCACCAATTCCATCACATAGCATGTCACATTTTGCTTTGTCCATCCTCGTTTTGCCATTGAGGCCTATGGAGAAGAAAATGCTTCAGGTCCAAATCTTTGGAAACTTCTCAGAAAATGTGATCACCGCGGACGTTTGAAGATAACTTGTGAGGCGCACACAGATGCTCCAAATGCAAGTCTGAATTTACAAGTTGCGTGGAAACTCAATTCAGTTGAATAAAGCAGTGTTTGAAGAGTATGTTGATCGAGATGTCAGCAAACAGGAGGCCACATGAGACAGATTAAGCAATTGTGGAAAGTTTGCATTGCTCGTAACGTTTGCTCTTTGGTTCGGCTCAATCAAACGAATAGACGTAAGCAAACTTGAACGGAAAAAACATTATATTCATTCACGTGACAAGGAACAGTCACATACGTGTGCGCAATCAAATGCATAAATCAAAGCAACAAAAATGCACCACTTCTTACAATGCTCCCCCCCCCCTGCAATCGATAGTCAACATTTTAATTGTCATCATAATCAGGGCTGCTGAGAATGGGGTAGGAGAGGAAATTTTCCCAGGGCCTCAACGTCTACGAATTTTGACATGCAGGAAATGCTCTAAACAGCACTTTAAGCCAACCTAAAGGGCTTGATAGAAAAGTTTCTGCTCGCTTTGCTCGCTGGGTGGCCTCATTTCGCAGTTATGTCCCTGGGCCTCCAAAAGCTCTCGACGGCCCTGATGATAATGCACATTTGTAGGTTTTAGATTCTTTCGAAGCCCTCATTCTGTGAACCAATGGTCGCCTATTTTGGTCTGACGTCTAATGTGAAACCAGCTATTTTACATTCAGTACTTTGTATCTGATGATATATTTAGCTGTATATTTAGGTTCATCTTAAATGCCAGTCATAAAATAATGCACATCCTGGTACTGTATTTTTAGTGCCGCATATTAGTTCGCAGGTAGTGTCGTAGGTATTTTTTTTATTGTAAATCTTTATATTGAACATGTAAAAAAAACCATTGGTCACTCCTGAGATTACGTTCTTCACTGATTTGTTCCCAATAATAGTCATTGAAATTGTGTTGAACTCAGAGTAAAAGTGAAAACCAAAGCTATACCACTAGGAAATCATGATGGACTGGCCACTGCAGGCCACTCTATCCTCGACCACATTATGCATCCACGATCGCCTGGTACTTGACCAGATTTTAGACGGGGACATGCCATCTAAGCTTCAAAAACACACCCGTTCCTTATACCAATTTTTCCAAAATGTATACCTGACTTTATACCAGTTTTTCGAAAATGCATCAATACCGTTTCCTTGTACCAAAATCATGAAAATCAATACCTTTCCTTATACTAAAATTGCAAAAATCGATACCGTTCCTTATACCAAAATCGTTAAAATTGATACCCTACCATATACTCCTGACATAAGTCTCAATTGTATCGCTATTTTTTTATTTTTTTATTGAAAATAAAATATCAGATTAAAAATAAAGAACGAATACAAGGAATCACGTCGTCAGTCTAACTCTACCAGATGGCACGTCCCCGTACCCGAAATATGTTTAGTACCCCCTCCCCCCTTTGATCGCCTCTTTAACATTGACAGCAAGGCTTACAGAAGGTATTTGGTGTATTTACTTACCAAACTCTTCGGCAACATATCTGGCAATAGCATCTGACTGTGCTAAGACAACTCCATCGATTTCTAGAACTGGCATTTGACCAAATGGAAAGAGTTTATCTGTAAGAAAATAATACTTGTGATTTGTTTTGCAAAAACAGATGGAAGATGATGGGCTTGTGAGCTTACATGTTGCGAAGATTTAAAGAAAATTTGCCTTTTCTGTTTATATCAATGTCAAAGTAAAACTCAGCAAAATACAACATTCTGTGCCGTTCATGGCAGAAATAGGCGTGGCGTTATCTGGTTCTGACTATGAGCGACTCTTAACGATTCGTTTAACAACAATCTAATAGAACAAAACAAAACCAAAAGAACACAAAAATAAAACCTAAGCACTCTGCATGCCAAGACACCCACCCGTTTTGACAGGCGCTAGCATGCGCTAGTTTGGGTTGTTGAATAGATGTTAAAAGAAATTTGTTCAAAATTTCTTGAATTTGTGCAAGTGCAAAATTTGTTCAAAAATAAACCTGATAAAGAAGCCTTACCATTTTTCTTCATCTCAGGCCAATCTTCATGTTTGATTCTACGATCTTCAAATTCAACACCAGCTTGATGAAATAGCAATCGAATTGGTTCTGCCCTGCCATGCCAATCAAAGTAATGCAACACGTATTTAGGCATTGCTATGGCAGTTTGCTTGGTAGTTTCAGTGAGACCCTGCTTTATCCTCAGTTTCAGCTATATGTATTCTAAACAGCGTCTGAGTCACGATCTTGCAAGGCCTAAACTAAACGTATAAGGTCCATCCCTTTATCAGCTTTGATAACAAATAGAGCACTCAAGGCTGTCAAGCAGAAGAGATCAAGAAATTGGAAGAATTTGACGTCTAATATAAAATACCTAGAAAATTTGACGCAGCAGACTAGAGCGACTCAGCCTGGAGCATGCAAAGGACCTCCATTCTTCTCCCGAGCCCAGCTTCTTTCGTCAAAGATAACCTGTCTGGGGCAAGACTTGGAGCAGCTTTGAGGTAGCTACGAAGGATGAAGTATTGCCGTCTTAGAGAACGCATGTCAACCATCATGCTTTGCAAGTTTTCTCCAAGAAGAGACGCCCCGTTAATGTCAAGCAAAATATTACATGCTGGCTAAGGTACATCCAATTTAATCAGGCCTTGTCAAATTTGAAAGCTTTAATTTGACGCTTTTCCTGCACTCCTCGTTCATGGTACTGCCTTTAATTGTTTAATCTTGTTGTTTTCGTGAAGATATAGCGTGTGACTCAAAACTATCAGCAGAGAGTAAAGAGTAAGCATTTAGGCAGTAAAGGAGGAAGAACTTCACTGTGATAGCGAGTAACTGCGGCCTAAGCTGCAAAATACTTCAAAAGAATCAACAATCTGCGATATCCTTCTTTCTTTTTTCTTTCTTTCCTTCTTCCTTTCTGTTTGTGGAGTATGGAAATTTTATCACGCATTAACGAAAAGGTCAGCGTCATGAAAGCGTTCTTAATTGTCTCTTATTCCATGGAATGAATGCGTGTTTGTCTGACTTCGTTATGGTCCTTAGGCAGTAGTCGTGGAGGTCGGCAGTGATTTTTCGATGCAATGCCAACAGCACTAAGCTGACTGCAATAATGGGAGGTTGTGAGACAGGAGAGGGGGGGGGCGAAGGCATGTCAACAGAATTAGAAAGGCCTATTACTTTTATTTCATTCTATATTTTGGTGGAGATTCTTCCTATTTCCCAAAACCGCGTACTAACTAATGTTATTACTGGTCCGTACTCATAAATCACACTGAAGATGGTATGCGTTAACAATTCACACTTAGATACCACGAAGATTATATAGACATCAGATATATGCCTCGGCTCGAGAGCTGCTTTCAAACAACGTTTTTCCGACTTACGCAGTAGTAGTACTCATAAAATCAACATTTTGAGGGTCTCTTCGTACTTCAGATTGTCAACTGAATTACACCTTTTTGGAATCATAATACGTCTTGATATTTGGGCATTGTCTTGTTCTTTCACAAAGCGCCTTGCACAAAGGAAATCTTTCCAGGTTTCCTTTATGGAATTGCTCGCAACCGTCCATGGCAGTCAGGAATTGAAAGTCAGCTCTGGAAACCTGAAAAAGATGGGAACATGTGTAGAAATGTAGAAGCATTGAAATACAGGCAGGAGGAGGCGAGAGCATTACCTTTCACAACTTTCCATAACAGCCACTTCCCCATGAGAATGGGGTTCTTGATACACCCCAGGTACACGTTTTTTATAAGAAACTGGTTTTTAAGAAATTAGTACTAAGATGGCCAAAATTTTAAGAAACTCTAGTACTATGTCATAGAAGTACTAAGAAATTTTTCAAAGTTAAAAGCATGGATATCATAGCAAATAGATCGTTGGATTTTATTCCTGAGCTTTATTCCTTTATTCTTTATTCCTGAAATCTAGCCATTTGTGTTTTCAACTTAAAAGAACACTGTTTATTCCTTTATGATGTTTCAAATGTCAAGAAACATATCTGCCGCAATTCATAGCAATTCATGTAAGGCCAGGAGGGTGGAACCTTGAACCTTGTGACTTACCATTCCATACCAAAGAAATTTTTGCAAACAGAAGTGTGTTGAAGCAGTGCAAACCTTATATCTGCCTTTCTCAAGTCCGCCATCCATCAAGTGTTCTGAAGGAGTCCTAAGTCTCACCAGGTCATATAAAATTCCAAGAACACTTTTTAATGGGGGGGGGGGGGTTGGGGGTACCAGAACCCGAAAACCCGGACCAAAATTTGCAAAAACCAGAAACCCGGAAGAAATAAAAGCCAAAACCCGAAACTGCAAAACTGAACAGAAATCTTCAATTTTCGTCTGTAATTTTTTATCTTTTTCAGCTATTTCCTTTTTCATTGAATCTCTGTGCATAGTTTTAAGCATTTGAAAGCTGGTAATTCGACTTCAGTAAACCAGATGAGCTGTATGGCTTTGAAAATCCGAAAAATATGAAGTTTTTGAACGAAGTATCCAAACCGGAGTACTAAAACTGGCCAAACCCGCAACCCGTCAAACATTTCAAAAACCGAAACCCGCAAGACTTCAATGTAAAACCCGAGGGCTAAAATTGACCAAACCAGCAACTCGTGAAACTCCAAAGCTCTTTAATCGATCAAAAATTGATCATCAGTATTATTCATAATCTGTTCATTGTCTTTCTTCGTTCGCTAGTTCGTTTGTTCATTGGTATTCCCGATGTCAAACCCTGGCCTAAACACAACAATCAATTTCTAACACAGCAATTAAGGCAAATCCATGATCCCAGTCTCACCCCTCCGTGACTCTCTCTATCATTCTTAAGATTCAGAAAGAAAATGGCTGTACTTACTGCATTACCCAAGAAAAATCCGTCTTTAGGTACAAATTTTTCTTCGTATAATTTCAATCCTCTGGGCAAGTGTTCTTCAAAGAATGCCTTGAACAGTTCTGCCTATAGAGAAATTAAGACTCATAGCATAGGATGTACTGCTTGGGTAAATTGGCAAGCTATATGTGACGATAAGTACTTCTACCATCTTAATGAGTTGATTTATTTGAATATGTTTTTCCTTTTGCTTTAGTTTATTCATTCAAGCTTTAATGATTTTCCGTTCAGATTGTGACCAGGTCTAGGGTTTATATCTGGTATAAACTCTGGCAGCGCTGCTAAAAATTACCACCTCTGCAATGGCAAGGAGGGTACCGACTGAAAAGGCCAATGCAATGAACTTGCTATGAAATGGCTGCCAAAGGGTAAGCATTGACTGAGACTGCGTGAAATTGGAATAACAATTCTTAGAACAATGGGATGAACAAGAAAACGGCGATCTATTTGTAATACATATTATTTCAAGTTTTTAAAGTAGGCCGACCAAAAATCATTATCGAAGGAGAGAGAAAGATTATGTCAAGGAGGATACCTTTTTTGTCTCATCTTTTTCCATGAAGAAAGTGACAAAATTCGACATGATGTCACTAATTCCATCACATAACATGTCACACTTTGCTTTATCCAAGTTAGTTTTGCCGTTCAGGCCTAAAAATTGTAGATAAAGAGCTCACTGACGTAATTTAGGCGTAATCGTGAAACTGTTGCTCCTTAGCTTTGGTTTTTGTCACTCGTGTACCAAATAAGATAAATAGATAAAAGGAAGCATAGTTCTAAGTTACTCCATTTGATTCCATATTGGGTTATGATATTCACAACACATTTATCGTTGATTACCAAGGGCAGAAGTTAAAAGCTGACATTTACAAGGAGCAAATCATCTAAAAGTGTCTCATAAAGCTTGCTTATGTGCTGTGAACAAAGTAAATTATCAGATATTATTATGTTGTGCTTGCGTGTTTTTTGCTATGTTTACATAGACGTTAATCCTACCTTGCATTGATATTCAGGGATCAGGATTGTTTCAAAAACCGCATGTTTTCATTGACTCACCTCGTCTCACCCGGTATAATCTTGACAGTAAGGCTTCCAAATAGCTTTCAACAAGTTTCAAGGTATTTACTTACCAAACTCTTCGGCAACATATCTTGCGATGGCATTTGACTGTGCCAAAACAACTCCATCGATTTCTAGAACCGGCATTTGACCAAATGGAAAGAGTTTATCTGCAAAATACAACATAGCATTCTCGTTATTTACAATTCTATCAAAATTTGCATGACAAAATTGGTCCTTGTTGATATGGAACCTTTTTTCGGTTTTAAAATGACTGGAAAGTTCCGGTTACATTTTGTTAGGAAACACGGATCGCTGATAGTTCTAGAATTTTCTTAATCTTGAATGACAGTGTCCACTTTTAGAACTGAATGTTGTGTTTTGGGACCTATGCAGGTTACACGCTGATTGGAAACTACATGTTTCGAACAGAACAAAACTTCACAGCCATACAGCGTTACAAATCATCATGAACGAATATACCGAGTCATTAGCGTCTCTTTTGGTTTGTGCTCCTTCGCAGTTAAAAACATAACACTAAATTTTTCTTGAAATGTTCCTTACTTTTACCACAAAGATTAAGGAATGGTTTCTTCGCATCCTTTAAATGAATTCCTAAAAAATTAAGCAAAATTTTGGAAGAAAACATAACATGATAAGCTAGTTCAGCTCAATACATAGAATTTCTGTGAAATTTCCCTGGAAACTAAGGTTCAACGAAAAACTTGCAGTATTTAGCTTGTAGCTAGGTGCTTTCGATTTCGGCGGTTCGTAGCCAGCTGATTACTTTAAAAAGCTAAAGCCATACAAATAAATTAGTTCAGGGTTCGGGAACAAGGAGTAAACATGCAGTACATGTAACAAGGAAATACCAAACACCGAATAGAAATCTCTCACCATTTTTCTTCAACTCAGGCCAATCCACATTTTTGATTCTGTGATCTTCAAATTCAACACCAGCTTGATGAAAAAGCAGTCGAATAGGTTCTGCTCTACCAGCAACATCAAAGTAATGCAAGACGTATTTAGGCATGATTTTACAGAAGCGGAATGTTTTACAGCCAGTTTTCAGCTTCTTAGCTTCTTTATATGCATACAACAAAGAGCATTCTGGGTCAAGGTGTGGCAAAGTCTGAAGTAGACAGTACTCTGCGGTAATCCTTAAAAATCTTTTATAGACCCTTTTTTTTCTTCCACTGCAGATTCAATCTAGACAATGCCCTTTTTGCATTTCTCCTATCATATTCTGACCACATCAGAATGTAGATGAACGAAAACTTCAAGCAAAACATCAATAATGGATTTATGTCCTTTGACCCAAACCAGATGTGTTAGGCTAGGTCTTGCCGATTCTGACTGACATTCAAAAGCATTTTGACCCCCATGGCTCTCTGTTTGTCCTTTGTCCACAATATTAGGCTTCAGGACCTTCCTTAGATCCATTGCATTTCCTGCTTTTGTCTCAAAGCCAGTCACGTTGGGTCTGTGATTCCATTGCATAATCTGTGAAAGGAGAGTCCTTTCATTTTGATCAATGTTTATAATTCTTTTTTCAGTCATTTTGCAACCATTAAATTTTCATAATGTTAGAAAAAGGGACGAGTCATTAAGCATCTGCTAGGGTGGGTAGGAGGGAAAATCGAAATTTTCTCAAAGAATTCCTTAGCCCAACCCGAAAGAAACAAAGCATTTCTGTGGCCCAATCAGCTATGAAGGAAAATTTTCATGGCCCATCCTTATTTCGTTGTCTGTATCAAGAGGTATTGCTAGAAAATGAAATGACAATCAACCCTTTTTAGTGAATAAGAAACTTCATTGCCAACGGAATTATATAGATTTCTCTTTGAAACAGTGTGTTATTAACAGTGTCACGGCTCAGTATTCATATTTTGAACAAATCTTTTAAAATTGTCCAACATCAAGCACATCTATCAGAATTAAATCGCAACGAAGGTATATTGTTTCTAAACTTTGTCACCAAACAAAGCAATGCATTTGCTTCGTGGCCCACCAAAAACTGCAAAAATTATGTGGCAGCCCACCCTGTTTGTTGGGATACATTTCGTAGTCCAGCCATATTCCCTCTAGCCAGCCCTAGCAGATAATTAATGACCGGTCCCTTACTAATACTTTTATTGCTGGCAAGACAGCGAAAAACAACACAAAATACTTCGATCTTTCGGCTCTTAACTGGAATTTGAATCATTCTAATCTGTGAAGTACTCGGTGCTACGAATGTTTGATAGTGGGAACTTTTTTGGCTCCCCCGGTACACTATAGCTCTATAGTGCTGTATACGGAAAAAGCATACACTCTGGACTATCATTCAGCCTATTTTCGTCTTTTCTATGTCATTTCAAGACTGGATTGCTGCCATCTATTCTAATGTATTAGATTGTAACCTAATGCAATAGAATACTAGACTTATTACGCTGAGTCCTAGTAATCGCTACCACCCACCCACCCTCCGCTCATACTTTTTGCTCCGTACAAAAGTAAATTTTCAACCAGCAGCCTTTGTTTTACTCCCAATATATTACCATTGCATAGTTTAAAATTTTAGAATGTTACCTCACGTAAAAAATGGTACCTCACCTGCAAAAGTCAGATAAAAGTAGCATAAAAGGTCGTCTAGAATGTCTGCAAGTCCATATTCGTTTGGCTCATCCATGGTTTCTCGTTGATAACAACTTCAGAAAGATATTCCATATCATACACCAACTGTTGTAGAAAGTTGCAAAATTTTCCCGAAAATACCACAATTAAAGAAAATTGCAAAAAAAATTTTTGGGTACGAATTTGTACGAAACCTTTGGCAAAAGTGCAGCAAATGCTTCAAATTCAACAAAAAAGTGTGTTATGAAGAGATGTTTTGACATGTATTTCACGTTTTTGACTTGAATTTAAAAATATTTGTGATTTTCAGGCTTAAACGTCTCGAAAAAGTACAAGTGCGCATTCGCAAAAATTGAATGAAACGAAAATCGCAAAAATTAAAATTTTGAGTCAAGATATAGTCAAATTGTTACTCTTTCAGGTAAAAAAAATTTCGCATAAATCCGAGTTGGCAGAGCGATTCTACAAACATTTGAAGATTTAATTTATTACAGGCAATTGTAGAATTCATCCTCAAATTGACTAAATGTTGCATTTCATTTGTTTATGTCAACTTTGGGAATTTTTAGCTCAGCAAGTATACCATGAAACATTTACACGAAAATAATGAACGAACCAGCATAATACAGCATGAACTACAATAAGAAATAAAATGGTGCAAAGATGGGAGAAGGAGAGGAAAATTCGTAGAAATTATTTAAGAATGGCTTTTTGATGATTCGATGATCTCGATTGTTGCTTTAATGATCACTTCATTTGTTTCAAAGGGTAACGTTTCCCCAGGGGGGGGCATTTGTGAAAATTTTGATAGGGATGCTCGTGTCATTTTTTTGGGTTTGAAATTTATGAAAATGTCATTTTTTTGGGTTTAGCTAATTTGGCGTCATTTTTTAGGGGTTGATAAACTTGCCGTCATTTTTTTGGGCTCATTGAAAATTTGGGTCATTTTTTGGGTTACTGAGCTTTGCATTTACAAAGTTATCGTTTCCAAAATACAATATCAGTTTTATTATCTTATGCAGAATTGTAAAGTTCAATCTTCTCAATTTAACTAGTGGTACAAAAAGGATAGTTATGGGGGCTCGAGAATACTTCCGTCATTTTTTTGGGTTTGAAAATTTTGGGCCTGTCATTTTTTTGGGTAGACAAAAAATCTGTCCAAATGAGCATCCCTATCCTAGATTTTATAGAGTGCCCCCCCTGGGAACGTTTCATCATCATATAAAATAATTGAAACTATTTCCACATTGGAAAGGTTCGACAAACCGTGAAGGTGAAGGGTAAGGTCGCATGCCGTTTTTAGCGCCAAGCACTGGGACCCCAGAAATAGAGCAAAGCTTATCGCGCCCGCGATCCCTTGTCATGACATTCAAGTGGTGGAGTCCTGCCGGGTGTCGAGCCCACTCCGCCTAACTGTTCTGGCTGCAAAGTCAGAGGATTACACCACGGTGCCACAACACCTTTACTGTACGAAAGTAAAGTTGCTTGTACGCAAATGAGGAGACTATTTCTCTGCAGATTAGTTTGATATATCAAAAGGAGCAGAAAGTTAAAAATGTACATAAGATTTATCATTCTTATTTGATCAAAATCGTACAAGATAATCGTACAAGTACGGAAAAATGAGCAATTTAGCAAGAATGTATTTACTACTGGGTAACATTTACAATCCTGCATACTGCCTATTCACAATCAATTTTTGAAACAAATCTGTTCACAGTTCTTTTTTCATGTTTCAAGCTTTCTTTGATTCCAAATATTTCTTAATTTTTGGTGATTCCCTTACTCTATCACAGAGGGCTTTTAATAAAGGGAAATTGTCCACATTCCCCTTCTGCATGCTATCACACATATCGACGAATGACAGGAATGCGATATCAACCAATGAAAGCTGCAAGATACAATAGTTGAAATTCAAATAGTTGATGCGCAAACTGTAGACTGCTGAAGGCCCAATGCTGCATGATTTTTCCTGCCATTAAAATTGACTTTCAGAAAATCTAAAAGTTGCTTTTGGTATGAATTCTCCTGCACAATGCTTTTCATTCGGTGCATAAAGTATCAAGATCGGCAAAGGGTCTTAACCCTATCCCACCTAGGGTTGGATTCCACCCCTCCTACCAATCGAATTTTTGTTTGCCAACGCTGAAGCAGCGCTCTAAGATTCTGCTACTTTGACTTTATAGCTTCATTGCATCGAATGATGAAATTTTAAGGGTCATGAACATAGCACTGTAACCATAGCAACCAATGCATTTCTGCATTGTCAGCAATAACTGGAAAACTCTTCCCAATTGTTGCAGATAATGATCTCACGATGATGAATGTAGCGTAACGCATCGTAACGTAATGTAACGTAATGTACCGTAACGTAACGTAACATAATGAATGCAAAGGTTATTATGATCTCAAAAATCATGCAAATTACGCTTATGCTTGTATTTAATGATATCTAATTCAATCTTCGACAAAAATTTCAATGACGCTCCTCATTTTATTGTTTAATCATGATACTGTTAATCATGATAATCATAACTAAATTTCTTCCGATTTTCCTATTGTCTTTTTTCCCAATAGGCCTGAATTAGCTCCTATTTTATAGCTATATTTACCTTCAAACTATTCCAACTCATGACAAAGTTTCTCTTGGTTAAAAAAGAACATAACGTTTACCTCATCTCCCAAGAAGAATCCATCCTTGGGTGCAAATTTTTCTTCATATAATTTCATCCCCTTAGGCAGGTGTTCTTCGAAGAAAGCCTTTCTCAATTTGGCCTGTGAACAAGACAAGGGCACACATATTTTTTATAAGAATTTGGGCTGATACAGAAATTTTCTTAAAATTATCAGGTTTTGTCCTTGTGTTCACTGCTTGTCCTCTTGTGGTCATTTCAAAAGAATGTTTTTGAAGCTTTTCCGACTTTTAGACGTTACTCAGGTACCTCCTGAGTTAAATGGAATATGATACCGGAAGCAAGTGAAAAATAAAGCAAAAGATATGTTTAAACTTTCTTGTTTGGGTACTTCTGTGAAAGTCTGTCGGATTTTCTCCAGAAGAGCAAGACGCCCGTCCAAGCGCTTTAGAATGTGTGTAATGTCAATCTAAAGGTCATCACCCTTCATCTTTCCTTGAGGTGGCTCTGCTCTTAAGGTGGATCACTAGAGAAAAATTTCAGGATTACAATACAGTGAAAGGGGGCTGTATACCAAGTAAAAATAAGTTCAAAGCACAAAAAACAGTGAGTTAAGGTGGCTCACTTCTAATATAAATTTCAAACTGCTACAAATTGGGTGTCCTATCGCTCATGCTGGTACGGCAATATTTAAGGGCCGTGATGCAACCTAAAGGTCATTGTGACCTCCTTATGACTTAGTTTCTCATTTACCACAGGCAGCTTACAACAAGCAGAAAGATGATTGAATTAGATGGTGTACCTTTCTGGCTTCATCACTTTCTGTAAAAAATGCCATAGCATGTAGTCCAATATCACGAAGGCCATCACACAGCATATCTGTTTTTGCTTTCTCCAAATTGGTTTTGCCATTCAGTCCTACAAAAGAATATTAGAAAAGTCTATGGCAACATTAGTGATGCCACAATGAATTGGCAGGAAGAGATACAAATGTCATTGGCCCCAAAATCACCAATAGAGAAGAAATATACCTTGTGGACTGAAATGAACTGTTTCAAAATGATTTCTCGTGTAGATGAAAAACACTTACCAAACTCATTTCCAAGATATCTAGCAATTGCATCTGACTGTGCTAAAGAAAATCCATCTATCTCCAGTACTGGCATCTGGCCAAATGGGTACACCTTTTCTGTGAAAAAAGAGCAAACAGAACTGAATTAGCTGGAAATAGAGCATGGACCACTGTTATCAGGGTCTGTGTAGCCTTGCTGAGTTTTGGGGTGCATAGGTGCGAGGCTGCAGCCCTTCTTATCAAGGAAATCATATCAAGGAAATTGCATTTTGGGCCTCATTTGGGCAGTTTCAACTTACTAAAAGAATCATTCATGCAAAATTTATGATGACCCACCCCTTAATTTTTCAGCACGCCCTACACTTACATTCATGGGGGAGGAGCTAGGCCCTGCACTTCTTTGTAAAATATTCACTCTCCCATGAATGAATGTTTTTTTATTCAGGGCTAGCATTACCTCTTAAACTCTCCAATTCTGAAACATTTGAGCCACCAGTGGCGGATTTAGGGGGTGCAATTGGGGGCAACTGCCCCCCTTCATGATGAAAACTCAGTTTGGTGTCCCATTTTCGGCAAGAAGGGCGCCCCTTATCCTGACCCAAATGCACTCTTTTTTTGGGTTTTGTTCTGAATTTGTGAAACATTTAAATTAAGGCGTTATCCAGTTGACAAAACCAGAGAATTTTTCCTGAAGAAAGGCCCAAAAATTTCTGCGTGCCTTCAGCGCGCTTGCTTTTCACTATATTTTTGGCGTCCACTCTGCAAATTGCTCCCCTTCAACTTTGGGCTGGATCCGCCACTGTGAGCCACTGAACCAAGAGACTCTACAGCACTACATTATATCAATGACTCAACTCATTATTCTTGCAATTAAGCTAATTCTAGACTTGCATAGAGCTCAGCTTAACTAACTTTCTAGCCTAACATCAACCTCAATGAAACATGGAAGCCTGATGAGAAATCGTGGAATGGAATGGAGAGGAGAAATTGCATTGCATTTTCTTCCAAGACATGTCCAAAGCAATGTATGAATTATTTAATCCTAATTTGAGTAATCCCTTTCTTCTTTTGAATAACTGGTCTCCTCGTGGTAGCCTGCTTGCTGACTCAACTGGTTTCTTTTCAGAGAAGTTTGTCCTGCAGTTAAGTCTGTGAATCAGTGACAAAAAGTGAGTCTGCTGACATCAGCATCAGTATATTTTTTTAAATGGCATGACCATAAACAAACCTAGCCATCAAATCCTATTGTGTGGGGGTGTTTTGAATAGAAATCTCTTTCCACCAATGAGGTCTGGTTCCTTAAGCCAGGGAACCACACATGACTATGGAAATGCTTGATTTTGCTGATGCGCAGACTCTACTGGAGGAGGAACCTCACTTCTCTTCAGGGAATCAGTAGAGTCTGCATGCAGGCTACTTGCCGGCTACCTGAGGTGTGACCGCAATTATCCTAAGTTGTGAGAGGGCTGGATTATATTTTGCGTTTACATGAAGAGCTAGCCCTTCGATGAAGGCTAGACATGTTGGCGGCAACAATTCTAATCCTATTGTTCTACACTGGTTCTATTGTTTCCGCCAGCCCACCTAGGAGGGCTTGCCCTTTTGATTGCGTTTACATGGGAAATTTCCAGCCCCCCCCCTGGCCGAGATCATGCGACATCTAGCGAGATCTCGCCTAGGCGGGCTAGCCCTCCTAGTCTCATGTGAACGAAAAATAATTTTCTGGAGGATTAGGCCTGAAGGTGAAATCTCAGCAAACCCTCCTACGAGCCTAGAAAGGCTGGCTCCTTCATGCAAACAGCGCCTAAAAAGGATTACCATCTTTCTTCAGTTCAGCCCACTCTTCGCGTTTGATTCTGCGATCTTCAAATTCAACACCAGCTTGATGAAAGAGCATTCGAATGAGTTCTCCTCTGCCAGCAACGTCGAAGTAGTGAAGCACGTATTTCGGCATCCTGTCTGTAAAGCTGTTAGCCGTATCTTGCAAGAAGTTCGAGGCGAAAGGCAAGCAGCAGCAGCTTCACGATGAATCAGCGAAATCCAGCATCTGTTTGGTGGCCGCCCACCTTCTTCCGGTTTTTCAGACGTCCCGGATGAAGTCAATTTCATCAAACAAATATTTACTTTTTGTTCTGATGTCAGAATAAAAGTAATTAATAACAGTGTTTTCAAAAAGTTCATAGAGACTATTATTCTAATGGAGAAAACTTACTTTAAATTTCAAAGGAAATGGTAAATAACTGTAACAAAATTTGCCTGCAAAACGATGGCGCTGGTAGCTGCGGAGGAATATTTCTTCGAAAACTCCCTCATGGCTTCATTGCTCACGTGACATTAATGACTTGTTCTTTCTGGTGGTGGTTGAAGTTTGAGTTGGCGGCCAAGTTTCAAAGCTGCGGGAAGCTTGCCAATTTTTCCCCGTTCAAGAAAGATAGACCCAAAATGACATCCCCTAATGCGAGCATATTTGATGAATTTTGGAACTGGAGGTTGAATGAAAGCCCAGAGTTTGCGACAGCCATAGGTATCCATGACTTTGACGAGCATCTTGACAACATGGGCCTAGCTGCTTTCAAGAGGCGAGAGAAGGAAGCATCCAATATCCTTGACAAGCTGATCGAAGAGAAACAAACATGCGGTGATGAAAAGTTGCTGTTAAACTATGAGCTGCTGCAAAAAGAAATTGAACAGTATTTGAGAGGCATGAAGTTCAAGTCATATTTGTTTCCATTCAATCAGCTAGAAGGTCCCCAGGGAGATTTTCCACGACTTATTGGCTGGATGAAAACTGATACTCTCCAAGACTACGAGAAGATCATTTCAAGGTTTGAGAAATTTCCAAAACAGATGGGACAATTCACTGAGCTTTTAAAAGAAGGGATGAAAGAGAATTACACCATGGCCATTGAGTCAGTCAGAGTTGTTCCAAGTCAACTGGAGGCTATTGCAAAGAGCATAGTAACAGAATCCCAGCTTTTCAAGCCATTTCTTGTCATCCCTGCAACTATCGATGATGGTAAGAAAGCAGTACTCAAGGCAAAGGCTGAGAAACTTTTGGTTGAAAATATTTTCCCAGCTTATGCGAAGCTTGCAGAGTTTCTAAATAAAGAATACATCCCAAATGTAAGGGCTAAGCCTGGAATTTTCTGCTTGAAAGATGGGGCTTGTTATTATCAAGAATGTCTCAATTTCCACACAACTACAAATTTGACACCAGAGCAAATTCACAAAGCAGGCATGGAGGAAGTAGCAAAAATTGCTGGGAAGATGGAGGATGTCATGAAAAGTGTCAAATTTGAAGGGTCCCTCAAAGAGTTCAGAAGTTACATGAAAACTGATCAAAAATTCCGTTTCCAAAGTGAAGAGGATATGTTTTCCAGATACAAGGACATTGCCTCCAAGATCAAGCCTTTGCTGCCAAAGATCTGCAGGAAAATCCCTAGTACACGGTATGTGATTGAGCCAGTGCCTAAAGATATGGCTCCTGGCTTCCCTGGTGCATACTATTTAAATCCATCTATAGATGGGACAAGACCTGGTACATTTTACCTCAACACATACAAAGTTGAAGAGAGATCTTTGATAGAAGTTGTATCATTGTCTCTCCATGAAGCAGAGCCTGGTCATCATTTGCAATGTGCCTATGCAATGGAGGAAAAAGATCTTCCAAATTTCAGGCGCTACATAGAAGATAGACTGTATAGTTTAGCCCCAGGACGGTTTGCACTAAACACTGGTTATCTCGAAGGTTGGGGCCTTTATTGTGAATTTCTAGGAGAAGAGCTTGGTCTATACAAAGACCCTTATGATTATTTTGGGAGGCTGTCACACGAGATGTTGAGAGCTTGTCGATTGGTGATTGACACAGGAATACATGCATTCCAGTGGAGCAGAGAAGAGAGTATTAAGTACATGTCAGAAAACACAGCAATGGCAGAGGCAGATGTCATTGCTGAAGTTGATAGATATATCACATGGCCTGGGCAAGCATGTGCTTATAAGATTGGAGAGATCAAAATCAAGGAGTTAAGGCAAAAATGTCAAACGGCATTGGGAGATAAATTTGATGTCAGAGATTTTCATGAAATCATTTTGGCGCTTGGTGCAGTGCCGTTGCATACTATGGAAGATGCAGTTACAAAGTTTATCAATAAAATGAACTAAAAGATATCATAAGAATTGCGGAGGATTTAAGATATACAGTAGAATCATTGTTGCACAAGTTTACTGCTAGTTTCATTGCTGAAATATTGTTATTGTGTCCAAAAATTTCATCTACAACTTATATCTTTCTCCTTTGGAGGTCTTTTCGTTCATGAATAACGGAAAAACGTTCGAGGTGCGCTCTTCATTGCATGATGGAAAAGTTTGCTGCTTTTAGTACGCCAAAACAACTACCTACATTTTACAGACAACGATGAATCCTGCACTGGACTGATTTTGAAGAATTATGACTTATTCTTTAGCTAAAGTAGAGCGAATATCTAGAGTATTTTGTCAGGTTTCTGCCCTTGAACTACTAGCGATGTTTCACTCCTAAAGCACTAAAGTTTCTAAAGACTTGACACGAATGGACAAAGAGAGAAGACTTGTAGTTTCTCTGGAGTACTGAATAACTGCCCCCGAGGGGTATATCACTCTTGCGAAAAAGTGTACGAGATTTTTAAAGCAATAGGATTTTTAGGGATCTTTTACGGACTTTCCTTGAGAGTGATACGCCACTCGAATTGCCCCCTCAACTTATTAATTTTTTAAATGTTCCAACCCACCCCCACTTCCCCTTTATCAATTATTGAAAACTTGAAATGATAGCGAACATCGTTTTTGAATAATTCCTTTGAATATAAATACAGTCCTGAGAAATTAAGCAGCCTCCCCTATTGATTCGAACCCCCGATTATTATTCTCATCACCCCGTTTACTTGGTACTCGAGAGTACTTTAGATTTTCTCCACAATTTTGCAGTAGGCCGATAGGTGCGCTAATGTTCATGCATCCTGATTGCAACTGATCGATTTCTAAATCCCCCAGTCACCATGTGTGATGTAAATGTTTTTCTCTTGCCGAGTCTTTAGAAAGAATTGTCGATGTTTTTGTATCATCCATGGGTGCCACTGAGATCGAAAATTTTGTGAAACTCGCTTGTCACTGAAATACATTAAAATCGAAAACATTCAGTCAATCAAACTTTCGGACAAAATTTTGTCCGAAAGTTTATTTGTCCGAAATGTGGTGATGTCCGAAAGTTTTTTCGTCCGAAAGTTTTAAATTCATTGAAAATAGAAAAGCACAAAGAAACGTAACATAAAACGTTAATAAATCAATGTCTTACCACTTGTACTTAGGTTTCTTGAATTTTTGGCTCCTTGGAGCGCTTCTTGAAAAAAGTTCACGTATGGCAGCACCTTTTAATTTGGTTTACAGCTGGTTTTATCATTGTTCAATCTAACGAAAATTACATTCAAATGTCCTTGTTGATGTGATGATCATCATGTAGCTACCTACTGTAAATTGATATTCATGATGGAATCACAATTATTCTTAACACATAGTTTTGGTAAAATGCTTGTTTTTGATGTCGTGTTTGTCCGAAGTTCCTGAAAAAGCGTCCGAAAGATTTTTGTCCGAAGTTTTATTTTGCTGGAAGTTTTTCGTCCGAAAGTTTTCGATTTTAATGTAACAGGAGACGAAAAATGTGCAAAAATTCGTAGAATTGTTCTGGATATTTTAAAGATAAATTGGTCATCAGTCCTTCAAAAATCGGCCCAGTGTAAGGATTTATCGTGGCCCGCCATGCTGCCAAGGCCTTTAGTTCAAGTTCAAGGACAATGCAGTTACAAAACTAACATACAAAATACTTTCAAAATGCAAATACTTTCAATACTTTCAAAATACTTTTTTTTAGCAGCCATGTCTGTAAATAGGTAGTGTATATGCTATGATGATGATGATGATGAAAATGCTTTGCATTGGTTTCACTTGTTGGATGACTATAAAAGATTTCGTAGTAGAAAGTTTTGCTGCGTAATAGAAATAGACTTCCAGTAACAGAAATAGAAAGTACCTGTATTTGCTCTGTTTCTTGTGTTTCAAATTATTTTTGAATCCAGAGAGCTGAACCTCGTGAAACCCCGTTTGAGGATGATTTCGTATCATATTCGACTAACAAAACCAAACCTCTAGCTGCCCCCTAGCTGCTACGGGGCTACGGGCCTGAGTGTTAACAGTTGCAGACATCATTTGCAAAAATTGATACAATGGCGGAAAAGAGATTGATGAATAATCCCAAAAATGTACTTCGGACACATTGGGAAATGTCATAAAGTCTGAATGCCCCAAGCGAAACCGAAGGGCGCTTCACTCTCAAAATATCTCGTTTTTCTTTGGCAGCCATCCTTTAGCCTGTGTTGCTGTGTTCTGAATAAATCTTTCTGCCCCGCGAGCGAAAATGTGTTTTGTTTCCATGTGCTCTTTGACTTGATGATGGCGCTTCAGTCAACAGAGACTCATTACAGTACTCTGAAAAACCTCTATTCAGGCCCAAACTTCGCGGTTCCTACAGTACCAATCAGATTGCGAGATTTGTGAATTACTATTGTTACGGTGCACCACGTGATTGAGATTCTAAGCGGTAATTCCATCATAATTCCATTGGTGATTGAAGAAATTTTTCACTGTTTCATTGGGAGTCCCTCTTGAGCAAGATTTACCGCAGGGATACAAGGGACTCATTGTCACAAGTCTAAAAGTGTATATGCCGGCTATTACTAAAATAGGGAATCAGGGTATCGGGGAATATGGAAACGGTAAGAGATATCGGTATGCAGTTTGTGGTATAACAAACAACCACCATATACAAGTCTATTCCCAAAAAATCAAGGGAATCCCCCATGGGATCTAGCCAGAATACTCTGTCAAAAGTGCAGTTCCTGAAAAATTACTAAAATGGGGAATATGGAGACTAAAAGCTTTACAGAGGAAAGAAGCATATCAATCGATAGCTCTTGGCCTCCAGGTTTCAAAAATTTAACAATCTACCTCATATGTTAAACAGGGATTCCACAATCGGGCAACAAAGTCGGGGAATCGGGGAATATGGAAACTACATAAGCTATGAGAAAATTGTGAACGACAGTATGTAGTTCTCTTTTAAATTAAGTCATTTTCCAAGTTTCGTATTTATATGTTTTATAGTTTAGCCGTAGCAGAGCTCTGAAGTTTGCATTTTTTGTCATTTGGGAACATGAAGCTATTCAATTTATTTCTGCGCGGCACGACTTGGTGTCATGTCCTCGCGCAGCTTAGTTGACGGTGTTAATAGCATCTCTCGTGGGCTATGTTGAACAATGTTCAAGCCATTGAAAACGTCTTTTGTCCATGGCTTTTGAAATCAACGCATTCCTATTTTACATTCGATCAAGCCTGTTGGGGCACTGGCTTCGTCAGTTTCACGGGGGCTACATCGATTCTAAATCCATCGCTTCAATGTTGCATGTACGCGTTTTTTTTATAAGAAACTGGTTTATAAGAAACTAGTACTAAGAAGGCCAAAATTTTAAGAAACTCTAGTACTATGTCTTAGAAGTACTAAGAAACTTTTCAAAGTTAAAAGCATGGATTTTATCGCGAATCATTGAACCTTCATTCTTGAGCAATATTATCTAACCATTTGTGTTTTCAACATAACAGAACACTGTTTATTCCTTTATGATGTTTTAAATATCAAGAAACATATCTGCCGCAGTGTTAGTGACCACATTGCTAATTCTGCATTCAGAAAAATAAGAAACCAATTAAGAAACTTTTAGTACTAAAATCGACAAAATTTCATGTGAAATTAAGAAGCCTTTGGTTCTATGGCCTGATCCTTGTTTCTTATAAAAAACGTGTACATGAAACTCTTTCTCGCTTCGATAAGAAAGGTGTACTTCGAAAAGGTTTTTAATTCAACATGAGAGTTTTTGTATTTCAATAATCACAATTTCTTAATTTGTGTCCTACTTTCTGAATGCATGATTCCATTCCAAAAACACTCAGTTTCGATCACTTTTGTCAACGAAAGCCTCATACGACAGACTTCTTCTTATTTCAGGCACTAAGAGACGAGGCAGCACCTTTAAAGACAAAAATTGGCCTCTAGATTTAGAATGAAATATGCTATCAAAATATTTTGCAAATTACAATAAGGCCTGGGCTTGTCGTAATTTGCAAAATTGCGCTATTTCGCAATTTCGTTATTTCGCAATTTCGCAAATTACAATAAGCCTATCAAAACAAATAGTTTCTTCCAAGTATTGGAGTTTCTTAACTTTTTGGCGATCTGAGGGTTGAGTTCCTTATAAGCAGTTCCTTTTAAAAATTCGTGTAGATCTTTTAGACAAAACCGGAGGAAGAAAAATCAAGTTGAGAATTCTGGGCACATTTTTCATGAAGAGCAGTTTGCATGAAATACAAATGTGTGGATTGGATTTGACCCATTATCAAGGTGTGAACTTGCAACTTTACGAGTATTTTGCGCTTCCTCCGACGTCTTTAATCCCCGGGGGAAGGGGTTAACATAACATGTTAAGGGCACGGGTATGTGCCGCCCATATGGGTGGGTATTTGGGTCCAAAGTTCTCCGAACAAGGGTCCCTTTTTCGGCAAATTTTCCTTAAACATGGGTTGCTTTCCAGAAATTGGAAAAAGTTGTCAAAAGTGGGTAGTTTTCCGCCAACATTCATCATAATAGTGGGTATGACAGCAACTGTCTGTAATTAGACGAGGGTAGCTTTCTAAAAAACGGGCAACAGACCCCGTCCATCCTTAAGTCATGTACCCCCGGGCTTTAATCCATCGATTTTGATTTGTTGGTCTTCATAGTCCTTAGCCATCTCGAGGCTGCTATCTTATTTCGAGGCTGCCATCTTTGCCATCTATTCTTAACCTGCATTTCAAGGTTACAAAAATTTAAAAAGGTCGCTCTCTCCCCAGGTCAGAAAGAAATACAACATGAATAAATGCCTTATTGCTGTTGGTTTCTTAAATGTTTTGGCTTTGATCTTCTTATACACAATGGTTATGAATCTTAACCAAATAGAAAAAGTCCATCCAGAAGAGCAATCTCACATAGGGCAACAAATTGCATCTGAGAGCCTTCTTCTAACTGCGGACCATTTGCATTCGACTTCAATTCAGACACGAAGGAGTAGCAAATCAATTCTTGGAAATCGCAATGACCATTTTCCAAGAAATATCAACAAACCAGTTCCTGGAATCACCACTGACCACTCTCCAAGAATAAGCAAACCAGAGGCCAGTCCTTGGGAAGGAACTCCAGATTTCATCTTATATGTGCGCCTAACATCAGGTCATCGTTGGGACCGCGAGTACAATGATGTTTTGGTGCGGTCAATGAAACTGTTCTTTCCTGCAGACCGTGCAAAATTATTGGTTGCTTTAGATGGGGAGAAAAAACAGGATCATCACTTGGGTAAAAGATTACAAAAAGAATGGCCATACCCGGATATATGCTACATGGACGCAGGGAAACCTGCTGTGTATCATAATCTTGGAAAATCAAGAATGTATTGGGACATGTGACATCCTGATAAATGCACCAATGTCCCTTACGTTGGTTTTGTTGATACGGATACATTTTTCACTACATTTGTGACACCAAGTTTATTGTTTGAGAATGGAAAGCCTGTCATAGTCGGAGTCATAGGCGAGCCAAATTACTTTACATGTTGGGCATTTACGACGGAAAGATTCTTAGGGCGAAAAGAAGTCGTCCAATGCATGACATATTTTCCAGTCATGGTCAAAACAGAACATTTACGGGAAATGAGAGAGGTTCTTTCTAAAGAACAGAATAAAACATTTGAAGAAATATACCGTAATTCGCGGCCTGATGGCAATGATAGATGTATTTGTCAATTCAGTTTCATGTGTAATTATGTTTGGTATTATCATAGAAAAGAATATTCTTGGCATTTGCAAATGAACCCAAACGGTGATTGGAGTGGAAAAGGACACGTAGATAGCCAGGCTCCTGTACAGTATATCCACACTGTTGTAAAACCTGGCATGAAAATCCCGATACCTCGCACATCAATTCATTTACGGTACACCAAAACAAACGGAGTCGGACTAATAGGCCGTGCACCACCTGCTAAAGATATAGAGGAATTCATACGAGCTGGATTGTGCTATTCTGCTGGTTTTGATTTCTGTCCTAAAGAATGTAGAGGTTATGACAGGGACAAAGTTCATTTTCATCTATATTCGTTCGAATTTTATCACTGGTTTTGGGACAGACGATGCATAGTTGAACAGAAGAAACATTATGATAACGTAAACAAGCTTGTGGATTATTATGTTAGGAATAAATTGGCAGTTTTTAATTTAGAACGGATCGAGAAACTTTGTAGTTTAATTGCAAATGGGACAGGGGTGTAGCAAATAGTCAAAACGACTTAGCAAACTATTTTTAATCTCAAATAAATAGAAAATTTTACATACCACAAACGAAATATTAAACACTGAAATCTGTGGAAAAGAAGAAGAGAGTGGTCAAGAAAGAGAAATAGGAAGGAGCCAAGGAAGGATCCCTGTGGAACTTTACTCGTATTTTATTAGATAATTGAGCAAAGTTCTGAAAATGGAGACGCTGTCTGGATTTTAAATACGTAAAAAACAAAATTACAACGTTTATATACCGAGTGAGTCAAAAAACGTTTACGCGTTTGGCGGACTATGGAATAAAAAGTATGTGACCGATATTCAAAACTACAGTGTGAAAATATCAGTCAAAGGCCAACTTACTGCGTTCACGCGATGCTGGCACATTTTGAAAAAGGTGAAAATGTGACGGATAGGCGTCCCGTTCACATGAAAACGGCGCAGTTTTTGCCGGCAGATTTCGAAAACGGTAGATTTTGAAAACGGCACTCTAACCGACACATTTTGGAAAAAGCACCGTTTGAACATTTGAAATGATGAAAACAGAACATTTCTAGACGCTTTGGAACGATACTGGTCGATTCTTAGGTCGATTCTTAGGTCTTAGTTCTCTTGTATCGAAGTCTTGCAGCGAGTTTTTTACCGCCAAACTTCCCACTGTTGTCACATTTCTCCGTCATCGTGTGAACGCTAGCTCAAATTTCGCTACCGTCACAGTTTTCACCGTTTTCAAAATGTGCCGGCATCTGTGAACGTAGTCCCAGATGAGAAAATTTTGCTTGGTGAAATCACACATCTTTAAGACCCAACCATTAAAAACATGTTTGTAAGCGAATTGTATGGGAATATTGAATTCCACGTTCCATTGTGGTCCATAATTTATGAGGCATTGAAGTTAACATTGCTAGTTTGAGATACAGAATTCAATTTAAATAGAAGGTAGATTACGGACCAGAATGGAATGTGGAATTTTGTCCCGAGACATGCCCTTTAGAAGCATTTTCCTAATTTCTGCATCTATAACATGAGGGACATTACCAGACAAATTTTCTCATCTCATTTGACCTTTGACTGATAGATAAACATTTCAGTCTTGAATAGCGGTAACACACTTTTTATTCCATAGCCCACCAAACGCGTAAACTTTCTTCACTCGCCTGGTACAATTTGGTACCAGGCAAAAGCCTGTCACTCTTCTGGTTACCATTTAGAATATTGATGACATCACTCAAATGAGTCAAAATGTAAAATACACTTTGCTTAAAAAATATTCAAGATTCTGAGACCTTAGCCTGCGCGCAGACTTTACTACTGCGGAGGAGCAGTAGTAAAGTCTGCGCGCAGGCTACTGAGACCTCTAATGTACGGTAGAATTATAACGATAGAATTAAAGTTAGGTGAGGTTCTGAGAGGTCTAATGTACGGTAGAATTATAACGATAGAATTAAAGTTAGGTAAGGTTCTGAGAGGTTCTAGCTTCCATTCAGTTCAAAGAAGTAGGTATTGCAATTTGTCAAATCTGAGTTCCATGAGGTGAATAAGCCAGTAGAGTCTCTTGTTTCCCGGTGCTCTTTTATTTCACGGGCCGCCAAACGCGTAAAATTTTTTGACTCACCCGGTAAGAAGATGCAGATCTACGATTTCCTCAACTTCGAGAACATGCCACCTTTTCGAAAATTCTTGCATGTTATGTGGGTAACTGCGTTCAGAAACAAACAAAGGCTAATGAGGTGCTATCGCAATCGGCTATGCAAACATTACTAACAGATCTGCATTCAACCAACAGGTGATCCATAGCAAGTTTCATTAATTAATCTGAAAACAAGGTCAGAGACCACCAGTATTCGATAACACCTAATAAACATTGAAAATCGAAATATTCAAAACAAGAAGATATCTTGCACGATTTTCAGAAAGAATCGAGAAGATTTGGGAAAGTCTGGACATACGGTAAGAGCTATTTTGATCTTTCCTCTCCGTTCCCATGTCATTGATATAAATATAAATCTGCCTCCTACGAACGGATATCAGGCCTAAAGGCCAAAGTATCTTTGACGTACGTTTGAATTCGCTTTCGTTCCGATACGATCTGAAGTCTGTCACAGTTGCAATCAATAGGAGGATTCCAATAGACTCACTTGATTTTCCAGCAGAATATGTGCACTTCTGTCACTCGTAGAAGTCTAAAAGAACCGTTCTTGAAAAGCCACATGCATGACTTTCTGTCCCTTGCGCAGGCAAAAGCAGCAGTACGGTACATTGTAAATGAAGACGTTCTCTATTTTTGACTCAAACTATACCATCAATTATTTTATCGATAAGTCTGGATTCCATGCCACCATTTTCAAAGTTTTAACGGATGCCTGTTAAAAAATGTGGAAGCCATGCTTGTTTTTCTAGGCACATACTGCGAAATTTTTGGCTCGCATTATTCAGTCTTCTCTGCATATTGTGTGTGTCTCTTAGTTGAGCCATGATTAATTTCTCTTCTAGGTCAGTATCAACAATTTGGATAGCAAGGAATTAAAGAGAAATAAGCAACTACAATGGGTGCAGGTGATGCAATATGTACCTTATTTTGGACAATTGTATGGATCATTCTGTTGATTCCTGCATTGATAATTGGATTCATCAGCGCTTTCATTTATGTACTGTTATCACCTGTTAGTGCTTGTTGTGATTCATGCCGATCGATCACTGATAGCCTGAAGAAAGGAGTCGATTTACCTTATGATGTTACTTGCAAAGCAAAGAGTGGAACGAAAGGATGTTGAATCAAGATCAATGATTTTGATCAAGCTTAGCATTTGCCGGAGCATTTGCCTATTGCAATCGATGCTCGCTTTGATCCACTTTGATCAGTCACTGATAGCCTGAAGAAAGGAGTCGATTTACCTTATTATGTTACTTGCAAAGCAAAGAGTGGAACGAAAGGATGTTGAATCAAGATCAATGATTTTGATCAAGCTTAGCATTTGCCGGAGCATTTGCAATCGATGCTCGCTTTGATCCACTTTGATAGCCTAAAGAAGAGGTTAATTTTGCCGCGTATTGTTATATCCAAAGCGAAAAGTTGACTTTTTCGTAGCAGTTAGAGTTTGTTAGATAATTTAAGTTGAAGCTATTTCATCAAAGCGCAATGGTCAATGATCGACTAAAGGAAGGGCTGCCCTCAAGCTAGTCAAAGATGAAAATAGCACCCAGCATGGGAACGAAACTCACGGTCTCCAGATTTCATCCGCAGCGTATACCATATTGTTGGGTGATTCAAGGAAAGTTTACACGTTTAATGGGCTGTGGAATAAGGAGTATGTGGCCGACATTCAAAATCAAAATGTTAATCTGTTAGTCAAAGGCCAACTTAGATGAGAAAATTTTGCTGGGTAAAATCACCCGTCTTGTAGACCCAGAAATTACGAATATGCTGGTGAGGACTGTGTGTGGGAACAGAAATTCCACGTTCAATTCTGGTCCATGATTTACTCGTCATTGAAATGTAAATTCTATATCTGAAAGTGACAATTGGGCACAAATTTCAATTTCAATGGCAAGTAAATCCTGGACCAGAATGGAACGTAGCATTTTCGTTCCCATACAAACCCCTTACCAGCAAATTCCATTTTCCCGGGTCTAAGAATGAGCTATATGTTACCCAACAGAATTTTCAAACCTAAGTTAGCCTTTTACTGGTAGATAAACATTACATTTAGAATATCGGCCGCAAACTCTTCATTTCACAGCTCGCCCAGCTTGTAAAATTTTTTTACTCATCTGATATACTGGTAGATACTAGATATACTTATTACAACGAACTTTTAGCGCAATTATTTCCTGTGTTCTTCACTTTGAAATGCTACAATCTGCTATTTAATCAAGAATTCGATGAATAAAAGGACTTGGGTGGTTAGACACCACATTTGTGCCTCATTTCCGCTCTGCCCTTTTGGAAAAGATGAGATTATTTGCTACTACGGAGGAGCTAGCGTACGAGAAGCTTGTCAGAAACTTCAAGCCTCCTCCGCAAAAGCATGCAAAGTTTCCTCCGCAGCAGCACATATACTGAAACATAACTGCGGTGTCTAACTACCCATGATCAGGATTAAATTCTTGCCTCTCATATTGCTTGAAAAAATAACAACTGTATGCAACGTGGGTCATTTCAGGCTTTCAGTTTCTTTACGTGTTTGTATATTCTATGAATGATTTCAGTGTAACGTTTCACAGATCATGCACCGTCCCCGCACGGTCTTCCTGGTTAGCCAAAACAGATATCCATTATTTGGTGTATTTTCCTCTCAAAAACATAATAAAAGCTCAAGAACAGAATTTTAAAACTTGTATGTTACTTCATATGAGATACCCCACCAGATGACTACGGATCCATGGAGGCAAGTACTTGAAGTAGTACATAGATCGGTGAGACTACTACATATCGGGCGACTCCCTGTTCAAAATCGTCCCCTTTTTCGAAAAATCATTGCACAAAATTTACTCACACTAACATCATCAAAAGAGATTTTTCTAATGCCGACCTAACTGTAGCATTTTCTTTTGTTAATTTTCGAAAAAATAGTTCTGTGGCAAATTCAAAATATAAAATCCAGAAGTTGGCCTAAGATCGCACGATCAATTCGAATTTCCAAATAAAAGAAATGTGACCTGTCTGTTTCATTACTTTAATATCTTCCATACTACTTTTTTCAGAGCAATAAATACGACATCGATTCCACTTTCCGTTTCTATTCATCATTTCTTCAGTTTGCCAATTCTCAGTAGGATTTAGAGAATATTTCAAACGACCTAAAAGATTTGATCGGGCATTTACGTGGTTATCCGGATGTTCTGAAAGACTGACTTCTCGAGTCTTTTGAATCTGCCAAGAGACTATTACTTCGAAGATTATACCCAAAACCAGATACTTCAATCTTTAGGCTCCTGCAAAAATCAATTCCTATGATCATCATGCAACTTTGCTGCAATGATTTTCTTTTGGCCACTCGGTATAGTATGACAGAAAAATACAAGAAAATTTTGTTTCTAATTATTTGCAATATCATCAATCAACTCTGATAAATAAATCGAAATCAGTACAACATCACTGTGTTGAAAATCAATTCTTGCTGTCATAGGCATGTTGGCGAAACAAGACTCAGCTGAGTATTCAAACGGTAGACTGACAACGTGATACCTTGTATTCGTTCAACTTTTTTTACTGTGATGTTTTTATTTTCACACATACAAGGACTCACAACCGAACATATTCTAAACGGGGACTAAAATCTTATGAAAAACCTGATGAAACCTATCCTTCTTCTATCCTCCGAACGTGGAAACAAAAGTCGAACGTCTCTTCGAGTTCGAGCGTCACCTTGAACGTCGCTTCGCTTCAAGAAATCGAGCTTTGAACTAATCAGCCAATCAAACGCTAAAAATGGGCACGTTGGTTGACCATATTAAGCAAGAAATAATCTGATTGGTCACATCGTAAATGTAGCGGACTTGGCCCAAATTAGTCCCTGTTTTGAAGCTGTCTTGTCATGAGTATCAGTTTCAAGGTATTAAACATCGTCCAATTGAAAGCGAGAATTGAGACTCGTGTAATCAGTCTATCGAAACGGATAAATGCTGTTTGGCAATCAACTGCTCATATGTACAAAGCAGTTTAATAAACGACCTGGTGCAAAACAAATTTGTATTGGTTCAGTGAGGAGTATATATGCACTGTTTCAAACACCATACAGGGTAATCTATGCAACCAACTAGTAAAATTTCAATCTAACAATCTAACTGAGGCCTCAACTTAATTTTCAAACTTTTTCTTGCAATTTTAGGCGTATTATTTCCAGTTCCAGCAGACACTGGAGTTGCAATATTTCTGATCCCTTTCATGGCTTTTGCTAGGGATCAGTCATTATTAATGCCGGGTTGTTAGAAGATATTTCTATTGATAATGAAAATTTTTCATAACCCCTCCATTTCGTCACTAAAGTTTTCAAGGATCCCTTGTCTCTTAACTGTAAGTTTTCGTGCCCCCCTTGTATTAAATTTGATAACAAATTTTCTAAGCAACATATCATATTTTCTGATAACAAGTGACGCAAAAAGAACAGAAATTCTCCTAAGACAAAAAAGTCGGTCTTAAAGATTCATGAAAATATTCATTAATGATATTGCAGGGGAAAGTAAGGCTTTACAAAGATCATGGAAGGAAGAAGTTTTCGTTTAAGATAACTCAGATTGGCTTTGTCGTTTTAATGGCCCCCATTTTAAGACTAAAGATTTTTGGTGGCCATCCTTTCACAACCCAAAGTTTTTGGCGGCCCCTCTAAATATCGTCCAGTCCCCTACCCAGCATTATAAATTATTGGTCCCTTATTAGATTTTGCGAACAGTGGATACATTCAGGTGACTGAACCTGTATCAAGCTGTTCAAAACAACATGTGCCCGCCAAAAACCAATTATACATTTCAAGTAGGAAAGATTTTTCCTGCAGCAAATGCTATACTGGTTATGAAAATAGCTATATTTTATCTATATAGTTTTATTATGCACTATAAAAAGAAATACAAAAATAACAAATTGTATAGTCCAAAAATGGTGGCTGAGTTATCATTGCCAAGTTTTTGGAATCATGATGAAGGCTGCTCTCCATAGCCAGCGTTTTGAGCGCACGGGCACTGCAACCAAGAGCATGCGCGGTTGACAAAGCTTTAACGATCAATCTGGTCGCAAGCGACTGACTTTTGGGCACCTTAGAAGTAGGAACAAGCTCAATTCCCATCATGGGAGCTCTTGATCGCTACCGAAGGAATCAATCTTGGTCGCAGCGCCCGGGTGCTCAAAAGTTGGATATGAAGAGCAGCATTTAGACAAAAACTTGCAACAATCGTCGCATGTTTCTTGTCCAGTTGGTGATCAGTTACGAAGAAGAAATGATAAATTTTCACAACCTCTGTACAATCTTTCAGTCATCTTTGGTGTTGCTTAGGCTGGAAGAAACCACAAAGGAGGGGATCTTGGGCCTCCTAAACTCCGCCCAGACTGCAGGGGAAAGTCACTGGTGTCAGCTACTACTGTCCTCAAATATAAAGCCTAAAGAAATTTGAGTTGCTGCTACATTACTTCGTCATTATAACAACTTTACATCTTTGTGACCAAAATAATCATTAATTTCACAGCATGCTTATTACACCATAGTCAGTCTCAAATTATATTTTTGATGAGAGCAGCCATTTGATCATGCAAAGCATTTTAATTGCTTAATTTATGGACTTTTGTGGACATCTAATTCGATACAGACTTTAAAGGTGCCCTGAAGCGACAATTTTTATTTTGTACAAATGATCGGCACTGTCGAATAATGACTATGGTAGAATGACAAGGCATCCTCTTTATATCTCTTTGAAATCTCATTTCATTTTTCATGTTATCCACTAATTCTGAGCATCAGCTGATGAAGTAATAATGATATAAGTGTATCTGATCTTTGAAAGGTTACAGTTGAAGGAAACATTTCAGCTGAGCTGAATTAAGCAATAAAAGTTGTCTCTTTAATTGATACGATGCTTAGAAAAGCATTTCAATTGGAAAGAACTTCTTTCAGTCGATTTCCATTGAGAAATATAGTAAATTTTGTATAATTCCCGTACTTCTCATGAACAAAATGACGTCATCAGTCAATCGTACAAATTGGTGGATAACTCGAAGTGAAACAAAGTATGAAAAAATTTTGAACGGCATTCGTTTTATTCGGCAATGCCATTCATTGGCATCACTAGAAATTCTCACTTGAGATCACCTTGAAATCCATGCTAAACAGCGTCAATTTAGAGTTCAAAATACCCTTTCTCGATAAAAAGGTACCTCAGCTTAATAGATGCGGGCGTGTTGTCGTTGAATGATTTGCTGGAGCCATTGTATGTGGAATAATAACTGGATTTACGTCGGTCCCAATTGGCTGCCAATTCCAAACAAATATGTCGATGACAATTGCTTGAAATACCACGCATATACCTACAAATATCATAAATGTATATGCACTTGCTTGTAAGACTCCATTATGGTACCACCAGGCCTGAAAAGGAAAAGACGGATCTCATAAACAAAATATGTACAGTATACAAATCCTCTACTAAACTTACTGGCACAAATTTCTTTTCAAAAAGAGAGCAGTTTTCACTGTCTGAGCCGCAGGCCTGCAGCTATTCTACAAAAGAAACTTTCGCACACTTTTTGCAGAAACTGAATGGGTAGAGCCTCGGGGGGGGGGGGGTACTCATATATTTTTCCGTACGGGGACGTGCCGCTGAACAGGGTATCATTTTCAGGATTCCGACTCCGGGACAGGGTATCATTTTCGTAAAAATCTGCTCCATGACAGGGTCCATATTTGTCATTTTTGACTCCGAAAGGTCGTTTTAGGCCATTTTCACTCTGCGAGTATGATTCAAATCGCTTAGATGGCAATATTTCCACATTTTTCGATAGATTTCGTACAAATTTCCTTGCAGAGTACAACTTTGTCCAAAGAAAGTAAAGGACAGGGTATTGTTTACGAAAATTTGACTCCAGGACAGGGTATCATTTTCGGGAATTTGACTCCGGGACAGGGTAGCTTTTTAGATTTTCCAGCGGCACGTTCCCGTATGTTCGTAGTCTAAGTACCCCCCCCCCCCGGGGGTAGAGCCTTCATAGAAGCTCTAAAAATTAGTCAACACAGACTGTCTCTCAGTAAAGCAAAAAGGTCTAAAGAAGCCTAAGCTAATGATAACTTTCTTGACTCGAAGAGTCAAAACACTCCATGCAAGATATTTTCAAGTTGGTGAAACCATTACACCAACATAGAGGATAAGGGGTTTGCCATATGTACAGATTTGTCCATTTTTGACAACAGGTCTGAAAAGAAATTAGAGAAACTTGATTCTGACACAAGCAGTGTGTTGGATTCATCCTAAGCTAGTAAAATGAGTTAGCTTGGCGGCTGTAGGATTCAAAGCATGATGCTGATAGTCAAGAACTAAAACAATAATCTCTTGGATAAGAGAGCGACCTACTGTACAGTAAATTTGCAAATATCATTTGGTAAAATCTGAAATCTCTTTAATACAGATGAAAGAGCTTGTGTGGAACAAACAGTCAAAACAACGTCAGATTTTGACGCCAAACAACGGGGGTCTTTCATCTTCACCAAAAGGAAAACTACATCATCTAAGAAACATTTCTTTGCTGTGCTGCCCTCCTTTGCTGTTGGTAGTTATATCACATTGCAAAACTTAAAGTAGATTTGTGAAGAAACACTGGTGTCTTTAAAAGAGTATTTTAATTGCTTAATATTTTAAAATGCTTACCAAAATTGAGGCAACAACACTGCTCACTAGAAAGAAAAAGAAATGCTACATTTCTATCCTACAAGACTACCAAAGCTTACAGTCAAAGCAGAAGAGGCATACCATGTAAATGCAAAGATTATCTCAACATAGATTTAATGATAATA